>CM034150.1:624482060-625729115 GCA_019776745.2 Taxus chinensis | reverse complement strand
GTATGTTCAAGAAAATAAAGAAACCTGGATGCCCCCAGCAATAGATTGGAATGTACATGGAAAAAACATCACACATATGTGCAAGAAATTGAACATGTGAAAATTCCACCAACGTGAGATGGGAATTTATAAAGGAGCACTTTTGCATACATGAGAAGGATAACCCAGATCAAGGCCATGAAGGATAAGATCAAAAGTATATTAGAAAAAGGAAAAAAGTAGATTAGGATAAAGCCACTATATTCCTAGACATGAGATTTTTTGAACAACAGAACCTCAAATGGCATCGGAAATTGGTTTTCACCAAAGGAATTGTCCAAAGTGCCACAATTGTGTGGTTTTCACACTAGGAAGGATTGATTTCTCTTTACTTTTTAATTTCCTTTTCTAATTTTTAAACATTTTTTATTTTTTGATATTAAAGGTCCTCCATGCTTAAGCATAAAACCACTTGAGATGTTATAGCATTCATAGGATCCCTCAGTTCATCACCATCATAATCAAAAAGTTTATATTCTTGTGAATGAAACTTAGCAACCAAAACATAAGGTCCTAACCCGTTAGGCTCAAACTTACCCTTCTTCTCATGATTCTTAGTGGTGTTCAAATGATTTTCCTTTAAGAAAAAGTTATCCTACCCTCAAATTGGTAAGGTATGATTATTTTTTTGTAGCCTCTACGGACTTGATTCTGATATAATTTTAGGTGATCAAGTGCATGAAGGTGTTTCTCATCCAATAGCTCTAGTTCTACGAGTCTAGAAAACTCTATAATCCTCCTCTTTGTCTAAATAGTATCACAAAGATATGAAAAAAGAAGGGATCTTGATCTTAAGGGGCAAGATGGCTTTTGTGCTGAAAAATAAGGAATATGGAGTAGCACCAGTGGGGGTATGGATGGATGTTCAATACATCCATATGGTAGGATGGATCTGTAAATGCCAATTACAACCAGTCTTATTAACCATCTTTTCCATTATACAAACAAGAGTATTGTTGGAGGCTTCATCCTATCCATGAACTTGAGGTTAATAGAGATTTGACCACTTGAGTCTGATTTGAAAGCACTAACATAACACCTTAACTATTTTTTTCTTAAATTACTTACCATTGTTAGCTACAATGGAAGAAGGAATTCCATAACGTAAAATGAGGTGATTCATGATGAACTTTTAAATCTATGCACTAGTGACATAGGTAAGAGGAAAAACCTCTACCCACTTTGTGAATTATTCAATGGAAATAATAATGAACATGTGGCCATGACATGATGTATGGGTAATATTTCCAATGCAATCAATTCACCACTTTAAAAAATACCATGATGTTGTGATGGGCTACATAGAATTTTCTAGGGCATGTATCAGGTTGCCGTACTTTTGGCAAAGTAAGAATTTCTTAACATACTGACAACAATCAATTTCTATGGTAGGCCAATAATATCCCTACTCTTAAAAAAATATTAGCCATAACCATACCACTTTTATGGGGCCCATAGATGCCTTCCTGCACGTACTTGACCCGCTAAGTTAGATTCGTCCCAATTAAGGAAATGTAATAGATTCCCGTTATAGCCTCTACGGTAGTGTGTACCCCTAAGTAGGTTGTAGAGAGATATGCATTGGATAAGGTTTCATTTGGTAGATTGTGAAATGTTAATAGGGAAGGTTCCATCATGAATTATACATTTCATTATACAAGGGGGATAAGGGTACCAACAAATTCACATACCAAATAAGACTCTAACATGTCATATGCTGGTGTTATTAAATTCTCTACGAAGAAAGGCATGTCATTGTTTCTAGGTGGGATGTATTGCAAACAACCCCGTATATATATAGCATCCAATGCATGATTATGTCCTATAGGAATTTTTTGGAACATTATTTGTATAAAGAATTCCTTCGAAGTATTAACCATTTTCTTATAAGGAATGAGATTCTCATCCTTAACTTTGTACTCATTATTTACCTATTTGATTATTAACATAGAATCACCAAATACGTTAAATTTTCAAATATCCTAGTGTATAGCTATTTTCAACCTTATAATGAGAGTTTCATATTCCATTATATCGTTTGTACATGGAAAACAAAACTTGAACACTTGTGGAATCATATCTCCTCCAAGAGTGATGAGCACAATTCCTACTCCTGAACCATTGAAAGTAAAATTATCCATCAAAATACATTTTCCATGTAATAGAATAGTCAAGATACATCACATCAGTGTCTGGAAGTTATAGAATCAATGGTTCATTCCCTGACAAAGGGGCTTCAACTAGTTGATCTTCTAGTACCTACCATTTGGTTGATTTTTTATTGACGTACTCAATAACAAACTCACTAAGTAGGATGATCCAATTATTCATCCTTCCTGTAAGTACATGTTTAGATAATAAGTACCCTCAGTGGGTTAACTCTTGAAATGAGCTTGATCTCATTATTTAGCAAATAATGATGAAGGTTTTTGAAAGAAAAAATCAACACCCAAATAATCCTTTTCAATTTGTGGATAGTCTAGCTCGTAAGCGATCAACATGTGGAGAAGGTAATAGATGGATTTTTCTTTATGATTTATATCATATTGAGCCATAAATGTGCCAAATAAAACTTGAGTGGCATAAATATACAGAAAAATGGTTTTCCTGAAGTAAGCGACATTAGAACAGGGGTTTTAGAAAGATATCCTTTGAGAAAATAAAATGCTTACTATTGTTCTTGACCCGAATGAAAATCAACATCTTTCATAAGGAGATGTGTGAATGAATGACACTTGTCTGTGAGCTGGGAGATAAATATTTTGATAACTTAAATCTTCCCCTATAAATTGTGCAATTGGATGATGTTCTTAGGAGGCATTTATGTTATGGTAGTAACCTTTGCAGGATCTACTTATATTCCTTTCTATGAGACAATAAAACCTAAAAGTTTTCTAGATAGCACACTGAAGACACATTTCTTTGGATTTAGTCTAACCATTATAGTCTCTAAGATGCTGAAAGATGCACCATAAGATTTTTTGGATGGTCTTCTCTAGTCCTATATTTACCCAAGATCTCATCTACATAATATTCCATTATAACATTTATCATGTCATGAAAGATTATAGTCATAGCCCTTTGATAGGTTGCACATGCATTCTTGAGGATGAAGGGAATGAATTGATAAATAAATTTCCTCTAAGGGGTGGTAAAAATTTTCTTATGTTGATCTTCCTCTACAATTTTAATACAATTATATCCCAAAAAGTAATCCATGATGATAACATTTCATAATTAACAGTTTAATCGACAACCATGTGCATGTTAGCAAGAGGACAATCATCTTTAGGACACGCTTTATTAATATCTTTGAAATATGTACACATCTTGATACCAATGGGTTTCTTTTGTACAAGGACTATATTTAAAATCCATTCAGAATAATCAATAGGCTTAATGAAGCCTACTACCAATAATTTTCCAGTTCTTCTTTTACTAATACAGTTACATGAGGATGAATTTATCTAAGCTTCTTCTTGATGGGCTTTTCTTCTTCGTGCACCACTATCTTATGAACTAATAATGAGGGATCTAACCCTGACATGTCTACATAGGACCAAGAAAATATATATTAAAATTCACAACAAAAGTATGAAAAAGGTCTTCTGGTCTTGTGTTGATACTAAAGCTCCCAAATTAATCATTATAGGTTGCTTCGACATTCCAATGTTCATGTCTATGGTCTCCTCCACTTGAAATTTGGATTCTTCCTCCATTTGCATACGATCAAGGGGGAGATTGATATCTTCATCTTAGAGCATCTTAATGAGGTTCTCACCCTTAGACTGGTCATTTTCTATGTCCAGTGGTTTTTCCATTGTTTTTTTGCAAGTGCCTTAAAGCGGTTTTCACTATAGGACTTGGAATTAATTCTTTTTACATGGCTTCTTTGACAATATATTTCCCCTATTCTCTTTTAAATTTTCTTACCCATGAAGTTTATCCTCCTCCCCAGAGTATGTGCATTGTGTCAATATTAATAGAGAATCCCTTCTTATGATCACCAATAGGATTTCCATCATGGAGACCCATAAACTCACTAATTGATTCGTCATTCTCAAATACATTGATTGGTACATGTTGTTCTTGGTCACAGTGGATAAGGGATGGATATATGAGATTTAATTCAAGAATGATAGGGGATATGGTTAAGATAAATGTGTCAGAAAATAAGTTCATTGAGGCAAGGTCTTTGTAAAGACTATACCAGGAATCTATTTTAATTTCATAATAAAAAAACTATCTTCTTGTTTAGAAGAGGTTTCTTTGACCTCTAGAGGATTGGACCCATATGGTCAGATAGCAATACCATGCTTACAAAACTTACAGTGTGGTATTAGAAGAGCTTCCCCATACACCTTATTTGTGGGGTGCCACAACTATATCCTTAATATCCCATGGCGTACATCATTTTATTATGGATAGTATACTTTGGGTGATTAATAACATGACTCCATTTCATCAGTAGGATGTGGTATCATAAAGTTTTCAAGAAAATTTTCATCTGCCAATAGGCTACCAGGAGTGAAAGTATCAATGTTATAATGTTTTCGGGACTGTTAATATTCTTAGCAAGGCCTATCACGTGTTCTGGGTGATAGGGGAAGTTTAGAAACTAAAAGGGCATATTGGAGGTCATATTATCTGCAACCATTTAGAATAAATTTTATCTCCCATTAAGAAGATTAATATTCCAATGTAGAAGCACCATCTTTATTAGAGCACAAGGTATCCAAATCAACTCGTCAGGAAAGAGCCTTTGATTGAACTTGAATGACCATTTCCATAGAAGGACATTAAAATGTGGTTGAAAAGTAACCAACAATATGCTCTTTAGTGAGAAAAGGGTTGAGGATCCCCTTGAATGGTAATAGTTTATCCTTCATGGTATGAATTTAGACATAAATGGTATATGGAAGGCATGACCTGTATGACATGAATCCATGGATGACCAAGGAGTAGGTTGTAAGGAAGTTCTAATTCCAAAACATGGAACTTAGTATCATGAGTAGTAGGCCCCCACTTCCATAGGAAAAGTGACCATGATAGCTGATTTTCATTCTTCATTATCATAGGCCTTGATGGTGATGAATTTAGGTTCTATATCAGCATCACTGCGGCCCAATTGCCAAACTAGTTTCAGAGTAAAAATATTTAGGCCCAATTCAATGTCCACAAGCATCATTTTTATATTCTTATGATTAAAAATGACTTTAATATGTAAGAGTATATTATGTGTAGGATCCTATTTGGAAATCTCTTGATGACTAATGGTTATATGTTCAGTAGGAACAATCTATGTGACCAAGGCTTGGAAGTGCATAAGATCAATATCAAATGAAACTTCTGACCCTTGCATTTTAAAAAGGATGTATTTGTGAAAATTAGATATTTTGAGAAGATCTAAGATCAAAATATTAGCAGTGGTATTATCAAGTTGTTATAAAATATCATAATGACTATCCTGAGGGGTAGGTAGAGAAAGTTCTAGGATAACGAGGAAAACACGTCATGTTGCCGCAAACACACTCTCTCATTTTAATCTTAATAGTGTTGATATGTTCAATAGGTGGGTTAAAAAAAATAATTATAGAATCAAAAGGATTATTGGATTTGGAAACATAGTTGGTACTATTTTTCTAGGAAGATTGACCCTAACCTGGCTATTTCTTCCCTTCATTATTCTTAAGGAAAGGTTCCTTGTAAATTCCCAAGTTTTTATTGAAAGACTTGTTAGGTCTTGGGGAATCCATTTCTACTTATCCACTATTGATTAGATATTGTATGAAGTGTTTTTAACTTCAAACATTTATGAATATTGTGACCCCTAACATGATGAAACTTGCAATATTCATTTTCATAGAACCATGTTGGTTTTAGTGCATCCTCTTCATAAGGTATATTGTTTGGTAATTTAGCCATGTCTACTACATGTAACTATTTTAATATAGATGAAAAAGAATCCAAAAAAGGAATGAACATGTGATGCTTAAATTCAGGTGCAATAGCCTTTTGTAAGTTTCAAAGGAGTAATATTTAGAACTTCCTGCACACGTATAGAATTAGTATATACCATCACCTATGATTTTTTTTTCTTATTTTGAAATAATTTTGTTTTTTCTGAAGGTTTTTATTTGTGGTTATCTCTTGAAAATGGTTTTAAGGTCCCTTTGGATGAATTTTTTTTGTCAATTTGGCTTCCTTTTTCTATAATATCCTCAAATTTGTTACCACAATGCATTTGTAACTGGAAAGCAATCTCAAGATGCGGATTAGGCAAAAAAAATGCTAACCAGTTGTTTCTTTGGTATGGAGCAAGGGAAGCAACTAGATAACCCTTACCATCATTGTACAAAAGTAGAGAAGTTTTGATTATTTCATTTTTTTAACATTACACAAGTCTATCATAATGACGTCATTTTCCATGTTAAAGGAAAAGTGACACACACATTTTTCTACTAATTCTGGACATGCAACGATTGATCATTTAAGTATGTCTAAGAACCATTCAAGATATTTTCCCACTATAATTTATGGGAAGAGGAGAATGAGATAATTATCACTATATGCGACCTCTTTACATGCCATAAATAAGTCTTTGACATGGTCCCATGGATCACCTTTACCTCTATATTTATCAAATTTTGGAAAATCAAAGTGATGAGGGAAATGTGTTCTCAACATAGCTCTACCAAATGGATTTGGGCAAAGCTCCTTAAATTGATATTTCTTTCTATGTCCCCACATTTCGTTTTTGTAAATAAGTGAGGTGTGTTCTTCAAAGATAACCATTCCTAGTCAAATATTTGACCACATGTAGGTGAATCCGACATATATACATGGTTAAGTCCAGATATTTCACCGCCCCTATTATCTATGTATAATTATTAATACACTTCTTTATGTTTTTGTTGATGAGAATTTTGGTATAAAACTCATGATACGAAGCTCTAGGTTTTTCATGTCTTGGAGTCTTCATAGGATATTTTTTGACATGGGAAGCTAAACTTACTAATTAAGGAGTAAAATATTGTATTTGTTGTTGTATTTTAACCTCTTGGTTTTGTGTCTCTTCGTTAGTTTCACGAGGAGTGTGTTGTTCATGATTGACATGTTCCTTATGATCCTTATGATGAATTTCAACAATGGGGAAGCGATAATTTGCCATTATTTTGAGAACGAATTTCTTCCTCATTCCTTTTGGCCATAAGTAGAAAGCATGTCATGGGTTTAGGATTTCATAAATATTGTTAAGGGGAATCTCTACTTCTTCCTCTCCATGAATCATGTTTGTGAAGAGAGTAGAAGAAAATTTAGGTGGTACTTTATCACCTAATTCTATGACGCGCATAAGGACTTCAATTCTATTTTGAAATAGGAAGTTATCCAGGTGGCTAGGATTAAATTCAAATTAATTCTAAGGAGAGTTCCCCTCGTCACAACTATGCTAAACCATGTTACTGTCTTCATAAAGAGAGTTTAAATTGTCATTAACAAAAGGGTTTGACCCTAATCTTTGATTCCCCATCCTTGTGATATGAGACATAATGGGAAAGGTTTTACTAAGGTTGACTTAAATGGACCCTAGGAAAAACCAAGTAGTGTGACAATGTGAAAAAATCCATAAGAATGTCAAATAACTAATGGTAAAAAATCCAAAGAATCAAGGAAATATGAATCACAGATACAAAAGAATAAATAATGACACAGTTATATGAAACCTGTCAGTGCTCAATTTGATCTTGCCCCATTTTTCCTTGAAATTCTTTAGTTTGTGGGCTCTGTCATGTTTTCTATCTTCTCGTGTTGATGCGTGAAAGATATGTCCTTCATTTGGTTTCCATGATTAGTCCTTTCCTTGGTCGGGGGATCATTTTAAATCCATAATTTGTTTTTCATTCCTCTATCCATGTGAAAAGAATTTTTAAATGGGGCGTAAACTTGGGTTTTTCCCCTTCCTTCTGTTTTTTCCACAGTCACATTTTGTTTTCCCTGTCAAAATTTTTCCCAATATCTGTGAAACATGGTTCATTATGATTGGATGTGGCTCGATGGATCACATTTGGGCCTTATATCATTTCCAAATTCTCTATCCTTAAAGAAAGATTCATTTCCGGGTGTAAATGGTGATTTCCCTACATTCTACGGTTTGATGGGTGTGTTTTCCCCATAAGATTTATATCTAAGCATCTGTGGAAACAATGTTGTTTTCTGATTAGACGTAGCTCGGTGGGGGAATTTGAAACTCTAAAGCCCAATTTAACTCAAGTTTTGTCCATGTGGAGGGGCCTGCGCTCATTTTAAAATTCACCTCTTGGTTTGACCTTTGGAGTTACGCCAGGGAGACACATGGAGGTTTCTGTTGCCTTGCCAAGACTTAGACATTTTTTTCATGTAACCAGTGTAGCTTTGATATACCATGGACATGTGGAGGGGCCAATGCTCATTTGAGGATATGCCTTTACATCCTACCTTAGCAGTGGTGCCAAGGAGACACGTGATGAGCCCACACTTGTTTGGGTTCTCTGCTTTTGGGGACCATCTCAAAGTTGTGCTAGGAATACACGTGGAAGCTTTTGTTGGATCCTTTCTATACTTAAAATTTTCAAGCAAATTTTTAAATGCTTGGGATGCGTGGAGGGCCCGCACCTATTTGAGGACCTTCTCCTGTACTATACTTTTGAAGAAGCACCGAAGGAACACTTGGAAGTGTCCTCTCACTCTTCCCTTGCTTTGACTTTTCAATGGCCAAGGAAAACTATCTCAGACCCTAGAGTTATGGCACCTTCTCCAGGTCCTTAAAATTTTTCAAAAACTCTGCCAAAATGAGACACGTGGTGAGCCTATGCTTGTTTGGGGTCTCCACTTTTGGGCACCATACCAAAGGTGTGCCAAGGAGACACGTGGAGGCTTCTATTGGAACCTTTTAAACTGAGGACTTTTCAAAGGCCAAAATGTGTTTTTCTTGGGCCCAAGGCACATGGAAGGCCTGTTCTTGTTTGGAAACTTGCCTCTTTACCTCACCTTTGAAGTTTCACCAAGGAAACACATAGATGGCTCTAAGCTAAAATTGAGAAGGGGCAGAATAAACGGTTGTTGTGAATTACATATGTTTTTCTATCATTTTTTCTCTGAGACAACTGGAGATGTGAATACGCATTGTTTTTCATCATTTTTTGATGAAATTCCTTGTCATTTTTGTCTGCAAGTTCCATTGAATGGATTTAGAACTTAATTTTTTAGTCCAAGAATTGTAAAGGGTGATATTTTGAAGTTGGAATTGTTGGGGCACTTGCAAAAACGTGAATTACCAAGGACGTTGGATGTAGAGTAGAGCTGCAGAGGAAAGAATGGGAAAAGGAAGAAATGATGGAGGTTACAAGAAAAAAGGATGAAAAAGGTGTTGCCTCGAGGACGAAAAGGATTTTGTGTCAGATCCACCTATACAGGGCTGCTGGAAAAATGATTAAAATGGGGATTTATCGCATGAAAAAAATAAGAATGATTAAAAGGAATGTCAAAAATTTGTGTCATGGCATCCTAGCCATTAGTCAAGGGTCTGAGAAACATGATCAGTTCATAATTTGTCCACCTGGCAGCTTTCGCGTGTGAATTTTTTAAACGTCACTTTTTGAGGAAAATTGGTAACAAGAAAAGGTTCCTCAAATATTCTTCTTTTGGGGGAAATTTTTGGATGAGTGAGTGAGTGAAATGTACAAATGAAATGATAATTATCTTGCAAGTCGTTGGGGATTGAATTCTTAAGATAAAATTTTAGAGAGCCCATCTTCCTGAGAGACCAATCCAAGAAACTTGTTAATTTCTTGTGTTTTAGATTTCAATCACTTCAAGTTGGTTGTGAGTGTATAACCATTGACAATATCTGAGACAGTTTGAAGAAACTTTCTCCTGCTGATGAATCTAATCAATTTCAAATTAATCTATGTCAATCTTGGACCAATTTGTGTCTGCTTTATTTTAGAATGTCTACAAGTAGTTTTTCTTATTCCTATTGCAATCTTGTGTTAAATTCCCTTCGAATCACACATGATCTCATCCCTATTATAGTTTAGTGGAATTCGCAATTTCATTTCAAGAAGAGCCTTTATCCTGCAATGAGATAAACAATTTAAAATCATTTTATTTTCATTTGATGATAAAGATTGTCTGTAAGCCTTTGAGTGTATCTTAAGCATGAGGAACCAAGGGTCTTTGATGCTTAATTGAGTCTTTGGCTCGAGCCTTCATGTTAAATTCTTAGAGATTGTGTGAAAATGTGCAAATATGGGCCTCCATTGATGCACACCTTCTGGTTGAAGGAATATTTTATCTACTCTGAAGCATTTTGTCATTTAGTTTTTCCAAATGTTGTGAAGGTTCTCAGAGATCTTGCATAATCAATTTTATCCTTCTTAATCTCCCACCAAATTTATTCAAAACAATGAATCCTAACTGAACTACCCCTTTTTTCCCTATATGTCTACAAATTTATAAATTCTATTGCCAAAACATGTAGAAAGCAATAAAGATCCCATAATGTCTTTAGTAACCTTTAGCATTGTTTAGAAAATATCACCATTATTTAGAAGTGACAACTTCTGAGAGTTAAATTGTGGTGCATTGATCATATTTTCTTAGGGTCTCCTTTCAAATTTATATAAAGAAGGATATCTTCATTCACCTTCACTGAAAAATATTACAAAATGGGGTCATCTCACCCTGGTCGAAAAACACAGCCTAAAGAAGTGAGGATAGATCAAATCCTTAATGAAGGTGTTATTCATTTCTCTAATGCACGAGTGATAAAGAGCAAGACAAATCCCCTCCTTGGCTGCAAACTGAATCATAATATGATTTGTCTGTCTCTTAGTGTCCTGCTAAATCTTTGATGTTGCTCAGTTTCTAAGGGAGAATCAATTTGGATACAAACACCAGAATGGTGCCGTTTCTAGGGGACATGAAGGTGTGTAAAAAAATTTGAACACCATCAAAAATGCATATAGACCCTGGTAAATGCTTCTTACAAATTTTAAAGTGCAAATACGTTGTTGAAACATCATCATGTGTCCCCGATTTGTAAGAATTGAGAAAAAGTTACAATTTTTACGTGTAATATTTCCAATTTCTGTTGGTTCTTGCACTAAGTTTACATCAATAATGTTAAGTATAGGTAAAGGAAGGTTATATCTATGAAGCTTTGTGTGAATTTAGTGTTGACAGACATTTTACAGACTAATTTTAGTGCATTTACACAACTAAGGTGAAAATCCTTAGTGGAGATTCCATTTTGAATTAACTTTTGATAAATGCCAATGTCTTAACCTCTGTCAATTTAAATTTATCACTAATCTCTGTAAAGCTGTAAGGAAGAAGATATTTCCTCATTAAATACCTTGCTAGAAGGTTGTTTCTTGATCTGGGAAAGACAAATTCTGAAGAAAGAAGAATCTGGAAAGTTGTTGGAAATCAGAAATTAAGAAAGGAGTTATCAATTATGGGAATTGATCATTCTGTCATTGAATATTTCCATACTTCCTCAAGTCCTTCTAAATCAGGTAGTCTTTTTGTAAATATGAATTATCCATCTAGAGAGGGGGCCTTCTTTTGTATTTGAAAAATTTACATCTCATTTTGTCCCCATGTTCTCCAAAACTGATAGGATCTTCCAAGAAATAGTGTTTTTAGAGAATATTCAATCTAAGAATTGCATTTCTGTGCCTCACAGACCCATCACTACTCATCATTTTTTTTTGTCCTGTAAGATCACCTCCCCAAAACAATATGGCCCAGACCCCAGCCAAACCTCTATTTGTTGAGAACACTTTTGGTTCTATATATTTCAGAGGTATGGCTGGATATCCAAATGTTGTGCCCCAAGATGTTAGAAATAGATTCCTAAATTTCAAGGAAATAATTTTTATTTCTAGTGATCAGCACTTAAATCTTTTTGTCAATATGATGGAATACTTTGAGATTGAATTTGACGATGTGTACATAAAGTTGTTTATTCATACTCTAGAAAAGGAATGCATAGGATTGGTATAAATAATTTCTAGAAAACTCCATTGATTCGTGGAAAGAAATGAAGAATGATTTTAGATTGCAGTATGGAGATAAAACAGACCCTAGGTTTCTTCTATCAAAATTTTAAAATATAAAAAAGAATCCTGATGAGTTTGTTCATGAATTCAATACAAGGTTCAATAATACCTTGAATAGGCTACCTGTGATCCTGAGGCCAAGTGATGTTTCATGTTTAATAAAATACTCTGATGCTTTTGATACGAAGGTTTCCTATTATTTGAGGGATAAGAACCCAACAAAATTGAGGCAGGCCTTCACTGTGGCTTTGCAAATTGAAAAGAATATCAAAGAAATTAGTAAACCTCCTAAGAAAGCAGGCATCAAGCATATCAATCTAGAGAAGCCTCAGTCAAGTAAAGCTGTGGATTTGGAGGAGGTTGTAAAAATTTTGGTCAGAGTCATTAAGGAAATATCATACAAATTGGCAAGAGCAGAGAAGGGGATTGGACAAGGTTCCCAATATCATCATAAAGCACAAGGTCAAGAAATATTTGCAAATCATCCTAGGGGTGATCAGAGATTTGATGATAGAGGAAAAGGAATCATGTGATCAGGAAATAAAAAGCCCCAACCCAAGGAAAACAAATTGGTGCCTGATCCTTTGACTGCCAGAATTTCTTTTGTGGAAGAATCCAATGATATTGAGTGGTGTGATAGATGTTTCTTGCCACATGCCCTATGTGATTAAGACAAGGAATTTGAGGAAGTGGATGATAATACTGATGATGATGTGTGCGTGATGGGGTGTTCTGCAATCTCACAACAAGGAACAACTTCGACTGAATTAATCAGTGCCAAAATTGCTACAAATTTCTAGGATTACATCGACTGGGTATTACCCCTTCTTCCCTCTCATACTTTTGAAATAGATATGGTACAAGATTTTGAATTGCCTAGTAATGATTTTGAATACCTAAGGGCATTAATGATTAAAAAGTATGATGGAGGAATCCCTTCTGAGGAGTATAGGCTATTGTTAATTAATGTTGTAGTTGGCCATGAAAAGGACTATAACACTAGGAGTAAAGTTGTCAAAGGGGCAGGGCCTCAAGCCAAACCAAAAACTCCAGTTCTCACCAATATCTCAAAAGAAACTTCTAAGAAAGATACATTTGGAAAAAGCCTTGTGTCCCCAAGTAGAATTGGCATCCCTGCCCATGCTCAGACCATAAAAAATTCTTTGTTGTCAAATAAGTTTCTTAGTTTTCCTCAAAAAATTTCCTTGCCCAAATATGTCCCTTATGACATTTCCCAAGTCTTGAGTCAGATCAAGATTTATGTTCCAATTTTTGAGTTTCTTAAGATTCCTAAGCACAAGAAAAGGGCCTTTGAGTATTTGGGATTGAAAGAAGAAAATATTACCCAAGGTAGAAATTTAAACAATGTTTATACTCCTCATACCATTTCAGAGATGGAAAAACCCCGAGTGTTGGAAGAACTAGGCGAGCCACTTGAAGTATATTTGGGAACATCCTTGGTTGAGTCCTAGCTAAATGTAGATCCATTTTTCACTACACTTATTATTAGGGACATGTTGTTACACAACCATATGTTTGATTCTAGAGCATCATGCAATGTTATGCCTCTTGAATTCATGAATGAATTAGATATCAAAGTGACAATAGCTTATGGGAAGTGCACTTCCATGGATTTTAGAGAGGTGCCAGTGGTTAGATGTGTCAAAGGTTTGATAGTGCAACTTACAGCCTACCCAAGAAAGAGCTTAAAACTAGATTTTGTTATTGTTGATTGCCCTGCCAAATGGGGAATGTTGTTATCAAGAAAATGGGCTGCTACTGTGGGTGGTAGTGTGTAAATGGATATGTCTTTTTCCACTATACCTATTGAGGGAATCCTCGTTAAATTGTATGGTGAAAAGAAGATGCTACATCTCATTGAGGATTTCAATAATGATTTGTATGAATTGTTATACGCTGACACTGATGCAGATAATATTTTTGGATTTACTGATGGTAAAGAGAACAAAATTGATCAATGCAAGTCTCTTAATCAAGTAGATTATCCTTGGAATTTTTTGTTTGATGGGGCTTACTCTAAATTTGGAAATGGTGCTAGTATTTTTCTGATATATCCAAGCCAAGAAGAGTTTGTTTTCTATTTTAAACTCAATTGTGAGTGCACTAACAATATTGTTGAATATGAAGCACAACTCTTGGGTCTAAGAATTGCTTGGAAATATTGTATTAGAGACATCATTGTTAAAGGAGACTCATAGCTAATTGTCAAGCATGTTAGAAAATTATATGCAACAAAAAATCAGAGAATGAAACAGTATAAGCATGCAGTCTAGAATTTTATTGAAATGTTTGACTCCTTCAACATAATACATCACGATAGGAAGTATAATACTTTAGTAGATAAATTGGCTGTATTGGGGTCCAAATTTGTAATTGTGTTGTATCCCCCTGTTCTGAGTATAATATTGAGGTATTGACTAGGCCATCTATTCCTAACAATTTTAAACATTGACAAGTGTTTGAAGACAACGCCCAGGTGTAAAGGTTTTTTCAAAACCAAGGAGAATTTACTGATCAACATATAGATTAGGAGCCAATGGTTTGTGTGGTTGATGGAAAGGAGACTTTGTTTGGAAAATACATCATTCATTTGAAGACTAATACTATCCCCAGAGGTTTGGTAGCACTTGAATCAAACTTTGATAATACTGATTGTATTGTCAAAAAACACGTTAGCCTTGAGGGATGTTGAATAGCAGGACCTCGGAGCGAAGGATAAACCACATAAGATCTAGTTAGGTAGCGATCTGAGCAAGGAAGAAAATCAGTCGTATGTCTAATTGTTTAAGAAATACCAGGACTTCTTAACATGGTCTTATTTTTAACTGAAAGCATATAGAGAGGATCTTTTCTAGCATGAAATTCCCTTAGAAGCTTCTGCCAAGCCGTTTAGGTAGAAATAAACACCGATCAATCCACTCCTTTCCCTGAAGATGCAAGAAGAATTGAAAAAGTTAAGGGATGGAAGAATCATACAGCCCACAAGGTACTCATCATGGGTTATAAACTTGGTACATGTCAGAAAGAAGAATGAATATATAAGGTTAAGTGTGGACTTTAGAAACTTGAATAGAGCATCAATGAAGGATAACTAGCCTCTGCAAAATATGGACAATATGTTATAATTGGTTACTGGTTCAGAATTTTTATCCACCTTGGATGGTTTTTCTAGATATAACCAGGTAGTTGTGAAGGAATAAGAGAAAATCAAGACTTCCTTTACTACTCCTTGGGGAACATATGTATATGTCAGAATGCATTTTGGTCTAATGAATGTTGGAGCCACTTTCCAAAGAGGAATAGATGTAGATTTCTCTAGCTATATTAATGATTTCATTGTTGTATATCAATATGATGTGATTGTTTTCTCTAGAAAAAGGAGTGACCACCTGTAACACTTGGAAAAATGTTGTTAAGATGTAGGGAGTATGGTATTTCACTAAATCCCAAGAAGTGCCATTTTGGAGTTCAAAAAGAAAAATTTCTTGGACACATTATGTCAAAGGAAGGGGTCATGATTGATCCTGAAAGGGTAGAAGCCATCATCAAAGTCCCTATTCTAAGAACTAAGAAGGGAATCCAATCCTTTTTTGGGTAGATTAATTTTATTAGGAGATTTATCTCCAACTTTGCTGAACTAACTATCCCAGTCACTAGCATGTTGAAGAAAGACCAAATTATCAAATGGGAAGAAGTAATTGTTCAATATTTTGTAGGGATCAAAGAAGCATTAAAGAATGCCCTTGTTTTAGCAGCTCTAGATTATAATAAGGATTTCCAAATGTTTTCTTTTGCTTCAGAAAGTACTATTGCATATATGTTGTTGTAGAAGGATGACAAGGGAGCTAGAAGACCAATTACCTTTTTCAATAAGGCATTACAAGGAGCAGAGGTAAAGTATACTATCATGGAAAAGTAGGCATTTTATTTGGTAAAAGCAACAAATGTCTTTAGGCCATATATTCATAGTTCCAAAGTCATTGCTTATGTTCCCCACACTATGGTGAAAGATATCCTATCAGAAATGGAGGTTTCAAGCAAAATATGCCGATGGGTAAAAAAATTGCAAGAGTATGATATGGACATCCAAACAACAAAATTGGTTAGAGGTTTGGGCCTGGCAAGACTTATGGAGGAGAGAAATCTACAGACAATTGAGATAAATGAAGTTGAAGAAGAAAGATTGAATGTCCTTGAAAAACTAATAAATTTTGAATGGTACAAGGACATCATTTTTTTATCTCAAACATCTACAATGCCCTGAGCATTTGAGAAAGAATTAGAAAAGATCACTTAAGTTAGCTTCCCAAAAATATGTCATTACTGATTTTGGGTTAGCTTGGAAGAACCCTGAGGGAGTTCTCTTAAGATGCATTACTAAAGATGAATCCCCAAAAATAATTGTTGATCTCCATGGAGGAGTTTATGGGGAAATTTTGCAGGGAGAGTAACAACCCATAAGATATTAAGGGCTGGTTATTGGTGGCCAACTATTTTCAAAGATACAACTCTGATGGTAAAGAAATGTGAAAGTTTCCAATGCTCTTTTGGAAGACTAAAAGCTTAAGGATCCCTTCCTTTACAGCCTTTATCAGTTGAAGCCCTATTTAGGTGATGGGGAATGGATTTCATTGGGGATATTTTTGATCCCTCAAGTGTAGGCCATAAGTGGATACTAGTGGCCACACATTACTTTTCTAAGTGGGTGGAGGCAATCCCCACCAAGAAGGCAACTCACCAAATTGTCATGGATTTTATCCTAAATTATATCATTTACAGATTTGGGGTACCTTCCAAAATAGTTGTTGATAATTCCATGAGATTTTGATCTAAACCTTTGGTGGCTATGTGCCACAAATATGGGATCAATTTGACATAAGCTTCCAATTATAATCTCCTAAGGAAATGGACAAGTAGAGTCTAATAATAAAAATATGTTGAAGATAATTAGAAGAACTTTGGAGTTGAACAAAAGGAAGTGGGGTGAGTAGTTGAAGTTTTCTATTTGGGTTGATCAAATCACTATTAAACGAGATACTGGGAAAAGCCCATTTGAGTTGGTGTATAGAACTCAAGCTCTATTTCCCTGCATATGTAATTGTCTTCATTTCAATTTCTTCAACAACTGAAAGATCAAGAGGTTAGTCCATATGATGCTCACATAAATCAGATTGTTGAGTTAGATGAAGAAAGAAGGGCATCCCATCAAAGGCATGTAAAATTTAGAGACAAATTGAAGAATTTGTTTGATAAGAAAGTGACTCCAAGAGCTTTCAGTGTGGGAGATCTTGTGCTATTGTGGGATCTAGAAGGCACGAGGATAAGGGCAAACATGGAAAATTTGATGCATTGTGGATGGGAACCTTATTTAATTGACATTTGAATTGGTAAACATACCTTATTATTAAAATACTTAGATGGGGAATTGCTTGAGTTTCTTGTTAATGGTAGGCATTTAAAACATTTCATTGATTAATTTCTCAATATCAAGGTATACACCATTGTATAGTGTATAGTCTTTTGGTTTCTTTCTGATTTCATCTTTTTCTATTTTGTTTCATCCTGGTCCTTGATGACCATTTTTTTAGTTTCTCAGTTTGTCCTTGGGGGAGTTCATTATTATTGTTATGCTCTGCAAGCTTATTCTTTGACTCCATTGCCCAATGGTTTAATTTTGGCACTTGGTCTACTATTTATTCTTGTGGCACTCACAAGGAGTGCCCGTCCCTAAGTCAGAGCCGATTTTGGTGCTCAATTTGATCTCGGCCCGTTTTTCCTTGAAATTCTTCAGTTTGTTGGCTCTTTCATACTTTCTATCTCCCTATGTTGATGCGTGAAAGATTTGTCCTTCATTTGGTTGCCATGATCAATCATTTCCTTGGTTGAGGATCATTTTCAATCCAGAATTTTGGTTTTTGTTCCTTTGTCCATGTGAAAAGAAATTGTAACTGGGGCATCAACTGGGGTTTTTACCCTTCCTTCTATTTTTTCCACAGTCACTTTTTGCTTTCGTTGTCAAATTTTTTCCTAATATGTGTGGAAAGGTGGTCCTTTCGTATTGGATATGGCTTGGTGGATCACATTTGGGATTTATATCATTTATAAATTCTTTTTCCTTAAAGAAAGATTCATTTCCGGGCACAAATGGTGATTTCCCTACATTCTATGGTTTGACAGGTGTGTTTTCCCCATCAAATTTATATCTCAGCATCTTTGGAAATGAGGCCATTTTTGATTGGACGCAGCTCGGTGGGGCACTTTGAAACTCTAAAGCATGATTCAACTCAATTTTTATCCACGTGGAGGGCCTCCACTCATCTGAAAAGTTGCCTCTTGGTTTGACCTTTGGAGTTGCGTTAGGGAGACATGTGGAGGTTTCTGCTGCCTTACTAAGACTTAGAAATTTTTTTCATGTAGCTGGTGCATCTTTGTCAGACCATGGAGATGTGGAGGGTCATCACTCATTTACGGATCCGCCACTAGGTCCTACCTTAGTAGTGATGCCAAGAAGACATGTGATGAGCCCACGCTTGTTTAGGTTCTCCACTTTTGGGGACCATCTCAAAGTTGCGCCAAGGATACATGTGGAGGCTTCCACTAGCTCCTTTCTATACTTAAACTTTTCAAGCAACTTTCCAAATGCCTGGGACACGTGGAGAGCCCGCACCTATTTAGGGACCTACCCCTATACTTTACTTTTGAAGAAGCTCTGAAGGGACACTCAGAAGTTTCCTCTCACTCTGCCCTTGCTTGGACTTTTCAACAGCCAAGGAAAATTGTCTTAGACCCTAGAGTTATATTGCCTTCTGCTGGTCCTTAAAAATTTTCAAAAACTCTACCTAACTGAGACATGTGGTGAGCCCACATTTTTTTGGGGTCTCCGATTTTGGGCACCATACCAAAGGTGCACCAAGGAGACACATGGAGGCTTCCGCTATATCCTTTTATATTGAGACTTTTCAAAGGCCAAAAGGCATTTTTCTTGGGCCCAAGGTGCATGGAAGGACCGCGCTTGTTTGGAAACTTAGCTCTGTACCTCACCTTTGTAGTTGCACTAACGAAACACGTAGATGGATCTAAGCTAAAATTGAGAAGGTGCAAAATCAATGGTTGTTGTGCATTAAATCTATTTTTCTGCCTTTTTTCCTCTAAGACTCCTGGAGATGCAAATACGCATTTTTTTCCATTGTTTTTCGATGAAATTCCTTGTCATTTTTGTCTGCAAAGTGCCATTGAATGGATTTAGAAATTAATTTTTGAGTCCAAGAATTGTAAAGGGTGATATTTTGAAGTTGTAATTGCTAGGGCACTTGCAAAAATGTGAATTACTAGGGATGTTGGATGTAGAGTAGAGCTGTAGAGGAAAGAATGAGAAAAGGAAGAAATGATGGAGGTTGTAGGTGTAAAGGACGAAAAAGGTGTTTCCTCGAGGACGAAAAGGATTTTGTGTTAGATCCATCTATACAGGGACACCAAAAAATGATTAAAATGGAGATTTCTCACATGACAGAATAAGAATGATTAAAAGGACTATCAAAAATTTGTTTCATGGTATCCTAGTCATTAGTCAAGGGTCTAAGAAATGTGATCAATTTATAATTTTACCACCTGGCAGCTTTTGGGTATGAATTTGTTAAACGTTTCTTTCTGAGGAAAATTGGTAACAAGTAAAGGTTCCTTAAATATTCTTCTTTCTGGGGTGAAATTTTTGGATGAGTGAGCAAGTGAAATGTATAAATGCAATGAGAATGCTCTTGCAAGTTGTTGGGGGTTAAATTCTTAAGATAAAATTTTAGAGAACCCATCTTATTAAGAGACCAATCCGAGAAACCTTTTAATTTCATGTGTTTTAGATTTTAATCACTTCAAGTTTGTTGTGAGCATACAACTAATGTCAAGCTCTGAGAATGTTCAAAGAAACTTTACCCTGCTGATGAATCTAATCAATTTCGAATTAATCTGTGTCAATCTTGAACCAATTTGTGTCTACTTTATTTCAGAATGTCTGTAAGTATTTTTTCTTATTCTTATTGCAATCTTGTGTTAAAGTCCCTTCGAATCACACAGGATCTCATCCCTATTATAGTTTAGTGGCATTTGTAATTTCATTTCAAGAAGAGCCTTCATCCTGCAATGAGATAAACAATTTAAAATCATTTTACTGTAATTTGTTGATAAATATTATCTTAAGCCTTTAAGTGTATCTTAGGCATGAGGAATTAAGGGTCTTTGATGCTTAATTGAGTCCTTGGCTCGAGCCTTTGTGTTAAATTATTATAGATTGTGTGAAAACGTGCAAATATGGGCCTCCATTGATGCACACCTTCTGGTTGAAGCAATATTTTATCTATTCTGAAGCATTATGTCATTTAGTTTTCAAAATGTTGTGAAGGTTCTCAAAGATCTCATATAATCAATTTTATCCAGCTTAATCTCCCAGTAAAATTATTCAAAACAATGAATCCTACCTAAAATACCCTTATTTGGACTGTATGTCCACAAATTTATAAATTATACTTCCAAAATATGCAGAAGCAATCAGAATCCCATAATTTCTTTAGTAACCTTTATCCTTGTTTAGAAATATCACCATCATTTAGAAGTGACAACTCCTAAGAGTTAAATTGTAGTGCATTGATCATATTTTATCAGGGTCCACTTTCAAATTTATGTAGAAAGGATATATTCATTCACCTTCATCGATAGAGGTTACAAAACAGGGCCTCTCACCCTAGTCAAAAGGCACATCATAAATCAATAAGGATAGATCAAATCCTTAATGAAGGTGTTATCCATTTATCCAATGCCCGAGTGAAAAAGAGTCAAAAAAATCCACTCCCCAGCTACAAAATGACTCATAATATGATCTTTCTGTCTCTCAGTGTCCTACTAAATATTTTATGCTACTTGGTTTCCAAGGGAGAATCAATTTGGATACCAATAAAATCATATAGTAAGAAGTAACTAGGACTAATCAATCAATTACAAGACCAAGATCCAATCAGAAGAATAACTACTCCGTACATTCTCAAAGATAGGTTTGGTACAATAGTGACAACACACAATGTCAATACTTAGATCAAGTTTGGAATAAACAAGACCTAAATACTAAGATGGTGTTGACGTGATTTCCAAACAAGGTATATTTAAACAATTTTTGACACAAACAAAGTCCAAGTATTGAAAATTTAAGTTATAGATGCAAGAATCGCAACAACACAATTTGAACACATTAATCAAGATTTATAGAAAAAACAAAATATTAGTTTTAAAATGATGTTGACATGATGTGAACAACATAATGAAAAAATGTTTTAAATATCAAGACAATGTTGGAATAAAAACAAGGCCTTAAGTAAATCAAGAAGTTGATAGTTATACAAGAAGCGTAACAGTACACTATAGAGACTTAAATCAATTTTCACAAAGGAAACATAAGTATAATTTTTTTTTTAATATGATGTGAGAAACGTAACAACTCAAGAGAAAGAAAATGATGAGAAAACATAAATACAATAAGATATCTTGATATGGGTATTAATATAATGGATACTAAGGTATAAATACATATCAATACAATTTCAATGCTTACTATCCTAATCACAATAAGGAAGGATGTAAGTAGGTGCAATTTTTTTGGACACAATTTTGATAACACAACATATGTATGCTCTTTTTTGTCCCGAAAAGGAAAACAAGAGAACAAAGGAGTAGACAAAGTGGTGATGAAAATAACTTAGCCTAACTTTGGCAAAGTTTTTCCTTGTCTTAGGATAAGGTAGAATTAAGAAAAAATGATGCCTTGTAAGTTTCATAATGAATAACATGTGGAACCAACTTTAATTGACTCTCTGCTTGATCGAATAACAAGGTTTCGACTCCAATTTTTTTTTCTTTGTGAGAAATCTTTGGAATGCGATGGATAAAGTCAAGTTGGCACTAATTCCAAATGGTTTTGTAGGATTTTATTCATAAACTTGTCAATTATTACCTAAGAGAGATGCATGTCTAGTAAACTAGACAATGGACCATTACCCCATAGTCAAATTAATGAACGCGACCTCATACAGGGAACTTGAAGCTTTTCTCACACGCATTTTCAACTAGTCAAATGAGTAAGGGCACACTTCCTGTTTTGTCCACTAGTTCTCTCAAAGTGTGGACTACTTTGGGGTTCCAGTGGTAATCCTCATAATGATTTTTATGCCTTATGCCAATTTACTTTCCACAATTTAAAGTGGAAGGGTCTAAGACCTTATTGGAACCTGTAAATACAGTGTTTTGAATAAATGGTGTGTTTTTAATATTTGATTTAAAATGTGGTTTAGAACACTTTTGGCAACCTACAACACACTTGTATTTAGTATTTGTTTAGATCCTTGACAAGCGGTATATGGTCCTCCACTCAAATATTAGTAATTTTCCAAGGAAATCACAATATTAGAAAGAGGATCAAAGGTTGGTTTTGATTCTTAAGAACATCCAAGGATGTAAGAGAATACCATACAAAATAATGAATGTAACTCTATAGAAAAGAAAAACTTGAAATTCAAGAACCAAAGAAATGAATGATAAATTGTTCATTTCCTAAAGAAAAAATGAAAGATTAAGTTTCCAAATTAACAAAATGTTAGAAAATGAAGACTAAAGTTTCTTTTGTTTCTCAAGATCACCCAAAGGTGTAAGAGAAGAGCATATACAAACTTTATCCTAACTTAAGAAAAAAATAGAAACGTTACATTCACTAAAGCTTGACAATATGTTATAAATTTGATTAATAATGTAAAAACCTGCAAATGTTTTTAGAAAACTTGTAAAATAACATAATGTTGATCTAGCAATAGGGGCAGAAGCTTGATTAACTTTTATTAATCTTAATCAACCAAACTTACAGAGAATGGGCTGCAATATTTATAGATATTGCACAGCCAAATACAAATAGGATATTAAGTTGCACAAGTTCAACCAAATTCTAAAATACATGTAAGCTTCCAATAACATCCAGGAAGCAACAATTAAATAAAAAATACTATTAAACCAATATAACAGCTCCCAAAATAATCAAATACAAACAAAAGGATGGTTATAATTAAATATAACCATAAAACAATAATTAATAAATTTATTAATTATGGAATGCATAATTAAATAGGATAATAATATTTTATCCTAACATTCCCCCCCTTAATTGTGCATTGTCTAAAGAGATGAGAAGAGGAACTCTCTGAACTACTTGAACTTGTCACGTGCAAGTGACTTTGTGAAAATATTTGCTCATTGTTTAGTAGTTACACAAATTTGAAGCAAGATGTTGTGCTTCAACACATGTTTGCATATGAAATGAACCTGAACCTCAATGTGCTTTGTTCTCTCATGAAAAACTAGATTGCGAACAAGTTTGAGAACACCTTCATTGTCAACATACATGGTGGTTGGTTTGTCTTGTGGTATTCCAAGTCATTCCAGTATGCGACGTAGCCAAATCGTTTCACAGATAGCTTCTCATGCATAATGATACTTGGCTTCTGTGGAAGAACAAGAAACAAAGTGTTTTTTATTACTTCCCCATGATAATGGTCTAGATCCCATAAAGAATACAAATCCAGAAGTGGATTTTCTATCATCAAAGTTACCTACATGATCTGAATCTGAATATCCAGTCAAGAAGAAGTTTTCATTCTTCTTGTATTCTAGACCAAGATCCACTGATCCTTTGAGATATCTCAAAATGCACTTTGCTGCTTTCTAATGATAGACCCTAGGTTTCTACATGAACCTAGATAGATAGCTCATTACAAAGCTGATATCTGGTCTAGTGTGGGTCAAGTAAATGAGACTTCTGATCAGGTGCCGATAGAGATTGGCACTTACCTCAGGAGATGGATCTGAATGAGATAACTATAATCTATTTTCCATGGGTGTAGTAATTAGTGTGCAATCCATCATCCTAAACTTCTCAAGCATAGTCTTGGTATATTTCATCTGAGAAACAAAAATATGATTCTCTTTCTACCACACTTCCAATCTAAGACAATAGTGCATAAACCCAAGATCAGTCATGTTGAACGATCGATTAAGATCTTTCTTCATTGCATCGATCATCCTCACTGAACTACCAGTGATGACTAAATTGTTGACATAGACAACAACAATCACCATATCCCCCCCTTGCTCTTTGAGGTAGAGATTGGGATCGTATGGATTTCTAAAAAATCCATGTTGTACGAGATGCTCATAAATCTTGATGTACCATGCTTAGGGTGCCTGTTTGATCCCATACAAAGATTTCTTGAGTCTGCATATCTTTGCTTCTTGACTAGGTACTACATATCCCTCAGGTTGAGTCATGTAGACTTATTCTTGTAAATATCTATTTAGGAAGGCACTTTTTACGTCCATTTGGTGAAATTTCCATCCAAACTGAGTAGCTAGAGCAAAGATCATCCTGATCATTTTGATCTTAGCTATGGGAGCAAATGTCTTCTCATAGTCAATGCCTTCTTTTTGTGCGTACCCCTTTGCTACAAGTCTTGCTTTATACTTGTCCACTGTCCCATCTGTTTTGTACTTAGTTTTAAATATACATCTGCATCTAATAGGTTTCTTCCTTGGTGGAAGATCGAAAAGCTACCAGGTGTTATTCTTCATCACTAATTGATATTCAGAATCCATGGCATCTTTCCAAGCTCTTGACTATAGGGCTTCCTGGACTATAGACGGCTCATCTGATTCAATAACTCTACTCATCAAAGCAAAGTTAACTTCTTCTCTTTATTTTTTGCAAGTCCATGGTCCAAGGGTGGATGTATCTTGTGGAGCATCCAATCTTGCATCTCGTAATGTACTTGTACACCATTTAGAAATACACTGAACTGTTCCCATGGGTCGTGGTTCTATCTTATCAACACCATTATCCCCATCATTACTTTCATCTTCTGAGGGAACATCAACTTCAATTTTTACAATAGGTGAAAAATCTACATCTTGTGAGTCTGGAGGAGGATTCTCTGCTTCCTTCTTCTCAAAAAACTCAACATCTCTGCTGGTGTAGACTTTTCTGATCTTAGGATCCATCAATCTATACCTAATAGTATCTTCACTATACCCAATGAAGTCGAGTTTCTGTGACTTCATGTCCAATCTCTTTCTATTCTATTTGGGTATGTGCATGCTTGCTTTGCACCTGAATACTCTGAGGTGTGTAATGGATGGTTTCATTTTTGACCTTGCTTCTTATGGTGTTATTCCATCAAGAGCAGTTGTGGGTGCTTTGTTCAACAAATACACTATTGTTTTTACTGCTTCTACCTAGAATGTCTTTGCAAGTTTGGAATCATTGATCATGTATCACACCATTTCCATGATAGTACAATTTCTTCTCTCAACAACACCATTTTGGTGCGGTGTGTGTGGAGGAGGCATTTTTCAATGAATCCTATGAGTTTGTACGTAGTCTCTGAACTCATCATTGGTGAATTCCCCCCCTCGATCTGAGTGGAGAGTTATGATGTGATGACCAGGTTCTTTCTCAATGGCTACTTTGAACTTTTTGAAGGTTTCAAATGCTTCACTTTTCTTGCGAAGAAATAAAATCCACATTTTCTGTGAATAGTCATCAACACAAAGCATGAAGTATTGGAACCCAGAATGACTTGGCTTCATTAGACCACAAAGATTGGTACGAACCAGGTCAAGTTTACCATGAGCTCAAAATGTACTCCTCTGGAATGAAGCTCTGTGTTGTTTTCCTTCTAGGAAGTGAGGAGACTTTCCTGTATCATTTTAAAGAGATGGTAGCCCATGTACCATATTACACCGGTGAAGTGTTTCGAGATATTTGAAACTTACATGACCAAATCTCTAATGCCACAACTGTGCTGAGGTAGGACATATAGGACATTTGATAGTCTGCATTTGTGTGAACCAAGGGGTAGAGAAATGTTTCTAATCCCCTAAACTATATATGAAGAATCATCTCCCAACGAAACATGATTTTTCGATGGCATGTCCCTCATTGAAATAAACTAGTCTCTGTGGCTGGTCATGTGTCGAGTGGCTCCTGAATCAACATACTAGACATCACTAGATGATGTGGATGGTTCACTGGATCGAGCAGTAAACAAGAAGTCTTCATTTTCTGACTAGTCTTGTTGCTCAATAATATTACCTTGCTAGTAGGGTCTTCTTTTCCCCTTTTTCTACCCATGATTGTTGTAAGAATGTCCCTTGTAAGATTTTTGTTGTTGTGGTCAAGAGTTACTGGATGAACCTTTCTTGTAAGTGTTAAACCAACAATCTTTTAAGTCATGTCCTCTTTTGCAGATAGGAAATTGCTTCTTTTATTGTCTGTCCCCTTGATATTGATTTTGATTTTGGGACTTCTAATAGGAATTAGGTTTTCCTTTACATTTTACTTTTCATTTTTGATGTGAAGATAGTGCCTTCTCCTCTTCATCATCCTTATTGTGCATTGCTTCCTCTTGTTGCAATAGGTTTACCAGTTTGTCAAAACCAACTGTCGTATCTGTTATGTTTAGTGTTGTGACAAAAATGCGGTAAGAAGAGGGGAGTGCTCTCAGAATAATGGGAATGAGAGCATCATATGTGATTGGTTCTCCTAGGGCTAGAAGTGAAGCCCTCAATTCTGTAACTCTTCTTAAGAAAGCTTCAATTTTCTCATTCTGCTTGAACTTTAGTGTATGTAATTAACTCAACAAATTTACTATGACATTCTTGTTCTTGACCTCATATACTATGCTCAATTTATCCCACACATCTTTTGCTATTTTGGCATCTTGAATGTGGGGTTGCACATCATCAGACACTCCAAACAAGATGATGAGTTTGGCCTCTGATCTACTTTATCAAATTATCATTGTTATGTTGTATCAGTGGTTGATCTAGTCAAAGTACCATTCACAATAGACCAGATCTTTTCAAACTCAAGTTGTGTCTTTATTTTTTTCTTCCATGCAGCATAGTTGCTTCCTCTGAGCAATTGTGAATCTGGAAGAAAAAATTTGAGGGCATTGGTGCCCATTTTGGAGAGATCACTGACAGGGTTTGGCTCTTATCACTCCAGGTATTAGGTATCCCAATCTATATACCGTCAGTCTGATATACCAAACCTCTCTATATATGTGCCCTTCCGATATACCCATCGGTACATGGAAGAAGATTGCCCTTTCTATATACCCAGCGGTACGTGAAAGAGGTGTTAACATACGTGAAAGAATTCAATACATGGTACTAAGATAGTACTAATGGGGTCTGTATGATTATTAACATCAGCTCAAAGAAATATCCTCATACACGCACGTAACTTCGCTATATACTCAGATAATTTCTCAGTCCACATTTATGTCATTCAATCATTCGTAGACGGATGGGATGTTTCATAGTGTGTGCACTGTGACCTTATTACTACCCATCGATTTATAGGGATGATTCCCAAATGACGTTGTTGCAGCTATATTAGGCATTAAGTACAGTAGTAGTCACGACGGCTTTACCCATAAGTGCTTCCCAGAGGTAATGTATATACCGAACAGTGCAAATGAGATCTAGGATCTCGTGAGTGTTACAAAACCAATTTTTTATTATTTTGTATTATAATTCTACTAGTTTTTGAGCAGTTACAAAGTTTTCAGTTCACTATGGCAACCTGCAAATTAGTACAATATTATGAAGTATACAAATTACATTCAACAATCTAGAAAAATTGAATGGTAGGGATTTTTTTTGTTTTTTGGGCCCTAGTGGCCTCTCGAGCCCAATACGACTTGCTGAGCAAAAAACCGTAAAAAACTAGCTCAGAATGAAGTTTTTAGGTGTCCCCTTCTTTGGCAAAAAGTTCTTAGAATGTAAAAATATGTAGAGTGGAGAATTTTTTTTTTCCCTAAAATAGGGTTTTTCTCACTAAATTTAGTTAGTTATAACTAAATTTGAATTTTTCCACTAAATTTAGTTGTTCAGCCAAAAAATCCACCAAATTTCAAAAAACGGGTTTTTGTGTTGTTGGAGGGATTCGAACTCCACACCTCATCCCTCCAAGTCGTTTCCTCTATCCAACATGGCTCATATGAGCGCTTGAAATGGAAATGAGAAAACTTGTATTTAAAGTATATGAAAAAACGACATACCTTTGTAAAAAATGCCCTGGCAGAGACTCCACGTGTCTGTCAATGAGTGGATGGTGCTTTAGGGTTTCCTTAAGCACTGAAAATGGATCTAAGACATTTTTTTGATATCTTCTCGCCTTTTTATTGTTTTATATTTATCTCTATTGCTTTGGCCGCCACTTTTTTGTTTTTGTGCAGGCCGCAATTTGTATATAAACCTTTTTGTAATCTCCACATTTTTGTGATGTAGGTCATTGTGTATGATTTCTTCACCATTTAGTTTGTGTTGTAGATCATGTTGAGGGATAAGCCCATAAATTGTAATGCCAAATCTGCCGTTTTTTTTTTGTTTGATCAATGTTTTTTTGCTTTTCTCACCGCCAATTTTGTTTGTGTAGGTGCGTGGTGCGAGGGTGCAGGTCTCTCGATCCAAATGGGAACAGTTTGCAGTTGCAGGTTGATTTGTAACATTTCTAATCCACCTTTTTTTTTATTTGTGTGTAGGGAAAAGGGCGTGAGGAGATGCATAGCAAGATCCACGTTGTGTAGAGATCAGTCAAAGTTGGCTTCACTATTGAATGGGTTCTATGGAAGACTTAGCCCAGTCAGAAGCTCCACATACACACAATAATTAGACCAAAGATACCTTCTAAACTTGGTGCACTGATAGTGTTAGCTGTGTCTAACAATGTCACTAACTTTAGTGAAAAAACCCTTAATGGGGAAAATGGATTTTTTTTTAATATAGATTCTGAAAATGAACAACTTCTAGATAGCAAATTTTCCTGATGCAGAGGGCACCAAAGCAAAAAAAAATTCTTTAATTTTACCTGGAAAACACATAGGAGATTGTGAGTCTGCAGGGAGATGTGGGAAGTTGCTGGAGGCAGCATTGGCTCTCCAATGTTGCAAATTTCTTCTCCATGAATCCTTCTTCCTCTGCAACCTTCTCCAACCTTGCCAGGAGCTTGATTCGCTCTGGTACCAAATGTTGATTTAGCAACAGGGGCGGAAGCCTGATTAAATTTTATTAATCTTGACCAACCAAACTTACAGAGAATGGGATGTAATATTTATAGATATTACACAGCCAAATACAAACAGGAGATTAAGTTGCACAGGTGCAACCAAATTCAAAAATACATAAGCTTCCAATAACATCCGGGAAGTAACAATTAAATAAAAACAAATATACTGTTAAACCAATATAACAACTCCCGAAATAATCAAATAAAAACAAAAGGATGTTTAGAATTAAATATAACCATAAAACAATAATTAATAAATTTATTAATTATGGAATTCATAATTAAATAGGATAATAACATTTTATCCTAATATTAAAAATTAGAATCTAGAAACCTCGAAAACCAAGCCAAAAATTAACACAGATCATTAGGAAAAGCATATGCAATAGTGGCACGTGAATGTTGAAAGTAGCGCAAGGATAATTATGTTAACACAAGGTAGTTTGCACTAACATAGTGACCAAAATACAGAACAGTATACTGCTAGCGCAAAAGGAGAGCTGATAGAACAAGCTTAACAATGGTAACACAAACCTAATACAAAGGAGAAAAATTCAAGCCAATGGTAATGAAGGTTGAGAGGCTTTAACGCAAGCCTAGTAGAAGTAACACAAGCCTAATAGTGGTAACATGTGGTTTTTAGCAATAGTGCAATCATTTCAATGTTGATGAATGGGTTCTGTTTTCTAGCACAAGGAACTTGTGTAACATCAAAACATGGGATATGAAAAGAATAATGTCAAATAAGCTCAAATATTTTATAATTTTCTTAAAATTTAGCAGCACCTCACCTTAATTATTCCTGTAAAGAGCACTAAAACTAAAAAAACTTAACTAATCTAGTTAATAACCTCAAGATTTATCTATAAATACTAAATAGAGGGTTAAAAAATGTTGGTGAGAAAAAAAATTTGGTGGACAAACTTTTGTGTTTCTTGCCAACTCTCTTGGAATCGAAGTCCCTCTACTTAAATGATACAAATTATTTATTTGTATGCATGAGTAAAGTTAATTTTATTCGTGGTTCGGCAAAGCTAGAAATTACTTACTAGAGAGGACTTTGTCAAGGGATCAGGAAAGGGAGTGAGAATAGGAAGTAGGGAAACTAATGTAGAAAGTAGAAACTAAAATTCTTACATACATCAGTTAGAAAATATTACACATGCATTTTAAAAGAATAAAACAACAAGATTTTGGGGCCACTTGCTAGAGGAAACCATAAATAAAAAGACATACACATTAATAGACCTTGGAAAACAAAAAATTCTTTCTTTAATAGCTTGCGAAATCATAGTTGTACATAGTGAGGAATTGAGGAAATTAAAGAGGGGAAGATAACAGAAAATGGCTAACTCTTTTTCACTAATAAGTAAGCAATAGATCTCTCATAAATTTACAAGAATACAACCAGCTAGAAAGATAAGAATCTAAGAAATTTAGAATATTCAGAAGAAGCTCAAATGAGGAGTTCATTACAATTTATTTAAGAGCATAAAATATTTAGCTTCATGGTGACCTTTCATATGTCTTATTTTTTAATTTATACTATTCATATTCCTATCAAATATTAAGTCCCTTTTATAAAAACAAGGAAAATTAAGTTTTACATCATGTTTCTAAAGTCACTTTTAATTGACTTAAATAAATATTAAAAAGTGCAAACCCAAAAGTGAAAGTATAACATTGAAGAGATAGAAATTTGATTGGGGGAAGAAGAGAGAGAGAGAGAGAGAGAGAGAGAGAGAGAGAGAGAGAGAGAGAGAGAGAGAGGAGAGAGAGAGAGAGAGAGAGAGAGAGAGAGAAGGAAGAAGAAGAAGAAATGATCATGCAAAAAAATGAGCTTCTCTAGTGGACTTGATCTCGCTTCTTAACTAATCTCCATCCCATGCTACTAGAAGACCTCCATTTCTCTAAACTCCTTGCTGAAATAAGCCATTGAAGGTTCCACTCTTTTGGTGTGGGGAATACGGACCCAGCTTAGAGCCTCTGTCCACCCATAACTAACACCGTTGATATATTTGCACTTTCTGACCCTTGATGGATTCTTTTCTACAGTGAGTGGAATGGAAGAATAAATATCTGAGAGTAATTATAGGGTATCCTTATTGAAGGATAATGGATTGCCCACCTCTTTTTTAACATATTCTTCAAATGGCCAGATCAAATCATCAGCTGTGGTGTCTTCTCCCATTGTATGCACTCTAAGTTTCTTAATTTGATGATTAATATTATCCTGCAACTTATATGCTTGTTCCTCTTCATCATCCATCTCAGTAATGGCTCGGTTGATAGCTTTAAACTTGATTTATAAGGCAATTTACCATACGCAGGAAAAGTCTTCAGAAGGGGTGCCAAAAACATTCTTTCTAATCAACTTGTGAGAGTGAGTGTTTCTCATTTCATTGAATAGTGGACACAGAGGATCCCAACGATCCCTTTCTTTCTCCAAATCTTATCTAAGTTCTCGTGTCCTATTTGTAGTTGCACACATGTAGTAAAAGAGTTTGACTTCCTATTAGAGCACCAAATTTCCTTTTTCATAAATTATTCCAATCCATTCATTATTATATTGTCCTTACACTGTCAGCTCTTATGCCCTCTTGGTAGATTCTAGATTGAAGTTGTTGATGGGTGCAACTTCTTTAATGGGAATTTTTGAGGCATTTAGATCTATTGGGTTTTGTACATAGGATGGAAGAGTTTACACCTACTCTTTTACCTCATCAATATTTTATTTTTCAAATCCCCTTCATGAGTAGCCAAACCTAGTTGGATTTTTCTCATTTCACAAACAACTGGTGTCATTTCATCCATTGATTTGATCACCTTTGGTCGGCATACTTCAATATACTGATTACCTAATTCTCCATTGTAGAACTGTGAGGCTATGTGTGCGAGCTTTCTTTTTCTTCCCTTGGCCAATCAGGTAATTACCAAAAAATCAAGGACCATGACTTGTTGAACAGTGCGTTTATAAGGTGTTATTTTATCTTGCATCCATAAGAGCATTTAATTTGACTTAGGATCTATGACAGGCATATCAATTGTTCCCTACTCAGTTAGATGAGGCATATCTTCAATGGGAGAGAAATTACTATGGATAAGTGGTGAGGCCTCTTTTGATGGTTCAAGGGCTAGGTCTTTAATTGCGCACTCTTTTTCTACTTTTTTTTCTACCACTGGGTCTTCCTCTTGCATTTCTGTAAATATGTGTTCCTCTTTCCTGAATCTCTTCGGTGACTTTTCATGAGAAGAAGTTTCCAATTTTGTGACCTTTAACTTCGAACTTGCTCCATAGCGTCTTGAACTTGAAGTAACCTCCACCACTTTTGATGATGACTGCTTTGAAGCTTGTTTCTGGCTTGTTGGGGTATCTAATTTGAATGGTCATGGTTCTCTTTCTCTAGAACCAATCCATCGTTCTTCTAAAAACTTTCTCATTTCATTCCTTTATATCTCCTAACTCACAAATGTGTCAATTGAATTGTGGCAATGGGGAAACCTTGATCACTACATATTTAGGATCATACATTTATGTTTTGTCATCTTGCGAAATATCCTCATAACAAGAGAAATATAATTTCCTAATCTCATCAATTTGTATCCTCATGTGATCCTTCTCAATACTTAGAATTTATCAACACAATTGTCCCAATATTCAAATATTCATGGATCATGGTGCATGTTTGGGATATAAAAAGATTCAAGATCATCTTGAATGTAAAAATCAGATTTGGAAATAGGAATGTAGAGTCAAATGTGTGAAGGCAGCCTCCAAATGAGACACATTAGTTGCATTCTTACATGTGAACACCCTGAGAGAGATGGGAAATGAAATAAAATTCTTTTTCCTACTTTTTGGTCTATTGTTTACCTATATGAACTACCTTCAGAGCTCAAACAACACAATTTGGTCACTAAGGTACTTGTTTAACCTGAGGGGATATTTTTTGAAGCCGGAAACTCACAAGAAGGAAAAAGTCAAGAATTATACGAAATAGGAACCATATTTTTTTATAAGGATGCCACTTGTGGTGACATCCTTACTTCCAAATCACCCTCCAAAATTTGAACCACATACATCATGAACACATTATTTAGATGGGTGACGTGTTTGTGAATTTCTTCCATTACCAACTGGGGCAGTTTCTCAAACACTAGGAATTTGGCAACAATGTTATGGGTGAGAGATAATTCCTTCAATGACCTTGAGCTAGTGAGAAGAGTGACCAAATAAGAAGTCATGGCACATGGAGTAGTTACAAATGTAAGTTGTCACTTATTATCTACCCCCAATGAATCCATTATTTTCCTTCAGTCACTATCATGATGAAAAGTTCCATCCAATCTTAACAATCCCTCGTATTTTCTTCTCCCATCACCTAGCTGAGGAGAGTGATCACATCTGAATAGCCTTCATGAAACTCACATCTCAAAAGTTTATTTGACATCCTTGAAGGATTTATTCCTATCTTCATCCATGAACCTAATCAACCCCTTGCAGGTATGCATCGATATTTTCCCACTCCTGCACAACCTTCTCTTTTTTAATTACCACCATGTTAGGTGATGCCAGGATTTTTAGAGAAAGTAAGATGGTTTTGGGAGCTATGATTTCCATGGCCATACCTTTTTTGGCTCAGATTGTTCATGTGTCAAGATCATAGTGATGTGAGTAGGCCAAGATCAAAACAGTGCTTTGTAAGGACATAGGGTGTCTTACAACTGTAAGCAACCCACTTGTGAATACTTGATCTTCCATCTTCCCTCTTTCCTTTTCCATAATGCGAGATTTTAGATCATTTAAATCCATATAGGAGACATCAATTTCATCTATCTCATACTTAGAAGAGAAAGGTTTTCCTAGCTTCATTCCTAAAAAATTGAACTTCATGATTAATCAACACGTACTATGCCTGGGAAGAGTGACTTGCTATTTTTAGTAAGTGATAAAAAATAATTCTCTAAACTACCACTACAACTTCCAACTTAAATGTATAGCTCTGAATATGCTCCCTTTGAGAAATTCACCTTCTGGAATGACTTAATATTTTAAGTAAGTTCCTATGGGGCCACTTAATATTGTTATTAAGTGTGAAAAATCAGATATTTTGAAGCTAAAATGACTATGTCGACTTGAATTTTTTCTTCTCACTGTGTTCCTCCCACCTTCTAGAGAAAATTTATATTTTTAGCAAGTCCTTATGAGGCCACTTACTATTTTTAATAAGTGTAAATTTCAGGCCAAGGTGACCTTTCCAATGATTTTCACATGTGATACTCCCTTTGTGTTCACTTCCTCTTTCACAGTTTCTTCAAATAGTGGCTTACCTGAAATAGTAATCTGCCATGTAGAAGGCCTACTATTGTTAGTAATTATTCTTTTGGTGATCAGATCTTAGTAGGATGAAGTTTTTTAATATGGTTTTTTCGTCAATATCAACCCTCTGAAATTTTAGACCTACTCGCTCACCGGTTTGTGAGATTTTAAAACTTGAAATTTCTTACCTAGTAGCGGATACAGACAAGGAAAACATTAATGGAGCTTGAAAATTTCAGGTCTAATCCTTCTCATATGTTGATAAATTTTTTTTTTAAGGTGGGTTCTTTCTTCTTATTTCACTATTGAATTTTATTTGTAAACCAATCACCGGTTTTGCGGGAAAGTTACTTTTAATCTTCGTTGCACGGAATGGAGAGTTTGTTCTCTGAAAATAATCCTCACTATGTATGAGATTATTTTAATAAGGTTTTTTCATCCTTCAAAAATAATAAAGAAAGAAAAAAACAATTTTTTGATGTGTGCCTTGGTTTGCAAGATTTGGCAATTTCTTCATCGAGCGGCTATGAGGGTTTTCAAATGAAATCCTTTGATTCAATTTCATTCTTTGACCTCGCGATCTGATTTTCCTTTGAAATATTTTTTATTTAATGATATAAGGACTTGGGCAAGATGGTTGGGTGCATCAGTGGTGGTTTAGATATCTAGATAAAATTGGATAGAGTTCCAATAGGGTGTGGAGTTTTGGGGAAATAAAATAGTGATGCAAAAAAGTTAGATTTGTATGAATTCAAAAAGAAACCACATAGGGATAGGAAAAATTTTTATTTCCATAGTTTATAATTATATAAAGGGAGTAAAGGGACATAAATTTTCACGTCCTAACTAATTGTGACACTTGGCAAGATTCGATCGGTTGAGCATTTAAACTAGGGAGCTTGAGGGAAGCACATGGGGGGGCTGAAGTTTAGGCATATAGATGATTTGAAGGAATAGTTGGGGCTGGGAGAATTTTTTTGTCCCCTATGTCCCTTAGCTAAAGGGGAAAAATGGACATCAGTTTACACATTGCGCCTAATCACGACACTTGGTGATCATCTATGTAGTGAGGGGAATGGCTTTGACTAGCTCTTGGGGGCTGAACTAGCGATGCAAAGGGTCCTATGGGTGATCGTGGGGCTAAAAATGGCTAGGAAAATTTTCATGTCCCTTATCTAGAGAGACATCAAAATTTGCCAGGCTGTTGGATCTGACACATGTCCACTTAAAGAAATGGCTAAGTGCAAGAGCTTACTTTGAGGCCAACTTACAACGATGTTATCTTGAGCTCTCATATGAGTTCCAAAGTGAAATGATATATGAATTTGAATTTAAAATTCCTTTTGAATCCAATGGTTGAGGTATGAGATCTTGATTCCTCCATTTGACCTTAGAGAAATCAGATTTTTGGTTTGGCTCCATGACTGAACATGAGAAAAACTTGATATAACCATATTGCTCCTAGGTGTTGTGAAAAATATGATTCCATCATATTGTAGAGATCTGAATTAATTTTCTGATGATGTATATTTTATCTCCTAATTCATTAAAGATTTTTTGATGCAGAATCATAACACCCCTGAATGTTTGTAACTTGATGGGTTGAGACTCTCAATGTGATTGCATAACATGGAGCTTCTCCCAAAGTGTGGGACTTTGCGAATCGGGAGAGCTATCCGGATGAAGGCCAGTTCCTATTCCTTTGTTTGGGTACACACATTCATATTGCAGAGGATCTACTCTAAAATCTACTCTAAGTTTCCAAGGAGACAAGGTTAAGGAGATGTAAGAAAAAAAACCTAAACTAACAAGGGTGATGCACCAAAGGAATGTTGAAAATGTTCTTTACAATTAAACACAAACCACAAAAATGTAATACAACCATCATGCATAAATAACCAAGATTGCAATGAGAGATCATGAAGATATAATGAACATAAGAGAGGGTTGAAATCATCCACAAACTTATACTATTGCTTCAAAGATTTGATATAATCCATTACAATTGCTAAGAGGTAAGATTGCATTTACAGTTTGAATGGGAGGTTCGAGCTCTAAAAATCTACTTTCAGAAAGAGAAGAAGGGAGAGCACAAAACAAAAATGTCACACTTTTATGAAAATGCCCCTCCTTAGGATATATAGGAAGAATGAGAGAGAAAGGAGGGAAGAATTCGAATCACGCTTCAACCACCCAAAAAGAGCATTGAATTCACTACAACAATGATGGGTTTTACTACAAAACCCATGCCCCAATTAATGTTCCTTGTTGGGAAAGAAATACCTCATTATGATGGTAGATGAGAAGCTTGACAGCCTCAAAAATGGTAGACTGTATTTATTAATTTCAACCAACTTGGTCTCACTAATTTAAAGATATCCAGTTGTAGTTACATAGAGGAGACTGTAAGTTTTCCAAAATGTCTCTTCTTGTGCAAATCTGAGCTCCCAGCCAAAATTGATGGGCATATAAAGGTCAAGGTTGGGTGTTTAATGTGGGATCTCACAATCTTTTAAAAGATCTAAGCATTTAAAATTATCGGTGGGCTTCATGATTCATCCAGTATTGAATTGACCTACCACCAATCTTTTCCAAACTTCTTTGGGTTTGGAGTCTATCCGTGTAAGATCCATGTGGAAGCCCTACGCATTCTTAAGATTTTACCCCCTCCCTTCACTCTTGAAGTTACGACAGTTGGACACTTGGCATCATCCCCGAGTCTGCTCTGCTCTCTTTGTGTTCTTCCTTTTTTGCCTATTTAGGAGAAACTATGTTGGACCCTAGACATGTGGAGGGCCTGTGCTCATTTGGGGACTACCTTTGGATTTTACCTTTGAAGTTACACTGATGAGACACGTGGAGGATTCAACGGGATTTGTTTCTTTTCTTTGAATTTTCAACAGCCAGTTCTACCTTTCTCAGACTCGGACCATGTGGCGAGCTTGCGCTCATTTGGAAACCCCTATTTTAGAATTTACCTTTGAAGTTGTGCCGATGATGCACATGGAGGCTTCCGCTGTCTCTTAGAATTTTCAATGACCCATGCATCTTTCTTGAGCCATAGACATGTGGAGAGCCTACACTCGTTTGGGAACCCCACTTTTGGACTTTACCTTTGAAGTTGCGTCACTGAGGCACGTGGAGAATTGCACTGGCTCTTTTAATTTTCAACGGCTAGTTCAAATTTCTCGGGCCCTAGACATGTGGAGAGCCTGTGCTCGTTTACAGACCCCACTTTTGAGCATCATACCAAAATTGTGTCAAAGAGACACGTGGAGGCTTCCACTAGCTGCTTTTTTCTTTCGCTTTCACTTTTTGGAATTGCGCCAAGCTGAAATGTTGTGCCTTCCATGAGTCCATTGATTTTCTTCAAATTGAATCGTATGTGAAGTCCAAAAACTTTGAGCCTTTATCCATTTTCTTCCTCCTGATCTCTGATATCCTTTAACATTGTTTAGCCCCATTTGCAGACCTTGCTTCTCCATTGTCAAGCTCACCCACAACTTTATTTTTGGGATTGAATATGAGATCACACGACTGAACCAATCTTTCCATTTATGCTATGCAAGGTCATGTCTGATCAATTTTGCCTTAGGGGAAAAATTGGATAACAATTTGGTGACTCATAGGTTCACCTATCTGCTAGGTGAAAAGATCAGTTGCCTTAAAGTATCCATTGGGCATAGAGTCATGAATGATAGCCTGGTATTGATCCTGTTCTTGAAACCTCAAGCATGATTTCTTGCAACCTATTGGCCCTTAACCTACTCCGCTACTTTCACTCTCGATTTTCATAAGAAAATATTGAAGGTGAGATTTCTGAGATTAGAAAATTGTCTTGACCTAGATCATTCACCTACTTTTGGAAATAGACTGTAGGCACACATTCACTCGGAGGTATACTAACTACACAATGATACAACCTTGGATCAAAAAAACCTATGCCGAAACACTTAGGTAAATTGAAACCTAAACTAGAGCAAGCCAATGTGCATACGCACTTAGAGGAATTAAAATCCTAGGCTATTATTTACAAGGGTGAAACTTTCCTTTTAGTTGAAATGTTTGAGATAGATTCCATTAATCAGAATCAAAAGTTCCTCTCCATCCAATGTAGATAATTGGAAGGCATTGCTACTTTTACATCCTGTGACCATGTAGGGGCCACTCCAAATAACATCAAATTTAGAATGCCTTCTTAGCTTTGCTCGATCTCCATCCCACTTTAGAACTAGACCCCCCTCTCGAAAGGTCCTTACTCTTACTTTCTTGTCAAACCATCTTTTGATTAAGGCTTAATACTTCTCCATCATTTGAACCACATGTTCTTTGGTTTCTTCTGATTCCATCGGTTCTACATACCTAACCTCCATTGGTTCGAACTCAAATAACTCCAATTACTTCATGATCCTATCAGCCCATAATTCTTATTTTAGATTTGTATTCCATGTCCTTTGATTTTCATCTAGAGTCCTTCTAATGATTCTTAGAAAATTCTTGTTCGTGGACACTTCCTGCCCATTACCCTATGGGTAATAATTTGAAGAGGTGCTCGAGTAGATCCCATTCTTGACATCCTATTATGTGATCTTAGAACCTAGGAATGCCAATGCATTTTCTGATATGATAGAGGTTGGTACTTTGAACCTAGTCACTATCCATTCATAAAAGTCTAGTATGCTAGATTCATTTGCTTCTTTGAGTGCTCCTATCAGCCCATAACTCTTTGGTGTGATCCTATCAGCCCATAATTCTAATTTTAGATTTGTATTCCATGTCCTTTGATTTTCATCTAGAGTCCTTCTAATGATTCTTAGCAAATTCTTGTTCATGGACACTGCCTGCCCATTACCCTTTGGGTAATAATTTGAAGAGGTGCTTGAGTAGATCCCATTCTTGACATCCCATTATGTGATCTTAGAACCTAGGAATACCAATGCATTTTCTGATATGATAGTGGTTGGTACTTTGAACCTAGTCACTATCCCTTCATAAAAGTCTAGTATGCTAGACTCATTTGTTTCTTTGAGTGCTATCACCTCGGTCAACTTGGTGAAATAGTCTGTTGCTGTCAGAATCCACTTGTGGCCTTATCTTGAGTTTGAATTGATGACATCAATGAAGTCCAATCCCCATTGCATGAATGGTTGGTCAACTGAAATTGGGTGCCATGGGAGTGCTATTACTCTTTCCTTGTCTATGAAGAATGCACATTTCTTACATTTTTTGATCCATGTGTAGCAGTCACTATGTTGGTACCCAAATTGATTCTCCCTCAGAAGCTAAGAAGCATCACAGATTTGACAGGAAGCTTAGAGATAGGAAGATCATGTTGTGTGTCGTTTTGTAGCCGGGGAAGAAATGTAATTTTCTCTTTATCACTCAGATGTGGAGAAATGGATAACACCCTCAAGAGGATTTGATCTATCCTCACAAATTTATGGTTTTTCCTTTCAACCAGGGTGAGAGGACCCTTTTGTAGCCTACTGATTGTGGAGGAGATGGGTATGTCCTTCCTTGTAAAGTTATTAAGAAGACCTTGAAGAAAATATGATCAATACAACAAAACCTAACTCTCACAAGTTGTCACCCTAGATAATGGATATATTTTCTAAGCAAGGTTCAGGCCACTAAAGACAATGAAAACCTAATTACTTCCGCATGTTTTGGTAATAGAAATCATGCATTTGTACACACACAAGACAAACAGGGGTAGTATAGGTAAGATTGGTTGTTTTTAAATGAATTTTTGGTGGGAGGTGAGGCAGAATGAACCTGGTTAGCCAGATCCTTGAGAGAATTTTTAAAAAATGGAAGGCTTAATCAACAGAATGCTTCATAACAGTTAAAATATTCCTTTAATGAGAAGGTGTGCTTCAATGGAGGCCTAAATCAGGATGTTTTCACATAAACTTTAAGAATCCAAAATGAAGGCTCAAATTGAAAAATTTAACTGAACATTATCAACTTCTGTTTTGTCATGCCTAAGATACCCTCAAAGGCTAACAAACAATCTTATCATCATGCTAAGAGTAAAGTGATTTTAAATTTGTTTATTTCACTATCAAATGAAATCTCTTTTGATAAATGAAATTACAAATGCCACAAAACTATCATAAGGATAAGATCTTGTGTGATTCAAAAAGATTTCAATGTAAGATTGCAATGGGAACAAGAAAAACTATTTACAGGCATTCAAAAATGAAGTAGACACAATTTTTCCCAAAATCAACACAAATTGACTCAAATTTGATTAAATTCATCAGCAGGGGAAAGTTTCTAGAACAATCTCAGAGCTTTTCAATGGTTGTACACTTGCAACTACCTTGACATGATCAAATTTAACACAAAAGAAACAAAAAGGTTTCTCAGATGGTTTCTCAGAAAAATGGGCTCTGCCAAAATTTTCTCTTAGTAATTAACTCCTAGCCTCTAACACTCCAACCCCTTTTACATGAAAATTTCATGCAATTTCTAAAATTTAATCTAAAAAAAATTCCCCCAAAACAAAAAATCATTCAAAGCATCATTGCGTATTGTGATTTTGATCGTGATTCCCAGAATCAGATTTGCAATAATGTTGTCAGGCACTCAGAGGGAAAATCTCTTCAAATATTTCCAGCACTTAATTCTTTCATTTGGTAAATCACTCTTCATCTCATGCACCAACTACTTCCTCCTCTAATCTATCAAATCTAGTTTTTTATGTGCCAAGGAAGGAAAGATTGGAAAATTAGATCGAACCTGATAGTCAGATCACATCTTAATGGTAAAAGACATTTTCTGATCTTCCCCACCAAATCAAGATATCAAATTAATTCTCCTCTTCATTTGGCATGTAGGAGACGTCAAGAAATGATAAAAAACCATAAAAATTCACATCCCCAGGAGCTTTGGAGAAAAAATGGCAGAAAATCAGACATAGATGCACAATTGCCATTGATTTCCCTTTTGAATCTGGACCATCCACGTGGGAGATCCGAGTTAAATAGGCCTAGGGGTTCTCTTTTAACTTTTACAACTTTTGGGAAAAAAATGAAAAATTTCTCATTTTTCTCTGCCCCTCCACCTTGAAAAATGGGCTTGACACATGTCCCAATGTGGGTCCTAGTGGAACCGCACTTCCTTTTTACACTTTAAACCCTTTTTCACAAAAGGAAAATTTTCCAAATTTTCCTCGGAATCCTGCCTCCCCATCTTCTAACTTTTCAAACTACCATGTGTCTCAATGGCACATCTTGAGATGGTCCCCAAAAGTAGAGACCCCAAACAAGCGTGGGCTCAACACATTTCTTAGTCTGGTAGAGTCTTTAAAAATTTGAAAGTTCAACAGAAGGTGCCATGTGTCTAGGGTCTGAGGCAATCTCCTTTGGTTGTTGAATAGTCTGAGTAAAGGGCAGAGTGATCAGAAGCTTCCAAGTGTCCTCCTGGTGCTTCTTCCAAATAAAACCCAGGGTAGGTGTCAGTCCCCAAACATGCGTGGTCCCTCCACATGTCCCAAGCCCTTTAGAAAGTTGTTTGAAAAGTCTAAGTAGGGGAAGGCCCAGCAGAAACCTCCACATGTCCTCATGTTGCAACATCAAGATAGTCCCCAAGAGTGGAGACCCTGAATGAGCATGGGTTCACCACATGTCCATGGCCCGCCATAACTATACCAGCTGCATGAAAAATTCATCTTAGTCTGGGAAAAGTAGCAGAATCCTCCACGTGTCCTCCCGGTGTAACTCCAAGGCCAAACCAAAAGGTGAATTTTCAAACGAGCGTTGTTCCTCCATGTGGACGAGTTTTGGGTTGAAGCAAGCCATAGAGGTTTTAGAATGCCCCGCTGAGCCACATGTAACCAAAAAGAGCCACATTTCCACTGATACAGAGATGTAAATTTGACGGGGAAAACACACTCGTCAAACCATAAAAATGCAAGGAAACCACCATTTTAGCTTGGAGATGAAATTTTCTACAAGGACTTAGAATTTGGAAATGTTATAAGGTTCAAACATGATCCTCTGAGATACATCCACTAATGTTTCCTTAGGTATTTGGTACAAAAAAGACAGGGACAACAAAACATGACTGTGGAAAATGGATGGAAAGGAAAAGACTAAGTTTTATGACCAAGTAATAGACTCTTTCATATGGTTAGAGGAACAAAAAAAAAAGGGCTTTTAAGTGATCCTCGGCCAAGGAAAAAATTGACCATGGCAACTGAATGGATAACAGAGCCTTCAAGCACCAAAACGGGGAGATAAAGAATGTGACAAAGGCCACAAACTGAGGGATTTCAATGACAAACGGGGGCGAGACTAATTTGAGCACCAACATCAACTCCGACTCAGGGATGGGCACTCCCTGTGAGTGCCGCAAGAACCAAATAACAGACCAAGTGCCAAAAATATCCATTGGGAAAAGGAGTCAGTTTGCATAGCAAAAAACTAGAACCATCTCCTAAAAACAAATCGAGAAACCCGTAAACCAGGTCACCAAGGACCAAAATGAGAAAAAACACAAAAAAAAAGCAACCAATGAACTATACACTAAACAAATGATGCTCACCTATATTCTAGGGACTTAATCAAGGAAATGTTTCAAATTCCTACCATTAACAAGAAATTTGATCAATTCCCCATCCATGTCTTTCAAGAAAAAGGTATGTTCACCAATTCGAATGTCAATGGAGTAGGGGCCCATTCATAATGCATAAAAATTTTCATGCTTGTCCTTATCTCCATGTATGCTATCCCATAACAACACAATATCTCCAAGGCTATAAGCTCTTGGAGTGACCCTCTTGTCAAATAACATCTTCAATTTTTCTATACACTTTACATGCCTTTGGTGGGATGCCCTCCTTTCTTCATCAACTTGAACAATCTGGTTAATGTGAGCATCATATGGACTAACTTCTTGATCTTCCAATTGTTGAATGAACTGATATGAGGATAATTACATATGAAGGGGTAGTAAAGCCTGAGTTCCATAAACCAATTCAAATGGACTTTTTCCAGTAGCTCTCTTAATAGTAATTTTATCAGCCTAAGCAAATAACTTCAACTACTCACCCCATTTCCTTTTGTTCAACTCCAAGATTCTCCTAATGATCTTTAATAGATTTTTATTGCTAGAATATACTTGTTCATTTCCTTGGGGGTTATAGATGGAGGCATATGTAAAATTTATCACATATTATTTACACATTTCCATCAAAGGTTTAGCTCTGAAGCTCATGGCATTGTTAGCAAAAAATTTAACTCGCACTCCAAACCTACAGATGATATGGTTCAGCATGAAGTCCATGAAAATTTGGTGTGTTGCTCTCTTGGTGGGGATTTCCTCTACCCACTTAGTGAAGTAATCAGTGGCTACAAGAATCCACTTATGGCCAGCACTTGAAGGGTTTTAAATCTAACCAATGAAATCCATTCCCCATTGCTTAAACAGGGTTTCAATTGATATAGGCTGTAAAGGAAGTGAGCCTAAAGCTTTCATTATTCCAGAAAAATGTTGACACCTCTCACATCTTCTAACCAAGAAATTTTTCTCTTTGAAAAGAGTTGGCCACCAATAACTAGCCCTCAAGATCTTTTGTGTTGTGACTCTTCCAACAAAATTCCCCCCCCCCCCCCTCACAAAATCCTCCATGGAGATAAGAATTTATCTTGGGGGATTCATTCAATAATGCACCTTAGGAGAAATCCCTCATGGTTCTTCCAAGCTAACCCAAAATCATTAATGACATATTTTTGGGAAGCCAACTTAAGAGATCTTTTCTAATTTTTACTTAAATACTCAGGTTAGTATAGATGTCTGAGATAAAATATTATATCTTTGTACCATTCAAAACTCATCAAATTTTCAAGGACATCCACCCTTACTTCTTCTACTTCATTTACCTCAATATTTTGCAAGTTTCTCTCATCCATAAGCTTAGCTAAGCCCAAACCTATTGCTAACTTCATGGTTTGGATATCCATGTCATATTCCTGCAACTTGTTCACCCATCTGCATCTTTTTCTTGAGTCCTGCATCTCTGATAAGACATCTTTTACCATGGTGTGGGGAACATAAGAAACAACTTTAGATCTCAAAATGTAAGGTCTAAAAGCCTTTATTGCTTTTACCAAGGCAAATGCTTGTTTCTCCATAATGGTGTATTTCAATTCAGCCCCCTACAATGCCTTAATAAAAAAGGCAATGGGCCTCTCAGCCCCTTCATCATCCTTCTTCAACAAGACAGATGCAACAGTGTTCTCTAAAGCAAAAGATAAAATTTGGAAAGTGTTATCCAAAATTCACCCCCCCAGGGTAATTTTGATAACATGCATCAGAATATTCAAGTCCTAGGCACATTGATTGATTCAGAGCAAACATCATGATTCGGAGGTTCTCTCAGATTTTATTTTTTTTTAACTCCCCTGGCCAAAGAAGAAAGGAGCAAGCTCTGAGAAAACGCGGAAAAAAGTTGCAGAAAGCAAGTAGGTTGATCCAGGAAAATTTGTGGAAATTGGCTAAGTCCTAGTCCTAGGGGGCAGTCGGGACATTTGGGACAAAAAGGCGCGGATCGGCTGAAATGAGCACAAGCAGTCCAAAATAGCAACAGGGACATCTGGGACAAAAGTACGTGGCGAGCACGAAAAGCCATTCCGGCTGAAGGAGGGAGAAAATCGACTAACTGCTAAGAGGGACAGTTCGGGACAAGCAGGCCGAAAAGGCGCGAACCGGCCGAACCGGGCGAAAAGGGTCAAGACAGTCCAAAGCAAAATAGGACAAGCGGGCCGAAAAGGCGCGAATGGGCCGAACCGGGTGAAAAGGGTCAAGACAGTCCAAAGCAAAATGGGTCAAGTGGGCCGAAAAGGCACGAACGACGCGATAGAGCCGGCAGGGCCGAGAACCAATCAGAAGCCGCCACGTGTCTCAAGGAAAAAAGTCAAAAGTCAAAGGGCAAGTTTTAAAGGGTCAGCCCGAACCAATGAAATAGCGCCACGTGTCCAGTTAAGGGCCCCACAAGGAAATTTCAAAGGAAAGCCCACGAAAGACGGAGGAGAGAGAATTGCTCGTCCACTCAGCGCCTGCCACGTGTCATCCAGGTGGCAGAGTGCGGGAAAGGTTTCAAACACGTTGTCGCCTGTTTTGTGCCCTAGATCTTCAAATTGCCATAACTTTCAATCCAGAGCTCAGATTTGCACGTTCTTTATATCAACGGAAAGCTGGTAAAATTATCTACACGATTCCAAGATTAATCTTGCGTTTTGGAGCAGTCTGGAGGAAGAAAATCAAGAAACAGATCTGACGCGTGTTCATGGCTAGAAATGACATTCCAAGCGACCAGATTTAATGCAGAATGGGTCGCATTCTCCTGTAATCCAGTCAAAAATGATAGGGTATGGGTTTGTAAGGTCCTCCATGCCATTTTAATACATCTGCAGTCAAGAAAGAATGGGCTCCCATGCCTTTGTACGTTTCCTGTTCCCTGGGTTCGACCTTTGCATTTTAAAAGCCAGTTTTGGGCTCATTTCAAAGAGAGGAACATTTTTTGGGCATAGCAGACTTCTTCATTCACCTCCTTCAAGGGATTGATGAAGTACCAGACCTCTACAAGGATTATAACAGTTTTCTTTTACCTCTCTGAGGGTGTAATGCGTATTTTGATATTAAATTGATAATGCAAGCTTTGTGAATGGGTTTCAATCCTCTGTTTGTATTATTTGCTTGATTTCAGATGCTAAATTATACATTATTAGTCTGTGTATGTCTTATGTTATGAACTTTGGTTTATGTCTATTTGTATGACAAATATGTTTCACCACTCCTTTTGGTGCATCACCATCTTTAGTTAGTTTCAAATTTTTTTTGCACTTCTACCCTTGTGTCCTTGCAAGTTAGAATAGGATTAGGATCTAAACCTCTGTAGTTTTTGCAAAATATAGATCTAAATCAAAGGAGTTTGAGGAACCAACCTCATCTAATCTGGAGATTCCTCTCTCAGTTTCACAAGTCTTCACACTTAGAGAGAGGTTTCCATGTTGTGCAATCTACACTGGATTCCTGAACATCAACCTAGAAGCCCTGATGGTGCGTCCAGGGGTGCTGTGATTTTGCACTAAACAGTTTTGGCAACGACCCGGTGGGAGCTTAGAGGTCTTTATTTATCATTGCAGCAAGAGTTGATGTGCACTCTGCTGCAAAGTTTCTTGCTTAAAAGGAGCTATTAAAAATCACATATCTGGCGACTCCAAGCGGAAGAATCAACTGGTTTCAGCCAGCGCAGGCCTGAAAGCTTATGAGAAGAATCACAAGGTCAAGAGTTGGAGAGGAAGAAGTACTGTTTGAATACCTACAATTATCTCCAAGAAGAAGGCAAAGAGGAAGAAGGATTCAAAGGTCCCCATCTCCACCAAATAGAGCTCTCTCAACTCCTCCACCTGAGTGGCCTTTCCTTTCAATATACAAGGGGTTTTAAGACCAATCAGAATGGGCGCAACCAGTGAACCCCTATGTCAACTTCACAGGCATAAACCCACTTTCTCTCAATGCACAAAAATCCAATCCTAGTTGCAGCATTGAAGAACATTCCATACTTCACTGGAGAAAATCAGACCACTCCTGGTGATCATGTCAAAGACATTGCTAACATTTGTGCAATCCATGAGATTAATGAAATGCAAGTAGCTGTCAAATTGCTAGCATCCTCATTTAAGGGAAAAAGCATTGCAATGGTTTAGGAGCCTTGAAGCTGGCTCTATCACAAACTAGAATCAGTTGTGTATTGCACTTCACAATCAATTTGGAGAGAAGGGAGACAACTTGTCTCTTTTGGAGTAGCTGACAACCATCAAGAGAGCTTCCAATGAGCAGCTAACTAACTTCAACTTCAGATTTCAAAGGTACTTGGGATAGGATTTCCAGTAACAGTCAGACCAACAGCAGAAGGTGCATTTCTATATTACCTTAAAGATTTAAATTCTAATATTTCTATGTTGATTCAATCTATGGGAGGCACAACTATCCCTGCTGCTTATAGTATTGCCATTAGAGCTGAAAATTGTCTGATTCAAGCTGGCAAGCTAGCTCCTAGGCCTCCAATGCCATTATATCCAAGTTTAGAGAGCCCAAGTACTAGTCAAGCACCTGTCTTAGCTCCTATTCCCACTCCTAGGAATCAGAGTTCAAATGAAGCTTCCACTTCATCTCCAAGTGCCCCAAATGAGCTTCAAGAAGTCATGAAGCAACTGCAAAATTTAGGTAATGAGCTGGTCACACTCAAGAGACAGCAAGCTCAAGGTTTTAGACCTTCGTATCAGCCTCAAGCTCAACCTAATAGGCAGCCATATCAGCCTCAAAGGCCACCCAATCCAGCTGCAAATATGAATCAAACAAGGCCTCCTGCCAATAGACCATTCCAGCCCTATAATCCAAATGCCATATCTGCCTCTAAGGCATTAGTACCAGCACAAAACAACACTGCCCAGGAGTATGATTGGTGTTTTCCATGTAATGAGCCTCATAATCAATCCATGTGCTTCAATGGTGCTTTGACTCAAGCTTTAATGGTAACAAGTGCTGGTGTGGAGGGTGAGAGTAGTCAAGAAAACAGCCAACAACAAGAAACATTCCAACAGCAATCAGCCCCAAATGACACCACATTGGTAAATTGGCAAGCAGAGGATTTCTGTGGCATGAATCAGGTAGTTTCTCAAGGTGTTGCAGCCAACACAAGGTCAAAAAGGAGAAATTTGGGTGAACAACAGCCATTAGCCCCAGCCAATCCACAACCTTCCACAGCTCCACAAATGATTGGCAAGCAAAACCCAGTTTCAAATGCACAAGGGCAGCCAAGAACAGCCCCTAGGCCAACTCAAATGCCAGCTGTTGCTGCCCACATACAAGGAGCAAATGTGCAAACCAAGGGACAGCAGAGAGATCCTTCATCACCATTCAGTATCATTGATCAGATGAAGAAGACAAACGTCAATATATCTATGTGGGAATCCCTATCCATCCCAGGCCAAAGAAATCTGCTACAAGCTGCCATGAAAGACCTGGCCAACTTCAAATCAACAAGTCCAAATGCAAGAGAAGGTACTCACAAATGCTGCCCAGCCTCAAGGAAATCATGGAGCACAACAAGATAGAATGCTGAAGCCTCCCCCTTTCTATGTTTCGTTAATCATTGGAAATCAGCTAGTGCATAATTGCATGATAGACTCCGGGGCAAGTAGCTCAGTAATGCCTAAACAGATAGCTGATCAGTTAGGGCTCCAGTATGAAATAACATCTAAGGGAGTAGTGCAGCTGGATGGGACAGCAATAGCAATAGTTGGAGTGATTAGAAATTTGAGTCTTACCTTGCATGCATGTCCAAATGTTGTTGTCTTACAAGATATATCAGTCATAGACCTTCCACCACTCTTTGCCCTCTGTTTGTCAAGGGACTTTACTGCCAAGATTGGGGGATATTTGTCCGCTGATTGGTCACACATGCTGTTCAGAATGAGGTATGGAACTAAGGCTACAATTAGGTCAGAACCTATTGCAGACTTCCACATTGAGCCCTATACTCCAAGTCATATTAATACCAATTGCTCAGCATTTGATCAAGAAGATCACCCTGGCACTGATGAAGCCGACACTAAGGTTGGAAGTATCCCAGATTTGACTCTTGATGAATGGGCAAACAAGGTACATGTTTTTGATCCTTATCAAGAAGTAGAAGAATCTGAGATAGGGGTCTATTGTATACACGAAGAAAGTCAACCTATTCCTAGCATCACCAAGCCAAACCACAAGGATGACAATGAGGTATGGCAACTGTTCTTTGATGGATCAAGGAGTAGACAAGGCGCAGGAGGTGGAGCTGTGCTTATTTCACCTCAAGGAGTAAAGTATTATTCAGCTTTTAGATTTCAATTTGCATGCTCCAATAACACTGCTGAATATGAAGCCTTGGTGCAAGGGATGCATTGGGCAATAAAGAGAAAAATAAAGATCTTGCAAGTTTTTGGGGACAGTGAGCTGATTGTAAATCAGGTCAAGGGACAGCATGCTGCCAAAAATGATCTACTCAGGTGCTACAAGAACAGGGTATGGGACCTCATGGAAGATTTTGAGGGCTTTGGCATCAAATCCATCCCTAGGAAGGAGAATCAAGCTGCTGATAGGCTTGCAGCAGTAGGGGCAGCCTTTGACATTATAGAAAACATTCAACAAGACAAGGTACAGCCAAACATCCACGTGATTGTGAGGCCTTCAGTGCCGGATAAAGATGTCAGTTGGCAAGTATTTGAGAATGACCAACAAATCATCCACTTCTTGCAAGAAGAAGCTGAGTTCTCAGCTAAGAATCAAGAAAAGTTGGAACAACAATATGGTGACCAGGTAATACAGCTGAGAACTGACAAGCTGCCCAAGGGACTTATCACTTTGGAGTCCATTTTTAACCCCAATGATCAGTTTAGAAAGGAGAAAGCAAACATTCAGGTCAAGAGAGAAGATTCGGTATCCATCTTGGTAGAAGAGAACAAGCCATTGCAAATTGGAAAGATGACAACTGAGCAGGAAAGGTATGAGTTCATACAGCTATGTCAAGAATTCCCTGACATGTTTGCTTGGAGTTATGAAGAATTGAAAGGGTTCAATTCCAACTTAGCTCAGCATACAATCGAGTTGGATCCAAATACTAAGCCTATCAGGAAGAAACAGAGACCAGTCAATCCACACATGGAGCCTCTCATGAGGAAAGAATTGGACAAGCTGATTGAGTCAGCAATTATATTCCCAATCAAGCATTCTAGTTGGGTTGCCAACTTAGTTCCAGTCAGAAAGAAAAGTGGAGAGATCAGGCTATGTGTTGACTTCAGAGATTTGAATAGAGCCTCTCTCAAGGACCATTATCCACTCCCCTCCATGGAGCAAATATTGCAGGTCATAGCTGGTTTAGAAAGGTTTTCACTACTTGATGGTTACTCAGGCTTCAATCAGATTATAGTAAAGGAGGAAGACCAGTTCAAGACAGCCTTCACAACCAAATGGGGCACATATTCTTACAAGAAGATGCCATTTGGACTGTCGAACGCCGGAGCAACATTCCAACGAGCTATGGATATGGCATTCAAAGGCTTAATCAACAAGATAGTGCTGATATACCTAGATGATATTACTGTCTTCTCAAAGAATGTTGCAGACCATCTCTTTCACCTCAGGCAAGTGTTTCAGAGGTGTAGAAAGTTCAGTGTGTCTTTGAATCCTAAGAAGTGCATCTTTCTTGCACATGAAGGGAAGCTCCTTGGCCATATTGTCTCCAAGGAAGGATTAGCAATTGATCTAGAGAGGGTTGAAGCCATAAGAGCTCTACCATTGCCAAGTCACAAGAAAGCCCTTCAGAGTTTCCTGGGAAGGATAAACTTTGTTCGGAGGTTTGTCCCAAATTTTGCAGCCCTTGTCAAGCCCATCAACAAAATGTTAAGAAAAAGCATGGATTTCAAATGGACGGCAGAAGGCAAGGAGAGTTTTGAAGCAATCAAAGAAGCCATCTCCCAGGAACCCACTCTCATCAACCCAGACTTTTCCAAGGATTTCATCCTCTATGCATTTGGAGGTGGTGACACTATTTCTACCATTCTGGTACAGCAGAACAAAGATAATGATGAGCATCTGATTGCCTTCTTCAGCCAGAGCCTAGGTGACTGTGAAATGAGGTACTCTTTTATTGAAAAGCATGTGCTTGCAGTAATCAGAAGCTTGAAGAAATTCAAGCATTTAGTCTCAAACAACAAGGTACAGTTGTTGGTCTCACATGTTGGGGTTAAGGACTTCCTCCTCAACAAGGATTTGAATGAGAAAAGGGCAGGTTGGATCACCCGTGTCATGGAGTATGACATTGAGATCAAGATCACCAAGCTAGTAAGAGGCAAAGGTTTGTGTGAGCAGCTCGCTTCCAAACAACCAGACAACCTAGAAGATGAAGAAGACGATATCCTGCTATTACAAGATGATCAAAAACAGGAAAATGATGATGTGTCCACTCCCTGTTGGACTCAGAATATGATACATTTCCTATAGACGGGCATGTGCCCTCTAGAAATGAGCAAAGCAAAAAGAAGATACTTCAGGTTGCAGGTAATTCCATATACCATCATTGATGGAGTTTTGTTCAAGAAGGACGTGAATGGAGTGCTGCTGAGATGCATTAACACAGGTTAGATTCAAAGGGTGTTGGAAGAATTTCATAATGGACCAGCTGGTGGCCATTTTGCACCAAGAGTGACAGCTCTAAAAATCATGAAGGCTGGTTATTATTGGCCTCAAATCTTCAGTGATTGCTATGCATGGATCAAGAGGTGTAAGAATTGTGCATTCTTCACAGGAAAAGAGAGACTCGCTGCCCTTCCATTGCATCCAATTACAGTAGATCAGCCATTCATGCAGTGGGGTTTGGACTTCATTGGAGTCATCAATCCCAACTCGAGCCAAGGGCACAAATGGATTTTGACAGCCACAGACTACTTCACCAGATGGACAAAAGTAGTAGCACTCAAAGAGGCGAATGAGTCTAGCATCTTGGACTTTTACGAAGGGATAACTACCAGATTTGGTGTACCTGCTACAATAGTCTCTGATAATGCATTGGCATTCATTGGATCTAAAGTGACTGAGTGAGCTGTCAAGAACGGGATTTACCTGAGCACTTCATCAAACTATTACCCTCAAGGTAATGGCCAGGCTGAGTTTACAAACAAAAACTTGCTGAGGATCATTAGGAGGACTCTTGATGAGAATCAGAGGGCTTGGCATACCAAACTGGAAATCAGCCTTATGGGCTGATAGGATAACTCCCAAAAGATCCACAGGTAACTCTCCATTTAGGCTTGTCTACGGAAGAGATACAATCTTGCCCATGTCACTTGAGTTTCCAACGTTGGAACTCATGAAACAGCTGGAGTTTCTAGAGTTTGAACCCATGGAGGTGAGGTATGCAGAATTGATGGAGCTGCAAGAGATCAGAGATCAGGCATCCCAAGCAATGGAAAAGGATCAAGCTTTGATCAAAAATACCTTTGATAGTAAGGCCAAAGACAGATTTTTTCAAGTAGGAGATCTAGTGTTGAAATGGGATGTGGACAGAGCAAAACTAGGAAGGCATACAAAATTTGATGCCATTTGGAGTGGCCCATACATGGTCACAAAGTGCAAGAGCGACAATGTTTTCCAATTGGCCTCATGGGATGGTGAAGAACTATAGATTCCAGTAAATGGAATCTATCTCAAGCGTTGCTTCTAGAGGGAGGTTCACTACACCTGTAAATATTAGATTAGATTTTCTTTCCTCCAAGTGCTTGTGCACATTGTTTTGCTGTAGGTTAGTTTTGTTTTCCCTAAGTGCCTTGGCACAACTTACTGTCCATGGAGATGTTTAGCATGTCTTTTCTTTCATCAAGTCACATTCCATCTTTCCCCTTGCACATTCTGAGTCAGTTTGGATTCAAACAGAATATTTGATGACTCCATGCCCAATGGATTGCTTCAGGCAACTGGTCTTTCCATCTAGCAGGTAGATAATCCCGCTGAGTCACCAAATTGTTATCCAAAATTCACCCCCCCAGGGTAATTTTGATAACATGCATCAGAATATTCAAGTCCTAGGCACATTGATTGATTCAGAGCAAACATCATGATTCGGAGGTTCTCTCAGATTTTTTTTTTTTCTTAACTCCCCTGGCCAAAGAAGAAAGGAGCAAGCTCTGAGAAAACGCGGAAAAAAGTTGCAGAAAGCAAGTAGGTTGATCCAGGAAAATTTGTGGAAATTGGCTAAATCCTAGTCCTAGGGGCCAGTCGGGACATTTGGGACAAAAAGGTGCGGATCGGCCGAAATGAGCACAAGCAATCCAAAATAGCAACAGGGACATCTGGGACAAAAGTACACGGCGGGCGTGAAAATCCATTCCGGCTGAAGGAGGGAGAAAATCGACTAACTGCTAAGAGGGACAGTTCGGGACAAGCGGGCTGAAAAGGCGCGAACCGGCCGAACCGGGCGAAAAGGGTCAAGACAGTCCAAAGCAAAATAGGACAAGCGGGCCGAAAAGGCGCGAACCGGCCGAACTGGGTGAAAAGGGTCAAGACAGTCCAAAGAAAAATGGGTCAAGTGGGCCAAAAAGGCGCGAAGGGCGCGATAGAGCCGGCAGGGCCGAGAACCAATTAGAAGCCGCCATGTGTCTCAAGGAAAAAAGTCAAAAGTCAAAGGGAAAGTTTTAAAGGGTTAGCCCGAACCAATGAAATAGCGCCACGTGTCTAGTTAAGGGCCCTACAAGGAAATTTCAAAGGAAAGCCCATGAAAGATGGAGGAGAGAGAATTTCTCGTCCACTCAGCGCCTGCCATGTGTCATCCAGGTGGCAGAGCGCGGGAAAGGTTTCAAAACATGTTGTCGCCTGTTTTGTGCCCTAGATCTTCAAATCGCCATAACTTTCGATCCAGAGCTCGGATTTGCATGTTCTTTATATCAACAGAAATCTGGTAAAATTCTCTACATGATTCCGGGATTAATCTTGTGTTTTGGAGTAGTCTGGAGGAAGAAAATTGAGAAACGGCTCTGACGTGTGTTCATGGCTAGAAATGACATTCCAGCGACCAGATTTAATGCAGAATGGGTCGCATTCTCCTGTAATCAGGTCAAAATGATAGGGTATGGGTTTGTAAGGTCCTCCATACTATTTTAATACATCTGCAGTCAAGAAAGAATGGGCTCCCATGCCTTTGTACGTTTCCTGTTCCCTGGGTTCGACCCTTGCATTTTAAAAGCCAGTTTTGGGCTCATTTCGAAGAGAGGAACATTTTTTGGGCATAGCAGACTTCTTCTTTCACCTCCTTCAAGGGATTGATGAAGTACCAGACCTCTCCAAGGATTGTAATAGTTTTCTTTACCTCTCTGAGGGTGTAATGCGTATTTTGATATTAAATTGATAATGCAAGCTTTGTGAATGGGTTTCAATCCTTTGTTTGTATTATTTACTTAATTTCAGATGCTAAATTATACATTATCATTCTGTGTATGTCTTATGTTATGAACTTTGGTCTGTGTCTATTTTCATGATAAATATGTTTCACCACTCCTTTTGGTGCATCACCATCTTTAGTTAGTTTCAAAATTTTTTTGCACTTCTACCCCTTTCTCCTTGCAAGTTAGAATAGGATTAGAATCTAAACCTCTGTAGTTTTTGCAAAATATAGATCTAAATCAGAGGAGTTTGAGGAACCAGCCTCTAATCTAGAGATTCCTCTCTCAGTTTCACAAGTCCCCACACTTGGAGAGAGGTTTCCATGTTGTGCAATCACACTGGATGCCTGAACATCAACCTAGAAGCCTGATGTGCATCCAGGGGTGCTGTGATTTTGCACTAACAGAAAGGCTTCTTATAATCTGGAGCTACTAAAATAGGGGCATTCTTTAATGTTTCTTTAATCCCATTGAAATCCTAAATGAAAACCTCTTCCCATTTGATAACTTGGTCCTTATTTAGTATGTAAGTAATTAGAATGGTCAACTCAACAAAGTCTGATATGAATCATCTGATAAATTTTATTTTCCCAAAGAAATATTGAATTCCCTTCTTGGTTCTTGGAATTGGGACCTTGCTGATGGCCTCTACCCTCTCGAGATCTATCATTACACCATCCTTTGATATAATGTGACCAAGCAACTTGGCCTTTTGCACTCCGAAATGGCACTTTGGATTGAGTGAAATTCCATACTCTATGCATCTTTTCAACATTTTTTCTAAGTGTTGCAAGTGATCACTTTTATTTCTGGAAAACACAGTCACATCATCTTGGTAAACAAAAATAAAATCATTAATGTAACTAGCAAAAGCAACATCCATTGCTCTTTGAAAAGTTGCTCCAACATTCATCAAACCAAATAGTATTCTAACATAGACATAAGTTCCCCAAGGAGTGGTAAAGGTTGTCTTGATTTTTATGATTCCTTCAAAACAACTTGATTATAGCCAAAGAAACCATCCAAGGTAGAAAGAAACTTAGAACCAGTCACTAATTGCAACATGTTTTCCATGTTTGGTAAAGGATAATTATCCTTCATTGATGCTCTATTCAGATTTCTAAAATCCACACATAGCCTGATATCACCATTCTTTTTTCTAACTGGCACTAAGTTTGCAACCCAAGAAGAATACCTCGTGGGCTGAATAATCCCTTCATCCCTTAGTTTCTTCAGTTCTTCTTGCATTTTAAGAGATAGGAATGCATTGGTCAGCCTTTATTTCTTCCTGAATGGATTTGCATTAGATTCCAAAGGAATTTCATGTTGAAACAGATCCTCTTAGTATGCCTCCAGTTCAGAATAAGACCAAGCTAGGCAATCTTGATATTTTTTCAACAATTGGACATAAGACTGCTTTTCCTCCTTGTTTAGATTGCTTCCCAACAATATCTTCCTTGGTTTCTCATTTATACCAAGGTAATTCTCCTCAGCATCCCTTGAGGCTGCTATATGCTTGTTAATAATGCAATCAACATTATCAAAGTTTGATTCAAGAGCAACCAGTCCTCTCGAAATGGTATTATTTTTCAGTTGGATGATGTCTTTGCCAAAAAAAGTTTCTTTACCCTCTGTTGCACACACCATTGGCTCCCAAACAATACATTGATAAAAAAACTCCCATCTTTTCTGTATAATTCTTTTGACCTAAGCATCATCATAAAAAAAAATTCAATGTTTAATGTTGTCAGGGATAGATGGCCTTGTTAACACTTCAACATCATATTCACAATATGGGGACATTACACAATTATAAAAATGAGATCCAAATACTGCAACCTTGTCTTCCATAACATTGAACTTCCTATCATTATGCACAATATTAAATTAATCAAACATCTCAATCAAGTTCCAAACTGCATGCTTGTACTATTTCATTCTCTAATTTTTAGTAGCATACCGGTTTCTGATTTTTTTGAAAATTAGTTCTAAATCTCCCTTAACAATGATGTCTTTAACATAGTCTTTCCAAGAAATTCTCAAACCTAACAATAATGCTTCATACTCAACAATATTGTTAGTACACTCAAAGTTAAGTTTGAAATTAAAAAAAACTCTTCCAAGCTTGGAGAAATCAGAACTACACCAGCACCATTTCCAAATTTGGAGGAAGCTCCATAAAAAAAATTCCATGGAGAACCTACTTGTTCAAGACTCTCACATTGATCCATTTTGTTCTCTTTCCCATCAACAAATCCAACAAATTTATCAGCATCAACACTTGTGTACAACACTACATAAGATGCATTGTTGGGATCTTCAATGAGGTGTAACATTTTCTTTTCTACATACAATTTGACAAGGCTGCCCTCAATTGGGATGGTAGTATAGGACATATCCATTTGAACACTCCCACCAAAACTTGCACCCCATTTTCTAGACAAAAACATACCCAACTTGACTAGGAAATCAACAATAACAACATCAAGTTTCAAGTTCCTACCCGGATACGCTACAAGTTGTACCACCAAAACTTTCACATCTCCCACCACTGGAACTTCTCTGGAATCCATGATAGTGCACTTCCCATATGCTGTAGTTACTTTGATATCCAGTTCATTCATGACTTCTAGAGGTATAATATTGTATGATGCTCCTGAATCAAACATATAGTTGTGTAGCAATCTTTCCTTAATGATCAAAGTAGTGAAGAATGGATCTACATTTAGTTGAGACTATACCAAGGATGTTCCCAAATAAACCTCAGGTGGTTCACCTAGTTCTTCCAATGCTGGTGGTGTTTCTATATCTTCAATGATTGGAGGAGTCTCCATAATGTTTACATTTTTTCTTGGGGTACTCTTCTCTTCTTTCAGCCCCAAATACTCAAAGGCCCTTTTCTTGTGCTCATGAATCCTAAGAAACTCAACAATTGGAACATAAATCTGGATGTAACTCAAGAATTAGGCAATATCATAAGGAACATGCTTCGGCAAGGTAGCATTGGAAGGGAGATTGACCAACTCATCAAATGGCATGGGATTTTTGATAGTTTGGGTATGAGGAGAAGTATGAATCTTTTCTAGGGCAGCAAGGCCTTTGGAAGTTGTATCTTTCTTAGGAACCTCTTTAGGAATACCAGTAAGAAATGGAGTTTTAGGTTTGGCTTAAGGTCTTGCCCCTTTGACAACTTTACTTCTTTTTTTATACCCATTTTCTTGGGCAACAACTTTCATCAACAACTGCCTATCCTCTTTAGATGGGATTCCTCCATCATACTTCTTTATCATTAAAGCTCTTAAGTATTCAAATTAATTATTGGTTATTTCAAAAGGTTGTACAATATCTATTTCTAAAGTATGAGAAGAAGGAAGAAGAGGTACTCGATGGATGCAATCCCAGAAACTTGTAGAAGTTCGAGAACTCACTTTAGTTGAATTTTCTCCTTGTTATGATCTCATGGAGTAGCCCATCATGCAAACATCATCATCAGTATCATCATCATCAACTTCTTCTTCTACTTTCTGATCTACTTCACATGGAGCATGGGGCATGAAACATCTATCACACTAATCAATTACATTTATTTATTTAACAACAAAAACTCTGGTAGCCAAAGGATTAGGGACCATTCTATTTTCCCTGGCTTGGGGCTGTTTATTTCTAAATCCAACAGGTCCCTTGCCTCTATCATCAGAACTCTGCTCATTTCTAAGATGATTTGCAAATATTTCTTAGCCTTGTTGTTTGTGTTGACCTTGTGAACTCTGCCCAATTCCTTTCTCTGCTGGGGTAATTTGTATGAGATTTCTTTGACATCCCCTGCCAAAGTTTTCACAATTTCCTCCAAATCAGCAGCCTTACTTGTTTGAGTTTTTTCTGGGTTAACCATTTTCACACCCTCCCTCTTACGATGTTTTCCAATTTCTTTAATGTTATTCTCAATTTGTAGAGCCATGGTGAAGGTCTGCCTCAAATTAGTAGGGTTTTTACCCCTCAAATAGTAAACGACTTTCTTATCAAATGCATCTGAATACTTTATCAGACATGATTCATCACATGGCCTCAAATTAATAGGCAATCTCCTCAAGGTCTTGTTAAATCTTGTGTTGAAATCATGCACTGATTCATTAGGATTCTTCTTGATATTTTCAAACTTTGATAAAAGAAACCTAGAGTCTATTTTATCACCATACAACAATCTAAATGCATTATTTATTTCTATCTAAGAATCAATGGAATTATCTAGAAAAGATTTATACCAGTCCCTTGTATCTTCTTCCAAAGTATGGATAAAAAAATTGATATATACATCTTCGAATTCAATCTCAAAGTCTTCCATCATGTTGATAAAAATCTTTAAGTGTTGATCACTAGTTATAACATTATTTCCTTGGAACTTTGGTAGTCTATTTCTTACATCTTGGGGAACTGCATTTGGATAACCAACCATCCCTCTAAAATTTATAGGACTGAAGGTATTGACAACAAATGGAGGTCTGGGTGGGGGATGGGCCATTTTTTTGAGGAGGTGACCTTGGAAGAGAATCAAACTGATAAGGGACAAGGGGTATTTGAAACACAAGAGTATAACTTTTGAAATGAATATCCCCTAAAAGCTTTGTTTCTTGGAAAACCCTATCAACTTTGGAAAACACAGGGGCAGAATGAGAAGCAAACTTTTTAAATTCAAATGAAGGCCCCTCTTCAAATTGAGAATTTAATTCCACAAAAAGACTACCTAATTCAAAAGCACTTGAATGACAATATTCAATGATAGGCTGATCACTTTCATCAATAGAGATCTTTTTTCTTGACTGCTGATCTCTAATAACTCTTTAGGCTTTTCTTCCTTCTGACTTTGTTTTTCCTAGCTTTGGAAATAATGCCCTAGCAGGATCCTTAGCAAATAAATATCTTCTTCCTTATAGATTTGTAAAGATTAGTAAAAAATATCACTTGCCAAAGGTTGAGACACTAGTATTTATCAAAAATCATATCAACATGGAGTTGCCACTAAGGATTTCCACCTTAGTGGTGGAAATGCACTAAAAAATATGATTTGTCAAATGTCTATCAACACTTGAAATTGGAAATGGAATGATCTGACATTCCTTTACCAAGATTTATCAATGAAACTTAGTGCAATGATTGTAGAAACTAGAAATATTGCACACAACACTTGTAACTTTGAACACTTCTTATAGGCCTGAACATAGGATGAAGTTGAAACAATGTACTAGCACTTAGATAATATAAGAAATGTTTACCAGGGTTTGAATATGAACTGTAATCAAAATGTCACTAGAAACGGTGCTAGAATGGTGTTGTTGACAGACCAAATGGATATGAACTAGAAAAAAATCAACAAATCATCCTTGGCAATGCAACTCAATTCTCGTCAATGCAAATCAACTCCCCGGCAAAGTAAATCAAATCCTCGGCAATGGCACCAGAATGGTGTTGGTACCCAAATTTGATTCTCCCTTAGAATTTGAGCAGCATCACAGATTTGATAGGAAGCTTAGAGAGAAGAAGATCATGTTGTGTGTTGTTTTGTAGCCGGGGAAGAAATGCAGCTTGCTCTTTGTCACTCAGATGTAGAGAAATGGATAGCACCCTCAAGAGAATTTTATCTATCCTCACTGCTTTATGATTTTTCCTTTTAACTAGGGTGAGAGGACCCTTTTGTATCCTATTGATTGTGGAGGAGATGGACATGTCATTCCTTGTAAAGTTATTAAGAAGACCTTGAAGAAAATATGATCAATACAACAAAACCTAACTCTCACAAGTTGTCACCCTAGATAATGGAGATATTTTCTAAGAAAGGTTCAGGACACCAAAGACAATGAAAACCTAATTGCTTCTGCATGTTTTGGTAATAAAAATTATGCATTTGTACACACACAAGACAAAGAGGGGTAGTATAGGTAAGATTAGTTGTTTTTAAATGAATTTTTGGTGGGAGGTGAGGCAGATTGAACTTGGTTTGCCAGATCCTTGAGATATTTTACAAAAAATGGAAGGCTTAATCAAAAGAATGCTTCATAATAGCTAAAATTTTCCTTTCACCAAAAGGTGTGCTTTAATGGAGGCCCAAATCAGTATGTTTTCACATAAACTTTAAGAATCCAAAATGAAGGCTCAAATTAAAAAAATTAACTGAACATTATCAACCTTTGTTTTGTCACGCCTAAGATACCCTCAAAGGCTAACAAACAATATTATCATCATGCTAAGAGTAAAGTGATTTTAAATTTTTTTATTTCACTATAAAATGAAAGATCTTCTGATAAATTAAATTGAAAATGTCACCAAACTATCACAAGGATAAGATCTTGTGTTATTCACAAATATTTCAATGTAAGATTGCAATGGGAACAAGAAAAACTATTTGCAGACATTTAGAAATGAAGTAGACACAATTTTTCCCAAAATCAACATAGATTAACTCAAATTTGATTAAATTCATCAGCATGGGAAAGTTTCTAGAACAATCTCAAAGTTTGTCAATGGTTGTACACTTGTAACCACCTTGACATGATTAAATTTAACACAAAATAAATAAACATGTTTCTCAGAAAAAAGGGCTCTGCCAAAATTTTCTCTTACGAATTAACTCCTGACCTCTAACACTCCAACCCCTTTTTCATGAAAAGTTCATTCAATTTATAACATTTAATCTAAAACAAATGTTTCCCCCCAAAACAAAAAACATTCAAAGCACCATTGCTTGTTGCAATTTTGATCATGATTCCCATAATCAGATTTGCAAAAATGTTGTCAGGTGCTTAAAGGGAAAATCTCTTCAAATATTTCTAGCATTCAATTATTTCATTTGGTAAATCACTCTTCATCTCATGTGCCAACTACTTCCTCCTCTAATCCATCAAATCTTGTTTTTTGTGTGCTAGGAAGTAAAGATTGGAAAATCAGATCAAACCTGATAGTCAGATCATATCTTAATGGTAAAAGATGTTTTCAAATATTCCCCACCTAATCAAGCTATAAAATTAATTCTCCTCTTCATTTGGCATGTAGAAGATGTCAAGAAATGATAAAAAACCATAAAAATTCACATCCTCGAGAGATTTGGAGCAAAAATGGTAGAAAATCAGACACAAATGCATAGTTACCATCGATTTCCCTTTTGAATTTAGACCATTCACATGGGATATCTGAGTTAAAACAAGCCCGGGGGTTCCTTTTTACCTTTTACAGATTTTGGGAAAAAATGCAAAATTTAACATTTTTCTCTACACCTCCACCTTGAAAAAATAGGCTTGACATGTGTCCCAATGTGGGTCCCAGTGGAACCGTGCTTCCTTTTTACACTTTAACCCCCTTTTCATGAAAGGAAAATTTTCCAAATTTCCCTCAGAAGCTCGCCTCCCTACCTTTTGACTTGTCAAACTGCCAGGTGTCTCAATGGCACATCTTGAGATGGTCCCCAAAATTAGAGACCCCAAACAAGCATGGGCTCATAACGTGTCTTAGTCCGGTAGAGTCTTTAAAAATTTGAAATTTCAGTGGAAGGCACCATGTGTCTAGTGTCCGAGGTAGTCTCCTTTGGCTATTGAAAAGTTCGAGCAAGGGGAAAAGTTAGAGGAAGCCTCCAAGTGTCCTCTTGGCACTTCTTTAAAAAAAAACCTAGGAGTCGATCCCCAAACATGCGTGGTACCTCCACATTTCGTAGGCCCTTTAGAAAGTTGTTTGAAAATTATAAGTAGGGGAAGTCCCAGTAGAAAACTCCACATGTCCTCATGTCACAACTTCAAGATAGTCCCTAAGAGCGGAGCCCCTAAACAAGTGTGGGTTCATCATGTGTTCATGGCCCGCCAAAACTATATCAACTGCATGAAAAATTTGTCTAAGTCCAGGAAAAGTAGTGGAATCCTCCACGTGTCCTCCTGGCACAACTATAAGACCAAACCAAAAGGTGAATTTTCAAATGAGCATTCCTCCACATGGACAAGTCTTGGGTTGAAGCAAGCCATAGAGTTTCTAGAGTGTCGTACCGAGCCACATCCAACCAAAAAGAGCCACGTTTCCACTGATGTAGAGATGTAAATTTGATGTGGAAAAACACACTTGTCAAACCATAAAAATCCAGGGAAACCACCATTTGAGCCTGAATATGAAATTTTCTCTAAGGAAAGAGAATTTGGAAATGTTACAAGGTTCAAACATGATCCTCCGAGCTACATCCACTCAAATTTCCTTAGGTATTTGGGACACAAAATATAGGGACAACAAAACGTGACTGTGGAAAATGGAGGGAAAGGAAAAGCCTGAGTTTTACGACCAAGTAACAGACTCTTTCATATGGTTAAAGGAACAAAAAACAAATTTTGGGCTTTTAAGTGATCCTCAGCCAAGGAAGCAACTGACCATGGAAATTGAATGGAGGACAGAGCCTTCAAGCACCAAAACGGGGAGACAAAAAATGTGACAAAGACCGCAAATTAAGGGATTTCATTGACAAATGGGGCATGACTAAATTTGAGCACCAACACACTAAACACCATGGGCCAATAATATCATGACTTTATTATCTTGAGAGTTGTTACCCACAGAGAAAAATTACCTTTTGCTTCTCCATTGTGAAACTCCTATAACACCTTCTCAATTTGACCTATTCTGAATCAACTTAGTAGAACACAATTGATGTCCTTTTTGAACAAAACACTATCAACAAGCACATAACATTGGCTTGTAATCTGAATTATCTCCTCTTTTCTTTTCTCATTTATGGAGGGCATAGGCCTGTTTATAGGAAATGTATCATGTTTTGAGTCCAACGAAGGATAGGCACATTATCATTTGCTTGTTCTTGACCATCTTGTAGTACCAAAACAACCCCATTTTCATTATTTGCATCAACTTGTTGACTCGAGGCTAGCTTTTCACATAGTTCCTTTCCATGGAACAACTTAGTGACTTTCATTTTAGTGTTATATTCCATGACACAAGTGATCCATCCTACACATTTCTCACTTAGATCTTTGTCCAAAAGGAAGTCCTTGAATCCTACATGGGAAACTAGCAATTGAATCTTGTTATTTGAAACTAGGTGTTTAAACTTCTTCAAACCCTTGATCACTACAAGGACATGATTTTCAATGAAGGAGTATCTCACTTCATAGTCTTCCAAACTTTGGCTGAATAAAGTAACTAGTTGTTAAGATCCCTCTTTATTTTGTTGCACTAGGATTGCAGAAATTGTGTCCCTACTACTAAAGGCATAGAGTGTGAAGTCCTTGGAGAAGTCTAGATTGATGAGATTTGGAGCTTAGGATATGGCTTCTTTGATGGCTTTAAAAAATTCTTTTCTCTCAGATTTCCACGTAAATGCCATGCTCTTCTTCAACATTAGTTTTATTGGCTTCATAAGAGCGAAAAAGTTTGGTACAAATCTGTAGAAAAAATTGATCCTTCCTAGAAAGCTCTGAAGAGCCTTCTTATGGCTTGGAAATGGTAATGCTTGAATTGCTTCGACTCTTTCTGGGTCAATCATCAATCCTTAATTTGACACAATATGGCCTAGGAGCTTGCCTTTGTGAGCTAAGAATATGCATTTTTTGGGATTTAATGATACCCCAAATTTCCTACATCTTTGAAATACTTGTCTTAGATGAAAAAGGTGATCCGTTGCATTTTTGGAAAACACAGTGATATCATCAAGATATACCAGTACTATTTTGTTGATCAACCCCTTAAATGCCACATCCATTCCCCTTTAGAAAGTGGCCCTGACATTTGACAATCCAAATGGCATTTTCCTGTAGGCATAGTTGCCTCACTTGGTGGTGAAAGCCATTTTGAACTGATCATCTTCTTTCACCATTATATGATTATAACCCGAGTAGTCATCGAGGAGGGAAAATATTTATGAGCCAGATACCACTTGTAATATTTGTTCCATTGAAGTAACTAGGTAATGGTCCTTAAGAGATGTCCTGTTCAAGTCTTGAAAGTCCACGCACAACCTGATTTCTCCGTTCTTCTTCCTAATCAGTACCAAGTTTATGACCCAACTTGAATACTTGATTGGAAATATAATGCTTTCCTTTATTAGCTTGTTCAGATCTTTCTTCATAAGAGGCTCAATGTGTGGGTGGAATGGTCTTTGCTTCTGCCTAATGATCTCAACATCTGGATCCAACTCTATTGTATGTTATACTAGCTTCGAATTGAACCCTCACATGTCCTCATAACTCAAAGAGAAGACATCTAGAAACTATTGGAAAAGTCGTATGAACTCATATCTCTATTTCTCAGTGGCCACCTTACTAATTTGGAGTGTTTTTGCTTCCCCAAATGAAATTGGCTCTGAATTTTCTCCCTTGACATGTAGGTTGACTTTCTCTTTACGGAATTGGTCATTTGGGTTGAAGATAGATTCTAATGTTACCAAACCCTTTGGAAGCTTATTTTTCCCCAGCTTCACTCCTTGGTCCCTGTACTGCTGCTCTAATTTGTCTTAGTTCCTAGTTGAGAATTCAGCCTCTTCTTGCAAGAAATAGATGATCTATTGATCGTACTTAAACACCTGCCAACTTGTGTTTTTTTCTGGAACTGCTAGCCTTACAACCACTTTGATGTGAGGCTGGGGTTTCACATTTTTTATACTTTACACAACATCAAATGTAGCCCCAATCAATTCTATTTTTCATGTTGTTTCATTCATCTTTCTTTGGATGGAATGGATGCTAAAATCTTCAAAATATTCAATGAGATCCCATACCCAATTCTTGTAGTTCTTTAATAGATCATTCTTGGCAGCATTTTGTCCTCTGACTTGATTCATAATTAGCTCACTATAACCAAATAATTGTAATTTTTTAATGCCTCTCTTTCTTTCCCAATGTAATCTATGGATTAAGGCTTCATACTCAGCTGTGTTATTTAAGCAAGAAAATTGGAAACAGAAAGCTGAGTAGTATTTTGTACCTTGTGGTGAAATGAGCATAGATCCTTCTCCTACACCTTGTCCACTCCTTGAGCCATCGAAATATAGCTGCCATAATTCATTATCATCCTTGTGGTCTGGCTTGGTGATGCTAGGAATAGGTTGATTCTCTTCATGCAAACAATAGACTCCAACTCAGATTCTTCTATTTCCTTAAATGGGTCGAATGTGTGCCTTTTGTTTTCCCATTCATCCAGAGTTAAATCTAGAATACCCTCAACCTTAGTACATGTTTCTAGATAATTTAAACACTCCTCTTGATCGAAGGCTGAGAAATTTACATTTATAGGACTTAGTACATGAGGCTCAATGTGAAAGTTTGTAATTGGTTCTGACTTAATGGTTGCCTTGGTTGAATACCTTATTTTGAATAGCATGTGTGACCAATCTGTTAATAGATATCCACCAATTTTAGAATTGAATTCTCTTGAAAAACAGAGTGCAAAGAGTGGTGGGAGGTTAATTACAGAAACATCTTGTGAGACTGTGACATTTGGATAGGCATGTAGTGTTAGGCTTAAACCCTTGATGTCTCCAACCATTCGTATTGCTGTCCCATCTAGTTGCACTACTCCTTTTAGCACAGGCTCATACTTTAGACCCAATTGATTTGCTATTTTTTTCTTCATCACTGAGCTACTTGCACCTGAATCGATCATATAGTCATGTACTAAGTGGTTTCTGATAATCAGTGACACATAGAATGGTGGAGGCTTCAAATTTTTGATAGGTTGACCACCACCTTGTTGCATTACATTATTGAGAACTTTCTCCTAACCTTGGTTTAATCCATTGAGGTAGACCAATTGACCATTGCAGCTTGAAACAAATCTCGTTATCCTAGGTTTGTCAGTGAATCCCACATAGAAATGTTCACATGTGTTTTCTTCATCTGATCAATAATGTTGAAGGGGGATGAATTATCCTTTTGTTTCCCCTTACTTGGTGCGAACTTTTCTAGTGCTTGAATAGGCACATGTGTTGCTGCAACAGGTGGCTTAGGCTGATTTTGCACATTTAGGGCTGCATTTGGTCTACTAATTCCTTGTTGTGTAGGAGTGGGATGAGAAACAACTGGATTTGATGGTTGTCCCTCCTTTAAATTCCTCTTCTTTGACTGTGTGTTAGCAACTACACCCTGAAAAGGAGGTTGATTAACTCCACAGAAGTCTTCTATGTGCCAATTGACCAACGTGGTTTCCATTGGAGGTGCCTCTTGTAGTGTTTCTTGATGTCAATTTCCTTCTTTACTTGGTTCTTGGGACACACCAATGGTCTGTACCATCAAGGCCTGGTTCAGTGTGCCATTGAAATACGTTGATTTATTATGAGGTAGATTACAAGGGCAGCACTAGTCATACTACTATTCCATGTTGTTATGTGTTGGAACCAAGGCTCTTGATGTTGAAGCCGTATTTGGATCATATGGTCGGAATGACCTAGCAAGTTGAGGTTGTCCCTAGTTCTCGTTTTGATTTATGTCCTAATTTGGTGGTCTATTTTGCTGATATGGGTGCCTAACTTGATATTGATTTGGAGGTTGATATGGTCTAGAACTCTGAGCTTGCTATCTCTTGATATTCACTAGCTCATTTCGTAGGTTTTGCAGTTGTTCCATAATCTCTTGTAGCTCTTTTGAAGTGCTTGAAGAATTTGACACCTCACTATTGCTTTCATTTCTAAGGGGCAGAATGGGATTCAATTCTGGCATTTGACTAGTTGTAGGAGCTTCTAGTTCTGGATATAGAGGCATAGGTGACCTTGGTGTGAGTTTACCAGGTTGGATCAAGTAATTTTCAGGTGTAATAGCAATGTTATAGGATGTGGGTAAAGTTATACCTCCCATGGATTGAATCATGATAACAATATAAGAATTTAAGGCTTTAAGGAAGTATAGAAAAGCACCTTCAAATTTTGGTCACATGGCCAACAGAATCATATCCCATGTCCACTGGAATCTAAAGTTGAAGTTAGTTAACTATTCATTAGGAGCCCTCTTGATTGTTGTCAGTTTTCCCAATAAAGACAGGTTATCTCCCTTTTCTCTAAATTGATTGTGAAGAGTTGTGCACAAGTGGTCCCAATTCTAGATAGATCCTACTGTTAGGCTTATAAACCATTGCAATGATTTTCATTTGAATGAAGATTCCAATAATTTAACAACAATGTCAATTTCAGTAATTTTGTGGATTGCATAGACATTTGCAATGTCTTGGATGTGGTCAATCAGAGTTGTTTGGTTCTCCCCAGTGAAATATGGGACGTTCTTCAATACCGTAATTGAAACTGGATTTTTAGCATTTAGGGCAAGTGGACTACTACCTGTGAAGTTGACATAGGGATTGGGTTACGCCATCCTGATTGGTCGGAGAACCCTCGTTGATTGCAGAAAAGGTCTACCAGGTTGAGGTGTAGAAAAGGTCCTGTTAGGCGGAGACAGTGATCTTTGTGGTCTTCTTCCTCTCCTTCCTCTTCCTAGTGATAATTTCTAGTAGACAAATAATTCATCTTTTTGAGTATCAGACCTAGTTAAAATTCTTCTCATGAACTTAGATAACCTATGTTGCTACACTGCTGAATTCTATCCCTTCAGAGTCACCAGATGTGTTCAGAAAAGAGCCTCTAAAGGCTAGATTTTGACAAGTTACACACAAAACTTGATAGAATAAAAATGAAAACATTGAAAGACCTGTGTATTTGATATTCTAGAGGTTGAAAATTGATTTGGAATGATATTCCCAAAAACCTAAAAATGTAAGACTCCCAAAATCCTGAAACCCAAAATTCAACAAACTCTGAAATTTCAAATATTAAAATTTAAAAAAACTATACATACCCTTTTGAGGATTATCCCAAGAACTACCAATTGGTGAAATTTGGAATTATTTCAAAAAAGTTAAGCCCTGAAAATCGATTCCAAAGTTCAATCCTGAGAGGTGAAAAGTCTGAAATTGGAGAACTTGCAAGTTCTAAGTTTGAACTTCTTGAAAATGCCTTCAAAGCTTGTAGAATGACATCTTGGTCCTACTGGGAATACCAAAACTATTGATGTAGAATCATAGCACCCCCTGAATTTTTACAACTCAATGGGTTCAGACTCTTAGTGTGATTGCATAACATGGAACTTCTCCCAAAGTGTGGGACTTTGCAAATCGGGAGATCTCTCTAGATGAAGGATGGTTCTTATTCCTCTATTTAGGTGAACACATTCATATTTTAGAGGATCTACTCTAAAACCTACACTAACTTTCCAAGGAGACAGGGTTAAGGAGATGTAGGGAAATAAAACATAAACTAACAAGGGTGATACACCAAAGGAATGCTAAACACCTGCTTTTCCATTAAAAACAAACTATAAAAAAATGTAATACAACCATCATGCACAAATAACCAAGATTGTAATGAGAGATTAGGAAGATACAATGAACATAAGAGAGGGTTGAAATCATCCAAAAACTTATACTATTGGTCCAAATATTTGATACAATCCATTATAATTGCCAAGAGGCAAGATTGCAATTATAGTTAAAATGGGAGGTTCGAGCTCCACAAATCTACTTTCAGAAAGATAAGAAGGGAGGGTGTAAAAAAAAAACATTCCAACCTTTAGAAAAATACCCCTCCTTACAATATATAAGAAGAATGAGAGAGAAATGAGGGAAGAATTTAAATCATGCTTCAACCACCCAAAAAGAGCATTGAATTCACCTGCAACAATGATGGGTTTTACTGCAAAACCCATGCCTCCATTAATGTTCCTTGTTGGGAAAGAAATACCTCATTATGATGGTAGATGAGAAGCCTTACTGCCTCAAAAAAGGGTGGATTTGCCTCCATTAATTTCAGCTTAGTCTCACTAATAGAAAGATATCCCATATGTCAGTTACGTAGTGGTAGACTGTAAGTTTTCCAAAAGTATCTTCTTGTGAAAATCTGAAACTCCCAGCCAAAAGTTATGGCCATTTTAAGGTCAAGGTTAGGCATTCAATGCAGGATCTCAATAATCTTTTAAAAGATTTGAGCATTTAAAATTCTCGGTGGGCTTCATGATTCAAGCTTTCATTGAATTGACCTACCTGCCAATATTTTCCAAACTAATTTGGGTTTGGAGTCTATCCATGCAAGATCCATGTGGAAGCCTCGAGACATTCTTAAGATTCTACCCCCTCCCTTCACTCTTGAAGTTACGATGGTTGGACACTTGGCATCATCCGTGAGCTTGCTCTGCTCTCTATGTGTTCTAACTTTTCCACTCTATTTAGGAAGTGTAACTATGTTAGACCCTAGACACGTGGAGAGCCCACGCTTGTTTGGGAACTACCTTTGGATTTTACCTTTGAAGTTGCACTGATGAGACACGTGGAGGATTCCGCTAGCTCTGTTGCTTTACTTTGAATTTTCTACGGCCTGTTCTACATTTCTTAGACTTTGACCATGTGGCGATCCTGTGCTCATTTGGGGACCCCGATTTTGGACTTTACCTTTGAAGTTACATCGATGAGGCACATGGAGGCTTCCACTGGATCTTATACTTTTCAATGACCGGTGAAAATTTCTTAGGCCCTAGACACGTGGAGAGGCTTGTGCTCGTTTGGGGACCCTGCTTTTGGATGTTACCTTTGAAGTTGCACCGATGAGGCATGTGGAGGATTTCACTGGCTCTTAGAATTTTCAACAGCCGGTTCAAATTTCTCAAGCCCTAGACATGTAGAGATTCTACACTCATTTGGAGACCCCACTTTTGAGCATCATACCAAAAGTGCACCAAAGAGAGACGTGGAGGCTTCTGTTTTCTCCGTTTTTCTTTTCATTTCCCTTTTTGGAATTGCCTTGAGCTGACACTTGGTGCCTTCCATGGGTCCGTTGCTTTTCTTTGAGTTGAATCATATGTGAAGTCTGAAAAATTTGATCCTTTCTCCATTTTCTTCCTCTTGAGCTCTGATCTCCCTTAACATTGTTTAGCCCCATTTACTGACCTTTCTTCTCCATTGTCGAGCCCACCCACAACTTGATTTTTGTGATCGAATGTGAGCTCACACGACTGAACCAACCTCTCCATTTCTCTAATGCAAGGTCATGTTTGATCATTTTTTCCTGAGTGGCAAAATTAGATAATAAGAACTCCCTAAATTGCTTCTTGAATATTAGGTTTTTTTTAACATTGTGTGCTTCCTAGGCCTGAGAACTTATTTATGATGAATCTACCCCAAAACCTATAAATATTTCCTAAATATTCAAAAATCTATTCCCCGATGTTCTCGACACTTGAATTTATCTCCATGTTTAATTCTTCTCCATCATTCCACTTCAGGGGGTATATTATACTTAGGAAGATCAGTGGTAGCCCTTCCCAAAACTACCCAAAATTGACATTCTTCACAAAATCCTAAAATCAGCTAGGGGGATTAAATTTTCTTTCCTAAATCACCTAGGGTAATTGGATGGAGATCGAATTGAGGACTATTACATGGATGGATTAAGGATTGGCATGAAGGATGGGTAGACCTCAGGTGTCTTGAATAGTTAAAATTTTAAAATATTGACATAGGGGTATCATTGCCATGCTTGAAAATTAGATATTTTCTTATTTCACATTCACATGACAACAATTGGCTCTATGTTGGGGACATGGTATGGATTGAACACAATGAAGACATGACGTAAGAAATCCTAGAATCTCAACTTATAATATATTGACCAATTCCTTTTCCATTGGGCCCTACAGAGTCGTGTAAAACTTACAAGAGATAGAGAGATAGCAAGGAAGTAAACACACACACACACACACACACACCAAAAAATGATGAAAGGAAACAAATGACACATATGGAAAGGAAAACACACATAGAAGATAAAGTAAAAAACTCCTAATACTCACCTATGGTACAAAGTGGGGGATGATATGCTTTCATTGATGATACTGCTTCATTTATTTCCCACTGTGAGGAAATTCCAACAGTGTCCCATCCAGATCTGAGATTAGAAACACATTTTCACCACAAGTCTCACTGAATTTGGAATGGGCTAAACCACAATGAATCAAACTTACCATGGATAATTTTTAGTTCTCTCCTTTGGTCCCATAGTATGACAAGGTCTCAAAAATTTAATTCCCTTTCCTTAGGATTTTTGTCAAAGATATTTTTCACTTTTGGTTGATGTTCTCTAAGACAGTTAACCACTCGGAGTATATTTTCTTCCAACTTCTCAAAAAATAGGATCCTCTTGTCAATAGAATCCTTGAAGTTTTCATCTTTTATACCCTGGAGTAATTTGAGAGTTGATATTTCAACTGTATTGTGAATTTTTTCTTCAACTCCATATAGTAGTTGGAATGGTGACATACATATTGCTTTCTTTCGAGTGATATTGTCCTCCCACAATGCATCATACAACTTCTTGTGTCACTATGTTCTTGTTACTTAGCTCAGCCTAGCCATTGACTTGTGTGTAGTAATCTCACAACTGGGATATAAACATTCCATAGCCATACAAGAATTCCCATTAACTCCATTGAAGAAAAATAGGTAGAATTGTCTTCTACGATCTTTTATGGGACTCCAAAACGAATGAATATATTTTATTTTATGAAGTTGCATATTGTCTAACTATTAGCCTACTTGACTAAGATGGCCTCCACCCACTATAGACACTAAAATTAGGTAACACTCCCCTTTGGTCCCTCGACAAATAAACACCCTTCATCACATTAGCCTAGTCATGGCCCCCTTCACTCCACTAATATTAATTTAATTAATTTAATTAAATTAATTCATTATCCTCACAATATTTATTATTTAAATATCTTAATTAGGGATAATGACCACATACATCTCACCTCAACACCTCATCAAACCAACTCACCCTAAGACCTATTCTTAGTAAGTTGTCATAACTAACTAAGACTTACCCAAACCCTAAAAATCAATGCCTACATTCCCTCTAACCACATTCCCACATGCTTACAAGAACCTTCTAGTCTAATCCACGAGTGAATGACACGAGATCCTAGAAAATCAAGGGGATCTTCCTAGTTTAGTAAACCTAGGAAATCCCACCTTGACCGATGCCAGTTACCCCTAATAGTTGTCACTTAATCCAGAACCACCGTCAGTCATCTTTTAATCCCAAACACAACCTTATTTTCGAGGTTGGAAAGCATTGGCACATTCCTAAGAGATATTGCATCTTTTGAGAATGAATTTCAGTGAGAACACACATGCAAGGAAGGAGATCAAGTATTTTCTCTTGCACAACCATCCAGTACTCACCCCAGCAAGGATTTGCTCCAACCAATCAAAAAGGAATGCACATACAGCCCATGCAAAAGCTTTCATATGATTGGTGATCCTCTGTAGCCTTCAACCTCTTACCAGCACCTTCATTCCTCACTCGTAGGCATCCAGAACTAGGTTCTAAGTAAGTAGAACACTATACTCCTTTGGTTCATTGGTTTCATAATTATATTATCATCCTTTGTTTCCATAGCCACCCATTGACCTCCATTCATACTCACCCCTCCACATACCCATTAAAACTTCACCAAATCCCACCCAATCCACCTAATACCTCGGTTCGACCAATCAGGTCCTTTGTGCAATCACAAGGGAGACCCAAAACTCATTTTGTGGCATTCCCAGTTTTCCACAATAACCGGCACCGGTTACACCTAGCTGCCATCGGTCACCTTTAATTGGCATCGGTCTCTATATTCACCAATACAGCCCAGAACAATGACCTATCCACCTATTCCCACATTACCTTTGTTCATCTTTGATCTACCTGAGACCTCTGTCATACTTGTAGAGACCTAGAACCAGTTACTTGACCTTCGGATCTTATTTTAACTTATCCTGTTAGATTAGATCTTTCTTATTATATTTTGGATGAGATACCCAAATCATTTTAATTACAATAGGGTTTAATTTATTATCCACATTAAATTGTTTTAAACAATGGACTAACAACCATCTAGGAAGTATCACACTTCCTAGATCTAGCACACACTAGGCACTTCACTACACATATTATTTAACTCTTTTTTGTGGTCTTGTTTTTCATTACAGGTAGTTCCTCTTAGCCAAAAGGAAGCTCTCACGATCAGCTGTGGATTCAAAATTTATACATGCGCAACAACCAACCAACCATCATTTAAATAGGTATTCCTCCTATGCCCATTACCCTATCTGTTTCTTCAATATTTCAAAGAAACGTCTAAGAATCAGGTGAAACATTTTGGCATGCCCGGTGGGACCCATTCGGAGTTCCTTAAATTTTCTTCATTCCTAGGAAAAGTTGTGTTTGTTTCCCTTCTGAAAATCATACACATTAATTTTCTTCCTTGGTAATCCTCTTTTTCTTTCTATTTTCTCTAAAAGAAACCTTTCTTTTGGTGTACTTTAAAAGAATCATTTCTTCTTGTTTTCTGCATTTTAGTGAAAGAGCATCCCCCTTCCTATTCATCCATTTGTGTCATCAAACTTCATATTTTGATTTGGGCTTAAAATAAGTGCATTGCATTTTGATTTATCACATTATCTCACATTAATTGAGGGAAACCTATATGCTGGAAGTCATTCCCAGCTGATGATTGACAAACAAATCATAGAAAGCACATCTCTCTCTCTCTCTCTGAGTCTTGTTGTATTGCACAAATATCAAAACAAATACATATTTTTAAACAACATCTTTCCTAGGAATGCCTGTCAATGATCACACTGATCTGAGGATTGGCAGGTACTCCCCAACTCACTGCTCTGATGAGTCATACTTCAGAGCGAAGCCCACCCCCCACCATAACATACCTAAAACCTCACCTTTTAGATCTCCTTCTTTTTAGGAAGCCACCCTCACCAAAAAATTCTATTCTACAGTTCATGAGTCAATCCTTAAATAACATAATCTAAACAAACATAATATAAAAGGCACTCTTAGGATCACATTTTTCTTAGTGTTTCTATGTGGCTTGCATTTTGAGGTGAGAGGTCACATTATTCATTCTTCTTGTTTATCCTTACACGCTCCTCATCATAGTTGGTGTATTCCAGCTTCATCTGAGGGTGCCTGGACCATATTCTCATCATTCCTAGAATTTTGGGTCTGGTTCCACATCATATTTTAATTCACAACCATTTTCCTTTTATCACTGTTTCAATTTCACTAGTGACCGGTGTCAGTCCAGCAACCATCTTCGGTTACCCCCTGACCATTGTCGGTTATACCCAACTGGTGTCGGTTCACTTTCATTTTGGTTAACCTACTCAAAAGGACATTTATTCACCTTCTTCAACTTTTCAGAGTCCCTGTCACTATTACCATTCCCATTGACCTTGTAAAACTCATCAGGTTTGGCATACCTATCAGATTTGACCTTACACCTTGTTTTTGACTCACTGTCCATTTCCCACAGTGACCGGCCATAGTTACCTATGACCGACATCGGTTTACCCTAATCGGCATCAGTTAGCCTGTGTCATTTTCTAGTCAATATTTGGTACCTAGTCCACTTTTTACCGCCTATTTCACCTGTTCCTGTTGTTTTTCTGTGTCATTTACAGAGAAGCGGTCTAACCTGATCAGTATTGGTTCACATGGTGTTGACCCAAAGACAAGCAAGTGCACTTGTATTCCACGCAAGTTGTCAACCGCTCCCACCTAGTCCTTCACTCGCCTTCCATTTTATCACATGTCATGGATCCTATCCAACCTATCACTATCGCTACTGGAGATGAGGAGTTCACATGACTCCTTGACCAAAACCCTTTCAGCCTTGTAGTTTTATCTTTCCCACTCATCTACCAGAGATGCCTTGGGTCAGTTGATATACGATCATGCCCATATCTATCCCCCTGACTCTCGCTCCCACTCCTGCGTCAGCCCCAGCTGGCTCCGCGTTGCCTACATCTGACCTTACCCCCAGTCATTTCGCATAGCTAGGTCCTATACCCGCTATGACTACCACTTCTACTACCTCCATTGCACCCACCACATCTACCATACCTTCAAAAGCCACCCAAAATGAAACCTCATCCACCCCTAATGTCTCGCATATATCCATAGCTACATTACCACCTCCAGTGATCGGTTAGCCCTACCCCTTTTCAGAACATGGTCCTTTCCATTCCACAATCGTTAGCCCCCATTGCCACTAGGGTTACCATGACCCTTCCACCCCTGTATAGGTACTATCAGTATCCTCCCGTTTCATCTATTATTCACTCTTGGGTACGTACCCCCTGTTTCACTTCCTTCTTCTCAATCAACCTACATGGAAGCACCATATACTGGAGTGCCACCCCCATTATATGCCCAAAACCAACCCTCTCACACTACAGGAGGCACCTAATCATTGCAACCTACCAACTACCTAATCAAATTGATGTTGGACAAGATGCAGACATTGGAGGCATCGGTTTCCAACTCCCCGCAACACTCTCACCTACGATGATATTTGCAACGAGCCCATCCACCCATCCATTCCTATTCATCCATACCACTGTACATTAGGGAGATGCCTAAATTCAACCGCTTCAATAGCAAGGAAGACCCACAACAACATTTGTGGTCATTCAAACATGGGTGCTACCTAATCGCACATGATGATGCTTTGCTCTTGAGGACCTTTCCCATGTCTTTGACTGGACCTTTGTTAGATTGGTATAGTGGGTTACCTAGACACTCTATATTTTCATTTAATCAGGTAGCCCAAGCCTTCTTGGATCATTTCTCCATCAATATCGTCAAGAAGGTTACCATGACCGACCTATAATCCACGCGTTAGTATGAGGATGAATCTATCCTATATTTTTTTGCTCATTGGTGTAGCCTGATTAATCATCTCGCCTTGCAACTACCACAAATGGAACTCATCGAGCTCTTCACGTAGGCTTGCACCAGACATATCTCACCAACCCTGCAGGTCCAAACTTTCTGAACCTTCGATGAAGCATTCACAATGGCACGAAAGCCAGAGATTCAGGACATCAAAGAGAAGAAAATCCAATTACGCAATAAGAATTCGTGCATTCAAGTCGAATGATACCTCTTCTTCTTCCAAACAACAAAACAATTATTCAAAGGCCAAGGGCACCACTAATGCAGTGGTACTCAAGGCTGGCCCAGCTCATCCGTCAAATCAGGCTACCCCGTCATCTATTCTCTCACCCATCCAGACTTTTCAATTCAGACGAGAACAATGGAAATACACCCCAATTGGGGAGCCTTACTCTTCTGTCTTATAAAAGCTTATCAAAGTTGGGGCCATCACCCTTCCACCCATAAAACCACACACTAGTTTTGACCCTGCTCACCCCATGCCCACATGGTATAAAGAACATGACTTCTGTAACTATCATCAAGTAAAGGGTCATAGTGACAGTAATTACATCACTTTCAAAAACATTGTCCAAGAAATGCTCGAGAAAGGTGAGTTAACCGTGGATAATCCTAACGCACCTTCCAACCAAAACCTACACATCTTCAAGAAACCATTTCCTAATCATGCCCCTTCATCTGATCAAACCGGTGAGGCCTCAACTCATGATACCCATACCCGCGAGGTCCATGCTATTTTTAGTGATGCACCTATTGCTTCCCAATTACCCCATATTTTGTCCATAGAGGAGATTCTAGCCTGAAATCCTCCTTCTACATCAGAACCAACCTCCCCTGTTCCTTCACCCACAGAGGAACACCTTTCACCTCCTTCCTCATCTATGGAGGAGTCTTCCACTAACATCGAGACCATTTCACCTTTGGCTTCTCCACTTAGAGAACCAATACCCACAGTACTTCTTCAGTTCATGGAGGATACTTGTTTGCCTCCTCCACCCACAGAGGAGCTCCCATCATCTCCTCCAACCTATAGAGGAGCACCTATCATCTCCTCCACCTATCATAGACCTAGTTGAGATACCTTTACCTCTTGGTGAGCACTCTCCATCAGCTACCCAAGATCCTGTAGACCTACTTTCAGCTCTCTTACCCACGGAAGCTGAAGCTAGCCAATTCCCCATCTCTAAGACACATTTTACGGGAATAGCCATTAGGTCCTCATCAACTCCACCTACAGACATTTCATTCTCACGTTTGGCCGATCACTTAGATTATGTGGATAGGGCCTTACTTTGGGGGCACCTTTTGCTTCCTGTCTCAATGCAGATGCAGATGTCACTTGCTGATACCTCCACTATCTACCCAAAAATATTTCGACCAATCAAAATGAACACAACCACCTCTATCACAACTTCTTCCATGACACCCATCATAGCTCAACATACACCCTTACCCATAACCCAAACTACATCTAAACCCAAACCCACACCTATAGCATCTGCCTCGACTAAACCTATTACCACCTTAGGGGTCACCCCAACCACCAGCCTTACTCATCCACCTATCAAACTAGATTTAGCTACATCTTCCAAAGTCAACACCACACCTACTCAATCACCCAAACAAAAGAACCAAATCCATAGAACTCATACTCTAGCTATGCCAATCACACCTACACCGGTCCCGTCCATCTTAGGACCTCAGCTTCCCAACATGGTTAAGAAAATTTCCACCCATCAATAAACCAAAAACACAACAGCCCACTCCTTCCTCGCAAACCTCTAACCTACCCAAGCACCCGACACAACTTACACCTACACCTACAACATCTTTACCACCCATACCCCCAATACTCTCCACAACTTCTTCACTACCCACTACACTTCATTCTTTGTCTCTCACACCCCCTGTGCTTGACCCGCATCATCTACCTTCACAACACCCCCTTTATCCCCATGGGTAACTCGTCCTCTTCCCCCATCTTCTTTACCTTCTAGATCCCGTGCACCCATATCACCTTTACCCAAGAAGGTGCAACCCAAAGACAAAACTCTGCACCTCCCAATAAGGTAGTCAAAACAACCACACACCCTCCTTCCCATTCATCTACCATACCCCTACCCAAAACAAACATGACCAACACCCAAGACTACTCCAGCACCCAAAACCATGGCTCAACCCACTCCCCCTCCTGCAAGGACCGTTCCTCAACAATCAGCCATACCTACACCCAAACCCACTTTCACTTCCCATTGCGATCCACTAGCAGGGTCCTATGCCAAAATATTAACCAACCTCCTTGAGACTTCTGTTATCACATTACCACCACTCAGACCTTATGACCCCCTCAAACCCAAGCCAAAAGGGTTTGATGACACTAAAATTTATGCCTACCATCGTGTGCTAGGGCATGATGTGGAGAACTACAAGGCCTTGAAAACCATCCTTATCCAGTTGTGTCCTCTAGAAGCCAACTTTGACGATGACGACCTTCTCGATGAGGACCCTACTTCACTGACACCCATTCCCATAGTCCTATCCACTCAACAACCACAACCTCCACCCCCAAAGCTCCTAGAACCACCTCCAAGATTTGAAATTAACATGGTTCACATCAGAGAACTTGCCACACCATCACCCAAATGTCATTGTGCCCAGCTCACCTCACAAGGTTTTTCTCCTCTTGGTAGGTTTTTTCCTGTCATGTCATTATACCACTCACCCTACACCTTCTCCATTTGCCAACTCCCCTCAGATCAACATGATCCATGTTACTACCCATGCTCAGAAGGATAAAGGTAAAGAAAAGGTGACTGACCCACCAACCAATCCTATACCCAACATACCATCTGCACCCATACCTAAAATCACTATCTATGGCCCCACATACCCCATTTCTAATGGAGTCACACATCGCACCATGCTCAAACAATTACACCAATCTCCCCTCAAAATTTCCTTATATGACCTCATCCAAACCTCAGAATCCCATCATCAAGCTCTCATGGAGGTTCTTCAATCTATTAAGGTTTTACCCAATGACCCTACACCCATAGCCTCCATTATCACACCCCATCATGTAGCCTCTCTCACCAAATTGCCACCTTTATCCACACCGCACCCTACTCACCAAGTAGCCTCCCTTAGCTTCTCATAGGAAGAGATCACACCACACCAAATGGATGACCCAGACCCAACCCTCTTCATCTCTATCCACATCGATGATATACGTGTATGATGTGTAATGATTAATGGGGGAACTAGTATTAATATCATTTCATCCCATGCATTCACTCAAATGTGCATACCTGAAAACTGCATGCATAAACATCATGTCATGTTGTGTTCATTCAATGATGCTATCACCTCCACATTAGGCACTGTCATCCTCCACATTCGCGTGGGCCCCTGCACTATCCCAGAATTATTTTACGTCTTGGAGGGGGAATTTCAATATAACTTGTTGCTTGGTAGACCCTGGATATCATGTCATGGGTTGTGTTCCTTCCACTTTGCATCGTTGTGTAAAGTTTGAACATGAAGGAAACACCTATACCATTCCAGCTGACCCATCACCTTTTAAAACATGCAACATGATTTACCTCCATGATTATACCCATTAAGGTGTCTACCTCCACCTACACTTCCACTTACCAGTACAGTCGCCACCTCCACCGCACATACCTCTTCCACTCCTACCGCCGCCACAACCTCCATGGCCAACCATCTAGTCTCCCAATCCATTAACTCCACCTCCACATCAACCTCTGACACATCATCTATTCCCGCTACCCACATACCAACCACTAATCCCTTGGAAGGTGTTTTTCAACGCCTCACTTTGGGGGAATACTGCCTATATAGTGTCAACAAATTCCTTACTCCACAAGAGTATGGAAGTCTTCACCAAAACCCTTGCTATGATCACTGCATAGGAGAACTCCTCCTTTATGGTCCTCCTCATCTTTGTACTAGTATCACCTATGGGAGACTTGATACTACCACGTAAATACCCGAACCATCATCACAAACCTACCCATTTTCCCTGATTTCCAATCTCTTACCAATCCCCATTTTTCCCACACCTTCATACACCAATGTACGTGGAAGGGTTTTGGTTTTGAATTTTATGAGCAAGGGCACCAAACCGTTATTCCATGTACCACCCGTAAACATAACGACTGTAATGGTATATTTTTTCCTGAACCACCTACCAAACAGGCCCACATTGAACTCATCAATTACATTAGCCCTTCTCCACCCTCTTCTCCTCCTCTCCACCTTCATCACCACCTTCGTTGACAGAGTCAATGGATCCTGAATCTATCCCTCCTAACTTTTTTTTTTTTTTCCATAAACACCATTTCATTGGGGCCTTTGACTTATCAACGCGAGGGTGAGGCTCCTTCCTCTCTTCCCTTCCTATATCCTGAAATGATCGATGACAATACACCTTTAATTAACATCATCCAATGTCAGGATGATGAATCCATACTCACCTACCTTGGTGCAGAAGAATCATATATTCATTAGTCATTACCCTCTGAGACATAAACCATGTTGAATGAAATGACTATCGAGATCAACATTCATACTTAGGATGAAATATTTAGATGTTGATGAGCAGGAAGCCATCACTTATTTTCTCTAAGATCATAACCATGCTTTTTCTTGGTCTTATGTAGACATGCCCGGTATTGACCCCACCATAGTGGTCCATAATATAATGATTCCCGATGCCAAACCCATCAAACAAAAGCTAAGGAAAATGCACCCTCGCATTGCCCTTCTCGTCAATGAAGAACTTCAGCACATTCTTTCTGTTTCCTTCATATTACCCATTGATTATCCTCATTGGATTTCTAACATTGTCCCTGTCACTAAAGTGATAAGGGGACTTCGCATTTGCATAGATTTCTATGACCTCAACCTAGCCTGCCCAAAAGATGAATTTCCCTTACTCGGTATTGACCAATTTGTTGACCTTACCCTGGGTCACGAGATGCTATCACTCATGGATGGCTTCTCGGGTTATAACCAAAATCCTGCTTGCCCCAGAGGATTAACATAAAACCGCATTCATCACCCCTTGGGGGACCTTCTACTATCGACATCATGCCTTTTGGCCTTAAAAATACTGGTGCCACATATCAATGGGCTATGACTTACATCTTCCATGATATCATGCATCATATATTAGAAGATTACGTGGATGATCTCTTGGCCAAATCTAAACACTGCCGCTCCGAAGCACCTTGTCGTCCTCAAAACCATTTTTTACCGTCTCATTAAATATTGTGTTCGCCTTCAGCCTAAGAAGTGCATTTTGCGGTCCTCTCAGGAAAGCTCCTAGGCTTTATCATTTCCCTATGTGGTATAGAAGTTGACCCTGCTAAATTCAAGGCCATTCTCAAAATGCCTCCACCCACTAACCTTAGACAACTCCGTAGCCTGCAAGGTAAGTTGTAGTCTATTCATTGTTTCATTTCACAATTATCTTATTGGTGCCAACCATTTCATCATCTGCTCAAGAAGGATATCTCCTTTAAATGGGATGATGACTACCACAAATCTTTTGAGGCCCTAAAACAATACCTCCTCCAACCACCCGTACTCATTCCACCTAAAAGATGATCAACCTTTCTACCTATACATCTCAACTACTGATCACTCTCTGGGAGCCATGCTCACTCATTGTGATGAACAACATAGGGAGCAGGTGGTTTATTACATAAGCCATACTCTTTTGGATTATGAAACCCGATACACCCATCCCAAAAGACTTTACTTAGCCTTAGTTTTCATTGCCACCAAACTCCGCCATTACCTACTCAACCACAAAACCTATGTTGTGACCAACACCGACCCCCTTACACTTCATGTATGCCAAACCTTACCAAAATCAGTGTGCCGCATGTTGGATTATGCTTTTAGCTGACCTCGACCTCAAATTCATTCATCAAAATTCCATCAAGGGCCAAGCTATCACTGACCAATTGGCCAATGCACCTATTTTTAAGGGATCAACCCTCTAATTTTGACTTTCCAGATGAGTCAATTGCTACCCTTTCCTTAGATGAACCCGCTTACCAAATGACACTCTTCTTCGATGGTTCTAAGTGTCAGTATGGGGGTGGGGCTGGTGTTATCCTCATTCTACTTGATGGTGAACCCATGCCTTTATCTTTCAAACTAGTTTTTTATTGTACAAACAATATTACCGAATATGAAAGCACTCATATTAGGTCTCCAAGCCACCTATGCCCTAGATGTCAAATCAATCAACATCTTTGGTGATTCCTAATTGGTCATAAACCAAGTCAATGGTATATACCAATGTCGTAATGAGCTACTTCAAAAGTATAAACATCATGTAGACATACTTTTGACCACCTTTGACCATTACGCCCTTCAAACCATCCCACGTTCAACCAACAAATTTGTAGATACCGTGGCCTGCTTAGCTTCCTAAATACCCGCTTCGCCCACCAATTCTAAAATCTTTGTCACCATACAATGACTCCAATCACCTTCTTATCTTCCTCACGATGTTTACTCTATTATAACCACTACCCTCGACCTGAGTGACCTGTGGTATAAACAATACTCCGACTATCTTTGTCTCTCCATCTTACCCCCTGATCTCACCCGTAATGGACAACGTGCCTTCCTTAAAAAGATCTCTCGTTATGTCATCATGGGAGGCCTCCTCTATAAGCACAACTTTGATGGTAATTCTCTTACGATGCTCCTCACAAGTTTTGAAATTCCTTATACCATTAAAGAAGTTCATGATGGCATATGTGGAGGTCACTTCAGTGGCCTTACTGTTGCTAAGCGTACCCTTCGCCTAGGCTATTACTGGTCGACCCTTAACCTTGATTGTTGCAACTACGTCAAATGTTGTGTAAAATGCCAACAACATGCCAACCTTCATCACACACCTAGTTACACCTTACAGGTCACCCATGACCTTTGGCCCTTCTCTCAATGGGGTTTGGATCTTGTCGAAGAAATCAATCCCCATTCTTCCCAACGACATCAATGGATCATCACTGCTACCGAATACTATACAAAATGGGTTGAATCCATACCACTCATCTCCATGAAAGCTGAGAAAATATGTGAGTTCATCAATCATCACATCATTTTTCACTTTGGTGTTCCTCATCGCCTCATCAATGAAAATGAAAAACAATTCAAAAACAAAACATTACAAAAACTTTACGACGCCTTCGGTATTCAACTCAGTTTCTCATCACCTTATTACCCACAAACAATGGCCAAGCCAAATCCACTAACAAAATTAAACAAAATCCTCATGAAAGTGGTTAATGATATTGGGAAGGACTGGCATACGCACATTCCTTTTGCCCTATGGGCATACCACACTAGTATTCATACTTCCACTACCGCAACACCATTTTCTCTGGTCTATGGTACAGAGGTTGTTCTACCTCTCGAAGTCTAGATTCCCTCACTCTACATTTCTCTCCATGACATGATCAATGATGATGAATTTTTTTAAGACCATTTAGCACAGCTTGATTTATTAGACAAATGTCATCTTAATGCTCTGGATCACCTTCAAGTTTACCAAAAATGTATCAAACATGCCTATGAAAAATGTCCATGAATGAACCTTCCAAGTTGGTGACCTTGTCCTGAAAGAAAATCAACATGTAACCAAAGTAGAAAAAAGTAAATGAGGTCAAATTTTCTCCTAATTGGCTTGGACCATACATCGTGACTCATACTTATGGATCAGGTGCTTATCTTTTATCTTCACTCGATGGTAAACCCAAACCTGAACCCCTTAATGCCTTGCATCTTCGACCATTCTATTGTTGACTTTTAGTCCTACCTCACCTTTTTCTTCTTTCCATGCTCATCCCTTGAGTGTTATCCACTTCATACACCTCACCAACGATTAAACAAGAATCATGTGAGTACCCGTCACATGTTATCTTCTCTTGAATGTGTGTACCATGGCACTGCACATAGCATGATTCTCATGGATACTTTTCGTCTACCTTTAGATGAGATCCCATGGTCATTTCACCCTACTTTCTAAAAAAGAATCCTATTCTTCACCTTGGTCTTTTCCATGACTTCAAAGCCCCACATGGGACCCAACTCCTTAAGTCAAACTTCTAACAAAAATATGACTCCCTCAAAAGGACATCTTCCTCTCCACAATCACTGCTGTAAATAGACTGCTCCCTCAAAGGACAACTATGTAAAGTGTTTCAAAAAAAAAGTGAGAGAATTTGAAGCTTCCCACATCAATTAGCTTCATGAAGACCTCAAGGAGTTAAATTCATCATCCCATATAGACTTCCCACATTGATCAGTCTATCTCCAATACAAGTCAAAACAGAGAACTTTTTAGTCATGGACTTGCCCATTGTGACCTCAGATCTCTTGCCTAAAGAGCATGCCACCTCATACCATATAAAAAATTAACCACCTTTCACCTTTCTCACCATTCCCACTCCCATTTTCTACCGCCTCAAGGGACCTCTTGGAAACCAAGACATTTGGTGATCATGTGACTACTTTTCACCTTAGAACAATCAATCATGCAATGTCTTTAGGGTCTTACGTTCATCACCTCCTCCAAGGTATGATCTACTTGGTATGATCCTAACCAATTAGGTGGCTTTATTGCCCCCTCTTATCTTTTGACCATCTTTATTTACATTTTGATTACCTTATACAGGATTTGGTCCTCGACACTTACCTTTGGGGTATTCTTCTTCTTTTTCCACAATCAACATCACCTATATCACTTTACCTCTAACCCACCCACACCTAACATACCTCAACCCACAACATGCCTAAAACCTACTAACTCATTCTCATACCTCATCATATTCTTCCCTAGCTCATGGGAGAACTACATCGGCCTGAGGTCCCTTTTTGCCGAGACTATGTAGGAAGCACTCCGAGGGCATGGGGCCCTTGGAGGTTAGCTTAGCCACTCTCTACCCTAACCAATCCATATTTCATCTTCCTAAAATACATTCTACCCCACTTAGTTTCCTCTTTATATCAACAATTGAAAATCAAACCAAACAGACAACAAGTTTCTTAACATTTTTATCATCATCACAACATACATTTCTTATGACTATCTATTTCTCTACCATCATCATACATATATTATAAAGCATCTTAACAATAGCCCATATTATCATTCATTATAAAAATTAATGAATCACAACCCCAACCACTTTAAAAATCAATCATGCCTAAACCAACCTGACTCGATCCATGCCTAAACAAACCTGAATCAACCATGCCTAAACCAACCTGACTCAATCCATGCCTAAACAAACCTGACTCAACCACGCCTAAACAAACCTGACTCGACCATGCCTAAAAAAACCTGACTCGATACATGCCTATGACCTGACCTGCCTAAAACATGACCCAAATCGATCCATGCCTATGACCTGACTCAATCCATGCAAACCAAACCTAAATTCATCCATCACGTAATTTCTGTCCATATCAAAACAAAAAATCAAAAGTCTCATCCAAACATCAACAAATCAAAAATCTCATGCATCTCATCATATAAATAAATGTGTATCTCAATACAACATACATGGCTATCCCATCATGTCCATCATCTCAAAATCATCGTCATGTAGGCCGATACTCAATACAAAATGTCATCGGCACATACAGGATCGGTCTCATATACAATAAAATAATGAACCAATACAAAATATCTTCGGTGCACAGGCCAGTATATGCTCAAAATATACAACAAAAACTCTCATACATCCTCACTATCTTCAGTGCACAGGCCAGTATATATCAAAAAATGACTATAATACATCAAAAATCAAAAGCCACATACTAGGCATCTTAGTAGATATCCTCCATCTCTATATTTCCTATACCCTCTGCCTCCTCCGCCCCTGTCTGGTGACCTACTAGCATCTCCCCACCCATCATAGGTGGTGGTTGAGTCCTTACTGGTGCCTCACCTGGAGTTGATCTTCGTGCACTGGTAGCCTCTCCCTGATATGGCCTCGGAGCTCGATGGCCCCCTGTGCTCTCCACACTATGAGTGCGGGATCTAGTCCTCTCACTCGACTCCTGTTGTGCCTGGTACTCTCCATAGGATAGAAATTCTATTCCATGACCACCATCACCTAGTCCTGGTAGTATCTAGCCTCACCTAGGGCATCCCGTAACCTAGAAATAGGCATGGTTTGTGGTGGCCCCATAGGCCTCAGCCCCTGTACTTGTCCTGCGGGACCCTTGTCCCGCTCCTGCCTACAAACTTGGACCCAGTCCCGGTGCCTGTGGTGGTGCCCTCTATCCCTGTGCCTATATTTAGGCCTGTAAGGCCCCAATCTATGCCTAAGTTATGGCCAACTAACCCTGTAACCCTATCACCTGTGCCTGTAAGGCTGCCACCTGACCATCATCTCCATCCCCATCTCCATCCCCACCACTAGCCATCTAGGTCTGTAGACTGACCACCTGTATATGTAGCTCTGCTACCTCTGCCTCTGAGCTCACTAGCTGTGTCTGTACCATACCCAACTGGGTAATCAGAGTAGCCACCTACCCCTGTAGGGCATCTCTCTGCACCGTGATGGTGGCTAGATTTGACTACCTCGGTCTGGGTGGTATGGCTTGTAAATGTGCCACCCACCACTGTCTATACCTGTCTGTGACCCCGACATCATCTATCTGCTGGTCCACTTCCTACTCCTCCTACCCTGTGGGCACTGTCAGCTGTGGTAGAGGTAAAGGCCTCTCCACATCATCTCTCTGGTACTGTGGGAAGGGTGGAGGCATGTCCTGTAATAGCCCGAACTACCACCTGACTTTGTCTATCGAGATCATCTTGTGCTCCCCGGCATGGTGACCCTATATCCATCTCAATAGCTGGAGCTCAGCTAGATCCTCATGCATATGCCTATATGAGGGGAATCCCACATACGGCCTCCATATAATGTCTACTCAGGACAACCCCTCTAATAACCACCAGAAATAGGCCACATCATGTGTGGGCCTGTCTGATCTCTGCTCTCCAATAGCAGGCACCCATCACTTGTATCCCACCTGCACCACTCTCGGTGGAAATGCATCTACTTACGACATCCCTACTGGCCATAACACAAACTATGTGCTCATAAGCCCAACATTGTAGTAAGAAGGTACAACATAGGCTGAACCTGCGGAGCCGCCCATATGCCCATAACTCTCTGTACAGTTGCACTAAGAATGCTGGTACCCAGGAAAAGTGGGTCTCATCTATCATCATGTCGTGGAGTACCCCCATCAATGATCAGGGAAAATATCCACCCTCTGCATCTGGCAGTGTAAAGCAGCACACTTCCTCCATCAAAAGAACCACTAGCCTCGTCCCCTCCAGATGAGCTAGGTACATCTCTCCATAGCAAATGCTGGCACTATGGAATGTCAGCTTGGCCATCCCCTTACCAAACACCATCAACATCAGCTCCTCTGAGGCCTCAGAGGAGATAGAGTAGACCTGTGTACCCAATATGGGTAGCCATAGAATCCTGAACACATCCTCCAGGGTGACAGTGATCTCACCCGTCGGCAGGTGGAACATGTTGGTCACGGAATCCCATCTATCGATAAGCGTAACCATCATACTAGGCTTTTGGACTAATGTCAATAGTGTCAGCTCCACTCAAGCCCACTGCCTCCACATGTTGTAGCTCCTCAAGGGTTGCTGCGCCACACATTGTCATGAGCAGGAGCAGAACCTTGTCCCACATATGTAGCTCATCTCTCCCCTACATCCAATATGAACAACACATTAATCTACATTTTTATACCCATACCTGTCCCCCTATCATTTCCCAACACCCTATTTTACCGCTACCCATCTTGATCCCCCAATTTATGGCACTTTTGACCCCTTTCTCTCCACATCCTGACCAGTGTTGGTTATCTCTAACTGACCCTGGTCACCCCTTAACTGGCATCGGTCACCTGTTTAGTGACTAATACCAGTTCAACCCTACCGATGTCTGGACAAACTTGACCGATGCCAGTCACTATCGCGGTAAAAACCTGCGACCCCCAAACCCCCCTTTTCTCAAAAACTACCCACCTTGACCCTTTTACCCCCCTAAAAACACCTACACCTCCCTTCCACCTCATCCCCTCCCTTCCTCTCCCATTTATTTCTCTCCCCATTCCTATTTTACCCACTTTCCCTCTCATTTCCAAATTTAATTTTTTTCACCCACCCAAAAATAAAAACTACAACAACAATTTTCAAATCACCTAATCTATCTAACCAAATACAACTAGAGTTGGATGCTTACCTCATCATGTCTACCATCGTCTCGGTGGCACATCTGGCTACTACACCAGTGGCCTACCTGATCCTTCTCTGGCCTCTTCCATCACTAAATCTCCACCCGTGTCTCCAATCAATCGAATCACACGCACCAATCCTGTGGACCCACGTCTCACCAACCAATTACCCACCATTCACACCGCCAACTCAATGCTCCATTCCATCTGCCACTTTTTCCTCTTTTCTCTCTCTTTTGTCATTTTCTCAATTCGTTAAATGACAAATGAATAACAAAAAACATGGATTTTTTGTTTTTATAACAAACCCAACCTAATCGATGCCGGTTTTACTCTCACCGGCATCAGTTGCATGCCCTACCTTCCCATGGTTACTTTCACTCTACCAGCATCAGTTACCCTTAACCGGCATCAGTCACCTTATGAAGCACAAAACCTAACATTTTATCCTATTACCCCACTTATCCCTCCTTTTTTTTCCACACCTACACTTTACCATGACCATTTACCTCACCTAACCTTTACCATGACTACTTACTCCACCTTCCTGACCTTATCATTTACTACCTACATTTGTCCTCCTTTGGGGAATCCTTATTTTACCCCTCCCTCAGCCTTACCCATGTCATGAACTAGATTCTTTTGGCCCTGGGACCATTGCTAGTGACCTTTGACCTCACATGTTCACTATAGCTTGCAACACTGTTACCTGTGTTGTTGACCTAATGACCTTACCTATCCTATTGCAGTGACCATTTATCCCGACCCTACCTTTGGTGTACCGAAACATAACTAAACGTTCCTGCACCTAACCTACATTGTGTTTCCTGACCATATCTTATACCTTAGATACCGGACTCATTTTGACATTGTTTGGATAAACCTATCGACCTTAGACAATGTAAAGTTTGACTTCTCTTCAACCTGGTAGCGTGCTATAGTTTATATGTGTGTGTGTGTTTGACTGATACTACCTTTGACCTAACCCAAATACCTAGATTGCCCGAGTAGATCTTCAACCCCTTTTTCCCCCATTCCCCACCTTCCCTTTTATCACATTTAGCTTTTATCAAACCACTCACCAATTCTGCCTCCTACCTCTTCAGCTCCTGGTTTGAGGGGGATCACCTTCACCCACACATGGGGCAACCACATCTTATTTTTGTTAGCATCGCTTATCAATACAAGCTACGCAAGAAAAAGGGACAAAATGTAGACACTAAAATTAGGTCACACTCCCCTTTGGTCCCTCAACAAATAAACACCCTTCATCACATTAGCCTAGTCATGCCCCCCTTCACTCCACTAATATTAATTTAATTAATTAATTATCCTCACCACATTTATTATTTAAATATCTTAATTATCGATACTGTCCACATACATCTCACCTAGACACCTGATCAAGCCAACTCACCCTAAGACCTATTCTTAGTAAGTTGCCATAACTAACTAAGACTTACCCAAACCCTAAAAATGAATGCCTACATTCCCTCTAACCACATTCCCACATGCTTATAAGAAGCTTTGAGTCTAATCCACTGGTGAATGACATGAGATCCCAGAAAATCAAGGGGATCTACCTAGTTTAGTAAACCTAGGAAATCCAGTCTTGACCAACGCCGGTTACCCCTAACCATTGTTGGTTAAGACGGAACCACCATCGATCACCTTTTAATCCCCAAAACAACCTTATTTTCAAGGTTGGAAAACATTGGCACATTCCTGAGAGATATCGCATCTTCTGAGAATGAATTTCAGCAAGAACACGCATGCAAGGAGATCAAGAATTTTCTCTTGCATAACCATCCAGTACTCACCCCAACAAGAGTTTGTTCCAACCAAGCAAAAATGAATGCACATGTAGCCCATACAGAAGCTTTCCTATGATTGGTGATCCTTTGTAGCCTTCAACCTCTTACTAGCACCTTCATTCCTCACTCGCAGGTATCCAAAATTAGGTTACAAGTAAGTAGAATGCTATACTCCTTTGGTTCATTGGTTTCATCATTATATTGCCATCCTTTATTTCCTTAGCCACCCATTGACCTCCATTCATACTCACCCCTCCACATACCCATTAAAAATTTTCCAAATCCCACCCAATCCACCTAATACCTCATTCTGGCCAATCAGGTCCTTTGTGTAATCACAAGGGAGACCCAAAACTCATTCTGTGGCATTCCCAATTTTCCACAGTAACTGGCACCGGTTACACCCAACCACCGTTGGTCACCCTTAACCAGCATCGGTCTCTGTATTCACCAATACAGCCCAAAACAGTGACCTATCCACCTATTCCCACATTACCTTTGTTCATTTGTGATCTACTTGAGACCTCTATCAGACCTGCAGAGACCTAGAACCAGTTACTTGACCTTTGGATCTTATTTTAACTTAGCCTATTAGATTAGATCTTTCTTATTGTATTTTGGATGAGATACCCAAATCATTTTAATTACAGTAGGGTTTACTTTATTATCCACATTAAATTGTTTTAAACAGTGGACTGATAGCCTTCTACGATGTATCACACTTCCCAGCTCTAGCACACACTAGGAAATTCAATGCACATATTGTTTAACTCTTTTTAGTGGTCTTTCTTTTCATTACTGGTAGTTCCTCCTAGCCAAAAGGAAGCTCTCACGAGAAGCTGTAGATTCAGAAGTTATATGCGTGCCATAACCAATCAACCAACATTTAAACAGGTATTCTGCCTACTCCTGTTACCCTATCTGTTTCATCAATATTTTAAAGAAACATCTAAGAATCAAGTGAAACACCCACTTCATGAAATAATCTATTGTTGTGAGCACGTAGTTGTGCCCCCATTCTTTAGTGAGTATTTAGATTACTAATGAATTCTATCCACCAATGTTGAAATGGTTCTTCAATGACAAATGACCTAACTGGTAGTGCTACAAGTTGTGGTCTCCCAACAAATTGTTGACATTCTTTGCACTTGGAAACCCATTCTTGAGTATCATCAAAGAGGTTAGGACAATAATATATTCCTCATACAATATTAGACACAATGACCACTACTAAAAAATGTCCACCACATGCTTGGTCGTGATATGCTTTAAGAAACTTCTCTTGTTGATCTTTGTCTACGCACCTGAGAAAGCATCCATAAAGACCTTTTTTGTAGAGCAAATGGTTCTAGATCAAAAAATTTATTTCCTTCAGCTTGAGTGTTCTCCTTTTCTTCTAATCAAGATGAGGTGGAACTATATGTAGATTTGATAATAGGTGATGTCTGTGTATGACTCATCAGTAGTAGTTAAGAAGAGAACCTATGGGCTATCTTCAAAAAAAGTGGAGAAAGTGTAGTTATCTTCACCATGTTGAGATTTGAGAGCTTCATCCTCGGTGATCAATCTACACAGACCATTTTCCTACACCAAATCAGAGGGCTAGATCTCCAAGTCATACTATTAAGTCTTTGTAACCCAATTTCCACCTTTAGCTCTGGGATCTTACTGTGTCAAGATGTACTTGATTGTATTTCCTAGAACCATCACCACCATATGAGAATTGAGTATGTAGAACTTGAAATTTTTTACGATTTTGACAGCTATATAGGCATGTTTCTCTGATTGGCTGTAGTTTATCTCATGCTTCTTCAATGGGTAGCTCATGAAATAAAAAAGATTCTTCTACACCTTCATTATTCTTCTAGACAAGAACAACAGAGAGTGTATGTTCTGATGCATAACAATACATGATGAACTATTTACTAAATTCATAAGATATGAGAGTCAGAGATTTTGGCAATGGATTTCTCGATATCTTAAAAATATTCCTTTCCCTCATCATTCCACTTAAAGCTTGCTTTTGGTTTCTGTTGGTGGTCTAAATTACGTCCTCGATGTGATCGTGATGGATCTGGAATTTTGAGTCAACAATATAGCCATCCCTAGGTTGTGGGACCTTGTGCACTTACGATGGATGTTCAAAGAAGGCTGGTTCCTCTACCTACCTCTAATGTTACTATTACTCCTAATGGTGAAAGAAAATCCTAGAGTGAACATTCCACGGGACCAAGGATAAAAGGATGTGAAAAAAGGGGAAATCCTAACCCAAGGAAGGCGATAACGCCAGGGAAAGGGTTGATATTTTTCATGAGTGGTGAAGGAAACAAAAGAGCATATGAGAAGAGGGAGGATGGTGCGCGCCATAGATAAACATGTGGTGTTGGCCTTCAAACACACAAAACACATGAACGTGGGGACAACAAGCATAGGAGTACATATATCATGCCAGAAAATGCAAACTGAGAGGTGAAATGAAATGAAAAAGAGAAAGGGAAGACATGAGTTCCACAAAACATGATTTTATTGATTGAGAGATACACTTTCATTTACATTCACAACATGAGGTGAGAATAAATTGTCAGAGACTATGCCAATGTATGAGACCCATGCAAAGTCGGCCATCATTTTGGCATGGTATCCTGATAATAGAGAGGGATCCTTTTTACAAAGCAGAAATCTGTTATTTATAGAAGAAGAAGGAGAGAAGAGAAGGAAAAAGATAGGGAAGCTGAAATTCAAATCTTCACACACCAATAGCTAGTGATAAATTCCTACAAATCTACCTATAAGACTATTAGATGTTCTTCCCCATGTTTGTTTGGCATGGTAAAGAAGGAAGAATGCAAGATCTGAAGAAATTTGTTTGTTGAGGTCGATTAGATGTGTGAATTGATTAGCTAAGAGACATTTCCTATTTTATACCTACCAAATCCTTCCTACATTTGAATTTTAATATTCCAATGTGAATCTTGCGTCAGCAACTCTCTAAAAAAGTATGGTCGTGTGCTGATTAGGGCTCTATAGCAGAAGTTACAATTTTTGGAAGATGTTAGAGCTATTTGAGCATGCAAGAAAAGTGGTGTGCGTGAATTGAATGAAGAAATTGACCAACTATTGATTTGTTTTTTATTTTCTACCACGTATCATGCACTAGCTGGTAGTCAGGATTCAACACCCTATTGGCAAGCTTTGATAGGTTGCACGTAACACACACAAGTCTAATGTGGCATAGTGACTGACACAAAAGAAGGTGCAAGGCATGGAAGTAAAAAGTAGGCACTTGAAAGGGAAACAGATAGAAGGCGTGCATGGAGATAGATGCATGGGAGGAAGGGGAGGAATACTTGTAAGATACAAGTATGGGGAAGGGGTGTGAGTATTCAACTAAAGGAGGGCACGTGTCAGAGCACAATGTATGGAGGCACAAAAGAGGAATGCCAAGGAATTAGCCATTTTTGAAGGCAAGTCTACAAAGGTGTGTGTAAGGAGTGCATGACTAGAGAGGAAAGAAAATGGGTGCACAGGAGGAAGGTGCAAAGGGGAAATGGAAAATGAGATACCAGAATGTAGAGAGAGAAGCAGGAATGTGTGTAATGGTGCGTAGAGGAACTACAACCAAAAAAATCATGCCAAGGGAGAAAGCTTAAGTGTTTGCAACCTGAAATATGATACGTAAGAGTTACAATGAGAATATAAGTTATCCAGATAACTAGGAGAGTTATTCATAGTGGTGATGTGTTTCTTCAATTTTGTGAACTAGGTGATGAGTGACGAAGAAATTTTATTTTTCCAGAGTGAACTCCTTTCTTTCTTGTGGGAAAAGATAGTGGTTGAATGGATTTCACTCTTTCAAGATCAATACGTGCTCCATGCTTGTTAAAAATGTTCCCTAGTAGCTTATCTTCCATAACTCCAAAGATTTACTTTTTGGGTTTAAGAATGTGTTGTGTTTTATACACCTCGTGAGTACCTGTTCCAAATTATGAGTATGGTCTCCCCTCTTTTTTTAGAAGACTGTGCGATCATCTAGGTATATAAAAATGTAAATCTTCAAATATTTGAATGCCAAATCCATCACCCTTTGAAATGTATCCCCTGCATTGATTAGGCCAAAAGGCATTCTGTTGTATGCAAAAGTTACCCAAGGTGTCATAAAAGATGTCTTGGTATGATCCTCCTATGCTAGTTTGATGTGATTGCACCCTGAGAATCCTTCGATCAAAGAGAACATTTTAGATCTGGTGACTGCTTACAAAATTTTATCTATTATGGGAAGGGGGTAATTATATTTTAACAAAGCTTTGTTTAGATTGCAGAAATCCATGCATATTCGTATTTCACCATTCTTCTTCCGTATCGACACAATGTTCTCCACCATGTGGAATGATGGATTTGAAATATAATACTTGCATTGAGCATCTTTATCACTACCTCTTTGATGGTGTCATCTATATCTGGGTTGTATGGCATATGCTTTTTTCTGAACGACTTGACATATGACTTCAATGGAATTGAGTGACGCATTTCCTTCAGTTAGAAGGATTTAAGTTCATTGTAAGAATTGGAACAAAAGTCTTAATATTTCTTAAGAAATGACATGAACCTTTTATTTTCTTCAGAGAAAAAACACATTGCAATGTTGACCATTCTTGGGTTGTCTGGGGTGTCGATGTTTTCTTTCTAAAAATTAGATGGGCATTGGAAATATTGCTTCACCTTCTCTTGAATGGATATATAGTGCTTATGAAAGAGGTCCTCTAGATAGAATAGGCCTTTAGGGATCTTGTTTCCTTTTAGTTTGATCAATCCTTCTTCATTAATTCCTTCAATTCCTTATTTCTCCTCTTTGGCTACCACTTCCCTATGTGGATTCTCACTTCCTTCAAAGAAGAGATTATTGAAATTGTCTCTTTGTTCTAGGAAATCTAGGAGCCAATTTTCATTTTTGAAGACTTTCCAGTTTTTAACATTATCGGGCACGTTATGTTTGAACACCATCTACATAGCTACCTTATCCTTTCTGAATGATGAGTTTGGTATCAATAAAGAAGATGATATTGCAAGGGAGTCAGATCTTTCATTTTATTCTGGAGGCACGGATTCAATGGAGAATGCATCAAAAGATTTAATGTAGCCCCACAGTTTGTTTTTGTAATATCGGAGCATTGGGTTATTTACTTGGTACTACTTCTAGACCTTCCTTAAGATCACCTCTGTGTCACCCTGACATTTTAGCTTCTTGATCCCATTTTTTTTTCTACATGCAAGCCCAAGAGGAGTATTTTGTGTTATCAAAATGTAGCTTGTAGGTGAACCAGTACAATTCACCGGAAGGAGAGAAAAACACCAAACCTACTCTCGAACCCACACTAGAATGACTAATATTGAATTCCATTGTCCAGATTTGATCTTATTCCTCCTCTATAACAATTTCAAATTTCTCGTCTTTATCTGATGTGAGGAAGTAGTTTTCTAGCCCACTGTCTTGGAATAAGATGTTCACCCTTGGATCATTAGATTTTTGTACCCTGTACTTCATCTTCCTTACTAGCAAAAATTTCTTCATTTCACCCTTTATTGGAATGGTTAGAGATGAACAATACATTTTAATTTCTCCACCCAAATATCTACAAAATCTTCAACTCATTAGCATCCCAAAGGATGCTGGAATGTCTACCACCAGGATGGTTAGAAACACCTTCTTCTCTGGAAAATCAGCTAGTGATACCTGTGCATCCTTGATTCTTCCCACCAATGGCACTTTTTGGACTCCATTGAATAGCAAAATCCATTTTCTTGAGTCAAGGTGAGTCCTAGAGGATTTGAAACTTTGATTGGCATCACATTATCTAAGGCTCTAAAATCTATGATGTAATTATTGAGTTAGAAGCCTTTAATGAGAAGTGACAAGTAAAAAGACTCAACTTTGTTGGTTTTCTAAGGAATTGAGGGCTATCATGTTTTTTCAAGGTGTTGTGGATGGTGTGGGAAGTAAGTATTTAGAATTTGAGTTTGATTCTATATAACTTCCACCAAAGACTACATCAACAAACATATCAAATTGGGAAGGTTGCATTTGTAAATACTCTAGCTCTGCAATCTAGAATTTTGTTTTACTTGTGTGTTCCACATAATCAAATGGGGTCATGGTGGGCAAGGTTGACGTTTTTGGGATGAAAAAATATGTACATGGTGAAGGTTTCGCTACTTTGAGAGTTGTATTTTCTTTCACGGGTGTGGTAACTTGCTTAGAAGGAGATGGGCATGTGGGTTTTTGTGGTACTTTAGATTATTTTACAGGAGTAGTATTTGAAGAAGAATTATTTTTAGCAAATTTATGACTAGGGGAATGACTAGAAGACTTACTTGGTGTGGAAGTGTGATTCTTACTAACTAGTGGGTCTGGTTTTTCTTCAGCCAACTCTATTGAAGGCAATAGTGGTGATCCTCTGCTGATAATTTTATTTTGTGGAACTTATGTAGGGAGGTATTCTTTCTTTTCCTTTTCCTTTACTGCATCTATTGAAGACGAGGCACCTTTCTTGGACTATGCATGAGTGAAAAATGCACATGAGAAACTTGGGGATTCTTCATCATCATCTTCTCAGTCTCCATCAAAATACTTAATTAGGCCATTTTTTGTATCGTCGTCAACTTCCTCGACTTCAAGATAGTTATCATCATCTCCAACATCTTCCTCTTTAGGTTCTTCTATCTCTACTTATTCCTCTATCTCATCATTGTCATAAGTGGAAATTACTGGTAGTGATTTTATATTTATTTGGCAAGGAGGTGGGGTGATTATTAGTCTATTGGGAGGATTTGGCTTCCTTGGATTTCTCCACATTGTGATCTGAGATAGTTGTTTCTTCATGGAACTAATTCATTGGCCATTTTTTAGAACATCGGGTCCATGGTGAAGGAGTTTGAACTATAATAATTTTTTTCCCATTAGGACCTTTCACTTTACCAAACAGGATCAAATCATCTTCAGTTTCGATCATGAAGTCTGGTGCTTCCTTCAAATCTCTGGGTTGGGCTCTTCTGAGAATGAAACCAACTTTTGATGGTAAAACACTGATGAAGAATCTTTTCGAATTATTTTTAGGAGGAATGACATATTCAGGAATTCTTATTATTATCCTATTATATTGGGCAATGAAGTCTCTGATTGATTCAGAACATTATTTATTCATTTGTATAAATTGGACCAAGAGATCCTGATAGTCTTCTATATATTTGAACCTATGTTTGAATCCGCTTCTTATATCTTCCTAGTAGGTGATAGACATCGGGGGAAATATGTTAAACATTCGACATATTTCTCTTGAATTTACTTCATGAAGACTCAGAGTGACACATCTTCGTGTTCAATTCCTAGCACACTGCAAGTGGTGATGAACACTGCTATATGCTCCTTGGGAATTTGAGAACCATCCCCTCTGAATTTTGGGAATTTTTTTCTTAAGCCTTTTGGTAGCTCATGGAGTCATTGAGGAAGGAAAAGTGGGCCAATGTTTCAACCCAATGGTAGATTTTGTCTACATTCTTTGCAATCATGATCCACCATTCCATTCTTGATTATATCTTCCAACCTTCCCAAGGCTACAACTTTTGCTACTGTTCTTTTGTCTTCTTCGTTTTGATTTTTTTGATGTCCTCAATTTGAGTTATTATTTCTACTTAAGCTCTTTCTTCTCTTTCTCTAGATTCTTCTTCAGTCTCTACGTCAATGAAATCTTCAAGATTCTCATTGATGTATGGAAACTCAATATGTAATGGATTTACAACACATGGACTCCCAATGTGACTAGTTTTTTGATGAAGAGGAGACCTTTGATTTTTGAGAAGCTCTTGTCTTCTTTGAAGTTATTTGAAGATGGTATCATTTTTTCCTCCTTGTATTTGTTGTAGGGTGTACCTTCTATCTGCCACCTTGAAAGTTTATGCTCTTCTTTGTGGTGCTTGAATTTGTCTTTATATTTATAATTCGACAACACGTTCTTCTTCAAAATTGAGTACTCTCGTGGCAATGAAATATTGAGTGACACTTTATTTGTTGTACTAAATAACCTCTTGCAAATCAAAAGAAATATATTCTTGAATGTAGAAAAGTAATTCAAGTGTTTTAATAAAATGATTACCTGTAATAGCCATGGTTTGAAGACATAAGGCTCAGATTATTCAAATTCCAGTTTCTGATTTTTAGATTTTTCAAATTTTTTTGTATTTTTCTCAGTCATTTTTTGGGTACAGATATTACTAAATCTACCCCATGTTGCAGAATATGTTGCTGATGTTGCATTTGATTCATCATGAGATCTTTCGATCTCCTCAATTTTAGCTATTATTTTAGCTTCATCTCTTGGTTCTCTTTCTCTATCTTCTTATTTGGTCTCTACGTTGGTGAAATATTTAAGATTATCATTGATGTATGGAAACATAACATCCAATGGATTGAAAACACCTAGAATCCCAATGTGACCAGTTGTTTCATGAAGAGGAGACCTTTGATTTCTTAACAAATATTTTCTTCTTTAAAGTTCTTTGAAGATGGGATCAGTTTTCTTCCTTGTCTTTGTTTTCAAATGTACCTTCTATCCACCATCTTGAAAATTTATGCTCTTCTTTATGGTTCCTAAATTTTTCTTTTTCTTTCTAATTCGGCAACATGTTCTTCTTAAAAATTGAGTACTCTCGTGGAAATTAAATATTGAATGACACTTTCTCTATTATGCCAAATAGCCCATCACAAATATAAAGAAATATCCTCTTGAATGTCGAAAAGTAACTCAATTATTTCAATAGGAGGATTTCTTGGAATATCTATGGTTTGAAGACATAATGATCGTATTATTCAAATTCCAATTTTTGATTTTCATATTTTTCAAATTTATTTTGTATTTTTCTAGGTCATTTTTTGGTTAGAGATGTTAAATTTTCCCCACATCCACTGCTGCTCTTATGTCTAATTTTTCATGAACTCTTTCGATCTCCTCAATTTGAGCTCTTATTTCTGCTTCATCTCTTACTTCTCTTTCTCTAGCTTCTTCTTTGGTCTCTACGTCAGTGAAATCTTCAAGATTCTCATTGATGTAAGGAAAATCATCGTCCAATGGATTGACAACACCTAGACTCCCAATGTGACCAATTGTTTGATGAAGAGGAGACCTTTGATTTGTGAGAAGATCTTGTATTCTTTAAAGTTATTTGAAGATGGGATCGGTTTGTCCTCCTTGTCTTTGTTGTTGGATGTACCTTATATCCACCAGCTTGAAAATTTATGCTCTTCTTTGCAAATCTCGAAACTGTCTTTTTATTTCTAATTTGATAATATGTTCTTCTTCAAAATCAATTACTCTTATGGCAATGAAATATTGAGTGACACTTTCTCTGTTGTAGTAAATAGCCTCTCATAAATTTAAAGCAATATACTCTTGAATTTTGAAAAGTAACTCATATATTTTAATAGGAGGATTTCCCAAAATATTTATGGTTTGAAGACATAAGGTTCAAATTTTCAAATTCCAATTTTTGATTTTAAAAGTTTAAAAAAAAATTGGTATTTTTCCAGGTCATTTTTTTGGTAGAGATGTTGCTAAATCTGCCCCATGGTGGGCACCAAAAACTGTTGGTGAGAATTTTTTTTGAGTTGAAAATTTTTTGGGTTACTTTCTAATGCTCTGAGAATCAAAGTCCCTCTACTTAAATGGTGTAGTTTCAATATTTGAATGTGCGAGTAAAGTTAATTTTACTCGTGGCGGCCTGTTGGTTAGAGATCTGACAGGGGTACTCCACTGATCTTACAAAAAAGCTAACAATTACTTGCTAGAGTGGACTTTGTCAAGGGAGTGGGAAAGGGAGTGATAATATGAAGCAGGGAAATATATGTTTCAAGTAGAAACTCAGATTATTACTTACATTAGTTATAAAATCTTACACCTACATTTTAAAACAACAAAACAACATGATTTTGGGGCCATTGGCTAGAGGAAACCATATTTACAAAGACGTGCACATTGATATGCCTTGGTAAACACAAAGTTGTTGATTTATTAGTTTACATCATCACATTTGTACATAGTGATGAACTGGGGAAATTAAAGAGGGGAGGATAGTAGAAATTGGATAATTTTTTTTTACTCACAAGTAAGGAATAACTCTCTCATGAATTTACAAGAATACAACCAACTAGAAAGATAAGAATATCAAAAGTTCATAAGATTTATAAGAATATTAAATGAGGAGCTCATTAAAATTTATAGAAGAGGAGAAAATATTCATCTTCCTAGTGACCTTTCATATGTCCTACTTTTGACTTTAGACTATTCATATTCCTATCAAATATTAAGTTCCGTTTATAAAAACAAGCAAACTTCATTTTTACATCATGTTTCTAAAGTCACTTTTAATTGACTTAACGACATATTAAAAATTACAAACCCCAACATGAAATTAGAATTTTGAAGAGAGAGAAAGTTGAGGGGATACAAAAAAGAGAGAGAGAAGGAAGAAGAGGAAGAAGAAGAAGTAAGGATCGTGTAAAATAATGAGTTTCTCCATCAGACTTGAGCTCACTTCTTGAGCGCTCTCCAGCTCGTGTTGCTGAGAAGGCCTCCATTTCTCTAAACTCATTTATGAAATGATTCTTTGCAAGTTCCAATTTTTCAGCATGGGGAATACACACATAACTTAGAGTCTCTGTTCACCCATAAAAAACATAGTTGATATCTTTGTACTTTTTGCACCATGATGGATGTTTTTCTTGTAATGAGTGTAATGGTGGCATGAATATTTGAGAGGAATTATAGTGTATTTGTATTGAAGGATAATGAATTGCCCACCTCATTTTTAACATATTCTTTGAATGGCCTGATTAACTCCCATTGGAGGCACTCCAAGTTTCTAAATCTAGCAATTAATATTGTCCTATAACCCATATGTTTGTTCCTCTTTATCATCCAACTCGGTAATGGATAAGTTGATTACTTTAAACCTAATTTATAAGGTCCTTTTTTATACTCATGACAAGTCTTAAGAAGGGGTGCCAAAGACCTTCTTGCTAATAAATTCCTGAGAATGAGTGTTACTCATTTCATTCACCAGTGGAGACAGAGGATTCTAATGATCCCTTTCTTTCTCCAAATCTTCTCTGAGTTTTCACATCCTATTTGCAGTTGTAGACATGTAGACAAAGAGTTTGACTACCTCTTAGAGCACAAAATTTAATTTTTCAAAAATTGTGTTGATCCATTTGTTATTATCTCATCCTTTCACTGTGAGCTCTTATGCCCTCTTGACAGATTGCAGATTGAAGTTGCTGATGGGTGTAACTTCTTTGATGGGAATTACTGAGGTATTTAGATCCACCAAGTGTTGTACATAGGATGAAATATTTCACACCTGCTCTTTTAGCTCATCAATATTTTTCTTATATTCTTTTTTACTTACCAAATCAAGAAAAAGAATAATAATACATATGGAAACCCCCTTCATGCGTAGCTAGCCCTAGTTAGATTGTGATCATGTCATAATCAGCTGGTGTCATTTCTTCCATTGGATTGATCACCTTTGGTCGGGATACTTCAATATACTGATTACCTATTTCTCCACTATATAACCGTGTGGATGTGTGCACGAGCTTTATTTTTCTTCCCTTAGCCAATTAGGGAATTTTCTATAAATTAGGGACCGTTACTTGATAAACAATGCATGTATTAGATGTTATTGTCTCCTAAATCCATGGGAACATTTTATCTGACTCGGACACTAAGACATGCATATCAACCATTTCCTTATCAGAAAGAGGAATATCTTGAATGGGAGAGGTATTTATATAGACAAAATATGAGACCCCTTGTGATGGTTTAATGGTTGGGTATTGAACTGGTTACTCTTCTTCTACTTTTGTTTCTGCCACTGGGTCTTCCTCTTGTATTTCTGCAATTGGGTGTTCCTCTATCCTAGTTCTCTTTGGTGACTTTTCATGAGAAGAATTTTCAAATTTCGTGGCCTTTCACTTTGAACTTGCTCCAGATTGTATTTACCTTGAAGTAACATCCACTAATTTCAGTGATAACTACTGTGAAGCTTGTTTATGGCTTGTGAGGGTACCTCGTGAGTGAATGTCCATGGATCTCTTTCTATGGAACAAATCCCTCGTTATTCTGACCACTTTCTCAATTTGTTCCTTTATGTATCCTAACTCGCGAATGTGCAAATTGACTTGAGGAAATGGGGAAACCTTGATCTCTACATATTCAAGATTATATATTTATGTTCTATCGTCTTTCAAAATATCCTCATACCAAGAGAAATGGAATATCCCTGTCTCATCAAATTTCATACTCACATGATCATTCTCTCGTAATTTAAATTCATCAACACAATTGGCCCAATAGTCTTCAATTTGTAGATCATTGCACAAGTCTGAGATATGAAAAGATTCAGGATCATCTTGAATGTCTAAATTGGGTTTGGCAATGTAGGAATGCAGAGTCAAATGTATGAAGGAAACCTCCAAGTGAGACACATCATTTTTATTCTTACATGTGAACACCTCGATAGAGAGAAGAAATAAAATAAGCTACTTTTTCCTACTTTTTTGTGTATTGTTTACCTGTATGAACTACCTGCAGAGCTCAAATAACACAATTTTCTCACTAAAGTACTTAGGAAACCTTAGGGGAGCTTGGTCGACACAAGAAACTCACAAGCAGAAGATATTCTAGAATTGTATGAAATAGGAAGCATATTTTTTGAATAATAATGCTGCTTATGGTGACATCTTTGCTTCCAAATAACCCTCCAAAGTTTGGACCACCTACATTGTGAACACATCATTCACAAAGGTAAAGTGTTTGTGAATTTATTCCATTACCAATTAGGGAATTTTCTCAAATGTTGGGACCCTGGTAGAAATGTTCTGGGTGAGATCCAGTCCCTTAAATGAGCTTGAGCTAGTGAGAAAATACACCAAATAGGAAGTCACGTGGAACTTATTTGTCATGTGCACCTTGAGAAATTACAGATGTAAGTTGTCACTGATTATCTTCCATGAATCTATCCATTACTTTCATTTAGCCAATGTCAAGATGAAAAGGGCCATCCAATCTTAAAATTCTCTCATATTTTCTTCTCCCATCACCCAGATAATAAGATTGATTGAATTTGAATGGCCTTCACAAAAATTGCATCTCAAAAGTGTCTTTGACATCCTTGAAAGCTTTCTTCATTTCTTCATCGATGAACCTAATGTAACACCTTAGAGGTATGCATCCATATTTCCCCACTCATACGCAACCTTCTCTTTTGTGATGACCACCATGTTAGGTGATGTTGGGATTCACAGAGAAAGTGAGATAGTTCTGGGAGATATGATTTACATGGCCGTACCATTTTCAGCTTGGATTATTCGTGTGTCAGACTCATAGTGATGTGATCAGGCCAAAACCAACTCAATTTTTTATAAGGACACAGGGTGTCCCGTATCTGCAAACAACCCACTTATGAATACTTGATCTTCAATCTTCCCTCTTTCCATTTCTATCATGTGAACTTTTAGATTATTTAAATCCATATAGCTAACATCACTTTTTTCGATCTCATACTTCAAAGAAAAAGGTTGTGTTGGCTTCATTCCTAAAAACTTGAACTTAATGATTAATGAACACTTACTATGTCTTGGAAGGGTGACTTACTATTTTTAGTAAGTGACAGAAAATACTTATCTGAACTCCCACTACAACTTCCAACTTGAATTTCCATCTCCCAGTATGCTCCCTTTGTAAAATTCACCTTCTGGAATAGATTAGGATTTTGAGTAAGTGCCTAAAGGACCAATTACTATTGTTAGTAAGTCTGAAAATTTAACTATTTTGAAGCTCAATCAGCTATGATAACTTGGATTCCTTTTTCTCACTATGTTCCTCCTACCTTCTAGACTAATTTCTATTTTTAGCAGGTGCTTATGAGGCCACTTACAATTTTTAGTAAGTGTCAATTTCGGGACAAGGACCTTTCCAATGATTTTCTCCTGTGATACTCCCTCTGCGTTTGCCACCTCTTTCACAACTTCTTTAGATAGTGGCTTACCTAAAATAGTAGACTCCCATGTAGAATTCCTGCTATTTTTAGTAAGTATGATTTTGGTGATCGGATCTTGGTGGGATATTTTTTTTTATATGAGTTTTTTCCCAATATCAACCCTCTGAAGTTTTAGACCTATCCGCTTTTTGATTTATGAGATTTTAAAACTTGAAATTTCTTACCTGGTAGTGGCTACAAATAGGGAAGCCATTAATGGAGCTCAAAAATTTCAGCTCTAATCCTCCTCATATGTTGATAAATTATACATTTTTGAGGTGGGTTTTTTCTTCTTGGTTCACTAGTGAATTTTCTTTGAAAACCAATCACCGGTTTGGCAGAAATTTCCTTTTTGTCTTCATTGCATGGAATGGAGAGTTTCTTCACTACAAATAATCCTTTTTTTATATAAGATATCTATTGTTGAAGTTTTTATGGCCTTTTAAAATTACAAATATATAAAAAATGGTTCTTCGATTCATGCCTTGGTTTGTAAGATATGGCAATTTCTTCGTCATGCGGATATGAGGATTTTAAGACGAAATCTTTCGTTTCACCCTCATTATTCACCCTCGCGATGTTCTTTACCTATGAATTTTGTTTACTTGAATGTTATAAGGAATTTCTAGATCTGGTTGGGTGTATCAATGGTGATTTATATGTCTGGAGAAGATTGGACAGAGTTCTGACAGGGTGTGGTGCTTTGAGGAGGTGAAGTAGTGATGTCAAAATGGTTGTCTTATTTATATGTATTCAAAAAGAAAACACTAGGGGATGGGTGAATTTTTGTGTCCCTGATATCTCTTTAGATAAATGAATGAAAGGGACATCAATTTTCACATCTCACCTAATCATGACACTTGACAAAATCCAATTGGCTGAGTGTTTGAGCTAGGGAGCTTGAGGGAAACACCTTGGAGCTGAAGTTTGAGTGTATGGAGGACCAAAAGGAATATATGGGGCTAGGCACATTTTTGAGTCCCATATTTCCCTTAGATAAAAGGACTAAAGGGACATTATTTTGCATAATGTGCCTAATCGTGACACTTGTAGATCATCCATGCAATGAGGGGAATGGTTCTAACTAGTTCTTGGGAGCTGAAATAGCGATGCAGAGGGTCCTATGGGTGATCAAGGGGATAAAAATGTTTGGGAACATTTTTATGTCCCTTAGCTAAAGTGATAAAAGGGACATCAAAATTCACCAGGATCCTGGAGCTAACACATGTCCATTTCAATAATTAGCTAAGTGCGAGAGCTTGTGTTGAGGTCAACTTGCAACGATGATATCTTGAGCTCCCAAATAAGTTTCAAGGTGAAAGTTTATATGAATTTGAGTGAAAAAGGCCTTAAAAATCCAATTATTGGGTTATGATATCTTTATTCCTCCATTTTATCCCTAAATATTTGGAGTTTTATTTTGGCTCCATGATTGAGCATGAGAAAAATTAGATATAAGCATATTGCACCTAGGTGTTGTGATAAATATGATTCCATAATCTCTTATAGCTATGAGTTACCTTTCCTATGATGTATTTTTTAGCTCTTAAATACTTATATAACTCCTAGAATTACTTCTTTAAGCTTAGGTGTTTTTAACACTGTGCGTTACCTTGGCCTGAAAACCCGTTTCTAATGAATCTACCCCAAAACCTCCAAATATTTCTTGAATCTTTCAAAATATATTCCCTGATGTTCTTAAAACTTGAATTTATCTTTATGTTTAACTCTTCTCCTCTGTTACGGTTCAAGGGGTGTATTAGTCTCAGGAAGACCAACGGTATCCCTTCCCAAAACTACCCAAACTTAGCGTTCTTCACAAACTCCTAAAATCACTTAGGGGGATTAATTTTTATTTCCTAAATCACCTAGGGGAATTTTATGGACATCCAATTGACAAACATTACATGGATAGAGTAAGGCTTGGCATTAAGGACGGGTGGACTTCGGGTGTCTTGGAGAGGTAAAATTTTAAAAAAAATACATAGGGGTATCATTATCATGTTTGAAAATTGGAAATTTTCCCATTGCACATTCACATGAAAACATTAAAAAAAAATTGAAACTAATCTAATTTTTTTTTAAATTAATGCAAATGAAAATGGATTAAGGCCCACCGAGTGTGCCAAATGTTATTATATTATACTAGTTATGCTATTGAAATAAAACTAACACTTGGTAGTCTAAAAAGCAAATCTAATATACCATTAACATCATGATAAGAGCTTAAATTAAATAACTATTATAATGTGTAAACAAGAATGAAAATATAATCCTAAACCATTCCTACTCTTGTAAATTTATGATTTCTATCAAAGTATAAGCTTATTTAGATCATAAGAAATCAATTCTGTGTGTTGTCTCTAGATGAGGAAAGGATCTCACTAAAATGGCTACAAGGACATGTTTAGATCTTCCTTCACTACTTAAATATGAGAGAATGGATGCAAATATGAAGTACATATTATAACAATGGAGAAGGCTCTTATCATATGCCTATAGTAGTCACGATTCAAATTTTGGTGTTTGTAAAGGTGTAATACCAAGGTGTAAGGTGTGAAGAATGTAGGAGGGTCCTTTATATAGATTTCCAATTTGGGATAAGTTTTCAAACTAGTGTATTTGTAATAGAAGATAAAGTATATTTAGAATAAATAGGTTTGATTAGAGGAATTAACAAGTGATTAACAACTCGTGGAAGTTGGAGATGAATTAATTAATCAACTAGGATTAATTAATAGGCTGGGATAAGATTAGAAAGCTATTTGGAGTCAAGTTAGAGGAAAATAGGTGGGATTGAGATGATTTGAATGGGGGATTTAACCAATAAGAGAGTTTTATTGATTAAATACAAGGTTATAAAGGATTAATTAACTAATGATAGTTAATTAATTCATTCAAAGAGGTTATAAACTAATAGAGTGTTGTTAATTGATCAAAATGATGGGAAACTATGTTAATTAGCATAAAGTCACAAATTATAATGGAAATGACATGAAAAAGGGTAATTATTAAAACTTTAGTGTTAAAATTGCGTAGGCAGATTTTAGGTGTCTACAATTTTTAATTTCTACCTTTGGTTTCCTTCACAAAGTGGGTGGAATTCCAATACTATATTTAGTTTTTTGGCCCTAATTTCTACATTGAACATTTGGTTGATTGTATAAAGGAGAGAGATGAATTAGCCTATTTGAGTCATATTAACTTAATTACAATGATGTTGATTAGATTTAGGGATTCATTGGTCTCAATAACATCATGCACATTAAATCAAATATGACTATATGATATGTTTTGGGGTTTTATGGACCCTAATTACAGTATCTAAAATAATTAGTTATATGATTGAAGAGAGAAGGTCACCCAGAGGGTACATGGTTGTATGTAAGAATGTTTTAATTTATGGTGTGGCATATATGCCTTGTCATCTTGGCACATTGTCCACATCACTTGGTGAGTCATCGCACTTAAGGTGAGATCATGGGTATTATGTCTGTTTAGGAGCTATGAATTTTTTTTTCATAGATTTCAGTTTTTGTCAGTGTGTCATGTACAAGAGTTAGTTTCCATTTCTAGAGTGTAATTCCTTTCTCTCTTATGGAGTATGATTGGTCTTTCATTGGGAGTTTCACAACACTCTTATTTGTATGCTTTTTCTGATTGTTGAAAATGAGTAGACCCTTTTCATTTGCATGCACATTTCATGGGTGGTTCAATGATTTATTACTACATGGAATTCCATCTCATTTTTGTTAAAGTGTAACTCAATTTATGTATGTGCCATTCTACTTGATCATAATTGATCACATTCTCTCACATGGTTTCAGAGCATGTATTTGGGATCTACATCACTCACCCATATTCTATTTCCTACTGCTCTACATTTCATGTCCTTAGAAATTTATCTTGCAAGCTTCATAATTTGTTTTCGATTCATGTATTTACTTTGTAGTACTAGCTTCATCTTAGGTTTTTGTGGAGTTTTTTCTTTTTGAGAGTTGCTTTTGGTGCATGTGCAAGTGTTCTTTTAGATTTTTTGGTCTTAGCTGTTTCCATCCCAAATTTAGCTAGCTACAAACACTAACTTTCATGGAAAATCAATTTAGAAGTATTAATGCTGTAATTTATTTTGTTTTTTTTCATTTATTTAAAAAAAATATTTATTTTTTTGGTTCTACTATTGATCGTATCTTGTTGTTATGAATTTTTTATGCTACTGCTTACATTTCCTTCTCATCCTCTGAGATCATCACCTCCATCCGATCTCCTCCCATCTTGGTCAAGCTCCTGTAGATCTCTGTGAGCTCCCTCACCAACTCAGTAAGTTGGATTATCTCTTAGCTCGTCAAGTCCCTTTATGCATTGGCTCAAGTTCTTTTACTACAAGTTGGTAATTTTTATTTATTGAGCCCATGTTGTGTTTTGTGTTGGATTTATTACATTTGTTTGTGAATTCCTTTTGAATTAGCATGTTGTTTTCCTTGTTTAGTGTGGGCTTGTTTTACACATCTCATCGAGATTGTCTACTCACTCCCCCATGTTGTGTTTCCCTCTATCTTATTTCATCTCACTTTTCAAGTTCGAGCCATTTATTGTGTCAACCTTGCAAATCCTTCTATTTGACCCTACAAACCCTCCTTTGTATACCTATCTTGGCCTCTTCCTGATATCTCCACCTTGTGTCAAGCTTGGGCTTATCTTGTCAAAGTAGTGATTTTTTTGCTTTACCCATGAATCGCGTCCTTTACATGACTTTCCTACCAAGATGTTCTTTTACTCACCAAACCTACCGATGTGATCTATGTCTGTATGGAATTGACTACCCTCTATGGCCATTTCCACTTACCAATAACCTCATTTGTAATGATTTCCTTCCTCTCTAGTACTATCTGTCATTCAACCCTTCCAAACCCTGATCCCTCAAGCCTCAATGCCCATCTTCCACTCTTCTGTGTGTCTTACTTGTGACATATGCCTTCTCCCACTACTTTAACTTGGCATGTTTACCTCCCTTTTTAATTAAAACATAGCCTACAATTTGTTTGATCTTGGTCCAATGACTTAGGATTATTTTTTAATAATATATATATATATATATATATATATATATATATATATATGTACATGTATGTATGTATGTATATATGTATGTGTGTGTGATTTTAATTAAATAAAACTAAGAATTATTTTATATTTAAAAGGAGATAATAATTATTGAAGGTATGTGGGTGTTTTTTAAATAGGGTCAAGTAATATTAATCAGAATGTTAATTATAACATAACCTAGTTTTTTAATTTCTAAATATTTTTTGGATGATTATTTGCTAGACCTTAGTTGTCTCTTTGGAGTGCCTACTTGTATTGCAGAAAAGGGAGTTTTCTCTTCCTTCTATAGGTGTTTTGGAAGCGTCCATCTCATTTTCTAGGACTACTCCTTTTGGGACTTTCATCACTTCCATGTTTTTGGATACCATCACTAATCCACCTCTTTTTATGGATCCTGTTTCTTACTACTATGGAGGTTGTTTTTTTTTCCTTCACTTCACTTGGGTATACTTTTGGAGATGTTACCTTATACTACTCTGAAATTTATACTTCAGTGGCATTACCTTTTGTTAATTTGATCTCATCTTTTAGACCTATGTCACATTTAAGTGGACTAAATTAAGAGTTCTTTGTATTGCTACCTTCAGTTTCCTTCGCGGAGTGGGAGGACTTCCAGTCATATTTTTTTGTTATTCCAAAGGAAAGAAAATATTATTTTATGTGTGTGGAACTTCAATTAGTCTACAAGCATAAGACCACATCATTGAAACTCTTCTTGGATACTTAATAAAGTTGTGAACTTCAGATCCATTAGAGGATTCTTCACTTAACACTACACCAAGGCCATGTCTCCTTACTTACGCTCTTGTCTTGGGTAAGGTCCATTGTAGCTTCATATCTTCTTTAGTTTCTCTAGTCTTCTTCCTCTCTTTTTTTCTTCTTCTAGAAAGATTGTAATTTGTACATGGGTTCCTTATTAGGATTTTAGTTGTAACCTATTTTATGCATCTTCTCTAGGGTTATTTAGGGGCTTTTCCTATCTCTAGTAAGTGGATGTTTATCCCATTAGGTTTTCTTCTATTAATTGAGATCATTTTTTATACATGGTTTACCTCATCAGGAATAACTATCGTGACCTATTTCTCATTTCTGACTTGGAATGCCTCATTCTAAGTTATGATGAAGAGGGGGTTTTGGTGTGGGGTTCATGTCATGTCATCTCGAGAAATTTTCCACATCACGTGGTGAGTCATATCACTTAGTTGAGATCATAGTTCTTAGGTTTTCTTTGGGGAGCTATGAAAAATTCTCTCATAGAATCTGTCATACACTTTAGTGTGCATTAATGTGAAATATAAGAGTTACTTTCCATTTTTGAAGTCTCATTCATGTCTCCCTTCTTAATGTATGATTGGTCTTGTATTGGGAGTTACACAACACTCCTATTTTTACTCTTTTTTCTGATCTATGAGAATGAGTAGAACTTTATCTTTTACATGTACATTTCATGGTGGTTTAATTTTTTCTTACTACATGGAACTCCATCACGCTGCTATTCAAGTGTAACTCAGTTGATGTGTCTGTCATCCCACTTGATCCTTAATTTCACATTACCTCATAGTAATTGAGGAAGGATGCTGTCATGAAGGAGGATATGGTCACTATAGACCATCAATATACATGATATTACACAAATCCATACGATGAAGTGGTAGAGAAAATAAAATATAAGGGAGATAATATTACATAGCTGAAGAAAAAAAGGTTGCAGAGAAAAAATACCAACAAAAGGAATAGAGTGTAATGAATATTGCCATGGTGCACAATAAAGTTCACAAAACAAGATGCACCAATAGAAATGTTGAAGTGCGTAAATGAGTGTGCAAGTAAATAAGACTCGCACATGAGGAGTTGATGGAGTGTGAAGATAAAGACACATGTAAAAATGTGAGAGAGTAGAAGACAATTGAGAGAGGATACTGTCACTGCAGGACATTAGAGTTGAGTAGAGAGAATAACCACTCTAGAATAGGTTCCCCTAGGAATAACACAAAGGAGTATGTAAAATATATAAGAAAAGAGTGCCAAGATCTATAGAGAATATTTTCATGTTGATAGGTAATAAATAAAATTGAGGGAATGAGAAGAAATCATTGAGTTTTGTTCCAATATGTTTAACTTTGGAAAAAAATTTAAGTGGTCACCCACCTTTCACATCGTTATTAGTAAATTTATTTTGCTAAAGAGACAATTTAGGAAACTTTGAGACCTTAGTCATATTTTTTACTATGTGATGTGAGGTTTTGACTCAATTAACCCCCTAATTATATCATGCATTACATAATTAGTTGATTAGTTCAATAAGAGAAGAAATATTGATTAATTTGATCCATTTGAAACATATTAAAGTTTAATGATATGATATTTTACTTCATCTATGGATAATTAAAAATCTAGGAATGAATCAATTAGTCAATTCAATTGAAATTGAAGATGCAATTTGTGATGCATGAATATTATTAGGGAATTTAATTTCTTACATAAGTATTATAATCTTAGTTAATTATGGGGAATATAGAAGCATGGTGAGAAGGATAAAGGAGAATGAAAATTATATCACAAAATCTTGACAATAGTGATGATTACATAAGTGTTTCATAAATTCTTTGTATAATAGTTGAATTGTATAATTCATGTTGATTACGCAAGTGAAACGACAAAATGTGTGCATGAAGTTTTAAGTAAAATCAGAGTGTTTTTACATTATGGTGGTTTTTGTAATATTTACACAATTTCATTTTACAATTGTTTGAATTGAGCATAGATCTTTAGGCTAGTGTGTAATCGACACACAATAATAGTAGAAACGTAACATGATTTGTTAAAAAAACATGTAAGAGGAGAACGATAAATATTCAATAAGATTAACTACCCACTTACTTCCAATGCATTAATATATAAAACCTATAAAAACATAATGTGAGTCAAGTAGAACATTAGAGGGGCTACAATGACAAAGAGTAGAGAGACGAAAAGAGTCAAACTGAATGGGTGAAACTTTTCAAGGGTCATGAAGAAACACCATTTTAATAGCTTTAGGATTTTATTTGATTTTTTGTATTAGTCACAATAATGGGAGTAGTATTTGTATATTTCATGAAGAATTTATAAATTAATAAAAAACGTATATGTGTTTTGATTTTTTATGTAATATAAGGCATTTCATGAGTCCATATGTGTTAAGTAGTCATTGTTATCTTTGTGAGTTGTGAATTGTGTAAAATCTAATTTTGGTAGATCTAAAACTTTTAAAAATGATAGTAACCAATCTAAAAGGCCCAAAAACCTATCAAATGACCATATGTTTTCCCAAAAAATACATTCACTATACAATTTATACCATAAAAAGTTTATGCTAAATGTTGAAATTGTGAAAAATACTTATGTACTGACCATATTTGATTATGAAAAATTATATTCTAAACCATGACTCAAGGAGATGTGAGACTAGTCCCATAACACGCAGAGTGACCTTAATTTATTATTTTAGTAATAACATATCTTCCACAAACACATAAACTACACTAGACCATATATGACACAAATATAAGGAATGTGTACGCACTATTACTCTTACACATTCCTTGAATTATGTACACAAAACACAATCTACTAGGCTTAAAATTGCTTTTGTTTCTCAACAATGAGCCTTGCAATTGTTAAAACACAACCTGCATGTTTTTTTTTTTATAATGGATAAATTCATATTTGAGCATGATGAATCCTACAAAAATAATTCACATTTCTTTAAAATATTCCTACAACGTAAAAAAAGCTATCCTCTTTCTAAATATATAATTTTCAAATTTTTTTATTATTGTAAGGTTTCCATTTATATTTATTTCAAACTATGTTTTATTATTCTATTTCTTGTGATTATAAATGTTTATATTTTTTCATGTAGATTATGTTTCAATTCTCCAAATTGAATTAAAATTATATAGTCCTAAACTAGAACTAACTTTATACATTATTTTAAAAATAAATAAATTTGTGATATTTTCAGAGGCAGTTGGGGGGGATGGTTGACTATCCATTCTATTTCAAATATAAAATTATTCTTGCTCAAAAAATCATAAAAAAATAAATACTCACTAAAACAATCTAAAAACATCTGTCCCAAATAAAATAATCTTATCTATATTTTCATTGAAGGATTTAATAAATAATAACTAGTGCTAAAAATGGGGGTATAACTGACTATCTATTATGTGTTTTGCAAAAATAAGAACACATATTGGAAGTTTAGCTCATCAAACCTCTTACACTTAACCAATTTTTAAAAAATGGTAGTTTAGAAAATAGATTAAAAATTCTACAATTCATGTTCTTATAACATATTCAAAATTCTAGTGTAACTATGTCAAATAACTCATATAGGCTGACATTTTATATTTTTGAGAAAAAAGTGTCCACTTAAGACACATTTTTGGCCCTGCAAATTGATGCACTTACCCAACCATATAGTTGTTTTCATGCTAAATGTCTAGCATGAAAAATTGAAAAATTTAGTTATGACAACCAAGCCCACCATTTGGAAACCCGTCTCCTGGTCATTGTGAACCCTTCCTCTGGCTAGCACATCAATTCACACAACCCCTCTAAGTATGTGCCATCCTCATTATGGATGAAATAAATGTATTAATATGTTTTTCAAATTTTTTCATGTTTAGGGGAATTTATCCAAGTTGATTTCATGATGAGACTAAGCTCTAAGGTAAAATGTTTCTCTTTAAAGGAACAAATTGGCTATTATAGCCATATTGTAACATGAGGAAATCCTTTGGAAGTTGGCTAGAGAGGATCAAATCATCTAGGAGTTGTGTGATGTAGAAATTAATTGATCCAAAGAATGTTAGGTAAAATATATATGTAGACAAGTGATTTCGGGAACAATTCAATGAAAACTGGGCCATTTCAGACATAGGGAATGAAAGCTTTATTTGAGAAAGTCACCTTTTTGTGAATATTCTAGGATTTATGAGAGGATTTGGAAGCTCATCAAATATTCAATGGAAATATATTAGATCCCATTACATGATGGATACATTAATTATGATCCTTAACCTCACCACCCTTTGTGGTAGTCTGAGTCACTATTGTTTCTCCTTTGTGCCGAAAGGGTGACTAACATCATAAATTAAATTTCTAGATGAATAAACATAGTTGATGGTTCAGACTAAAAATCATATAATATTTCACCTCTAAACCCAAAATTTTACTCTTGGGGTGGAATAGGCAAGATATGTGTTCTAATTTTGCATTGGGATGATGACATTAACATTAATTAAAGCCATGAGTGCACTTTTTTATTCTATATATCCATTTCCTCTTTTCCCTTTGGAAAAAGGGACATAAAATTTCACTCAACCTATGCATTTATGTATTTCATCATGTAATACTTTTGACTTGGGTTGTTAAGTAAGCACAACAAAAGATTAGACTCCTTCCTCATGATATGGAACCCCTTGGAATATTTTTCAAGGATGTGTGTCCCTTGTCCCTTGTCCCTTGTCCTAAGGTGTAAGGGGAGAAGAGGGACACAAAATTATGCCCCTTATGATGGATTTATTTATGTCACTTACAAATCACAACTTGGATTATTTGGAGTGTTAGAAGTGAAAATTTGATATTCAAGTTAAAATCAATCCACCTCTTTATGAAATTTACACCCTTGGTGCATTTTTAAAGGACAAGTGTTGTCAAAAGATTAGTACAAGCTTAAAAAATTTATTCATGGGGAAAAAAAACTTCATGTCTTGAGACTCTTTCACCTCTTGTCAATCCTCATGTTGTCAAAGAATTTATCCAAATTTTATAATTTTTAGGAAAAATAGAGAAAATATATCTTTTGAGAAACAAGTGAAACTATTCCACCATTCCACTTGTTCCCTACATTCCTGAATCTACTTATGAACTATTAGTTCTAAGTGGAAGTGAATCATTTTTTGAAAAGAATTAAGGAATAGTTCCAACCTTTTTCATGTTTCTTGAAATTATTATTCCATTGACATATAGTGAAACATTGTAATCAGTAAAACCAATTCTTGGTAGAAGTATTGAAACTTTTCTTTAGTTCCACCTCGCATGTAAAATGCAAACCCAATTAATTACTTAGTAAAAATTCCATTAGTTTTGAATTTTTGAGTATGGTTGCTACAATAGGAGAGAAATGAACAATTATAAACATTAATTAATTCTTTGATTTAATATTTTGACCAACGATTTGATACTTGAAATCAAGGCATTATAATAGGAAAAATCAATAATTGCAAGAAATTATGGAATGTTGCATTCTTCCATAAATACCCCTTTTTTGTGCCAAAGGAAAATGAACAAGGTTTCAATGCTTAAGTTGGAGCTTGAAAGAACTCCTAGAACATTTCACATGTTCCACCATTCCACCAAAACCATGCAACACTGAAAATTAAAAAGGTAGGAGGATGGATTGGTAAAGTCAACATTATTTGTAACTTGCTTGTCTTTCATGACTTCGAACACTAGCACCCAACTAGGATGCCAACACCCTCATCTCCTCTGGGGATCCCTGACCTCTTTCTATCTTGCTCATTCATTTTGGGCCTCTTTTATCTTTTGAGCATCTTTTTTTATTATGGGTTTTCTTTTTAGTTGTTAATTGTAATATTTAAACAAGGGAATCATATAAATACAAAGATATGTGATCATGATAAAGGAAAAATATCTAAACATATACTATCACCACCTAATGTTACATCTAAAGGTATTATTTGAGAATTAAATCATCTATCTAGCTATCATTCAAGGGAAAAGGGACTAGATTTTATGCATACACTTCATAAGAGGGGAAGTTCATTTTGACATTCACACATCTATTTACATTGCTAAATCTAGATATTTCTTGATATTCGGTGTATCTTACACAAGAGGTTTCTTGGCCATGATTCTATAGACACACATATAACTACATGGAGTCTTAGATGTAGTTCCGTGCTCAGTCATGAGTTCACTATGTCAGATGATTTTCTAGGTCATTATGACTCCCCAATTACATCTTTTTAGTTTTAGGATTTTATGTAATTTGGGGTTTTGCAAGAGGTCATTTATTTTATAGGTTAAAGGAAAATTCTACTGTCACAGTGTGATATATAGGAAACAAATAGAGAAGGTTAGTGAACACATTACGACACAAGAAAATTCAAGTTCCAACAATTTTCGCAGTCACAGGAACCTAGAAGCAGACTCTAGTGCCTAGGTTTCCTAGACCCAGTTTAGGCACCTAAGTCCAGGAAGATACGAAATTAATGTAAGTTTTTGAGTGTGGTTACAACATATTCCTCTTATTGTTCAACAGTTTTCCATTCCAGCATACTTCAAGATTTATTATGAAATCAACTAAGTCTTTCATCCTCTCTCTTACAACTAAGTTTCTCTATTACGTTATCTTATTGCTTTTATCATATCTATTTGTCATTGCGTATTATTGCATTGTGACTCTGTAATTTGGATTTCACAAAATTTCAATATTTTAAAAATTATTTGGTGCACCCATCTCATTTGAACACTCTTGGATCCTCCTTTTTCTTCTCTTATGGCTCATAAGGTTTCTCAAGTATCCTTGCTTAAATTGGTTTAAATGTACCCGTCTTGTGAATATTGTGTGTGAGAATTAGCTAGCCATGTTTTTGAAATTGCAACTGACACCCAGTAGCTTCAAAACAATGCTAAACTAACATCTATGCACCATCACGGTAAGAGCTAAACAAGTAATAAACATCAACATTATGCATTAGAACCTTGAAAATGAACTTCAAACTAACAAGTAAAACGTTATTTCTCTACTCTTTAGAAAGCTAAATATATGAAATTGACCTATGTAGATCATTTAGCTATCAAAGGGTTGATAGTGATTTTTTTGATACAAGATGATAAAAAATGGAGGTTCATCAAGCCATGACTTATTAGACAATTCTTGATTAACTCGATTGTTCTTCACAAAAAATCTTGGATGATTGAATGTAAATGAAAGATGCTTAGTGGGACTAATGGAAGAATTTTCTAAGATGCTAAAATGGCTATATCTTAGGCTCTATGCTCATTTTTAGGTGTGTAAAGCTGTAAATAGAAAGCTAGGAGTAGGGATACTTATATATCCCAATGGATACAAGAATCTCTACATCCCTTTATATGTGGGATAATAGCTAGGTTAAGTTAGTTGTGGATAAGGATGATTGAAAGAGGGTTGATTCAACGTTAGGAGAGTTTATTTTGTTTTTTAGTGATTCATGGGGTTCAAGGGGATTTATTAATTAACCCAAGTGATTAATTAATAGGTGAGCAAGCTTATAGAAGATTTTTAGAGGAATAATTAGCACGATTTATGTTATGAGAGGATTTTAATAAAATAAATGATGATTTATTGATTAAATAGAAGAGAGAATTAATTAATTAAGAATAATTAATTACTCTAGATAGAAATGGGTATTAATTAATTAGAAATAATTATTTATCTAGATAGAAACAAGAGCTTAATTAGTTATAAACAATTAATTAATTGAGATAGAAATCGGAGTTGATTAATGGACGGTCATTAATTGGCGTCATTACTATGTAAAAGAGTTAATTAACTAACGTAATGTAATTAATTAATGACGATAACAGAGAAAATGTGTGATTTTGATGATATGTCGTCAATTTATGGGAAAGGGGATAATTAACACAATTTAAGTATTTAAATTGCTCGAGCTAAATTATAGGTGTCTACATTTTTCTCTCTTTGGGGTGGCATAAGTGATGCCACTTCAAAGATAGTAGACAAATAAAATTTTGAAGGGGTAGAAGAAAAATTAGTAGAAGTGAGAGATTCCCCCTCAAGTGTCGATGGGGTGATGAAAGAAGGAAATCAATGATCAAAAAAGGTGAGAGAAATGTATAGAAGAATGGGTAGGGGCTTGATGCCCCAAGTGAATCAGAAGAATAACATTGATAGGAGAATGATTGAGAAGAAAGAGAGGAAGAGGGCTACGGACAAACTAGTCTTGTATCCAATGTAGAACTTTCTTTTAGATAATTTTCTTATCATAATTTTGCCAAGGATCTACATCATTGGTCCTTATTAAAAATATAATCATATGATAAAATTTGAATGACATGAAAAGACATAATACGAAAAATTGTCCATTGCTAAAAATACCAACTCCATGTAACATACAAAATCTAATGCAATATGAGAAAGTAAAATATTCCTAACTCCTTGCAACATACATAATGAAATATAATATGATAAATTAAATAAGCTAACTTAACATAGAAGCATAATGTAATGTTTTTGCTATCAAGCTTTGATTCTGACCTGTGCAAATTAATGAAAAGGGTTAAAAGATGGTGCCCCAAGCAATGATACATGCAAGGGGAATAATGGAGGACACTTTATTCCTATGAAAAGAAATTTTACACTATGAAATAGTACCAAGAAAATCATTATGCCCCAGAGAATAGACATAGTAAGCAAACCATCTTTGTTGATAGAGGTAGATCAACATGATTCGCGAGTCACACACAAGAACAGATGAGAACCAAAGATTGATTTTTTGAAGGATGATTTTTATTAGTTTTGATTTTTTAGAAACATATTTGAAATTTTTTTATTTTGAAAGTTTTTTGAAACTATGTACAAGAAGAAAAATAAGCGTGGATGCCACCAATGATAGAGGGGATGTACAAGGACTAAATGCCATGCATATGAGAAAGTGAAGATGCAACATGACCCAATGATTAGGTGGGAGTATTCAAAGATAAAATATTCACACATAGAAGGGGGATCAAGACCAATATAAAATAGGTTCAATCATGAGAGAGGAAGGATGCCCCTAGAGTAAGCTGTCCAATAAACACATGAGAGAAAGGAAGTAGATAATTTTCTTATTAAAAGGGGAAAAAAGTTTCTTGCAAACATGGAAAAGAGGAAATCCGATACACATGGATGTTCTAAATGATTTCCAAAGAACAGAGGATGTCAATATGAAAAGATTTACAAGGCTGGTCGATGAAAAAGTGATTAGCCCAAGACACAAACCATGATACAAGACATGCAATAAAACAAGAGTTTGAACAAGGTCCAAAAAGTAACACTTGTTAACATAATAATCCTATTTACTCATCAAGATCGCATATGTGTAAACAGGTGGAAATAAATTACCTCTTGAAGGAAAGATTTGATAGACAGTAAGTGAATACACTAGACAATTTGTGATTTAGGAACTATGTAGTCTGAAAGGTGATTTGCGAATGGATTATGGAAGGAGAGTCGTACATTTCTCCGCTTCCAGCCAGGCATCCATAGCCCCGATGGAGATGAATTTGATTATAATCATAACATTTCTCTACTGCCAGTCAGGCATCCATATCCCTAGTAGATATTATTGACAATACCCCAAGAGAGAGTTATATATCAATTTGATTTTGCTTTTTGATTGATTAATTTTGATTATTTTACTTCGTGGAAACTTATTTCATCTCTCTTGTTTGACAAGGGGTTAAGAATCACTATTGGCTTGATGGAAGGATGTGGAAGTGATTGTGATGATGACATTGGCTACCATCAACAAATACGTCCAAAATTTATTTATAACAAGTTTATTAGATAATAATTGTGATAGGATCTCTAAGAGGTCAGTTATTCTTTAATTTACCAAGGTGATAACAGACCAACGTCAAACAGATACCATAGAGATAAATGTCAAAAAATGCATGTGAATAGGCTAACAACAATAACATGGAAGGGATGAAAATGGTTGATGACTTGTAGAGGAATATGAAAGAAATGGAAGAAATAACATCCATGTGTATCAAATATCTGATTGCAATGTTTGATCTTTGTACCTTTGATTTTGTTTTTGTAATGTCTTAATGTTTTCTCATTTTTTTTTTGTATTTTTGAACTGTTTTATGATTTTTTAAAATATTTTTTTCATGGTTATCAGAAAGAAACATGTCACTCTACGTGATATGATACAACAACAATGTTCACAATTTCCTTGATAAGAGAGACTAAGCACATTTTCTTATCGAGTGTAATATTATCCCCGATCTTGATGATCATGGTGAGATCACACTCAACAAATGATTGTGATTAGTTTTGAAAAATGGATTTCATATGCAGGAGCTTGAGTTTGTTATCCATAGGTTTCTTCATTTTGCACCATACTTGATGGGTATGTTGGTATGAATTCTTGAATTGTACTTGATTTTGAATTTTTGGGTTGTTGGGAGATTGGGAGCTCTTCCGCATTTTGGTCTTAGCTTAGTAAAAAAATGTCTGTGTTTCTTATAAGCTAATGCGTGACTTTTCTGATCTCGAGAAGTGGGATAAGAACATGGAATTTTATAATTGATGGGTGAGGAATTTGAGGAATGATGGTAGTCGCTTTCCATAATCATTGATAGAAGAAATATTGTGATGGTTGAAAAGGACATGGTCTGAGAATTGAAGAATATAGGCTACTAAGAAGGTGAGCCATGAATAGAAGATGAAGGGCTACTAGGATGTGGCCCAAGGATAGAAGAAGAAGGGTGGCTAGGACGTGACCCATAGATGTAAGATGACGGGATACTAGGATGTGGCCCAAGAATAGATGATGATGGAATTCCCATAGATGGGTGACCCATACATAGAAGACAAGGGGCTAGTTGGACGTGCCCTAAGAATAGAAGATAGTAGGCTACCTGAAGGAGATCCACAAGTAGATGATAAGGGGTTCTTGGAGGTGCACCATAGCTTGAAGAATGCAATGGGCTACTTGGTATGACCAAAAGTGTGATTGTGATTAAAGAATTGTGATATGTAAAGAAGAATATGGGTGATGAGAAGATAGGGCATGGATCAATACAATACCTAAGAGTTTCATCACATAATGAAGAATGTGAAGATGGAATAATAAGAGGAGGATCAAGTTTCATGATTTGAGGCTCTTCCTCCATTTCTTGATAAAAGGAATCAACATTTTCCTCACAATATGTAGACGCATCGATGTCTAAAGATAATCATTGCTCGTAATATGCTAGAAGAATAATTTTCATGTGCCCCTATAAATTCCTGGATTGTTTCTTCATTCTAAAATAGATCAAGCGGTATGATTTTTTGATCGAGAACCAAGGGATGATTGGAAGAAAGAGGTTCAATTGGCGTGGAAGACTTAGAATATGTTTGATGATGATTGATAGAAGAAAATGACACGGGGGGATGAAGAAGATGTGGAGATAGATGTCTCAAGAGTAGAAGAAGGTGATGTGGACCTTACTATACAATGGTATATCATATGTAAACTAATAAGATTAATTCCAAAGTGTAGATATTGTGACGCATGTGTCGATTCATACGTTTGAATAGAAGGGATTTGAGTCACACAAATCTTCAAAGAAGGAAGAATTTGTAGGCAGTGATTGATGAAGAAGGTCCTATGAAGAAGGGGAGGACCATGATTCAATAATTGCATTTGATGAATAATAACAAGGGTCCTACAAAGAAAGAGAGTACCATGATTTAAGAATTATATTTTATTTTTGATTGGAGGGATTTGGAGTCGTGTGTATCTTCAAAGGAAAAATATGTCATTGAGACAACTGATAAAAGGGGTCCTACGAAGAAAGGGAGGACCATAACGTAGGATTCCTATTAAATGTATGATAAAGAGGGTTCTGTGAAGATAGAGAGGACCATGATGTCAAAGTCTCATTAGATGAATGATGAAGATAATTTATGGTGACACAAATATATAAAGGAGAATTTTGTTTAGGTCACTGATAATAGAGGTCCTGCAAAGAATGGGAGGATTGTGACTTAGGAGTCAAATTAGATAAATCCAAATAGTATTTTAGATCTGAATCATCAGAAGAATTGGAGGAAATATTTGGATTGGAATCCTCAAAAGAAGAGGAAATGTTTGGATTAGAATTAGAAGAAGAGTGGGGGAAACCTAAATAATGAGTTTGATCAGATGTGTCAAAACCATACCACCGACTATGAGATGAAGGTGGGGAATGGGTTACCCGAAAGGGTTCTCTAGTGTAAAGAACCAAATGAGGTTTGGTCATGATGGGTATATTTTTCTATGAATGCTGAAAATTTTGATTCCTTATTGTCATATATATAAGGGACCTTGCGATAATCAGTCATTTTTGGCATGTGTTGGGTTCAAAAGTCTAGACCTATATTATTTGATCAAAATTCTTCAAAGTAAATAAGGTTTTATGTTGATTTGGGCAGCATAATGACAACCAAATATACATTTTGTAAAGATGGGGATGCTTGTGTGATTTTCTAAAAGGGAAACTAAGGAAAACATACATCGTGATGACTCAATATTGATAATCCAACAAGGTTTGGACAAAAAGTTTGGAGGTGTAAATGTCAAAGAATAGATCAAATTTTTAGCAACATAAAGGATACAAAGGAAATATTTCCAATGTTTTATTGATGCAAAAGTTTCTTGATAGGAATATTTTTTGCCAAGGTTTGAAAGATATGTTCAAAAAATGACCATTAACTTGGGCAAAAACAAAAAAATCAAAGACACAAAGGATTGTCCTAGAAATGAGTTTATAAGATGGATAAACACAAGGAACAATCATGCAAGTTCAAAACACAAAGCATAATTAATGACCAAAGAATAATGAATGATAAATAATCAATGGATCAAAGTTATTTTCCTAAATGGGTAAGTCAATATGACAAATGAGACACAATCACACAAAGTTTTTTGTAAATGAATCAATCAAATGGAGTAATTCCTAAGTGTCCAATCAATCAATAGTTTGACATGTAAGATGACCAATACAATGTCACCACTTATGCCAAGCTAAAAAATGAACAATATGTAAGAAAAAACAAAATGTTGATACGATTTCCAAACAATGTATAATAAAAGTGAGTTTAGATCCAATAAAGACGTAAATCTAAAAAAGTAGATGTTACAAACATGAATGATGCAAAAATACCACTAAGATACATTAACCAAACTTTACGGAAAAGTAAGGTATTATTATCGAAATAATATTATTACGACACGCACAAAGGTAACAACAACACTTTTCAAAATCAAGGTAACTTTTGAAGGAAAACTAAGGCTAGAGTATACCAAGGAATTGTTATGATGCACATAGTGTAACGTTAAAATCTAGCCACTTAGGTCGAGTTTTCAAGAAATAAGATGTAAGTATAAAAATTGTGGTGATATGATACAAGTAATCTATAACACCCAAAAGGAGAATCAAGTGATGAATCAAGCCTAACTATGATGACAATCTTGACTTGGGTATCAAGATCAAATGGTTACCAATGATATAAATACGTTCCCACACACTTTAGACATTTAACAACCTATCCGTAAACATGGATGAGTGTAAATGAACATAAAAGTGGTGACACCATCAATTGGCAACACATATGTGGTCACTCCTATTTTGATTAACAAAGTGTCGAAACATAGTGAAGGAAGTAGTACAAGTGAGGATGAAAAATGTTGGCCTCAATTTGGGAAAGTTTCACCTTGCCTTAGGGCAAGTGAAAAGCTAAGAAAAAGTAACGCTTCACACATTTTTTGATGAATGATTACTCTTTACAATAAATATTTGGTCAAGTTGGCTCTAAATATTGAATGACCTTCCTAGGTGGTTCACTAAACTAGGTGTCAAAATTTATCTAAGAGCGAGCTCAATTTAACAAGAAGTTCACATTAACTAATATTTGGTTATCTCATCTTTACCTTACCCCCTTAAAGCATAGTGGGCAATAAATGCGTCCATCATGTACTCTCACTGGGGTCACGAACCATATAACTTTGATGCTAAATCTCACAAATGGTAAAACTAGTCAAGTAGTTCATGTGGAGCACTTCCCGTTTCATCCACAAGGTTCCCTCTTGCCTAGACTACTTTAGGGTTCCAAGAACCACCCCCATTGTTGTAGCTTAAGGTGTTATGCCAAAGGGGTTATGTTCTAGTTAAGTGGATAGAAACGTACCCTTTTCTGAAACCTGCAAATACAGTGTGATATTTTTGGTGTTTTTTTTATCTTGTTTATCTTAATGTGGTTTAGTTGAACTTCTATTTGGCAACCTGCGAGAAACATGTTAGAAATTTGTTTTGATTACTTTATTTCACAATCATCTCTTTGGGTTCTACACGAAGATGTTAGTATTTCTCCACAATCAAGAAAGGGGAGAATATGTCATTTCTAATTCTCAAGATCATCCAAGGATGCAAGATAAGATCATATGTGATAAAAGTGCCAACTATTTATATATTAATGAAAGCACATATAGTTTATTCATTTTAACCAATTTGACATTCATTTCCTTATCACAAAAAAAAAGTTAAATGAGATATTTTCTAAAGAATAGACAAGGTGTAGAATCATTTTTGATTCCCAAAATCACCTAAAAGGTGTGAGGGAAGAGCATACGTGATCCTAGCCTCCTAAAAAAAATGCAACATTCATTAACTTTAATCAATCAAAATTAGCACAAAGTATGTTCAAATATACCATGCAAAATAGAAATTAGTCTCAAATAAACCCTACAAGGTGTTAGAACATCAAAGACCAAATTTTACAAAGCATTTAGACATGTTAGAAATGACTAGTTTTCTAAAAATAAAAACCTTAAATTTTTGGTAATTAAAAACCCCAAATTTATTTTTTTGTTGCGTAGTTCACTTTAATACCTTTCCAACAAAAAAAATGGAGTCATTTCGAGTTCGGGAGAAAACGTTATAGCCTCCAGAAGATAGGCTATGTACACAGTTTAGCGTGTGCACACCCTTCAGAGTGTGTGCACGCCTTTTTAAATGTGTGCATGCCATTTTAAGCATTTGTGCACCTTTGTGTAGAAAAACATAGTGAAAGTTATGCCTGTGCACACATAATGATATGTGTGTTCTCTTTCCTGGGTGACATAAAAAATATATCATTTTAACATAAATAACTTCAAAAAGGTCAATTTTTTTATATGTTAGCTCAAATTTAAAAATAATCCATTAAAATTACACCCCTAAACAAAACTCAACACATGCAAAGTTAGCAAAAATCATAAGAAATTTAACATTATTTCACACATGTGCATATCAAGGGTTAGCCAAATATTGAAATAACAACAAAAATTGAACTCCAATGCTAAGGGACTAAGAACCCATCCCACTGGGCATGCCAAATGTGTGCAAGAATTAGTTAGTCATGTTAGTTAAATTGAAACTAACACCTAGTACCTTCAAAACAATGTTAAACTAATAGTAATGCACCATCATGCTAAGAGCTAAACAAATAATCAAACATCAACATTATGCATTAGAACCTTGAAAATGAACTTCAAACTAACATGCTAATATTTATTGATCTACTCTTTAGAAAATCTAAATATATGAAATTGACCTATGTAGATCCTTTAGCTATCAAAGGGTTTATAGTTGTTTGTTTGATCCAAGATGATAAAAAAATGGAGGTTCATCAAGCCATGACTTATTAGACCTTTCTTGATTAACTCGATTGTTATTCACAAAAAATCTTGGATGATTGAATGTAAATGAAAGATGCTTAGCTCCACTAATGGAAGAATGCTCTAAGATGATAAAATGGCTATATATTAGGCTCTATGCTCATTTTTAGCTGTGTAAAGGTGTAAATAGAAAGGTAGGAGGAGGGATCCTATAAATCCCAATGGATAAAATAATATCTATATCTCTTTATATGTGGAATAATAGCTAGGTTGAGTAAGTTGTGGATAAGGATGGTTGAAAGGGGGTTGAGTCAACCTTAGGAGAGTTTATTTGTCTTTTAGTGATTCATGGGGTTGTAGGGGATTTATTAATTAACCCAACTGATTAATTAATACGTGAGCAAGCTTATAGAATCTTTTTAGAGGAATAATTAGCATGATTTCTGTTATGAGAGGATTTTAATGAAATAAATGATGATTTATTGATTAAATAGAATAGATAATTAATTAATTAAGAATAATTAATTAATCTATATAGAAAAGGATATTAATTAATTAGAAATGATTAATTAATCTAGATAGAAATAGGAGCTTAATTAATTAGAAATAATTAATTAATCTAGATAGAAAGGGGAGCTTAATTAATTATAAAAAATTAATTAATGGATATAGAAAGGGGATCCGATTAAAGGAAGGTCGTTAATTAGCGTCGTTGTTGGATAGAAGAGTTAATTAACTAACATAATGTAATTAATCAACAACAATAGCAGAGAAAATATCCGATATTGATGATATGTAATCAATTTTTGGGAAAGGGGATAATTAGCACAATTTAAGTATTTAAATTAATCGAGCTAAATTATTGGTGAGTACAAATATGATTTCCACAAAACCCTAGAAACTATGTATCTTCCTATCAACATGAAACCTTCACAAGTCGGTGTTATCTTTGATTATGTATCTAATAACTTTATTAGTTCTAATGTCAATTAATTTATTTTCAAATCCATTCAAGATTTACATTCTTTATTTATAAATAAATTTTAGGCTATGGAATCCATGATTACATGACTCAAATTTTAAATCCGACATCTTAAGGATGCTTCTCAAGCTCATGTTAGTTCTTCTTCTCATCCTCATTTTATGTCTTCTACATGTGCTCATATCAGTGAACCCCAAATCTTACCACTCCTCGCTCCTCTAAATATTTATCTCAATACTAAGAAATAAGATATTCTTCCACATCTCCACATTCATCAATTGATCACCTTGCGATCTATTCATTTCGATCATCCTTGTAGGCTTGAAAAATATCAAGGTAATCTCTATTGCAATTACCATCTAATCAATGAACATAATGACAATGATTACTATGCTCTACATCGATAAATTAGCCATCTTAAGTGTTATGGTCAAATATCATTTTATACACAAAATAATGCTACATGTTCATATTCAATTGCTACATCTCATTGGGTTCCTAAATATGATTCAACTATGTGTAATGGGAATCATGATATCACTTCTAATGGTCCTTTTTCAGTTAATCAAGTGCCACTTATTAAACCCATTCACACTAAAAAATCACCTATCAAAATCATTCTAACACCTCCTTCACTCAATTATGCTACATAATTACCAAGTCTAACTAAGAAACCACATCCATATATGAGTTCACCCTTTTTTCTTCTCAATTCTTCTAAAACATTATCAGTCCCACATAAGCTACCACCATTCGAGATTCCTTCCCATCATTCTCCACTCTTGTTTATAATTCATGTTGTCAAAACAAATACTCTTTATATTGATGGCCAGGATAGATTTCAAAATCTACCACCATCTCACAGTCTTATTGTTGCTTCTTCCTACCATTGTGTTCACTCTCTCTCTTATCATACAAATACAATGCTCTTCCATAATGGCATGGTATCTCCTGCATCATCACATAGATATTCATCATCATACACTTGGGGGAATCATGCTTCCTTCCCCTCTTTTAGCATTATTAGGTGTCTTGCATTTATATTTTTCCACTCTAAGCTTCACATCTAGTCTTTCCACATGCATCTTACACATCTTGATACAATTTTATCTTCATTACCCTATGACACATTCTTGTGATATGGTTCACACTTGACTATTGAGGTAATACTAAATTAATGAACATCACAAATGACACATTTTACACTCAACACATTCACAACACATCTATCTAGAATCACATTCATGAAAAATTACACTACCCTATGATGCACTCTAGTTCCAAAGTTCATACTTGAATGTTAAGGGTCTAAATCTGAAATGAACCTCACCACATTCACACTCTTTACACTCTATGCTTCATTGATATATCTATCTAGTGCATAATTCAAATCATTTCCTAATGACACACTCTTCTTCTACAGTTCATTTTTAATTGTTGTGAGGAATTTATAAATGAACCTCATTTCATAAATATTCATTCACACACGCTTGAGGGGAACACTTCTCCTATCACATTCACATTTCATATCACTCCATCTCACTCAATCAAAACATACTGAACAACTTGGTTGTACATAATGTTTCTTTCATATACTTGTTACATGTAAAATTTGTTCCACATGCTAGACAAATACATTTTATGTCATTGTCTTTTCTATATACACATGTGCATTCACTTGTTCTCTATTTGTGAATATATACTTTCTACAGATCCTTACATGCAACATGGATGTTTTTCACTATTCCTCTTACCAGTCCCATTGAGGTTCTCTAGGGAATCTACTTTCGTACACAATATAGGTGTTATTATTTCATTTTATACTACTTTCTATTCTTACTAGCACACTACTTCATATAAGACCATATTATATTTGACATACTCTTTATATTTTAAACATGCTAATGCATACTTCATGTGTAGTATTTTCTTTAGAGGAACTATTTTCCACCATGGTTTTTTGATACTTTACTCGCTTCATTTTTCTCCATTGTATGCCATTTTTCGAACTATGCCATTTGTCTTATGTTCACGATGTATGCTTTTGGCCACTTTAGCCTTGATTTTCTTGCAACATTATCAGTTATGTCCCATGTTTGAAATCCTCTTTTTGTAGTCTATAATGTAATCTTGCTTGCTATATTACACATTGTATTTTATATTTGTAGTTGTCTTGATTGCACTAACACATCCTCTCCTTTGGGGCACATCCTCCTAACGATGTCACATACACCTCAAAGGAGGGGGACATACATTGGGTGAATCAATCACCCTATAAAAATCAATACATAGTCATAGTTAATACCTACACAATACACAAACAGAGAAGTCTTTAGTCACAAAAAGAACCTATAATCTGATATGGATCCTTAGCATAACATAGATGACAATGCCTAGATACAAACATGAGTGTTTGGGTGTTCTTGAACCTTATAGGGTTTCTATGACCAAGGGGAAATTACATAAATTTTCTAATATCATAATGGTTGACAATATTTTATAGAGTGATTTTCATAGTGCAAGAAAATTCATCCAGCAATCAGAATGTATTCTACCTTTATTTTCTACTTGGATAAAACTTGATAAAAATGGAAAAAAGGAGGATCAAACCATCTACAATGGTGTATAAAAATTTAAGAAGAAATTAGGGATGGAGAATAACACTAGACACTTCTCCCCAATAATTTTGTTGCCATGGCGTGAGATCGCCTGAAAAATCTAACATTTGGCTTGAGATCACTCAAAAAACTCATTCTTTGCATGAGATCACCAAAAAAAATTATTCTTCTACAATGTTTTAGGACACTTTCTATCCATTTTCACTCATCATGGATCAAGTGCACATGTTCCTTTTACCAATTTTTCACATTTTTACATACTTCAATTAATTTTTTCATAAACACATATTTGACTACTCTTTTTCTCTTCTTTTTATAGCTTTAACCATATGAGAAGCATCATTCACATCATCAAACACATCAAGTAACAATGATAATAGGTACAACGTGATATAAGACATATGCTTTCATCCCTAGGATCATTTCCTTTTATTTAGCTTCCACACTTCATTTGATCACTCTACACTTTTGCTTGTCTCCTTGGTATGCTTTCGCCACTGATCTACATGGTTATTAGATACACATCTCTTATCGAATTTATGTTATTAAGTATTCACTTAATAAGATAAACTGGGCACAAATGTAAACACTAAATCAAGCACTTGGCTACATTTCTAGATCCTAATCACATACCACTATTCATATGATTCCTATGTAAGAAAAATATTAATTGACATCTATCTTTGGCCTCTTTTATTTCTTTTTGGTTTGTAATTTGGTCTTACACACCTCAAAACCAATTTTTATATGCATTTATTCATCTTTATTGACTCTAGACACCGACACCTAGCCAGGATGTTAGCACCCAGGTGTCCTTGTCCCCTCTGGGTGCCCCCAACCTCTTTGTACTTTACTCACCTCTTTTATCTTTTAGGTATCTTGTGTTCTTATGGGTTGGCATTTTAGTTGTAAATTACAAAATTCAAACAAGGTAATCATATAAATGTAGAACTATGTGACCATAATAAAGGACCAAGCTCTAACATTTAATATCACCACCTAAGGTTACATCTAAAGGCATTCTAAGAGCATTACAACATCTATCTAGTTATCATTCAAGGGACAAGGGATTGCATTTTTTGACATCCACATCATCTATTTACAATGCTACATCTAGATATTGCTCGTTATTTTCCGCATCTTACACAAGAGCTTCCTAGGGCATGAATCTACACAAACACACATAGAACTACATGGAGTTTGAGATGTAGTGAAATTATTAGTCATAAGTTCACTCTATTGGGTAACCTTTAGGGTCAGTCTGACTCCCCATTTACATATTTTTCTTTATAGGATTTGATGTGTTTTGGGCTTTTGCAATAGATCATTTACTTGCAGGTTACATGTAATTTCTACGGGCATAATGCAACATAAAAGAGACCAAAAAAAATGGTCAATGAACACCTTATGATACAAAAAAAATCTTGTTTTGAACATTTTCACATTCACAGGTGCCTAGAACTAGATTCTAATGCTTTGGCACCCTTGACCTAGTCCAGGCATCCCATTCCAGGAAGATCCAGAAGTTATGTAATTTTCTAAGTACAGTTGTGATAGATTTGTCCTCATGTTTAGAAGTTTTCCATTCTAACATACTTTGGGATTTATAAGCGAAATTAGCTAAGTCCTTTATCCTCTCTCTTGCACCTAGGGTTTCAAATTTCCTTATCTTATTTCTTGTTTCATGTTTGTACTTCATTTCTTATTATTGCGTTATGACTCTAATGAACCCTAATTACGATTTCACACAATTTATGCACCCTAATGAACAACAAGAAGAAAGTTTCTTGGAAATCTCTACTATGCCATAAAAGAAGGCCATTAATGCACATTTAAATAGTAAAAAAAATTGGAAACAAAGTGCAGTCATGTAAAGAGTCCAAATAGATTGTGGAATAACCCTTGATCAATTTTAAATACTCCATATTTAGGAAGGGAACAATCATGTACTAGAAGAAGTTACTGATGATTTTATCCACTATCAAGTATTCATTCTGGGATGAAATATCAAGTTCAAAAGTGAATGTATTTTTTTATCCCTCTAATGAATGTTAAATTGACACCACTTGGATGGTGAAGAAGATCTAAATGCAAATTGAGGCTTCCTTTTAGCTATAAATAGAGTTCTTAGAAGATACAACATATACATGAATTGAAATCCCTTGTTTCAAAATAAGTGATCCCATGATGGTTGAGGTTTCTGCTCACCATTGAAATATGGAAAATATTAATTTCTCTCCTTAGTTGGAAGGACTTCAAGAAAAACATGAAAAAGGTAATTATTTATGAATCACTTATTGAATTTGATTCTTTAGATGATGATAAATTTTTTGAATTCAAAGAATAAAATATCAAATATCTCAACCTTCCTCCTCAAAAATTTATTAATGACCCAATAAAACATGATCCTTCTTGCAATCTCTCATCTCAAGAAGAAATGGAAATATATATATATATATATATTAATATATATATATATATATATCATATATGTAAGCTTCTCTCTACAATGAGGACTGCATCAATTTTGTTTTTGACCATCCTTTAGAATATGAAGAAGAAGAGGATACCATTGTTAACCATTTATTTTCTTATCTCACAACTATTGAATTCCCTATTGATTTGGAAGATAAATCAATAATCCAAATTGTGCTTAATGCTCATGATCTTTTTGAAATTTGGAGTAGAAAATATACTTTTACAAAATGAGTAGGTTTTTTTTCTAAGGACAAGACAAGGATTGTAAAAAATTACAAGAAGTTTGAAGATAAAAAATAATTCTGTGGTCACATCACAACTCCTCTTGAAAAATATTATGGAGAATATTTTATGGAAATTCCTACTTCTCCCAAGCTATGTTATTATGATTCTTCGAATCATACACATATGTTGTAGATTATTCATCAGGGTAAGAAGTGGGTTGGTGTAGTAATCAAGTATCTTAATGATTCAATATTTCTAGTGTTAGTGGGTTGTAAACATTAGAAAAGGAGGTAATTTTGGGTCATAAAGGCTAGCACATGCTTTCATTCCTTAACTTCCTCATTCTCAAAAGAGCACAATTTTCAAACAAACATCAAATGATTGAATGTAATTAGGGAAATTCATAATGAAATACCTATTTTTCGATGAAATACTTTCTTCTATATTTATTTTTAAGCCATGAAATGCCTCCACAAATATTTTTGGTTTAATTAGTTGATCATCTTTGGTTTGTAAAAGCTTCATACTCTCAGTGCATTATTTCACAAAGGTATTGTTGTCTCCTGAAAACTGCTTTTCATTTTCAAAGTTAAATTCAAAATTTCAAGCTCTCACCCTCCTAAAGTATTTAAGCCAAGTTGAAAGTTTGAAGAAATAGAAAAATCCGTGCCCTAGAGCTGTTTAAATCTATGTTTTGCTCATTTTGAGAAATTCTCCATTTCCTGTTTGTGCACGTAATATCCTCTTTACAACCTCCTTTTTTGATCAAAATTGTTCACTCTGTTCTATGGCCTGGGACGTCAAATCATTGTTTTTCCTCCATGCCTTTGGCTAGTGAAGGAAATTTGAAAATTGGACTCAAAATGATGAAGTTCTCTTCCTCTGTGTATTTTTCCCACAGTCGAGGAATGATGGGTTTTCTTCCCCATCAAATTTTGGCCCCATCATCCATGTAGATACGTGGTCAGATCCTATTAGATGGGGAGGAATGTGATTTGGTGGTGAAGTTAACACTTTTGAGTCACTTTTGGTAAAAATGGTAAATTTTCCTCGCGGCCCCAATTAGGCTATAAAGGAAAAATTCAAAGTTGAAGCCCGCAAGGAAAAAGTCAAAGGTGAAGCTCACTGTTGAAAAAGTCAAAGGTAGACGAGCGGGCCATTGGGGCACTTTTGGAAATTTAACCAAATTCTCGAAAGTGAAGTAAAATTTCTAGAATGCTCCGCGGCTCTGCCAAGGTCTCAGGCCCGTTGTTGAAAAGTCAAAGCGAAAGAGTGGGCTAGTAGAGGAAATTGAGTTTTTGAGCCTCTTTGTAAAAAAAGGTGAAAAGTTAAAAATGATTCGCAGCCTCGATCAGGCTATAAAGGAAAAATTCAAAGTTGAAGCCACACAAGGAAAAAGTCAAAGGTGAAGCCCACCGTTGAAAAGTCAAAGCAGGAGAGTGGTCCGGCAGAGGAAATTTGAGGTTTTGAGTCCTTTTTCCCAAAAAGGTTAAAATGTTTACAAAAGTGTCGTGACCCCATCTCCAACCAGAATGATGCCACGTGTCAAGAGTTCAAATCGGAGTAGCGGGCCAGTGGAGGAAATTGAGTTATTGAGCCTTTTTCCAAAAAAGGTTCAAAATGCTAAGAAAAGGGCCGCGACCCCATTGCCAATCAGAAGCATGCCAACTTGTCTAAGTTGAAAAGTCAAAGTGAGGGTGCGGGCCAATTTGTTCCAAATTGCCAAATCTCTTAAAAATCACAAAATTTAAAGGGCTTCCACTCGTAACCACTCCAATCCCTTCCTTCCACATGGATGGCCCGATTTCAGAGTTAGAGGAGAAAATCAAATGGTCTATATTTAAATTGGCAAATCAAACATAACGGTCACGCTTCACAAGATCTGGTTTTTAACATGTACCATGAGTGTTTTCTTCACAACAAAAGAATTTTAAAAGGTGTTGATGAATTTGTGAAGTTGTAACTAGTTTCTTGCAAAGAATATAATGGCTTCTCAGAGCATCATTCCAAAGGGCTGGCGATTGATTTTCGAAAAAGACTAGAGTGCTTTGTACCTAGAAAAGACAAAAAAATGCCATTCTTCTGCTATTTTCTCTTCTTCCTCATAATTTATTCCATTCTCAAATCTATGTACAAACTCTGCTCAAGCTTCAATAATAAAAGAAGGAAGTTTTCACCTCATTGATTGAGGAATTAATTGGTACTTTGTGACCAATGAGTTTCATTTGGTCTTGTAGCTTCTCCTGTGATATTTGTTTTTCTTCTGACTATAAATGCATGTAAATGAAATTTCTAATTAATGTGTGTGTGCATATGATTTTCTACTCATGCAACATTAGTTTTCTCCTACCTCCATTTCTCACTCCCTTTCCCCTTTCTTAGACAAAGTTTCTTCTCTAGTGAGAAATTGCTAGCTTTGCCACAGGGTCAGTGGAGTGCCCCTGTTGGATCTCTGATCGAAAGGCCACCATTGAAATCCACTTTTTCACGCATGCACATACGGAAGTTGCATTTTTCAAGTATAGGGAATCAAATTCCCATAGCATTGGCTTGAAGCACACCAATTTGTCCACAAGACAAATTTTCTCGCCAATAGTTTTTGGCACCCACCGTGGGGCAGATTTTGCAGCATCTGCACCTAAAAATGACCTCAAGGTCATAAAATACAAAAAAAAAGATTCTAGAAGAAAATTTTCTGGAGATTGAATAATCACACAAACTTTATGGATGTAAATCATGGCTATTCTGGGAGATCCTCCTGTTGAGAGACCTGATTTACTCTTTCACATCCAAGAAGACATTGCTTTTGATCTGAGAGAAGATATTTGGCATAATAGACAAAGTGTCAATCAATACTTCATTGCCATAAGGATTTTGGACCTGGAAGAGGAATGTGCTGTCGAATTGGAAAGGCAGAGACAAATTCCAGCACCCCAGAGAAGAGCGTAAACTTTCAAGCTGGCTGATAGAAGATACACCCAAAAACTAGAGACAAGGAGGACAAAATTGATCCCACATTTTTGAAGAACTTCAAAGAAGACAAGAGCTGCTTAGAATTTAGGGGCCTCCCCTTTGCCAAGCAACCGGTCACATTGAGAACCTGAGTGTTGCTAATCCTTTGGATGGTGAATTTTCATACGTCAATGAGAACCTTGATGATTTCACTGACATAGAAACCAAATAAGAAGTTAGAAGAAAGAGAAGTAAGAGCGGAAGAGGAAATAAGGGTTCAACTTAAAGAAATTGAAAGACCTTAGACCGAGGCAGATGAGAGAGCAACAACAGAGGCTGCAGCTTTAGCCAGGTGGGAAGCTAGAAATAGAAATATAATGGGGGATCATGAGGCCCATAGGTCTAATGTACCATGGGGAGGGAATGCTGGTCCACTTCCTCTTCCACCATCACTTCATGACCTCCCAAGAGGCTCAAGAAAGAAGTTCCCAAAATTCAAAGGGGATGGTTCTCATCTCCCTGAAGAACATGTAGCAACATTCATCACTGCTTTTGGAGTGTTGGGAGTTGAAGATGAAGATGTTTCAATTAGGATCTTTTTGGATTCACTCCAAGAAAAAGCTATGTTGAATGGTTCTACATGTTGCCCCCAAGATATGGCACATCCTGGGAAGATATAAGAAGTGCTTTTGAACATAGGTTCAAGAACACAAAATATTGTCAGGATCTGCTGGTCCAATTGGTTCAGATAAAGAAGGAGACCTCTGAATCAATGAGAGATTTTGTAGCAAGGTATGATAGGTTGACAAGAAGGATCCCAGAAGATGTGGTACCCTCTGAAAAACAACTTAAAAAGGTTCTTCATCAATCTTTTACCATCAGAAGTTGGTTTCTTCATCAGAAGATCCCAACCGAAGAACATTGAGAGAAGCTAAAGACTTTACAATTGAGACTGATGATGATCTGATTCTTTCTGGAAAATTGAAAGGAACAAATGGGAAGAAAAACAGGTCAGACTTGAAATTCAGTCACCACTGATCTAATGCTCCAAAAAATGGAAAATGACCTAGTTGATCTCTGAAGAAGCAGTCTGTCACAAATCACAATGAGGAATTCTCTAAGGAGACCAAATCCTCCTAATAGACCAAGAATTGCTCCACCTCCTTGTAGGCTTGCTCTTGAAGTGCCACCAGTCAATGCCATCTATGACACTAGGGAATCAGAAGAAGGAACAAACATTGAGAAAATTGAAGAAGAAAGTATGGATGACTATGAAAACTATCTTGAAATTGAAGAGGCTGGCATGCACAATGGCCTGATTGAATACATTGATGATGAGGAGGAAGGTGATGAAGAAGCTCCAAGTTTTTCATGTGCTATTTTCACTCGTGCACATAGTTGAAGAATGATGTCTAAGCCTCAATAGTTACAACTTGAGAGTAGGAATAACAAACAAGATAACTCTTTAAAGCCTCCACTAAACAAGATCATTAGTAGGGGATCACCATTACCACCTTTCATGGAATTAACTAGAGAGAAATAAGACTCACCAGTTGTCAAGGATCACACTGCTGTGCCAATTAAGTTATCTGATTCTTATCCCAAATCAAAAGTTGTTAAGAGCAATTCTCTTCTAAATGTTGGTTTCTGTAAGAACATCTAACTTTCAATCAAAGGCTACACCCCCATCTCCTTCCAAGCCAATTGCTACATTTGAAAAGGAGAAACCAGACACAAAAAGTAACAAAACCCCTGTCCATTTAAATCCTCATCCCACTATTGGAATCTCTTCCTCATCTACCATAACTTCATTTGACTTTGTAGAGCATGCTAGCAAAACCAAGTCCAACTCTCTGAAATTGAATACCTATATACACATCCTGCCCAATTTGATAGATTCATCAAGGTAGTTTGGGATGGTAACTCTACATCCCTGATTTGTAATTCTAGAGGCTTACTTCTCACACCATCAACACCATCTTCTCAAAACATGCTAACCCTCAGTGCCTCCACCACCAACAAAGTTGAGTCTTTTTACCTATCACTTCTCATCAAATATTTCCAACTAAACAATTGCACTATAGATTCTAGAGCCTCAGATAATGTGATGCCAGAAAAAGTTGCAAATGCTCTTCACCTCACTTTAACCTAGGTAAATGGCACGTGCTACTCAATGGAATCCAAATAAGCTCTATTAGTAGGAAGGACTAAGGATGCTCAGGTTGCACTAGCTGATTACCCTGATAAGAAGATACTCCTGATCATTTTGGTGGTAGATATACTAGCATCTTTTGTATGCTATTGAGTAGAAGTTTTTACAGAGATCTAAGTGGAGAAATAAAAATGGATTAGTCATCTGCAACTATCCCAGTGAAAGGAGAAATGAAGAATTTGTCGTCAGTCATAAAAATGAAGTTCATAATAAGGAAGTATGATGATCTAAGAGCTGATATCCTTTTTCAAGATTGTGGGCTTGGAAATTACCTCCTTACATAACAAAAGGAAGAGGACTTGCCACTTCTCATGGAGGAAGAAGAAGACCTAATCTAGACAATGGAGTTTGATGGAAGTCATTCCAGAGGAGGTTGAGGAGCTGGTGTAGTATTATACTCTCCCTCCAATGAGGTATATCCTTTTTCCTATAAGTTGCAATTTGACAATACAAATAATACAGTAGAGTATGAAGCATTAATTTTAGGCATGAATACAACAGAGGACATGAGAATCAAGAAGTTGAGATGCAAAGGTGATGCAGAGGTTATGGTAATGTAGGTCCAATAGCAATATCAAGTAAAAACCCCAGACTCAGGCACTATAGAAAAAGAGTGTGGGACTACATTGAATCCTTTGATGCATACTCCATTGAAGCTATACCTAGGGAAAAGAATGAAAAGGGTGATTCTCTAGTAGTGTCATCTTCCTTAGTGACACCTCATCCTTCTTTTGGTAAGGATAAAGTGACCATTGAGGTGGTGTTCAGACCTAGCATACCAAATAATGCAAATCACTGGCAGGTCTTCAATGATGACAATCAGATCCTAGCCTTCTTAGAACAAAGGGATAACTTTAATAATATTTTCTTTGAAGGAAGTTAAAACCCACACCATGAATCAGTCTCCAAAGAAGAGAAGGAAGGAATTGAGGTAATTGATGAAGAGGAAGTAATCAAATTGAAAGGAAACAAATTCCACAAAGTCCTAGTTTCTTTGGAAGACCTCTTTGACAAGCATGAGAGGTTCATCCAAGAGAAAGAAAATAGTCTTCTTAGTGTCCATCTGATTTTGATCAAGAAAACATTGGTACCTCAGAGAATCCAAGGATGGTTAACATTGGTAAATGCTGCTTAGTAGAAGAGAAGAGAAAGTTTGTTGCTCACTAAAAAAGTACTCAGATGTCCTGGCCTATTCCTATGATGAACTCAAATCTTTTCAGCTAAAGGAAATGCATCACTCCATTCCTTTGAAGCAAGGAGCTAAGCCCTTTAGGAAAAAAAAGGCCCTACAATCCAAATATTGCCGATTTTATCAAAGAAGAGGTGACAAAGATGCTCAATGCTAGAATCATCTTCCCCATCCACCATTCAACATGGTTGGGTAACATTGTGCCAGTAAGGAAGAAGAATGGGGAAATAAGGATTTGTTTAGACTTCCAAAATCCAAATTAGGCATCTCTTAAGGACAACTAACCTATTCTAATCATGGATCATATTTTGCAAGTATCCATTGGATCTGAAATGTTCTCCTTACTTGATGGATTCTACGGGTACAACCAAAACAAGGTGGCGGAAGAGGATTGTAGCAAAAATATCCTTCACAACACCTTGGGGCATTTTTTCCTACAACAAAATGCCTTTTGGCTTGATCAATGCTAGAGCCACTTTCCAGAGAGCAATGGACTTGGCCTTCAAAAATTTTAAACATTGCATTGTCATATACCTTGATGACCTCATGATTTTTTCAAAGAGGAGGGGAGATCATATCTGTCATTTGGGGAAATTCCTTACAAGGTGTAGGAAACATGGCATTTCTCTAAATCCAAAGAAGTGCATTTTTGGAGTCATAGAAGGTAAGTTTCTGGGAAACATTGTGAACAAACACAGAGCACACATTGATCTTGATAGGATCAAAGCTATCAAAGCACTATCCTTACCAACCAACAAGAAGGGATTTCATTCATTCTTTGCAAAGGTAAACTTCCTTTTTCATTTTGTGCTTGATTTTCTGAATTGAATAAACATATAACTTCCATGATGAAGCCTCAAGCAGGTTTCAAGTGGAATAAGGAAGGAAAAACAACATTTGAGGATATCAAGAAATCCATTTCCAAAGCTCCAAATCTTGCATCTCCAGATTTCAACGAGGAGCTTCTATGCATCAGAACATATAATCTTTTTTGTCCTTGTTCAAAAAAATGATGAAGGTTTGGAAGCACCCATTGATTTCATGAGTTGTCCTTTTAAAAATCATGAGCTAAAGTACAACCAATTAGAGAAACATGCCTACACAGTGGTCAAAGCTATTGAAAGTTTCAGATTCTACATTCTCAATTCCCATATAGTGGTGATGGTCCATGAAAGTGCAATCAAGTTCATTTTGACTCAACAAGATCCTGGGGCTAAGAGAGGAAGTTGGATTGCAAAGACCCAAGAGTATGACTAGGAGATTAGACCCTCTACTTTGGTAAGAGGAAATGGTTTGTGCAAGATGATTGTTGAAGATGAAGCTCTCAAGGCTTAGCAGGGAGAAAAAGATGGTGTTTTCTCAATCTATTCAGGAGATAGTCCACAGGCACTCTTTGTCACCACTACTGAGGAGTGGTATGCTGAAATTGCTTACTACCTCACTTATGAAGAATTCCCTCCTCATCTTGATTACAAACAAAGAAGGACACTCAAGATAAAGGCATCCAAGTTTGTGATCTAGAATCATGCACTTTACAAGAGAGGCCTAGATGGTTGTTTCCTTAGGTGTTTAGATAAGGCGCAACAATAAAAGTTACTCAGGGTATATCGTGATCAATATTGGGGTGGACATTTCTCAGCAATGGTAACCACACATAATATTCTCAGAGGGAGATATTATTGACCCTCCATATTTGCAAACACTCAGGATTGGGTGCATTGCCACTCAGGCATGTGGTGATTTAAGAACCATTTCAGAAATGGGGGCTATATTTTATTGGTGTTCTAAATCCTCATTTTAGTGTAGGGCATACTTATGTACTCATTGCTACTGATTACTTCACTAAATGGGTGGAAGTCATCCCGACCAAGAAAGTCGGCTTGGAAACAGTTTGCAACTTCATCAAGGAGAATATCATTGTTTGTTTTGGAATACCAAAGAAAATTATTGTAGACAGTGCCACCTATTTCTCTTCCAAGGAGCTCACAGAGTTTTGTTATGGCTTTGGAATCTCCCTATCTCACTCTTCCAGCTACTACCCATAGGGAAATGGGCAAGTTGAGTTAAGCAACAAGAACATTGTGACCATTGTTCGCAAGCTGGTAGATGAGAATCAAAGGAACTAGTACAAGAAGTTATATGATGCATTATGGGCTGATAGGATCACTCCTAAGAAGGCAATAGGTATGTCACCTTTCCAAATGTTGTATGGAGTTGAAGTAGAGATTCCCCTCATAATTGAGATGATAGCTCTCAAGTTACTGAAAGAAATAGAAGATGGTCAATACAAAGACTCCATTGACAAGAGTATCCTCTTCCTAGAGAAGGTGGAAGAAAGAATATACCAAGTGGTAGATAGAATTAAGGAGAATCAGTTCAAAGTGAAGAAATATTTTGACAAGAAGACCAAAGCAAGGAATTTCAAAGTTGGAGATTTTTTCCTGTTATGGGACAAGAGAAGAGAACCAAAGGGCAGCCATGGAAAGTTTGATTCATTATGGTTGGGACCATTCCAAATTCATAGAGCTTGTGGTGAGAATGTTTTTCTCCTCTCATACTTGGATGGAATGCCATTGGAATTTCCTCGAAGTGGGAAATAGTTGAAACTATATCATTAGTTAAAGCGGGTTGTCCCCCGCCTTGTACCATAGGCGATTTCGTAGGTGTGTTTTTACCTTTTATGTTGCATGGTTTTGGTTTAGTTTTGTTTGGTTTTTGTTGTTTGTGGTTTGGCTTGTGTGTTTCCTCCTTCCATTCTTTCTCAGAATTGTACATGACTCTACATGGCTCAATGGATAAGTCACTGGTCAACGTTATAGGGTTTAAAAATTGAGATTCTGGACAGGGAAAATTTTAGTGGCCAATATTCGTAATATGGAAAATATTCCATTTTTGAAAATTTTGAAAAGGTGAATTTTTTGGCACGGGTCAATGACCTGTTCGCCTAAAAATTACACTTTAATTTTTTTTAGGGGTCGGCTTTTCCTACCCTTGAAAAATATCCCCTATATAAACCTATATTATTCGCTAGGTAGAACACTTCTACTTCACATTTTTCAACAATATGATATATCCCGTATTATAGACGTGCGACAAGGGGGTAAGTTATTGACGCGTGATAAGGAGGGTTTGCAGACAAGGAGATACTGTAGATATTGATGCATAGTAGATGCATGACAAAGAGTTTGTTGACGAACGACATGGAGATTTTTTCGATGAGCAAGAAGAGGGTAGAGGCTGTAGACGCGTGACAGGATATTTGTTGTCACGCGTCAAAAAAATGCATTGACGTGTGTTAACAGACCTCATTAACGCGTGTCAACAAACCTCATTGATGCGCGTCAACAACCTTGTTGACGCACGTCAAAGAGGTCTTTTGACGCGCGTCAATGAGGGTTATTTGTTGACGCGCGACCTTGACAGATAGTTGACACGTGACAAGGAGGTACAACAGATATTGACGCATAGCAGACACACGACAAAGAGTTTGTTGATGCGCGACATGGAGATTTTTTGATGAGAAAGAAGAGGTCAGAGGCCGCAGACGCGCGACAGGAGATTTTTCTATCACGCGTCAAAAAAAATGCATTGACGCATGTCAACAGACCTCAGTGACACGCGTCAACAACCATAATAACACGTGTCACTGAGGTCTATTGACGTGCGTCAATGAGGGTTATTTGTTGACATGTGACCTTGACAGATAGTTGACACACGACAAGGAGGTACAACAGATATTGACGCATAACAGATGCACGACAAGGAGTTTTTTGATGCGCGACATGGAGATTTTTTGATCAGAAAGAAGAGGTTGGAGGTTACAGACGCGTGACAGGATATTTTTCTGTCGCGCGTCAAAAAAATGCATTGACGTGCATCAACAGACCTCAGTAATGCACGTCAACAATCGTAATGATGTGCATCACTGAGGTCTGTTGACACGCGTCAATGATGGTTATTTGTTGACACGCAACAAGGAGGTACAATAGATATTGACACATAATAGATGCACGACAAAGAGTTTCTTGATGCGCGACACAGAGATTTTTTGATGAGAAAGTAGAGGTCGGAGGCTGCAGACGTGCGATAGGATATTTTGCTATCACGCATTAAAAAGAATGCATTGACGTGCGTCAACAGACCTCAATTATGCATGTCATTACAGTTGTTGACGCCCGTCACTAAGGTCTGTTGATGTGCGTCAATACATTTTTTTGACGCGTGACAACAAAATCTCCCATCGCATGTCTATAGCCTTCTATCGCAGCACTTGACAGTCAGGTGAAATTTTTTCATACAACCCACAAAAAATTCGTCTTCCCACCAAACCGGTTCTGGGGATATTCGCTAGGTATTCTCCACCTCTGATTTCCAAGAGGTCTCTTAAAATGAACCCTGATTCTAGATCCTCATACCATGTCTTTGTCATGCTCAGTCCATGTCATGTCCCCAAGGTAGAGCCAACTATTGTCTCCTAAAAACTCTTTTCATTTTCCAAATTAAATTCAAAATTTCGAGCTCTTGCCCTCCTAAAGTATTTATGCCAAGTTGAAAGTTCAAATAAATAGCAAAATCTATGCCCTAGTGTTGTTTAAATCTCTATTTTTCTCATTTTGAGAAATTCTACATCTCCCGATATATGCACATAATATCCTCTTTACAATCTCATTTTTTGACTGAAATTGTTCACTTGTTATATGGACTAGGTAGTAAAATCATTGTTTTTCCTCCATGCCTCCAGTCACGAAGGAAATTCAAAAATTGGACTGAAAATGATGAAGTTATCTTCCTCTATGTATTTTTCCCACATTCAGGAGTGATGGGCATTATCTTCCCCATCAAATTTTTGCCCCATCATGCACGGGTACGTGGACATACCTAATTAGAAGTAGGTTGATGGAGAAATTTGTGTTTTTGATCCTCTTTGTTAAAAACGTGAAAAGTTAAAAAGTGACCCACAACCTCAATTAGGCTATAAAGGTAAAGTTAAATTTTGAGCATGCAGGGAAAAAGTCAAAGTTGAAGCCTATAGGGAAAAATTCAAAGGTGAATCCCGTCATTAATAAGTCAAAGTGAATGAGTAGGACATCGGAGCACTTTTGGAAATTTAACCAAATTCCCAGAAGTGAAGTAAAATTTCTAGAATGCTTCGTGGCTCCACCAAAGTCTCGAGCCTGCCGTTGAAAAGTCAAAGCGAGAGAGTGGAACAAAGAAGAACTTTGAATTTTTGAGCCTTTTTCTAAAAAAGGTTAAAATTTTGAGAAAAGGGCCACGACCTAATTTCCAATCAGAGGATGGAACATGTCAAGAGTTCAATCGGAACAATGGGTCAGCGGAGGAATTTGAGTTTTTGAGTCTTTTTCCAAAAAAGGTTAAAATGTTGAGAAAAGGGCTGCGAGCCCATTTCCAATGAAAATGTGCCACATGCCTAAGTTGAAAAGTCAAAGTGGGGGTGCAGGCTAATATGTTCCAAATTTCCAAATCTCTTAAAAATTACAAAACGTAAAGGGCTTTCCCCTGTACTTGATCCAATCTCTTCCTACCACGTGGACGACCCAATTTCAAAGTTATAAGAGAAAATCAAACAGTCTATATTCAAACTAGAAAATCAATGTAACGTTCGTGTTTCAAGATCTGGTTTTTAACTCACCATGAGTGTTTTCTTCGCAATGGAGGAATTTGAAGAGGCATAAATTATTTGTAAATTTGTAACCATTTTGGCAAAGGATATAATGGCTCCTTAGAGCCATTCCAAAGTGATGGTGATTGATTTCAAAAAATACCAGACTGCTCTGTACCTGGAAAAGACAAAAAGTGCCATACTTTTTCTATTTTCCCTTCTCCTTAGAATTTCCTCTATTCTTAAAGCTCTCTATAAACTCTATTTTAGCTTCAATAATAAAAGAAGGAAATTTTGCCTTTTTGATTAAGGGATTGATTGGTACTTTGTGACCAATGAATTTTATTTGGTCGTGTAGCTTCTCCTGCGGATTTTTTTTTCTTCTAACTATAAATGCGTGTAAATTAAATTTCTAATTAATGTGTGTGGGCATCTGATATTCTACTCACAACATTATTTTTCTCCTACCACCATTTCCACTCCCCTTCCCCTTTCCAAGACAAAGTTTCTTCTCTAGTGAGACATTGCTAGCTTTGCCATAGGATCAGCGGAGTGCCCCTGTTGGATCTCTGGTTAAAAGGTCACCATTAAAATCCACCTTTTATGCATGAACCTATGGAAGCTACACCATTCAAGTAGAGGGACTTAGATTCCCATAGCGTTGGCTTGAAACCCAGCAATTTGTCCACAAGGAAAATTTTCTCGCTAGCAAGTACCTAATTATATCATCCTATATCAAGGTTTTTCTAAACATTGTGCATCCTTCTGTCTCATATGTAAATATTTTCTTCTCCTTTGTAGGTACTTTCCCAATTTTATCTTGTTTTCGTTCCCATTTCTTTTTGTAGTTTATGTTTCGTTGTACATAGTCTTGTTATTTTTTGGGATTGTATTCCTTGTTGTTGTGTTTTTCTTCCTTGTTTTTGTTGTGACCATTTTTAGTGTTCTTCTATATATTCCATCTCTTTTACCAATGGATAAAGACGCTGGTATAAACCTTGAGATTTTAGAGTTTGAAATTCTACCTTGGTTGTGCACCGCCCAATTTGATTCATGTCCCTAGAAAGATTCAGTTGTTATCACAAGATTAATATGAAATTCAAAATTTTATTCATGGGTGAAAATATCCATGTCCTAGTACTTTTACCCCTTTTGTTAAGCCTAATTGTCAAAGAAGTTAGCCAAATTTTACATGTTTTGGGGAAAAATAATGAAAATCGATCTTTTGAGGAATAAGTGGAACTGTTCTTTTGTTCCATCTATTCTCTATTTTATTAACTTTACCCATGAACTATTAGTATTGAGTGGTGGTGAATCAATATTTTAAAGGAACTAAGGAACAAATCCAATGTTCTTTAGGTTCCCTGGAATTCCAGTTCATTTGAGATATAGTGAAACTTTTTAATTGGTAAAACCAATTCTTGGTAAAAGGAATAATTTTTTCCTTTATTTCCACCTTATACGCAAAATGACAACCCTTTAATAAATTAATCAAAGGTCTAGAGGTTTTGAACCATTATCTATGTCAGATATAATAGGAATGCAAGGAACAAATCCAAACATTCATTTGTTCTTTGATTTAATAACCTCCTGATGACTGGATAGTTAAAATCAAGGCATTGTAATTTGTAAATACATTGGTTATAAGAACATAAGGAACATTCCATTATTCCACATATACCCCTTTGTTGACTTAAGGAAAATGAAAAAGGTTTTATCAGTTAAGTTGGCACTTGTAGGAACTTCTAGAATAGCTCACATGTTTCACCATTCCACTAAAACCCCACAACACCGACAAAGGCAAAGGAAGGAGGTTGGATCAGGAAAAATTTCATTCTTTAAAACTCATGGAACAATTCTCCCATTCTCTCAATTCTCCATTTTTCTACCCAAGCCAAAAAATCATTACAATCAGTAAAGTTGGTGAATGGAAGCATTTTAGGAAATGTTCCACAATTCCTCTAGTGCTTTGGATTACCGCTTGGGCTCACTATCATTCTATTTTTTTTCAGAAATTCTTAGATATTTTCCAAGAAGGATGGTTATGAAGGTTTTAAAATTGAGTATTTGTAATGTAATGACAAAATAATGTATTTGTGCCAAATTCCATGTATTTTTGACTTAAGTTATGCAAAATAGAGTTTTTGTGAAATAGGGTGAAAACTAGTTAAAATAAGTACTTTTTGATGAAATAAGCCTATAAAAGGGTCTGATATGTAATTATAAGGGGGTAATTTCTATTATACTACTATAAGAGTAAGATGTTATTAAATAAAAAATAATTCTTCTCATTTTATTCTCCATCTATCCTCTTTCTCTCTTCTGTATCATTTGTATATTGTGGAATTGTGGAAAATTTTATTTACCTTTATCTATCGACAACCATAGAAATTTATGTCAACACATTTCTCATTTAAGGGGACGACTATCCGTGTTAGATGAATGCACATATTATTAAATATCATGAACATGTAATGCTAGAATAATCTCTAATTCCTTTTTTTAAAGATGTTTTTTAATTATCCTTCCTCTTAATAATATTATTTATTCTAAAATCCTTCTCATATATATTCAACCCTATCATTCTTAAAACATGAATCTAGTGTTCTCACAAAACATTTTCAATAGTTGTACATTTGTAAATATTGTAGGATTAATTTTTGTTTGAATAAGGGAAGCTCCCCATCAAAGATGAGGGATTGTGGTGCCCTAAACTATTGGTTTTTCTTACATGCAACACTTAAATATTTTACCAAAAACATACAGTGTCCCTTGTCTCTTGTCCCATGATTACATGGGAAAAGAGGGAAACAAATTTGCACCACCTCTCTCAATTATCTCCCAGACACATGGATAATAATAGTTTATCCTCGACATCTAGTTTTCAGCCCCCTTCATCTTAATCTCATGAAAACCCATTCTGACACTTGTAATGACCTGATGTAAAGCACATTTTGATGAAATTCATGTCTCCTTGCTTCATTTCCCCTATTCTTTAGGGTTCAACTATACTTCAACCCCCGTCTGACATCAGTTAAGCATGGCTGGGTTAGATCTGAGTTAAAGTGCAAAGGAGTGAGTGATATGTTTAAAATCCATACTTAGCCAATTTTATTCTTTTAAAAATTTCATTTTCTTCTCCGAAGATCACTCTCCTTGGTGTTATACTATTGGAATGTGTATGAGAGCTCATATACTAAAAATGGAAATTCGCTAGTATCTTACAGACCCCTTGTCTATTTCCCATGAAATTTTAACATCTTCTTCTCAAAAATTCCCTTTTGATGATCCCAAGAATGCATCTAATGGTGGTATACATTATTTTTAATATCTAGACGAAGTTTCCATTTATAAAAACTAATTGTTTTAGTTCTACATAAATTTGGCAATTGAAATCCTCTAAGAGCTAGAGAAAATAATCTTTCTAAAATAAGAAAACTTTTGAGACCAATATCATTATGTTCTGACACTAGGAAGGCCCACTTATAAAAATAGTAAGCCTTACCAAGCTTCATAATCTATAAATAATAAGCACTAAATTTTTTTTTTTATCTAAGTTTTCATTTCTCCTTACATATCAAGAACGCTCAAAACCATCAAATTAATCAAGTTGTAACTAAACTAGAATTCCTAAATTAAGACTTACTTAAAATACTAATTATTGGGATATTGGGCAAGAAAGAAGGATGTTGAACTACCCATGATGGTGAAAGGACATCCATGAAGTATTTGGTCAGTTGTAGGACTTCATGGTGACTTGAAGGATCCAAAATTTCAAAGTATGCACTTACAATTAAGTATGGGAGTAGTTTCTCTACTTGACAATGATAAGCATCATAGACATATTAGCATGCGAAAAATAAAACTTGGGATGATAAGTGATGCATAACATAAAAGGAAAGTGATATCATTCAAGGTATGTAAAGCTGAGACCCAATTCTCAATCATCTTCCCAAGATCTTGGATGGGGATGTGTTTGATGAGTATGATGGTGAATGCAGAGTTTCTTCCTTTTCTATTTGTAGAATAATACCTTTTCAATGAGGAATGGGGGGACAAGAGGTTGTTTTGGTTTCCCAAGGTTTATTCCATCTAAAAAGGAGATATCTTTATCACGGAGGTAAATTTTAAAGTTCAAGGGAATCACGAGGAGGAAGGTAATGTAACTAACCGTTACACCAAAACCTTTAGGTGTTAGTGAAATCTGAACACCAGGATCATCACATCCCACCACACTTCTGTAGATCCCAACCTCGGGATGGGTTTGTGCCGACATTCCCATACATATAAGCCTAGCTTCACCAACATTTACGCACCCCACGGGCCCCAGTTACATGACTTAACCAACTGAGTGGGATTTGAACACATTTGGTTGCTTTGATACCAAATATAATGAATTATCACACAAAAAACTTGAGGTGTTAGTGAAATTTTATTATGAGCATCAATATAACACCAAAGAACACAATATTTTATCTGAATGATCTCAATATGTAATTAGAATAGCTTCACCGCTTTGAGGGGGTAACCTCCAAACGATACAATAAGACTCAAATGCTCCATTTATTTGATGATCAACTATTACCTACTAACACCTATTTATACTATTCATATGTTGTGACAATCACCAAGGCTGACCTACTAATGATAATATAACATATATGAAAGAGATGCATCATAATAAAAAGTTATGATAGCCAAAAGTTGGCTATATACATCCAATGTAAGATATATAGTTAAGGGAGTAACATTCCCCTCCCCTTCAAAGCAACATTGTCCTCATTGTTTGGAATCCCTCGAAGTTTTTACACAAATGGTTCATCCTCCCATGATTTATCCTTAATATTCATATTATTCCACTTGATCAGGTACTCGGTAACGACTCTATTTCTCATTCTTTAGGTGTGTGTTTGAAGAATACTTTTAGGTTCCAATATTATCATTCCTTCCTTGTCCAGTTATGGAAGCACTTACTGGGTGGAAATGTGCTTCCTAATAACATTATTTAAGAAAGAAATATGGAAGAGTGGATGTAATTTACTTCCTATAGGGAGCTCCAGCTTATATAATACACTACCAATTTTCTGCAACACTCGATAAGGACCATAGTATTTTGGAGCAAGCTTATTATCCTTCTTCTATTGTTTTAATGATAAATGATTATATGGTTGTAACCTTACAAAAACAAAGTCACCCTCTTCATATTTTCTCTCACTACAATGTTGATCAGCCTATTGGTTCATGTGGTTTTGTTCCCTTGCCAAATTTTCGCTAAGACTAGAGAGTACCTCATGTCGGTGTTGAATGTGATCTTCTACTGCTCTCACCTTTGGTTTAACATTCAAGGCAGATATGAGTGATGGAGGACACTACCCATAAAGCACCAAAACATTTCAGAGGAGGTATGAAATGAAGTATTGTTACACCATTTTTTCAATGGAAACCATTTCACCCAATGTTCTTGTTTATCTAAAGTAACACATCGAAGATATTGCACTAAAAATTTATTTACCACCTTAGTTTTCCCATATGATTGGTGATGATAAGAGGAAATATAGGCCAATTGGGTGCCCAAACAAGAGAAAAAGTCAGTCCAAAATTTACATGCAAATTATGTACATGTATTTGTTAGCAATGCAAAAAGAGTTAGAACTAACACCTAGTAGTCCTAAAACAAAGCTAAATCAAATTCAATGAACCACCATGCTTAGAGCTTAAGAAAAACTAATCTACTAACATCACTGCATTAGAAAATGAAAAAATATTCAAACTAACATGTTAATTCATTGATCTCTATCTCTATTGAATGTTAATCAAATGAAATGAACCTATTTAGATCCTTAGCAATCAAATGTTTGATTTTATGTTTAAATCCCAAGGTTTTCAAGAATGGAGTCTTGTTAATCCATGGATACAAGACCATTTGACATATCCCCATATGACTTCAAAACTTGGTGGATGAATACAAGAAATGAAATTAACTAGCTTCTCCAATGAAGAATGCTCCAAGATGACAAATGGCTATAGCTTATTTGTTATATACTTTCTTTTGTTTCTCAAGGAATAGGTGTAAGTGTAAAGGTAGGAGGAGGGCTCTTTATATAGCCCAATGGATATAGGAATCTCTACATCCCTTTTTATGTGGGATAATAGACATGTTGAGTTAGTTATGGATAAAGGGGGTTTAGAAAGGGTTGAGTTAACTTTAGGATAGTTTAACTTGTCCTTTAGTGACTCATGTGGATAAAGTGGGTTTATTAATTAACCAAATTGATTAATTAATAGGTGTGTAAGCTTATAAAGGCTTTTTAGAGGAATATTAGCATGATTTAGACTATAGAAGGGAATTAAATCAACTAAATAATGATTTATTGATTTAATGAAAGGGCAAGCTAATTAATTAATAATAATTAATTAGTTTAGATAGAAGGAAGGATTAATTAATGGAATGTCGGTAATTAGGGTATTTGTTGAATACAAGACTTAAATAATTAATGTAATGTAATTAATTAATGGTGATAGGAGAGAAGATGAGCATTATTGATGATATTTCACCAATTTGCGGACAAGGGGATGATTAGCACAATTTAAGTATTTTAATTGTTCAGGATAAATTATACGTGTCTCCATTTGCCCCTCTTTGGGGTGGCATGAGCGATGCCACTTTAAAGATAGTAGATAGATAAATTTTTAAAGTTTAGAAGAAAAATTAGTAGAAGTGATAGATGCCCCCTCGAGTGTCGATGGGGTGATGAAAGAAGGTAATAGACAATCGCAAAAGGTGAGATAATGGATAGAAGAATGAGCAGAAGCAAGATGCCCCAGGTGAATAAGAAGAATAGTGTTGATAGGAGAATGATGTAGAGGAGGAATGAAGATGGAAAGAAAAGAGAAATATTTCATCTAGTGTATTGAAACAACTTTACTGTCATCATATTGATAAAGATCTACATCATCAGTCCTTATTAAAAATATAAGCATATAACAAAAGTAGAATGACATGAAAATCCATACTATGAAAATATGTCCATTGCTGAAAACACCAACTCCATGCAACATGAAAAATGTAATGCAATATGAGAAATTAAATTATGCCTAACTCCTTGCAACATACATAATGCAATACAATACGAGAAAGTAAACAAGCTAACCTGATAGAGAAACATAATGTCAGGTTTTTGTTATCAAGCTTTGATTCTGACCTGTACGAATTAATGACAAGGGTTAAAATATGGTGCCCCAAGAAAGGATATATGCAAGGGGAATAATGGAGGACACTTGGGTCCTATGAAAAGAATCCAAGTGTCTACATTTTCCCCTCTTTGGGGTGGTGTAAGCAATGCCACTTCAAAGATAGTAGACAGATAAAATTTTAAGTGGTGGGAGAAAAATTATTAGAAGTGAGAGATGCCCCCTTGAGTGTCGATGGGGTAGTGAAGGAAGACGATCAATGATCAAAAAAGGTGAGAAATGGATGGAAGAAAGGAGAGGAGTAGGATGCCCATAGATGAAGTAGAAGAATAGTGTCGATAGGAGGGTGATATAGAAGAAATGAAGGCAGGAAGAAAAAGAGAAAGATTTCATTCAATGTACTGAAACAACTTTATTGTCATCATATTGCCAAAATATTTACGTCATTGGTCCTTATTAAAAATATAAGCATATGAAAAAAGTAGAATGACATGAAACTCCATATTACGAACAATTGTCCATTGCTAAAAACACCAACTCCATGCAACATAAAAAATTCAATGCAATACGAGATATTAAAATATGCCTAACTCCTTGCAACATAAATAATGCAATGCAATATGAGAAAGTAAAAACAAAACTAACCTAATAAATAAACATAATGTAATTTTTTTGTTATCAAGATTTGATTCTGACCTATGTGAATTAATGAGAAGGGTTAAAATATGGTGCCCCAAGAAAGAATATATGCAAGGGGAATAACGAAGGACACTTTGGTCCTATGAAAATTAATCATGCACTATGAAACAATACCAAGAAACTCATTGTGCCCCAGAGTACATACATAGTATGAAAACCAGTTTTGTTGATGGAGTTAGATCAAGATGATCCGCGAGTTGCACACAAGCTTAGGCGAGAACCAAAGAGTGATGTTTTTTAGGATGATTTATATTATTTTTTATTTTTCTTGAAACATATTTTTCTGAAGCATATATCGCTGGGGGCATCCATGCTTCTTTTTCTTCATGTACATAGCTTTAGAAAACTTATATTTTTCAAGAACCATTGATGGCTTGATGGAAGGATGTGGAAGTGATTGTAATGACAAAATTGGATAGTGTTAAAAAATATGCCCAAAATTTCTTCCCAACAAGTTTATTATAAGAGAATTGTGATAGGATCTCTAAGAGGTCGTTTGTTCTTTAATTTACCAAGGTTATGAAAGACCAAAGTCAAACGGATACCATAGAGATAAATGTCACAAAATGTGTGCAAATAGGCTAACCACGATAACATTGAAGTGATGAAAATGGTAGATGACTTGCAAATGAATATGAAAGAAAGGGAAGAAAGATCATCCATGTGTACGCAATACCTAATTACAATTTTTGACCTTTGTACCTTTGATTTTATTTTTGTAATGTTTTAATGTTGTTGTATGTTTGAACTATTTTACGATTTTTATGAGTTTTAAATTTTTTGGAAGTCAGGACTTATAATGTCACTCTGCGTGATAGGATCCAACAACAATGTGTATGAATTCCTTGATAAGGGAGACTAAGCATGTTTTTTTTATCAAGAGTGATAGGATCCCTGATTTCAATGATCATGGTGAGTTCACACTCAACAAATGGATTTGATTTGTTTTGAAACATGGGTTTCGTATGTGGGAGTTTGAGTTCCCTATCCATAGGTTTCTTCACTTTGCACCATACTTGATGGGTATGTTGGTGTTCATTCTAGAATCACATTTGATTTTATATTTTAGGATCATTAGAGTTGGTAGCTTTGGATCTCTTCATATTTTATATCTTGGCTTGATAAAGAACCTTTCTATGTTTCTTATAAGCTAATGCTTGACTTGTTTGATCCTGAGAAGTGAGAGAAGAACATGGATGTTTATAATTGATGAGAGGAATGGCAGTGGGCTTGCCATAATATTTGGCAAAAGAATAATGTGATGGATGAAAAGGATACGGTCTAAGGATTGAAGAAGATGGGCTATTAGCAGGTGGCCCAAGAATATAAGAAGAAGGGATACTAGGACGTGACCCATAGATAGAAGACGAAGGGCTACTAGGATGTTGCCAAAGAATAGAAGAAGGGCTATTAGGACGTGGCCCATAGATGGAAGATGATGGACTACTAAGATGTGGCCCAAGAATAGAAGATCATGGACTACCCAAGGGTGATCCATACATAGAAGATAAGGGGTTAGTTAGGTGTGCCCCAAGAAAATAAGATAGTGGACTACTCAAAAATGTCCCATAACTAGTAGAGGGAGGGCTACTAGAAGGTGACCCACACCTAGACAAAGATGAAGGGCTACTTGATGTTGACCCCATAAGAGATTGTGATTAAGGAATTATGATAGACAAAGAGTGATTGGGTGATCAGAAGATAGGCCATGGATCAATGTAAGACCTAGAAGTTTCCTCACATAATGAATAATGTGAAGATGGAAGAATAAGAGGAGGATCAAGTTGCATGATCTGAGGATCTTCCTCCACTTATTGATAAAATGAATTGTTGATGTGTGTTATTTTCCACATCATTAGGTGAGTCATCTCACTTAGGTGAGATCATAGGTCCATGTGTCATTTAGGGGTCATTATGAGATTCCCTTACGCGTTAGTGCGTCATATGCATCAATGGGAGTTACACTTCTATTCTAGGAATGTAACTCCCCATCTCTACTCAAGTTGTCATGATTGCAGCATTGGGGGTTACTCAAAACCTCCTATATGTACACATCTTTTGATCTATGAGATAGAGGAGAATTTTATGGCTTAACTAGGTTCTACCCATGTTTCAAATCTTTGCATGCACATTCGATTGATACTCGCTCCTCCCGATATCTCTTCAAACTATTGTTCACACATACATTGATGTGCACGTCTTCCCTCGTGATCCTCGCTTGCGGGTTTTAAAACCTCTTTCATGGTATCAGAGCAGTTCTTGTGGATCCATCCACTCATCAGCGTTTCTGTGCATGTTTTCTTGCTTCCGGCGTGATATCTAGATCTTGGTGCGTGTGTCGTAATGGATATTCTGTCATGTGCTTCAGTGCATTGATTCATGAATTTAATACCTCTGTTTGGTTCTTGAGTGTTCATGGTGGCTTGTTCTGGTTTTGAGTTTGGTGGTTATTAGTTTTAGACCATTTGTTGTAGCTCTTTGTGCCTGTGCATCGGCTTCTTACTCATGTTGCATTTGTTGGTGTTTGGTTTTCATGGTTTTGGCTTTACAAAGGTTATTATTCTAGGCTTCTCTATATTTCACAAGCTTAAAACCTTGATGAATCTGTTGACCAACTTCCCCAGCTCACGGCTCGTGCTCTAATTGCACTTTTCAAGGGGTTATTGTATCTAGTTTTGTGTGTTGGGTGTAGGTTTCTTGCTAGTATTGTTGTGTTTAGGTGTAGACTTGGGTTTTTCCTTTTCTATTCCCTATTTAAACGTGGTTTACATTGGTCTTCGACTCACTAGCTCATACCTCATTAAACACTTGCTATTGTTTCCCAACATCTGACTCGTGCATTGATCTACTGACTTATGCATTAGTTTTTTGGGCTCCTGTTGCTACACTCAACATTTTTTTCTCTTGCTACACGGGAATTTTACATTGTCCTCTAACCTCCTGGCTCACTTTGCTTCACTGTACAAGTTTGTTTCGGCCCTGCTCGCCCTGGTTTGACTCAGTCTCGGTTTCACCATTGTGCTTCACTATACCAGTTTGTTTCTGCCCTCCTCGACATGCTCCAGATCTGCGTTTGAATCCTCCAAACAGTGCTACTCGCCACTATTTTTTAACCTGTTCAAACATGGAACTTAGACCTCTCTACTCTCATGGATATCTTGGGCCTTGCCATGGTCAACTCAGTGAATTTTACAAAGTAGACTTTGACATTTGGAAACCAGCAACCTCAGTCCACATGGCCCTTCACCTTCCTGCGTCATGTACATCTTTACAACTATCTTTTTGGGTGTTTTTCTGCTGCAACGTGCTCACAGACCTACAACGGTTTCACCTCTTAGCACGTGGTCTCATCTCTGACGTTCCTGCAGCTTCCTCCCATGCACAGACAACAACTCCAACCTGTAAACTTAGATGTTTTCTATCCAACACAACAACTCCTTAGCATGTGGTTCCTTCATTTAGCTTGGTCAAAGAGTATCTTCAACATGGGCCCCCTCCTTTTCACCTCTTTTTGATGTTTAAAGGTGTTAAAAATTAAAACATTCAGTTTGGCATTGGTATTTTTATTTATTGGGTTGTATTTTACTTGTAATTTGACCTTCTTACGCTTGTCGAAGATGGAGGGTGAGGTCTGGGGTTGGTAGGAGGCTAATACCCCCTCGTAAGAAAAATAAACTATGCCTAAAATTTGATGTTGTTTCTAACGAGTAGTCACACGACACCCTTTGCACCCATTTCAAGCACTTTTTAAATTAGTTTGCAGCGTTTATTGACTTTTTCCATCAATTGCGGGAATCTTAATAATGCCATAACTTTTGACTCGCAACTCATTTTTGAGCACTTATTTAGTCAAAGTTGCATGATTTCTCACACATTACGTGATGAAATTGTCAATTTTGTAAATGCACTACTTTATAAAGTGCCACATTTTGGGGGGGTTGACTATACTCTTGGGCCTTCACACATAGATACATTATCGGTCGAGTTTGACATCTTGCTTTTGTTCATCTTGCATTTTTCACAATGGAGAGTTCTCTTTCTAGACTTGAGTGTTATAGGATCACCTTACAGCCTCTACCACATCTCACCGGGAGAGGGAACTATTCAGCTTGGTGTGCTTCCATGGAACGTTACTTCACCCATGAGGGTCTTTTACCCTTCTTTCTTGGACCAATTCCTGCACCCACTGATCATCATCATCTGGAGGACTTCCTTGACACTTTTGACCATGTCTTTTATTCTCATGATGATGCATGTCTCTTGTTATCTCTAGTTTCATGTGGCAGATTGAGATCCACCTCACAGTGTCTGGAGCATTCTTTAGTCCTTCTATGGAGACCCTTCACATACTGCCACCGCTGTTGTTGCTACTGATTTAGTTGTCTCCTCCATTTCTTCATGTGATGATAGTTCCACTGACACAGGATCGCTTGGTTCTACTTCTGATGACAAGGATCGTGCACCCAGGTCTAATGTCAAGAGCATTATAGAGGACTCTTCTCCTCTTTCTCTCACTATTTCAGAGAGTGTTGACACTTCCCATATCTCATCATATATCGAGCAATCTTCTACTCAGTCTCACACCATCATTACACCAGCCTCCTTTCCACTTCTAGTGTGTGAGGCCCATTCCACTCCTCTACCTTCATTAGATGACTCATACCTATCTGACATCGCTCTTCTGTTTGTTGAGCCCCCTCATTCGGACGAGTATCTGCCCGACCTTAGTCATTTTTTCACAGAGTCTACTTGTGATGCTCTACAGGTCCCTCATCCATCTACAGGTGTTTTCGAGGATTTCATCATCTCCATTATTGGGAGTGCCCCTTGTGGGACTCTTACCACTTCCACTTTTTCAGATACCTTCATTGATCCACCCTCAGTTGTGGATCCCTTTTCTATTGTGGAGGATGTTTTGTTCCCTTCACATCACTTAGACATCCTTTCCATAGGTGTTCCTCTTTTATACTCTGATAGTTTTTCACTTGTGACATTACCTTCGGTTCCTTGGCACTCACTAGCTAGACCTATGTCACACTTTTGTGTAACAGACTCAAAGTTCTTCGTGTTGTTGCCTTCAGTTTCCTTTGTGGAGTGGGTAGATTTCTAGCACATCATTTCTATCCTTCCTAAGGGTAGGCACACAGTTCGTTGTGGGTGGCTCTTCTTCAGTTCAGAGGTAGAGGATCTCGTCATCGACATTCTTTTGGGAGACCTCCTATAGCTACAGAGTTCAGATCCGTTCATGGCATCTTCTGCATTCCTCTCATCTCCGTCTTCTTCTCTCTTCTTCTTATTTTTGAGAGATTTCCTCTTTGTACATGGGTATCTTTTCAGGCTCGTCTAGAGTTGGGACCCATATTTGGCATCTTTCTTAGATTAGAGAGTGTTTTTTTCTCTTATGGTGGATGTTTTTCCCACTAGGTTTTCCTTCATTGCTTGGGACTTCTTCTTGTATGTGGGTACCCTCATCAGGATTTGTACTGGGACCCATTTCTCATTTCTGACTTGCTACCCTCATCCTAAGTTACGATGAAGGGGGGGTGTTGGTGTGTGTTATTTTCCACATCATTAGGTGAGTCATCTCACTTAGGTGAGATCGTAGGTCCATGTGTCATTTAGGGGTCATTATAAGATTCCCTTACGCGTCAATGCATCAGCATGTCATTGTGTCAGTGCGTCAGTGCATCATGTGTGTCATTGGGAGTTACACTTCTATTCTAGGCATGTAACTCCCCCTCTCTACTCAATTTTTCATGATTGCAGCACTGGGGGTTACTCAAAACCTCCTATATGTACACATCTTTTGATCTATGAGATAGAGGAGAATTTTATGTCTTAACTAGGTTTTTCCCATCTTTCAAATCTTTGCATGCACATTCGGTTGATACTCACTCCTCCTGAGATCTCTTCACGTTGTTGTTCACACATACATTGATGTGCACATCATCCCTCATGATCCTCGCTTGTGGGTTTTAAACCCTATTTTAGGAATCAACCTTTTCCTCACAATACGTAGATGCATCAAAGTCTAAAGAGAATCCTTGCTCGTAATATACTAAAGGAATATTTTCAAATGCCCCTATAAATGCCTTGATTATTTCTTCATTCTGAAAGAGATCAATTGGTATGAGTTTTTGATTAACCACTAGGGGTTGATTAGAAGAAATAGGTTCACCTGGTGTGGAAGACTTAGAAGATGTTTGATGATGATTGATAGAAGAAGATGATGTGGGGGATTAAGAAGATGTGTAGCTAGATGTCACAAGAGTTGAAGAAGGTGGTGTGGACATACCTATATGATGGTATATCATCTATAAACTAGTAGGATTAAGTCCAAAGTCTGTATATTGCAACGCATGGGTCAATTCAGATGTTTGATTTGAAAGACTTTGAGTCACACGAATCTTCAAAGATGGAAGACTTATTGGGGTTGATTGATGAAGAAGGTCCTACGAAGAAGGGGAGGAACATGATTCAAGAGTCACATTGGATGAATAATAACAAGGGTCCTACAAAGAAAGAGAGGACCGCGATTCAAGAATTTTATTAGATGTTTGATTGGAGGGATTTGGAGTCACACGTATCTTCAAAGGAAGAAGACATCGTTAAGGCAACTGATAAAAGGGGTCCTGGAAAGAAAGGGAGGACCGCGACGTAGGAGTCATATTAAATGTATGATGAAGAGGTTCTTGTGAAGATAGGGATAACCATGACATAAGAGTCACATTAGATGACTTAGAAGTTGGATTAGATGAATATGAATAGTAGTTTGGATCCGAATAGTAGTTTGGATCTGAATCATCAGAAGAGTTAGAGGAAATATTTGGACTAGAATCCTTAGAAGAATAGGAAATGTTTGGATTAGAATTAGAAGAAGAATGGGGGGGAACTTGAATAATAATTTGGATCAGAAGCATCCAAATCATACTACCAACTATGAGATGAAGGTGGGGAATGAGTTACCCAAATGGGTTCTCTAGCATGAAGAACCAATCGAGGTTTTGTCATGATGGGCGTATTTTGATGTGAACACCCAAACTTTGATTCCTTATTAGCGTATGTATAAGGGACCTTATGATAATCAATCATTGTTGGCACATGTTGGGTTCAAAGGTCTAAACCTAGACTGTATGATAAAAAAATTTCAAAGTGAAGAAGGTTTCATGTTGATTTGGGCAGCATAACAACAACCACACTAGACTTTTCATAAATATGGGGATGCTTGTATGATTTTCCAAAAGGGAAGCTAAGGAAAACATAAATCGTGATGAATCAAGACTGATAATCCAACAAGGGATGAAGGCATAAATGTCAAAGGATTGATCAAAAAATTTAGCAACATAAATGGATACAAAGGGAAATATTTCCAATGTTCGATTGATGCAAAAGTTGCTCTGAATGTTTTTGCCAAGGTTCTGAAAGATGATTGTTCAAAAAATGATCATGAACTTAGGAAAAAACAAGAAGATCAAAATGGAGTCAAAGACCCAAAAGATTGTCCTGGAAATGAATTTATAAGATGGATAAACACAAGGAACAATCACGCAAGTTCAAAACACAAAGCCAAATTAATGACCAAAGAATAATGAACGATAAAGAATCAATGGATCAAAGTGATTGTCTAAAATGGATATGTCGATGTGACAAATGAGACACAATCACACAAAATTTGTTTGTTTTAAACCAATCAATCAGCGAATTACTTCTTAAGTCTATTTCCAAATGATAGTTGGTGTTTTCAAGATGATTAACAAAATGTCACCATTTATGTCAAGTTCAAAGAAATGAACAAGGCGCAAGTAATAACAAGAAGTTAATGCGGTTTCCCAAACATAAGTATACTAAAAGCGAGATTGAATTCAATCAAGACCTATATCCCAAAAAGTGGCAGTTACAATTCTGAACAACACAACAATATCACCAAGATATGTTAACCAAACTTTATGCAAAAAAGTACGGTATTAATATCAAGAAGATATTGATATAAAAGCACACAAATGGTAACACTCAACACTTTTCAAAATTGAGGTAATAATTGAAATCAAACTAAAGCTGGAGTATACCTAGTAATTGTTAAAGTGTATATAGCATAACATCACAATATAGATATTTAGGTCAAGTTAACGAGAATCAAGACATAAATACCAAAATTATAGAGACACGATATAAACAAGATAACAATTCAACAGGAGAGTCAATGTGATGAATCAAGCCTAATTATGATGACAATCTTGAATTGAGTATCAAGATCAAAAAGGCTACCAATGATATTAAAATGTCTCCACACACTTTAGACGTTTAACAACCCAGCTACAAACATGGATGGGCGTAAACGGACACAAAAGTGGCGAAAACAATCAATTGATAACGCAAAGGTAGTCACTCTTCTTTTGATGAACAAAAGTGTCAAAAGAAAGTGAAGGAAGCAGATCAATTGGGGTTGAAAAAACGTTGGCCTCACTTCGGCAGAGTTTCGCCTCACCTTAGGGCAAGTGAAAAACTAAGCAAAAGTAACGTTTCACATGTTTCGTGATGAACAATAGCTCTTAACTCAAAATTGGCTTTGAAATGGTCAAAGTGAGGCTCCTAGCCAAAGATATCTTCCTAGGTGGCTCTCTCAACTATGTGTTACAAAGTTGTCTTAAGCGAGTTCGATTTACCCAAAAAGTCGCAATGACTAATTTTGGGAGTATCTCAGCTTTACTTTACCCTCTTTCAAGCACAGTGGGCACACTAGTGCGTCCACGTGTACTATCATTGGGGTCGACCATACGGACAACCGGTAACGCTAACTCACAAGGAACAACTAGTCAAGTAGGTTGTGCGTGAGCACTTCCCGTTTCGTCCACAAGGTTCCCTCTTATGCATGGACTACTTTAGGGTTCCTGAGGACCACCCCCATTGTTGTAGCTTAAGGCTTATGCCAAAGGGGTTATGTCCTAGTTTTAAGCGAACGTGACGTACCCTTATCCGAACCTGCAAATACAGTGTTTTGAATGTGCTTTTCTTTTTATCTTGTTTAATTTTAATATGGTTTGCTTGAACACCTTTTGGCAACCCATACGGACAATTGTATTAGTAGTTTGATATTTTTTTTCGATTCCACCTTTTCTTTGACAAGTGTGTGTTTTGGTCCTACACAACGAGTTAGTAATTTTCCATAAACAAAAAGGAGGATAAACCATCATTTCTGATTCTCAAGATCATCCAAGGACGCAAGAGAAGAGCATACGTGACGTTTCTAAAATCCAAGAATTGAATGCCAAAAATGGAAAAACATTTAATACAAACACACCAAGTTAACTCATTCCAATTCAGATATTCTTAACAATTTCAAAGCATCAAAAAGACCTAAGAATCGTTTCTGATTCCCAAGATCGCCCCAAAGGACGCGAGGGAAGAGCATACGTGACCTTATTCTTATAAGCAAGCATGCAAAGTCTATCTAGTCTAGCAAAAGCATGTAAACATACCCTACAAAAATAGGCATTAATTAGATAAAACCTGCAAAGAAGTTAGCACTTTAACACTTTAATTTTAAGAAATACTGAAAGACACCTGCGCCCCAGTTTAGGCATGTGCACGCGGGTTAGGGCAGGATGCGCCCCTTTGTGTTTTTCAGACTCACAGTGCACCTGCGCCACCCGAGAGGTGTCTGCGCCAGGGTTAGGGCGTGTGCGCCATAGCAGATAAAAAGCAGTATCAAGTTCTGACAGAGCGCATGCGTACACTACCGGAAGATGTGCCTGCGCCAGGGTTAGGGCGTGTGCGCAATAGCAGATTAAAAAAAAGTAGTACCAAATTCCGACAGAGTACCTGCACCACCCAAGAGATGCCTGCATCACTAGTGAGATGCCTGTGCCAGGGTTAGTGTGTAATGCGCCAGCCTGATAGGTTTTCCTCTGCTACAATGAAGGTACAGTACGAAAGAAGTGTCTGCGCCCCGATTTGGTGTGCCTATGCCCTGGTTAGGGTATGTGCATCAGGTTAGTGTATGTGCGCCCGGGTTGGCAAACAGAGATACAAACTCCGACAGTGTGCCTGCGCCACCCGAGAGGGTGCCTACACCAAGGTTGGTGTGCCATCGCGCTAGGGTTAGTGCGCTTGCGCCCCTCCTGCAACCAAAGTACGGCAAAAAACAAAAAAAAAATCTCACAATACTTCAAATTTTAGCAAGTTAGCTTGAAATTGGCAACAACCCATTAAAATGATAGCTATAAATGAGAACCTACACATATAATACTAGCAGAAATCCTACAGAAATTGAACATTATTTATCTGTATGTATATATCAAAGGTTAGCCAAAAACAATAGAATTCAAGCTAAAATGCTAAGGGACTAAGGATCCATCCCACCAGGTCGTGCCAAATGTGTACATGTATTTGTTAGCAATGCAAAAAGAGTTAGAACTAACACCTAGTAGTCCTAAGAGCAAAGCTAAATCAAATTCAATGCACCATCATGCTTAAAGCTTAAGCAAAACTAATCTACTAACATCCTTGCATTAGACCATGAACAAATATTCAAACTAACATGTTAATCCATTAATTTCTATCTCTATTGAATGCTAATCAAATGAAATGAACCTGCTTAGATCCTTAGCAATCAAAATGTTTGATTATGTGTTTTGAATTCCAAGGTTTTCAAGAATGGAGTCTTGTCAAATCCATGGCTACAAGACCATTTGGCATATCTCCATATGAATCCAAAACTTGGATGTGATGAATACAAGAAATGAAAGTAACTAGCCTCTCCAATCAAGAATGCTCCAAGATGACAAAATGGCTATAGCTATATTTACTATATGCTTCTCTTTTGTTTCTCAAGGAATAGGTGTAAGTGTAAAGGTAGGAGGAGTGCTTCTTTATATGGCCCAATGGATAAAACAATCTCTACATCCCTTTGCATGTGGGATAATAGAGATGTTGAGTTAGTTGTGGATAAGGAGGGTTTAGATAGGGTTGAGTTAACTTTAGGAGAGTTTAACTCTATCCTTTAGTGACTCATGTGGATAAAGGGGGTTTATTAATTAACCAAAGTGATTAATTAATAGGTATGTAAGCTTATAAAAGTTTTTTTAGAGGAATAATTAGCATGATTTAGACTATTAGAAGGGATTTAAATCAAATAATTGATGATTTATTGATTTAATGGGAAGAGTAAGCAAATTAATTAATAATAATTAACTAGTCTAGGTAGTAAAGGGGTATTAATTAATTAGAAATAATTAATTAATCTAGATGGGAAAGGGGAGCTGATTAACGAAAGGTCGTTAATTGGCGTCGTTGTTGGATAGAAGAGTTAATTAATTAACGTAATGTAATTAATTAATGGTGATAGGAGAGAAGATGAGCATTATTGACGATATGTCACCAATTTGTGGACAAGGGGATAATTAGCACAATTTAAGTATTTAAATTATTTAGGCTAAATTATAGGTGTTTACATAAATATTGGATCATGATCACTTACTATAATTTTTGGGGTGCCATGGAGATTTTTAACCGTATCCATAAATTAGATGGCAACTGTACTTACTGTGAAAGGGTCAGCGAGGGTACAAAAATGAGCACGCTTCTTAAGTCTATCCACCACTACCATGATGACAATTTTCCCTTATGATTTAGAAAATCATGTGATTAAATTCATTAATACCTCTTCCTATCTCTTGCTAGGAATGGACAAAGGCTAGAGAAGCCCAGGTGTCTTAATGGTATCATCCTTATTTTGTTGACACACCAAGTTGATGTTTAGCATAAATTTGATGTTTCTCTAAGACTTCTAAGATTGTATTGACATGTTGTAAGTGTTTCTTCCATGATTTGTTTTAGATGAGTATATCATCAAAAAATAATAAGACAAAATTTCTTAGGAGTGGTCTAAAGACTTAATTCATCAAAATTTGGAATGTGGAGGGAGAATTTGTAAGACCAAATTCCATCACTAGGAATTCATAATGGCCTCTATCAGTTCTGAAAACTATCTTATGAATATCTTGTTTCTTTACTCTAATTTTGTGATACCTAGAATGTAGATCTGGTTTTGTAAAATAAATGTCACTATACAACTCATCTAATAAATAATCAATTATAGGAATAGGAAACATATCTTTAATAGTGCACTTATTGAGATCTCGGTAGTATGAAAACATGTTCCATCTTCCATCCTTGCAATGCACCATCACCACTGGAGCCAAATAGGCACTCTAACTCTGACGAATAATACCCATTTCAAATATTTCCTCCACCATCTTCTCGATCTCAATCTTTTACAAATATGGATATCTATAAGGCCTTATTTTGGGGGGTTGGCTTCCTGGAATCAACTGAATGGCATGATCATGCTCTCTTTCAGGAGGAAATCCTCTTAGTTCATTAAAGAAAACTACATGTTGATTAATAACCTACTCAAGATCAAGATGCAATACCTTCATTTGTAGTTAGACTCCCATAGAGAAAAATTGTGCTACAAAACCTTTAGACCCCTTTTCAAGAGTCTTTCGCATTTGGTGAGAACTCACCACTTAAGGATCTTTATCTTGTAGTCCTCAAAGTTCAAACTTTTTACCCTTGGAATGAAAGCGGATGAACAATTCCTTGAAATTTATCTCTATGGTGCCCAAAGTTGTGAGGCACTGAACACCTAATACAATATCAAATTCTCCCATGGGAATAGAAAACATCATAGATTCCAATGTGTAGTCACCCATCATGAGTTTGAATTTATGGAATTTTCTTGAACATTGGACTGTGCCACCATTTGCAATCATTACTTGAAATTTAGGTGTTGGATAGATGAAACAATTTAGTCTTACTACCATGTTATGATTGATGAAATTATGTGTGCTCCCTGAATCAATCAATATTGTTACCTTCTGCTTATTAAGATAACCCATGACCTGAAGGGTTTGTGGAGTACTAATACTTGATAGAGCATGGCATGAAATAGTGGGCTAGGTATCTCCAGATTCTTCCTCTAATTTTTCCACTTCCTCAATTGATGTTTCCTTATATTCTTCCTCATCACCAGATCCTTCAATGTAGAAAAACATTTCTTAGAACATTTATGATTAGGTCCATATTTTATATCACAGTTAAAACACAATCCTTTGTCCCTTTTTTATTCATTTTTTTGAGGTGTCAACTCTAAATTGGCCGAGGCTACGATGGAGACAAGGTGTTACGGTCTTTAATGCTATAGAATAACTTCTTTCTACTGAAAAGAAATTTTCCTTTTTCCATATGTGCTATGATAATATAATAAGAAACCTTAAGTGAGTTAAATATGTACACCTCATGCTCAATGTGATCCTTAAGACCCCTAAGAAATAGGTCATTCAAATTCTCTTCTGTAATATCCTCCACACATAAGGAAAGAATTTACAATTAGTGGACAAACTCCTTAACTAAACTTATTTGATGTAAATTTGCTAATTGGCTGAAGTAATTATTTAAAACACTAGATCTATAGAGTAATTGAAGCTCCTCGATGAAAATTGTCCATGTGACATTTAGACCATTCTTCTTCCTTTGAGCACATAACCAATGATACCAAACAAATTGATCATGTTATAGGTATAAGGATGCCACTGTTACCATTTTTCCCACTAGGATCTGATGTAGATCAAAGAAATTATCCATTTGGGTTATCCAATTGAGTGGATCCTTTCTATCAAATTTGCACATTTCCACTTTTGGAATCATGCCCCGCAACTAGTGAGTAGATCCACCTGAATGAGTAAAATATCCTCCATAATTGGATTGGTTTGGATCTATGTGACCATTTGTAGAGGAACTCATATGAATCACATTGCGATTTGTATTTGAAATAACACGCAAAAAATAATTATGAATTTCATGAAAATCCTTCTGAATATCACTCCTAAGGCTAGCTTTTAGTTGAAGAATCTTAACATTAAGGTCATCCTTACTTTCCATATTGTTTACCCTTTCCTGAATTTGGATGACCACCTCAGATACTCGCACACCAGAAGACTCTGAATCCATATCTTCGTTATTTGGGGTCATTCTTGGATTTTCTTTTCCTTTTCCTTATCCTTCGGGTAGATCTACCAGCCATGACGTAGGTTTTGGGCCTCGAGGTAGACTTAATAGGGGAGAATTTTAGGGTTTTGGGTTTTGTAATTTTTTGGGCCAAATATAGGAATTCATAAAAAACACCCTATCTATTTTTTGGAAAGGTTTATGAAAATATAAGAAACTTGGAAAATTTTAGAAAATTATGCCCTAGGGAGACAAATTATAAAACAATAAAGAACCACAATAAATTTTGTAAAACAATTCAAAAATTCTTGAAAATTGGAGAGGAATTTACTTGACTGATTTTTCCACACCAAAAAAAACTATTGTAGAAAAATTGCTACTAATCTTGAGATATCAGAATCTACACAATTAGGGTTTGACGTTGCGCTAGCTAAGATTAGGCTCTGATACCACTTGTAATGAAATTGCTTGTATTAATATGATTATGAGCAGAAATATAATTGTTGTCGTTAGATCACTACACCGTTCGAATGGCCAAAACATGAACATGAAATTCGACGTGATTGGGAAAATTGGGATCACCTATCAAGTTGTGTGACTTATGCTCGAGGTGAACCTATGGAGAAGGCTGGCTTCCTTTTCCTTAACTAAGTGTTGTACTACTCCTAGTGCAATAAAATAGTTATCTAGTCCTATGCTAACATTTTCATGGGTTTTAGGGAAAGATATTTGCAAGAAATGAAATTATACTAGGGATGTTCATGCAGCAAATAAATGGTGTTTCTAGACTCAAGAAGGGTTGATTTGAAGAGGGTGTGTGCACCACAAGTCAAATTTACCTACTGTAACTTCGAGACAATAAATAATACCATAGAATAGGAAGCATTTGTTCCCTTTGTTAAAATCAATCGAACAAGGCAATATATAAATGTTTCAACAAAGAAGGATGAAATTGAGAAGGGTGAACAAGCACCATAACTCAACTGCATGCAATATTCCACCACTTTACAAGCAAAGAACTCATGGAACCTACAATAGAAACTTCAACTTGCACAGTGTACATGTAAGCATGAGAAAGGCACAACGAAGTATAAAAGGATGAAAGGACCAATATTAGTCACAAAGAACAAACTTTTATTACTTAAAAAACATGCATAATGCATCATACATTTAGAAGAGGCAATAGCTATGACTACAGTCTTTAAAGGAGGCTTGAAAGTTCCCTCAACATACAAGAACAACTTACAGGAGAAGGAGGTTTTCTGAAAACTATACACTTGTCTTCAAAAGCCTAACTTGTCCAACCTCTTAGAATGAGCTTCCAACTTACATTTATAGAAGAAGTTGTGAGAGAGGAGAGAAGAAGTCATAAATTACCTTCCTAAATTGAAGGTACATGATGTACTTATTATAGTTGGTTGAACCACTTTGAGAAGCTTCCATCATGTTCCATTAATGTTGTTGACTTAATTCTCAATTAATTAAAATAATATTTAAACAAAATAATTTAATAATAATAAATATTATTATTTAAAATATTTAAATAAAAAATATTAATTTAATTAAAATTAATATAAAAATATTAATTACATCATGGTGGGCCCCCTTGAAAAACTGGGTTGCACTAAATGGGGGGGTCATGAGAAAAAGGCCAAAAATATCCCAACTTGGTGGTTAGCTTGCCGAGCCAACTCACTGAGTTGGACTTGAGTTCCTCCAACAATTTTTCTCTCCACCGCCATAACCATCACCGATTACGAATTGAGCTCCTCTTGTCTGCATGCATTGACCAAGCTACTTTATATATTCCACTGAGCACTGAGTACATCCCTTCGTTTAACATGGAGCCATTTCTATGACTCATCGAGCCATCATTGAGCTGGTCAATGAGCTCTCTTTCATTATGTTTTTTATTGATCCTTCTATGAACTCGTGTAATTCTTGGAAGATAAATCAACTCATGCACAGATGTACACCAATCTAAACATTGCCTTAACCATGCTAACTTGAGGACAAGCTCAAATGACTCGAACTCTAACCCTAATTCTCTTGTCTTATTGACACCGGTGATCTCTCTAAATAGCTCTATCTCACATTTTTTTGGCTTGAGAACTCTCTTTAGTGAGCCCTCTCCAACTCAATCCCTCATGGAAGCTCATCCCATATGCCAACTCACTCAGTGAATGGTTCAACTTGATTGGTCAAATCCTTCATGCGAGCTCCACACTTCTTTCTCCTAGAGTTACCTTCAACTCGCCCCATGAACAAGCTCTGGTATATTCTCCTTGTAATCTTCTCTAAAATTTACCATGCTTGATGCCTTGTGTCTCTATCCTCGATTAAAATGATTCAATATCTTTTGTCAACTAATCCTCATGACATGTTGAGCTCATTTTTGTCTCACAACCAAGCCATCATCACTCAAAATCTACCAGATGAACTCACCGAGTTGTTGGCTTTTCACTCATGCTCAAATCACCATGAATCTCCTGTTAGATTGGTATGTGGGATTCCACTTATTTCCCTATACACTTGATGTCTACTCGGCTTTTCCTAAGCTCTTTCTAACTTCATCCCTTGAGTGACTCCCTTACCGAGTCTATATACTGCACTTGCCTTGTGACTTTTGAGTCACAAACTCCTGAACATAATACCTGCAACTCAATTCAAAATGAGCATTTCGTGGATCCCATGATCCATGAATTTCCTCCAACACATGCCTTGGTGATTGCAATACTGAACTATCACCATCTCCTATGCGTGAATTATTTCATGAGTCATACAATCACTTGGAATCAATGCCAAGCCCTTCATGAGTTAAAACTATAGAGGTTAACTCATTTCTTGTCAATGAATCCTCCCTGAGTGACTCACCTATCTCATTATCCCAATCTCTCAACATGTCAAGCTTAAAAGAGCTCCCTCCACCTCTTCTGTTGAGCTCGGCTTATCTCCATGATGAACTCATAGGTTACTTTCTCAATGAAGAGTTTGATCGAGTATCCCAATGGCTTGGTCATCCTCCATTGGAACTATTGTAACATGACTCATCTAGATGAGCTCACCTCTACGAGCTTTGTCTCATCTTCCATTAATCTCCCTCCATAAACTCGGGATGCTCTCACTACAAATACGAGCCCAAATGTCAATGTTGAGCTGCACTTGTTTTCTCGCAAGCATGAGTGACTTAACTCCCTCTACATGTAACTTCAAAAATTTATGTTCTAGCTCACTTAAGATAGTTTTACCATGGTCTTCTTTGAGCCATTTTACTCCTTTTCTATGTTGTGAGATCCCTTCATTATTTTATCTGACTTGCTAAGTCTCCACGTTAGTTGTTCCATTGGCATTGAGGTTATTTCACCTACATAGTTGAGCCTATTTGCAAGTCCAAGGATCCTGAATTGATGCCCACACTTCAAATTTCACTATGTTATGTTATTGTATGACCTATCAAACTTGAATCCTGAAACCATCCATTATCTTGGCCTCTATTTTCTAAACTCACCTAGTTATCTCCCTACGATATACTCTTGTGATCAAACTCACATCAACCCTCTGAGATGCTCTATTTGGTTTAGCTATGTCACTGTGGTTCTTCAAACACCTTACATCAATTGATGATCCAATCTGTCCGATTAGGTCACTCCATGTTACACACTACTTGCATCAAAAATAAGAATTCACTCATCACCATGCCGACTCAATCTTCATCGCACCATATTTGCTGAAAAATCTATAGAGTTATCAGGGAGCACTTTCTTTGGGAGGAGAAAAAATTTCTGATGACTCAGTCATGTTCCAAAAACATATCCATAGTGGCGAGATTTCCCCAAATTCCTACTTGTTAGAAAAACTCCTCAGTGGACCTGACATGTTGGCTCGAATAACTCAAATATCAACTTGTTGTTTTCCCATGAAATTTCTTCTATAATGACTATTCCATTTTGGAATTCGGAATGTTGTTTTCCCATGCACGACATGGCCTCCACACTGCGTAACTTCGAAATGGGGTACTTGCATTTTCAATACCATTTTTCCCATGTATCATTTGGTGACTTGGCTCTTGATGTCTATTTTTCCACCTAAATCAAACCTTATCATGCTCCACAACTCATCTCAACTCAGACCTGGCTTAACCTTACACAAATTTTGACTTTCTAAAGCTTGATCTGAGCTCATGGGTCTAAATCTTCCTAGTTTTTAAAAACAACTCAACCTCAAGATGGAACATACCCTTATTTAGTTAAAACTCGATGCATTGAGATGTTTATTAGCTCAAAACCTCCATCTTCAACTGGATCACTGGAGCTAAAACATAAGGCTTTAGATAATTAGATCTGATCATATAAACCTAACTTGCCAAACAGCTTGCCGAGCTGCTTAGTGAGTTAATTTGGCTTGGTGATACTATGAGCTCCAAATTGATTTTCACCATGATTTTAATTTTTTTGGGATCTTACTTGAAAATGAGAGAGTCATGACAACCTGTAAGATCTCCTAAAGGTAAATGATTTATTTGATCATTTTATCCGCATTGACTAGAAGTGGGCCTCCAAGCCAATTTTCTTATTCTTTACAATCCATGAACCTCCAAGACCAATCGACCCAAAATGACCTCAAATTTTCTTGAGACACTATAAATTTTCACAAAGCACAAATTTTACTTATAATATCCCAGAGTGTTTCATAAAGGGATCTTCCAGCTCCAGGATACCCCCATTATCCATTTTTTCCTAGGAGGCAAAAAATGGGTAACATTTTTGGCAACCTCTCGAGGATGATTTCCTACTAAGCATGATTCCAGTAGCCTTAAGTCATCCATTGGGCATGGATTTTATATTGAAATCCCGAAAGCGATTTGATCTTCTATGATACATCTCGAAGTCTTCTTGAGCATTGTATATCTTGGACCTCCCTGGAGTGTTAAGCATGAAGTATATTGTATCTAATAAATATTAGGCATTTATGAAATACTAAATGAAGAAGCATTATGAGACTCTTATGGAAAATTTGAACCTTCCTTCCCTTGAGAAACTTCAGAGAATTATAAAATGTGCAATAACAACACACAAAAAAACAACAAGGAAAGCAAAAGAACAACAACACACAACAATGTGCATAAGCACTTGGAGGAAAACACCTAACTAAAATATATAGGGAGTGGAATGGTCTCAAAATAAAACTTTGAGATGTATCCCATTCACATGAATGGGAAATTATTCTCCATTGAGCCTAGATAGACGAAATTAATCGGCCTCTTTGCAACTCGTGATGATTTGTGGCCCACTCCAAATAGTTTCAAACTTGGCATGCTTTCCTGGTTTTGCTCGATCTTCATCCCATTTGAGAACTAAATCTCCTTCTTGAAAATGCATGTTGGACACTTTCTTGTCAAAATATTTCTTGACTTGACCCTGATGTTGCTCCAAAGTCTTCATAGCCTTGTTCTGTACTTCTTCCAACTCCATGAGTTCAACAAACCTTAATGTCAGAGAATCATTCTCTATAACTTCAAGCTGATGAGATAAATCCGAAGAAGGTAACTCCAAGGAGAGTGGAATTTTTACTTCCCTTCCATATACAAAACATGAAAGTAGAATTCCCAATGGCCCTTTTAGGTGTGATTTGATCTACCCATAAAATAGTCTTAAGATGTGTATGCCAAGTCCTCCTATTAGTTTCCATTGTGTGCTTGATAACCCTTATGAGGTTTTTGTTGCTAGATTCAGCCAATCTATTTCCTTGCGGATAGTAATTCCATGAAGTCTTGAGGTAGAACCCATTTTTAACAGCCCATTCTCTCAACTTCATACCAAGAAAATCCACTGTGTTATCTGAAATGAATGTAAACAAAACACAAAACCTTGTCATTATACCTTTTAAGAAATACAGAACTACCTTTTCATTACTCTCCTTCAATGTTACCACCTCTGTCCATTGAGTAAAATATTCTATTGCAGTAAGGACCAATTTATGTTTGTCACTAGATGGAGGATTAATCATTCCGATGAAATCTCACCCCCATTGAATAAAGGTTTGATCTACTTGAATTTTATGCAGTGGAAGAACTACCCACTTCTTCTTTCCTATGAAAAAGACACATTCCTTACACTTCCTTACCCAGAGATGGGAATATTTGAACATATCTGACCAATAATAGTCAGCTCGCATGATCTTGGTAGAATTTATTCATGTAGAATAATGTTCTTAACATAGTCCATTATGAAACTCTTCTAGTATCTTACTTACCTGTTCTAGTCACACACACAGAAGGAGAACACCATTCAAATCCTTTCAAAAGAGAACATTATCCACCAAAACATATGGAATAGAATGAAGACAGAAAATTTGTCTTTGATTTTTTTATCCATGTTCATAGGATATACTTCTGAGAAGAGGAAATTTCTCAATTCTGATAACCAGTCAATGTGATCATCACTCTCATCAATGTTAAGGAGAGTCGTGTCCTCATCACCTATTGATTCCATGTCTGCAGATTTTTTTTTACACAAACCTTTACCTCTAACAAGTTTGGTTACTTTGATATTTATATCATACTTCATTGCCATCATGATCCATCCAACACATTTTTTCGTTCATCTCTTTGTTCAGAAAAAGTTCCTTGACACTTGGACTAGACACCATCAGATAAATTTTGTTGTTGGACAACATGTGTTTAAATTTATTCAAATCTTGAATAATCACAAAGACTTATTTTTCAAAAAATGAATATTTGAGATCATCCAATTTGAGGGATTAACTTAAGAAAGTAATTTTTTTCTCTATCAGGTCATCATTTTTTTGGGTGAGGATACCTGAAATGCTCTCTTGACCTATAAAAGCATAAAGGAGAAAGTATTTATCAAACATGGGGTCTACTGGCATGGGAGCTTGAGAAATGGCCATTTTATGGCTTCAAAGGTCTCCCCTCCTTCTTTTTTCCATGAGAATGGCATACTTTTCTTTAGCATGGTTGTCAATGGTTTAGCCAATGTCACAAATTGAGGTATGAATCTCTGAATGAAATTTATGGCTCCCGCAAAACTTGGGAGACCCTTCTGGTGACTTGGGAGAGATAATGGCATAATTAAACGAATCCTGGCTAGATCGATTAATATTCCTTCCACTAAAACAACATTCCCCAACAACTTTCCCTCTTGCACTATAAAACTACATTTCTTGGGGTTAAGTAAAACCCCAAATTCTCTATATATACGAAAAACCATCCTTAGATGTGTGATGTGGTCTTCTACATGCTTAGAGTATACAATTATATCATTAAGATAAACCAAAATCATATCGTTTATTAGTCCCTTAAATGCCATGTCCATGGATATTTAGAAAGTAGTCCTGACATTCGACAATCTAAATGGAATTTTTTTGTAGGCATATGTGCCGCACTTAGTATTGAAATTCATTTTGAATTGGTTGGATTCTTGAACCAAAATTTCATTGTAACCTGTATATCCATTTTTATCCATAGATGGAAGAGGATCATGGTCTTTCAATGACACAAGATTCAAATCTTTGAATTCCACACATAACCAAATCTCTTTTTTCTTCATCCTTACAGGAACCAAATTGGCTACCTAAGAGGAATGCTTGATAGGAAAAATTATACATGCCTCGATGAGTTTGGTTAGCTCCTTTCTCATTAGTGGCTCGATTTTGGGATTAATTGGCCTCTTTTTTTGATGGACTAGCTTGGCATTAGGATCTAGTTTTATGGTATGTTATGCTAGATCTAGATCAAAACCATGCGGGTCCTTGTAGATCCATACAAATATTTCATGATACTCTTCATAAAGTTTGATGAAAGATTCTCTCTCTTAGGAAGTACACACTTTTTTGATCTTTAGAAACATTTCATTTGATACCTCGACTTCCTCAAAATATTCTTCTTTGACCACAATGTTAGATATTTGTCTTTTGGCTTGATCATCTGAATTGAAAATGGATTCTAGAATAACCAAACCTTTTGGTATCTTGTGGCTTTTAATGTATGATTTGATCACCATATGATTCTTGCAACTTATCTTGATTTTTCACAGCAAATTCTGTCTCTTTTTGTAGGAAAAGAACAATTTATTTGTCACTATTGAACACTTTCCAACTACTTACATTATTAGGGACTGTAGGTGAAACCACCATTTTGACAAATTGCTTCCCTTCTTTCATAATATTGACATGTATGTTGTATTGCGAGATAGTTATAACAAGCCTATGAACATCTTGGTTTTGATTTTTAGGAACTGCATGAATCTCAAAACCTTTGAAATCCTCAATCAAATCCCAGATTTGGTTCTTGTATGATCTTAAATGATCATTTTTAGATGCATTGTGTGTCGTCACCTGATGAAAAACTAAATCATTGTCTTCGAAAATAGTCATGGATTTTATTCCCTTCTTTTAGGTTAGCTAAATTCCTTGCACAAGGGCCTCGTATTCAACAACATTGTTCGTGAAACTAGAAATATGAGAAGTACTTATCTCCCTCTGGAGAAATTAACATAACATCAGCACTAGATCCATTCTTACTTCTCAAGTGATTGATGAATAATTGGCACAGTTCTTCAGATTTACTTGGTGTTTTCACAAGTTGTGGTATGATCATATCTTCTTCATGAATGTAGTATGTGCCCAATCCTGTCTCTTGAAATAGTAGAAAAACCAACTTCCTTTTTCAACACATCAGCATAGGGATCGTACTGATGATCTCCAATCACTTCATCTAGTATAGTATCATGGACTTCTTCAACAAGAGTGGTTGTTTCATGATCAACATCTTCTTCTTTTGGATCACTGATGGTATGATTTCCATTTATAGGACTAGAAGTACAACATTCTACATGATTATGACATATTTTTTTCCCTTATAATTACGTTGGTTCTGTATTGAGTCCTAAGAATCATATGTGACCAATCGGCCAATAGGTAACCACCCATCTTAATAGTGAAATCTCATTGTAAACAGATGGAAAAGAGAGGAGAGAGATCAATGACTGATATGTCTTATGTGAATGAAAAACTCAGGCATGCATGGATAGTAAGTTGAATTCCTTTGATAACTCCAACGGTTTTAATGGTTGTGCCATCTAGCTGAAAAATTCCTCTTGTAATTGGTGTATATTGTATGCCTAGTATATCTACATTTTTTGTGAGTGATTAAGCTACTAGCATTTGAATCAATCATGCAATTATGCACTAGGTGGTCTCCATTGATCTAAGAAATATAGAATGGTGGCAGTTTGTTTACCTTAGGAATACTTTTCCCTTCCCATTGACACAAACGCATAGCAGTTACTACTCCATGACCTGATGATCCATCAGTTGTAACAAAACTATTTAAATCCACACATGGAAAGTTCCTTTGAGAAGGAATTGAGAGTGTGTCCCACATAGTAACTCTCAAGTTGGTCTTCTTCATATGTTCTACTATGCTAAAGGGAATTAATATAACTTTGTTGATATTGCTTTGGGTGTTATAATCTTCCTTTGGAAAGTTATTATTGGGTACAATGATGCCTGAAGAACCTTCTTTCCTCACGGATTAACTAGCATGTGTTTCTAGCGGTTTCTTTCCCACATCTTTATCAATCATGGTTTTTAGTAGAAAATGTGAAGTGGATGTTTGATTAGCTTTGGAAGGTTGAGGTTCCATTGCTCTCTTTTTTGAACAAGTGTTTTCTACCATTGATGAGGAATCTGTATTCAACTTGCAAAAATATTCTGCTTGCCAATTTAGAAAAAATGGTTTCTTCAAGTGCCTATGGTTGATCAGTTATCTCTTGCGTAGATGAATTTTAAGTTGGCTTTAGAGGGGCCGATACAATTTGAACCATAAGGGCCTGGATAAGAACTCCATTAGGAAAAATATTTTTATTGTGGGGTTGAGAACAAGCATAACACCATTCGTAGTCTTGAAATAGACTATTCTGGATGCATTCTATGGCTCTAGATGAGCTAGCAGCAAGAGGGTTCTGAATTTGCAAAGGCTTGACATTCGTAGCATGAACTGCAGTTTGATTTTGAGGCTGATTGTTCCCTTGAAAAAGAGGATGGCTATCCAAGTATTGCTGATTTTGTGGCTGATATGGGTGATTATATTGAAATTTTCACCTCTTGAGTGCAATGAGCTCGTTCCCAAAATTTTTAGCAGCGATTTGACTTCGAACAGATCATTCAAAGGAATGGATGTAGTCATAGTTGATTGATTGGAATTTTTTGGAACAGGAGCAATAACTAGTTGCTTCCCTATAATTTCAACAAATAGAGGTATGAAAGGCCTAGGTTTGATCTTTCCTTCTTGAATTAAAGAATTTTCAGCTCTTATAACAATTTCATAAACATCAGGAATGATAGTTCCTCCCATGGATTGAATCATAATTGCTATGTCATTATTCAATGCCCATAACTAATACAAGAATGCATTGTTTGGAGATGGTATTATGAGTGTTGGGATTCGGTTCCAAGTTTTGTCAACCCAAAAATTAAATTCACTCATATATTCTTGAGGGGCTCATTTTATGGTAGTGAGTTGTTCCATAAGTGACAGGTGATCACTTTTTTCCTCAAACTACTTGCAGAGCTTCACACCTAACTTGTTCCAAGTAGTAATGGAACCAGTAGTTAAGCTTCAAAACCATTGAATTTCTTTACCTTTAAATGAAGTAGCGAGAATTCTGACCACCATGTCATCCTCCTTAATATTATATAGTGCACAAATAATAGTCACATCCAAAGTGTTCTCCCATGGAGTAACATTAGTTTCTCTAGTATAAAATGGAATTTTTTTCAAAGTAGCTGTAAGTATAGCATACGTTTGGGCATAAAGCAAGGGGATGATGGAATTGAAAGGAAGAAAAGAATTGGTTTCCATGGAGACCAAGGGTTGATTTTTATTTGGTAGGGGAAACCTTTCTTCAGGAGGGGTTGAATGACCTTTACGAGGTAAACTGCAACTAGTGATGTTGAAATGCCTCTTCTCCTTCTATTTGGAAGAGATAAGGAAAGTTTGATATGCTTATAATTTCCTTGCTTTGAAGAAACTCTTGTCTAAATTCTTCGTATAAGTTAACGCACTCAAATTTGGAATCAAAGATATAGAGTCACTAGGAACTTTGATTTTTGTAAGTGAGAAGAGAAGTACCAACTCTTGTCCCACCAGGCATGCCAAAAGTTGTTGTCGCCATATCACTGCACCCTCCAAATGGCCAGAATGTCAATAGGACATTTGGTACAAATGGGAAACATGGGATCACCTCTCAAGTTAGGGGACGTAGGCTCGAAATGAACCTCCAAAGAAGGCTGACTTCCTCTTCCTAAACTAAGTGTTGTACTACTCCTAGTACAATAAAATTGCTATTTATTCCTATGCTAACATTTTCATCGGTTTTAGGGAAAGAGATTTGCAAGAAATGAAATTATACTAGGGATGATGATCCACCCAATAAAAGGTGTTTCCAGAATCAGGATGGGTTGATTTGAAGAGGGTGTGTGCACCACAAGTCAATTTTACCTCCTACAACTTAGAGAGGGTACAAAATACCACATACTAGGAAGCATGTGTTCCCTTTGTTAAACTCAATTATAAAAGGCAATATATCATTCTTTCAACGAAGAAGGATGAACTCGAGAAGGGTGAAAAATCACCACAACTTAACTGTATGCAATACTCCACCACTTGATAAGAATAGAAATCCAAGAACCTGTAATAGAAACTTGAACTTGCACAGTGTACCTGCAAGTATGAGAAAGGCACAACAAATTATAAAATGATGAAAATACCGATATTAGTCACAAAACACACACTTTTATTAGTTCAAAAAACATGTAAAATTCATTATACATTTAGAAGAGGCAATATTTTCCACTATAGTCTTGAAAGGAGACTTGAAAGTTCCCTCAACATACAAGATCAACTTGCAGGAGAAGGAAGTTTTCTGAAAACTATAGACTTGTCTCATAATTCTAACCTGTCCAACCTTTTGGAATGAGATTCCAACTTACATTTATAGAAGAAGTCATGGGAGAGGAGAGAAGAAGTCATAAATTCCCTTCCTAAATTGAAGGTACATGATGTATTTATTAGAGTTGGTTGAACCACTTTGAGAAGCTTCCATCATGTGTCATTAATGTTGTTGAATTAATCCTCAGTTAATTAAAAGAATATTTTAAAAAAATTAATAATAATAATAAATGTTATTATTTAAAATATATAAATAAAAATATTAAGTTAATTAAAATTAATATAAAAGTATTAATTATATTATGGTGGGTCCCCCTGAAAACTTGTTTTGCACTGAATGGGGGGGTCATTAGAAAAAGGCCAAAAATAGCCTAACTTGGTGGTTGGCTCGCCAATCCAACTCACCAAGTTGGGCTCAAGTTGCTCAAACTTTTTTCTCTCCACTTCCATGACCATCACCAATTATGAATCGAGCTCTTCTTGTGTACACGCATTGACCGAGCTACTTTTCATATTCTACCGAGCGCTTAGTTCATCCCTTCATTCAACATGGAGCCAATTCTATGAATCACCGAGCCATTATCGAGTTGGTCAAAAAGCTCTCTTTCATTCCACTTTTTTTGATCCTGCTCTAAACTCGTGTAATTCCTAGCGTATAACTCAACTCATGCACAAATGTACGCCAATCTCAACATCTCCTTCACGATGCCAACTTGACGATAAGCTCAAATGACTCAAACTCTACCCTACCTATCCTGGCTCGTTGACACTGGTGATCTCTTTTCATAGCTCGATCTCACATTATTTTTTCTCAAGAACTCTCTTCAGCGATACCTCACTAATGCAATCCCCCATGCAAGCTCGTCGTGTATACAAACTCACTTGGTGAATGGTTCAACTCAATGGGTAGAATCCTTTTTTCAATCTCCACACTCCTCTCTCTGCGAGCTACCTTCAGCTCACCCTATGAACATACTCCAGTATATTCCCCTTGTAATCTTCTTTGAAATTTACTATGCTTGATGCCTTGGATCATCGTCCTTAATCAAACTGAGTCAATCTCACTCATCAAATCATTCTCATGACAAGTTGATATCACTTTTTCCTCACCACGGAGCCATCACCACCCAAAATCTACGAGATGAACTCATCGAGTTGCTGTCTTTTCACTCATGCTTAACTCACCCTGAATCTCCTATCAAATGGTTATGTGGGATTCTAGCTATTTCCCTATCAACTTGAGGTTGACTCGGCTTTACTCAAGATCTTTCCAACTTCATCCCTTGAGTGACTCCCTCGCTGAGTTGAGCTATAACACTTTCCTTGTGACTTTTGAGTCGCGAACTCCTGAACATAATGCCTGCAACTCAATCCGAAATGATCTCATCATGGATCCCATGATCTGTGAGTTTCCTCCAACACATGCCTTGGTGAGTGCAATACTGACCTCTCACCATCTCCTCTGCACGAATGATTTCATGAGTTACACAATCACTTGGAATCAATGCCAAACCCTTCATGAGTTGAAACTGTCGAGCTCATGTCGGTTCCTATCAATGGATCCTCCTCGAGTGACTCACCTAGATCATTAGCCCAATCTCTCAACATGTCGATCTTGAAATATCTCCCTCCACCTCTTCCGTTGAGCTCATCTTATCTCCATGATGAACGCATAGGTCATTTTCTTAATGAAGAGATCGATCGAATATCCCAGTGGCTTGACCATCCTCCGTCGGTAGTATTGTAACTTGACTCGTCTGCACGAGCTCACCTTCACGAGTTGTATCTCATCTTTCTTGAATCTACCTCCATGAACTCGGGCCATGCCCACTACAAATACGAGCCAAAATGTCAATGCTGAGCTGCACTTGTTTTCTCACAAACACGAGAGACTCGACTCGCTCTGCATGTAACTTCAAAAAGTTACATTCTAGCTCACCTGAGCTAGTTTTTCCATGGTCTTATTTGAGACATTTTACTCCTTTTGCTAAGTTGTGAGCTCCCTACATTAGTTGTTCCATTAGCATTAAGGTGATTTCACCCGCACATTCGAGCCTCTTTGCAAGGCCTAGGAGCTTGTATCAATGCTCATACTTCAAATTGCACTATGTTATGTTCTTGCATGACCTGTTGAACTCAAATCCGGAAACCATCCATTATCTTGGTCTCTGTTTTCTAAACTCACTTGGTTCTTTCCCTGTGAGCTACTCTTGTGATCAAACTCACATCGACCCTTCGAGACACTCTATTTGGTCAAGCTATGTCACTGTGGTTATTCTAACACCTTGCATAAAGCGATGAGCCAAGACCATCAAATTAGGCCACTCCATGTTACACACTACTCGTATAAAAAATCAGAATACACTCATCACCATGCCGACTTGGCGACCGACTCAGTCTTCATCGCGCCATATCTGTTGACAACTCTGCGGAATTATCAGGAATCACTTTCTGTGGGAGGAAAAAAAAATGCCTGATGACTGGATCATGTTTCACAAGCACATCCCTGGTGGCGAGCTTTCCCCAAATTCCCACTTGTTTGAAAAACTCCTGGGTAGACCCGACATGTTGACTCGACCAACTCAGAGATCAACTCGTTGTTTTCCCCATGCAATTTCTTCCACAATGGCTATTCCATTTTAGGAGTCTGACTATTGTTTTTCCATACATGACATGGACTCCACACCACGTAAGTCTGAAATGGGTTAGTCAGGTTTTCAATACCATTTTTACCACGTATCATTTGGCGACTCAACTCTTGATGTCTATTTTCCCACCTAACTCGAACCTGCTCATGCTCCACAACTTAGCTCAATTCGGACCTGGCTCAACCTTACACAGAGCTCACCTTTTTAAAGCTTGATCTGAGATCATGGGTCTATCTCTTGCTAGTTTCTAAAAAAAATCAACCTCGAGCTGAAACCCACCCTTATTGAGTTCAAAATCGATGCATTGAGATGTTTTTTAGCTCGAAACCTCCATGTTTAACCAGATCGCCCGAGCTAAAAAAATAAGATTTTAGACAGCTATCTCTTATCATATAAACCTAGCTTTGCAAGCAGCTCTCCGAGCTACTCGGTGAGTTAATTTGGCTCGGTGATACTATGATCTCCAAACTAATTTTCACCGTGATTTTTATTGTCTTGGGCTCTTGTTTGAAATCGAGAGAGTCATAGACACCTTTAAGATCTCTTAAAGGCAAATGATTGATTTGCTAGGAAATTAATATGTTAGTGTTTTACATTTTTATATGTGTGAATAATAATTACATTGGTAATATTATTATAGTGAATGTTAGTAATTAGTTGTAGAATATTATATTGTTCTATAGTTATAACAATATAATATATATTGTTGTCACCCTTAATTATTCTAGGGTATTCGTTCCTATTTTCTAGGACGTTGTTATGCCTACCTCTGTGGTTATATATTATCTATTGTATTAGCAGAAATAATACAATGTGAAACTATTATATTGAGTGTTTATTAATCTTTGTGTTTTTGTCTCAAGTAATATTTGCATGAGATAAATATTAGTATAAGCTCTTCCTAATACTATCAGTGGTATTAGAGTGAATGGAATTCACACTGTGTATGGGGGTATAAACATTGGCATCAATGAAGGGGTCTGTGATATTAGCTATCGTCTCATTCATATCCAGAGTCTAAATTTCACAATATTGCGGGCTAGAATAGTGCAGAGGTTCTCGCATGCTAGCAGTGGTTGTATCAATAGCAGAAGTGTGTGGAGTCTCCAGCTGTGCATCTACAGATTTGTTCATGTTTTTGGTATAGTGGATGGATATCTACGGATTTCCAGATGCATGATGTATTGGAGTTTATTAAGTTCATCCCTATCATTTGCGTTATTATATCTGCTAATTATATCAGTCCTCCTTTCATGAATTTGTGGATCTATGATATCAAGCTTGCACACAACCTGCAATTCTTGCATGCGTTGGATATTTGTATATTTTATTAAAACATTTTGTATTGCGTCCTAGTCTCATGCCATGCTGTGAAGAAATTCAATCTCTTCTTTTCCCATCTCAGCCGCTTAGCAATTCGAATCCCTACCAACAACTCACAATGCATTGTGATTTGTATTGCTCTGTAGAAAGAGATTTGTACTAATCCTGAGTTCCTCTCTGAGCACAGGATTTATTACAAATCAATGGTCACGGTCACTTTTTTTCATCCAAATTGGTGATATGGATCGATTGCACTGGAATCACCACCGCGTCGACCATGTATTATGTTGAATGAATATACACTGCAGTTGTATTTTAACATCTATGGACTCACTGCCAAAACGTGAAAGTTGTATTATGCAATGAATCTTCCTCCTGTGATCCAACCTGGAACAACACCAAAGCAACCTGAAGACTCGGTCAAGACCCTATGTCGTGCCAATATTTTATATTTGAGAGTTAATGTTTGATAGTCATATGTTTATAGATTGTCTACTTTGGTAGTATATCTATTCTAGGTATTTTGCATATACCTTTGTTAATTATTTTTTATTAAAAGATTTTTAAGTATATTTTAGGTTAATAGTCACTGAGGCATGCAATTTTATAATTATTTTTCATGATTTAAAAGAAGATTCAAATATGTATTGTTATAAAGATTGTCAACAGTATTAGCTTAGTCTATGTAGTGTTAATTGGGAATTATTAGTATTATGAATGTCAAAAATAAAATGAGTCTAGAGTTTAGAGTCACTTTCATTTAAAAAGTAATTTCATTTTATTAATTTTATATTTCTAGTCGAATCTTCTTATTTGAGTCAAATGAGTCATCAAATTTGTAGTATCATCAAAATTATTGTTTTAGTCATTAAGTGTTGTCATTTTGTGTCAGTAATGTTTTTGTAAAATTAGATTGTTGGGTCATTGTAAAAAGTCTGTGAAAATAAAAAAATAAAAACTCATTGTTCAAGAATTGGATGCATTTTTGTTTGTATGCGACGTCCAAATTATTGAAGGTATTTTGAGCTTCATGATCACATCCGACTGAACTAATAGCATGAAACCAAAGATAGGAGGCATCGGAGGTTGGACGTCGATCAACGAACTCTCGTCAGTCGCCAATGAGGGGGCAGCATATCAGCGTTGGTGACATGTGTGTGTTCAGTTTGCTTTCAGTTGTTTGCAGGGTGATTATATTTCAGTGTTCCTATTTTCAATAAGTGGAAATTTCAGATTGAGGGGAGAACATGATAAAATGTTCCATTTCTAGTTTACATCTTGTGTGTATGAGAAACATCATTATATAGATTTTCCTATGTTATTTCTTGTAGTGAGATAGTGATGAGAGCCGATGATACTACTGCAACATCATGATATTGTGGTTGTTAATTATCTACTAGAAAAACGATCCAGAGGTTGTTAGTATTGTTCTCAAAAACCATATGTTGTGTGGTTGTTGGTTAACCACTTGGAAAACCATCTAGAGGTTGGTTTTATTGTCCTTAAAACCATCCATATCATGAGCAGGCTACGTAGTGGCACATTGCAGTACAAAGTAGGTTTTTCCCATGTTCGCACTAAGGGGGGAAATGTTAGGAAATCAATATGTTAGTGCTCTACATTTTTATATGTGTGAATAGTAATTACATTGGTAATTATTATTATAGTGAATGTTAGTAATTAATTGTTGAATATTGTATTGTTACATAGTTATAATAGTATAATATATATTGTTGTCACGCGTAACTATTATGGGGTATACGTTCCTATTTTCTAGAAAAATGTTGTGCCTACCTCCGTGGATATATATTAGCCATTGTATTAGTAGAAATAATATAGTGTGAAACTATTATATTGAGTGTTTATTAATATTTGTGTATTCGTCTCAACTAATATTTGCATGATATAAATATTAGTATAAGCTCTTCCTAATACTATCATGATTTGATTGAATTTTATCTGTATTGACTAGAAGTGGACCTCCAAGCTAATTTTCTCGTTCTGTGTAATCCATGAACCACCAAGACTAATCGACCCAAAATGACCTCAAATTTCCCGAGACACCATATATTTCCCCAAAACATAAAATTTTACCTTTAATATCCTGGAGTGTTTCATAAAGGGATCTTCCAGTTCGAGGATACCCCTATTATCAATTTTTTCCTAGGAGGCAAAAAATGGGTAACAATAACACCAAAGAACACAACATTTTATCTGAATGATCTCAATATGCAATTAGAATAGCTTCACCACTTCAAGAGGGCGACCTCTAAACCATACAATAAGACTCAAATGCTCCAATGGTGACCAAAAACTACCTACTAAACCCTATTTATACTATTGATATGTTATGGCCATCACCAAGGCTGGCCTATTAATGATAATATAAAATATATGAAAGAGATACATCATAATAAGAAGTTATGGTAGCCAAAAGTTGGCTATATACATCCAATGTAAGATATATAGTTAAGGGCATAACAATATTCACATTCCAACTCCAATCTTGTGTTGAATTCTATTTCCAAGAGGAAGGAAATGATGTGAATCACACCATTGAAAGGAATAGGTCAGAATGAACCAAGGAGTATACAATATTTCCACTTGGACAACAGGTTAACACAACATTATCATGAAGGTTATGAGGATGTTGAAACACCAAGAGATCTGTTGAGAGCTAAGGCATTGGGGAAATTGTCATGAGGATCATGACAGACATAGTTCACATATCCTTATCAGAAAAGTAGCTAAGTAAGATTCCACCAGTTGTAGAATTCATCTCAGCATTGAAGGATTTCATCTAGAACAAGCTCTTCATCAATATAAACTTATTTGTCTCTGGATTTATCACATCTCTCTCTTATTCTATTTACTCCTCTCTCTCTCTCTCTATTATATTTTATAGTTTCATTGGGAATGTACTTTTCAAAAAAAATTCATATTCACTTAAATGAATTATAATTTTTCATTGTAAGAGTTCCTTTTTGAAAATAAGAAAATGACTTAGTTTCATTCCTAGGGAATGTTAAAAGTCACAAGTGGTGGGTGGATGAAAATTCACATGAGGGGGAGATGAAGACATATATCTATAAGCTATGAATGAGGATGGCTTCTCCATTATAAAGGATTAGTAGTTTTTGGATTTTTTAGTCATTGGCATAAGATTGCAAGCATTGTAATCTTGTACATCTAAGAAATAACTTTGTGTCTTTGATTAATTAATCCATACAACTTCATGTCTTTGATTTATTAGTCCTTTTATTACTTACACAATTGACTTATTCCTATTAAATTTTTACCTACTATAGATAATGTGTGTGCAATCTGTAAGTTTACTCACAACATTAACCCCTCTCTCTATTTTCCCATCTCCTCTTTACCTCTCTTCAAATAAAATTCCTCCCTTATACATTAAAGAAGTAGCTTTCCATATATTTAGTGGATTTTTATTGTGTGATCTCCTGCCTAATGGCCACCCAAAGTTTTAAGTCTTTCATTTGATAAATTGAAGCCTCCCCATACCTAGTAAGGAGGGGTATATCCTCGTGACTATTGGTAAAAAACACTAATTTGTCCTGTAAAAAATTATTTTACGAATCATTTTTGGCAACTACACTCGGGAACATTTTCCCCTTGTGCACCCTATAATGATCTCTAAAATCTAGAACAATTATTTATTATAAAAAGTGATAAAAATAAAAAACCAAAAAATACGTATTTGAATGTTTAAGATCCTTCTTGTAACCTCATTAAAAATATATATTTTTCTAGTGACATCCCTATCTAATAATCTAGGAAAATTTGGTTGAAAAAAGGTATAACCAAGATGATTGATAAAGTGGCATTGTTGATCCTACATTCAAATAACAAAAAAAATATTTTAGACTTCCTATTATCTAGGTAGAAAGAAAAATAACCCAAGAATTCCTCCATAAATTTTATCCTAACTTTCCTCTTGAATATCCCATTGGAGAACTAGTTTCAAAACCATTAGACATCATCTCACTGGAAGAAAAAGAAGAAGAAGAAGAAGAAATGAGTGTGCTTGTACCTTAGGGTCAAAACATAGGTCTGATAGATTTGGATTCACTACTTCATGAATTACAAAAAGGATCAATAAAGGAGTTTTCCAAGTCCTACAAAGAAGGAAAGAAATAACCATATGAGAATATCATATATCTTATCACAACATGTTGTGTTCTTAAAGCAGGACATGAAGATGTTACCTTTTGACTATTTATAGAGTCATCACAATATTTTGTTGAGGAATGGTTTTACTAATTTCCACATCAATCCATTACTGAATGGGAAGAAATCAAAACCAAGTTTGAAGTAAGATTTAGGAATTTAGAAGATGGCCTTACCCTCCTTGCTCAATTAGCTAAAATGTAGAAATACCCACAAGATCCCATGAGAGAATTTATTGTAAAATTTAACAATTTTATTAAAAATATACCTACTAGTGCCCTTCATTTTCTAGTTAATCAAAAGAGGTTATTCATAAATTCTCAAATTCCTTAAGTTGGGTCCATATTGCGGAGAGCTCAACTGGACAATTTGGATAATGCTCAAGAACATGCTATTGAAGTAGAATATGACCTTATCATCATAGGAAAGGTCAAGAAATATTCAGGAAGGACTAAGGTGTGAAGTTCCAAATATTAAAGTGTTAATCCATTGTTGAAAAATTTGGTCAATGATTTGAATACATTAAAGAATAAAAATTCTCAATATACCTCATATAAAAATTAAAAAAAGAATCAAACTATTGAAGCACCCTGAGGGATTTCCTTGGAATCTCCACTATTTAATGTAGTATGGTGAACCTATGAATATGAAGGAGAATAAAAAGATGGATAATCGAATATTGGGTATTTTTAATACTTTTCAGATGAATATCCAGAAGAGCCCATGGACGAGATGAACATTTACTCTTATGTAGTGTTCACCCACTCAAAAATAGAGAAAGAGGCCTTTTTTCTGTTGCCTAAGAAAATAAATTGAATCCTCAAATAGAGACTCTAAAAATAAAAAATAAAATAAGGAGGATCATTATTTTCCAATGCCCACTTCTATGGGGTCAGCCTAAAATAATCCCAAGACTACCTTAGAAAATATTGTGTCTACCTCTTTGAGTAAGTATCTTTATTCTCCTCTTGTCAAATCAGTTTCTTCTTCTGTTGTTCCTAATAATTTAAATCCTACTAATGTGAAGGTTATCATAGATCCTTATTTTTGTACCATTTCTTTATCCTATGACATCATTGACCATTTCAATAAATCCAAAATTCAAATTTCCAAGTTTTCATACTTGAGAAATCATCCTATGTAATTTGATAACTTTTTCTAGTTTATCAAATAAATTAGATAAAATTTATGTTGTAAATATTTCTATCATAGAATTACTTCCTAGTCCTAACACCAATCTTTTTCAAAACCTTATGGCTTCAACAACTTCCTCAACTTCCTCTTATGGGAAAATAGAACCCTTCTACCTTACCTTACTAATCAATGGCTATAAATAAAGAAACTGTATCATGGAATCTAGTTGCTTTGAAAATTTCATTCCTTATAAAGTATAAAAATACCTTCATCTTACTCTCACCCATGTTATTTCCCATTGTTACTTCATGGAAACTAAATAAGTTTCTCTCATTATCTAGTTCAAGGATGCTCAAGTAGAATTTATAGGTTTTCATGACAAGAAAATCATGATGATAATAATTTTGGGAAATATGTTAGCTTTGTATGGTATGTTGTTGAGCAAAAGTTTATGTTGGGATGTTTGCGGAGATATGCAGATGGCTTGGTTGTATGCCACCATGGTTTTCAATGGTAAAATGAATAATCTCCTTCATATAACGAAAATTAAATACATTATTCAAAAACAAAATGACCCAAGGGCAGACATCCTATTTCAAGATTCAAGGTATGAAAATTGTTTCGTAACCTCATAGGAAGATGTTAAGTTACCCATGTTGATGGAGGAGTACCTATGTGTTATAAATCTATTTCATAAATAACATGATGACCTAATGGATCTAGAATTAGACAAAGTGTACTAACCAATGAGTATGGATGTAAGTTGTCTAGTTGGTGGTGATTAAGTTCATCAATATACTATCTCACAACAAAACAATCTCAAGGTGATGAGTGGTATAATCCATCAAGAAAAGAGGATATCAAATAAATTCTTGGTGCGTAAATCCCAAGTTTCCAATCTTGTTTTAAAAATAAAGCATGAATTTTTTTTTTATGAATATGATTATAAATAATAGGATTCTCTTTCATATTTGTAGATGAATACATCCTCAATTTTGAATTTATAAATAAGAATATGTTTCGGTCTTAAATTTTACTCTACTTAAGAAGATGATGATCCATCATGGAGATGAATTTAAAAGCTAAAGATGGTCAACATGGTGGACATGATTATTTTCATATTTCATTCCTGACCTTGAGCTCATTCTACTTTCAAGAGGATGAATCACTGTGCACATCACACCATAGAGACAACCATATCAAAAATGAGCCAATGTGTGTGAAATATGATTGTTTAGAGAAATTGAGAAACATGGAGTACCAAGAAGCTTATGATGAGCTTCAAAATATCAAAATATATACCAAGAACCAACTCATAAAGACCATGGTAATGAAACGTATAATAAATAAAGGTCAAATACCATAAGACTTGCTGTGAAAATAGTAAGCTTTCAATGATCAAGAATCATTCTTGTAGTAGCAATATAAAATTAAAAAAATGGAATGAATTTGAAAATAGATGAGAATATGTAAATAAGATGTTAGCGCAACAAAGGCAATGAGATATTTGAGTGTACCCTCCCTTATAGGAAATATCAGGCAATGTTTTTAAACAAATTAATAAAGGGGTTATATTTCATTTAGTCAGTCAATGATTTGCAGAGGAAAGGAATTTGGTACTACCCATGCATGGGTAAATAATTAGAGAATAATTAGTGCTATATTGAAAGTGGTTTGTCTCCCACATGTACCCTAGGTGTTATACAAATATTGTATTATGGTTTCCCTTATTGTCATGTGTTTTCCTTTATGTTGTGTTTGTGTGTTGTTTTTCTCTTGGTTGTGTTGGTAACTTGTTTAGTTGTTTAATGTGGTTACTATATGTCTAATTAGATAAGGAACTGGTTTTCCCTTCCACAAGATGCCTGATGTTACTCATTACCCCTTATAGTCTAATTTGATAGAGTTAGAGATAAATATTATCATGCTAAATTTATAGCAACCAAGCAACATAATTTAAAAACCCCTCTCTTGGCCATTGTGAACCCTTCCTCTAGCCAGCCCATTCGTTCACACAGCCCCTCTGAGTCTATGTTACACTCATTATGAATAATAGGAATGTATTAACATGGATTTAAATTTTGTTTCATGTGTAAGGGAATTGATCCAAATTTATTTCATGATGATACTAAGAATCAAGGTAGAATAGTTCTCTTAGAAGCACCAAATTGACTATTTTCAGCCATATTGTAGCATGAGCACATCTTATGAAATTTGACTAGAAAGGATCAACCCATCTAGGATATTTTCATGAGAGCAATGAATTGATCAAATGTAGGTTAGGGAAATTCATTAGAGGCTAGTGATGTCAGGAACAATTTCATAAAAACCAAGTCATTTAAGGAATAGGGAATGAAGGCTTCAATAGAGAAGTCATCTTGTTATGAATACTATGAGAGTTCCACGAGGATTTGGAATCTCATCAAATAGTCAATGAAAGTATCTTAGAGTGCATTACATGATGGATGCATTAATTTTTATCCTTAACTTCACCACCCTTTATGGAAGTCTAGGTCACTGATGTTGCTCCTTCGTGTTAAAAGGGTGACTGGTGCCATAAATCAGGTTGTAATATGAATAAAGTAGTGAAATTGATTGTAATACACTCAATGTATTTTTGTATTTAAAATCATATAAGGTTTCATATTTGAACTCAAAATTTTACTCTTGGGGCAAAAAAGGTAAGATCTATGTTCTAATTTCACATTCCGATGATGACATCAACATAACTTAAAGGTTTTAGTGCACTTTTTGAACCTATCTATCACTTGTCTCTTGGTGCAATGGGAAAATAAATACACAAAAGTTTACTCCTTATGCGTGTTCTTCTTTATTCACTTAATGCTTGTGACTTGGGTTGTTAGGTAAGCACAATATAAGATTAAACCCCATTCCTCACGATGTGGGCCCCATTCAAACATTTTTTTTCAGAAATTCATTCCCCTATGATGGATTTGTAATTTTCACTTTAAAATCACAACTTGGAGTGTTAAAATTATAAACTTCAGCTTCAAGTTAAAATCACTCCCTCATGTCATTACAACAACAACCTTGGAAAATTTTTCAAGGATGAATATTCATTTTCCCTTGTCCCATGTCATAAGGGAGAAAGAGGGATAAAAAAGTGTGCTCCACCTCTTGCAGTTAGCCCCTGGACACATGAAAAACTACAGTTGATCCTCAAGAGCTTGTTTTCCTCTCCTTCATCTCACTTTCATAAAACCCTTGCTAACACTTGTCATGACCTAATGTAAAGTGAATTCTAATGAACCTCATGTACCTTTTCTTCATTCTCTCCCTATTTTAATGGTGGACCTCCACTTCAACCCCTGTATGACCTTGTTTAAGCCTTGTGAGGTTAGATGTGAGTGAAAGTGCAAATGAGTGAGTGAAATGTTTAAAATAATTATTTAGCCATTTTATTTGTTTTTAAAATGTCATTTTTCTTCCTAAGCTCACTCTCTTTACTATTATGTATAGGAGTGTGTTGAATAACTAATATAATAAAAATGGAAAGCTTCCTATATCTCGCAAACCCCTTATCTGTTTACCATGAAATTTTAATATCATCTCCTTCTCAAAAAAAAACTTTTGATGATCTCAACCTTACATTTAATGGTGTTCTAAATTATTTTTAATATCCTAGTCAAGTTTCCATTTTAAAAAACTCATTTTGAAATCTACGGAGGTCTGGAAATTGAAATCCTCTAAAAATACGAGAAAAAAATTGTCATGAAATGACAAATTTTTTTAGACAAATCTTGTTTTGTTCCAACATCGAGAACACCTAATTCTAAAAATAGTAAGCCTTACCGAGAATCACAATATATAAATTGTAAGTACCATAAAAATACATTCTCTAAGTTTTTGTTGCTCCATACATATCAAGAACAATAAAAAGTGTCAAATTAATAAAATTGTAACTAAAAATTAAGTTTAAAAATTAAGTTTCAGGATATTTGTCAAGAAACAAGGATGCTCATATTTTCATGCTGATGAAGGAACATCCATGATTTATTGGGCCATTTGTTGAAAATCATGGTGATTTGGTAGACCAATAATTTCATAGTATGCACATTCAGATGAGTATGGAATAAGTTTATCTATTTGGAAATGATAAGGGTCATAGACATATTGGATTGTCACCAATAAAATTTGGGATGATAAGTAATGTAGACCATGAAAGGAAAGTGATATCAAATAAGTTCTGTAAAGGTGAGCCCCATTTGTTAATCATCTTCAAAAGATATGTTGCATGGATGTGTTTGATGAGTATGATAGTGAATGCAAAGTTTATTATTTTTGCATTTGTATAATAAGATATTTTCAGTGAGGAAAATGTGGACAAGAAGGTGTTTATGTCTCCTAAGGTTTATTCCATTCAAGAAGGAGATATCTTTGTCATGGAGGTAAATTTTGAAGTTAAAGGGAGTCACAAGGAGGAAGGTGATGATGTCCACATTCCAACTCAGAACTTATGTTTAATTCTCTTTCAGAGATGAGGGACATCATGTAAATCACACCATGAAAAAGAATAGGTCAAAATGAGCTAGTGTATGTTAAAAATTACCACTTGGATAGGAGGTGAAAACAAGAAAATCATGAAGCTTGTGATGATGTTAAAACATCAAGAGGTATATCACGAGATAAGGCATTGAGGCAATGGTCATTCGGAGCATGATAAGATAGGATCACATGTCATGATCTAAAACATATCTAAGGAAGATTCCACTAGTTATGGCATTCATCTCAATAATGAAGGAGTTCATCGAGAGTAATATCTTCATCAATAGAAGATTTTAATCTTCTGATTTGTCACTTCTCTCTCCTCTTCTATATTTGTCTTACATTCTATTTCTGTTAGGGAAAATGTGGGAATATATATATTAAAATATATTTAATTATCCACGAAAATATATCAACGAATATTATCGTCAATGTTTGAACAAGAAAATATGTTAAATTACATCACATTATGAATTAGATTTAAAATTGTATACATAAACATGAAATTAAATGAGCACAAAATACAAGATATAATTGTGAAAAACTTTTGGTAAATAACCACTAAAAAATAACTTATCTTTATTGATAATAAACATTTCACCCAATACTCCCACTATCTCCAGAAGTTACACCTTCGTGGAGGAATTAAAAATTGTAATATACTTTCACTCATGAGTACATCATTCAAATCATTATATTTTATAAATTGCTTTCATAAACTACTCGCAATAATATGTTACTTGTTTGTTGCATATATTGTTTCACGGTAATAGATATCTAGTGAGATCACCTTGATTTATTTCAAGGTGATTGGCCTTTTTTTGGGTCAATCTTATATTTCAAATTCAAGCAATGTGTCGACCCTATATGGAATCCACCACACTTATATATTAAATTCCATAAATATTTAGTCTTTGACATGTTTCTTATTAAGAAATTTCCCCACTTAATATTACAACCCCAACAACACCCCTTAATGTTAATTAGGGAGACATTCCAAATTTACTTTTTATATAAAAGGAATTACAATCCATAAATCATGAATATTTAGGATAGAATAAAAAAACATAAATCTTGTTCCAAATAACACATGCCACTTTATATTTTTGTACAATGGAAATTACAATCCATAAACCTTCTAAGTGATTTAGGCTATCCTGCAATAAAATATTTATACTGTGGATTTTATAGCTTCTTTATTTACTATGTTAGTGTTGTAGTTCACTTTTGAAGTATTCCACATAATTAAATAAGTTGTGGACCAAATACAAGCATTTTGCAGGTTTTTACAAAATATGTGATAGACTGATTTAGTGTTCTCTAGACTTCAAAAATTTGCGACACAAAGCAAGTGTTCTATGGATTTTGTAGAAATTGGTGCACACAAAAATTTCACATTTTTTGAAAGAAAAAAAAACTTTGTGGAACACTACATAGTGTTCCATGGGTTTTTGGGAAGTCAACAAAATGTGATAAATAGAAACATATCACAATTCTTAAAATAAAGTGATTACCTATGAAGTCTTACATAAGATTATAGATTTAAAAATATCTCATATCTAAGTATTCATTGGGTATTATACGTAAACTCACATAAAGTAACATTTTACTCAAACAAAATGGTAATAGTATAGGGATATTTTACATTTGACACAATCAGGCTGATAAGAGGTACCATTGTAAAAGAGATAACATTGCAAAAAACATGTAAAACATGATCAATATGTAGACATAAAACCACGCATTTGGGTACATTTACAAGTCCTAATAGCATACTTTCATTCATATGATTCATAATTGAGAAAACTGTTAATTGATAGCTCTTACCCTCTTTGCATTATTTCTTGTCTTCTTTCTAGTCTTTTACACCCTACATCCCAATCGATATTTCACTTTCTTATCTTTCATGACTTTGGATGCCAGCTCCCAACTAGTATGCCAGTGCAATGGTTCCCTCAACCCCTTTGGATGTCACTGAACTCTTTCTATCTTACTCACTCATATTGGGGCTCTTTTATATTTTGGGCATCTTCTTTTCTTATGGGTCGGCCTTTTAGTTGTTAATGATGAAATTCAACCAATGGAATCATATAAATACAAAGTTATGCGACCACAGTAAAGGAAAAAGATCTTAGCATTTATTATCATCACCTAAGGTTTTATCCAAAGGAATATAATATCATCAAATGTAATCATCTAGCTTTAATTTAAGGGATAAGGGACTACATTTTCTGCATACATGTATATAAGGGGAAGTTCATTTTTCCATCCACACATCTATTTACATCTATTTACAATGGTACATCTAACTATCACCCATTATCACATGCACTTGCACAAGGGATTCTTAGGGAATGATTTCTACTAACACACATGAGAACTACACGAAGTCTGAGATGTAGTGTAGAACTTAGTTGTAATTTCACTCAGTCAAGTGACTACTCAGGTCAGTTTGACTCCATATATTGCATATTTTATTTTTCAGAGTTTATGTAGTGTCATGGTTTTACAGATCATCTTTTTTTTGGTTACATGTGAATTTGGAAATCATCCAGTGACATAGAGGTGATCAAAAGAGAACATTAGCAAAAGTTGTGTGACACAACAAAAACCATTTTTTGAGCTCCTACGTAGTCATAGGTGCTTAATAGAGGTTCCTGGTGCTTAGGAACCCAATCATATTCCAGGTGCCATAGTCCTTGATCATCCAAAAGTTCCAGGCTTTCCTATGTTTGATTGCAACAATATGATCATCTTATTCATTAGTTTTCCAATCCAGAATACTTTTGGATCAAGTGTGAAATCAACTAAGTTTTACTCCATCTCTCTTGCACTTAAGGTTTCATTTTTATATATCTTATTACTTTTGTCATATTTATACTTTAACACTTATTTATCATACGTGAATTTATAATTAGGATTTCAAAAATTCAATACTTGTTAAATCATTTTATGCACCCATCCATTCAAACCCTACCTTATGATCATGTCTCATAATCTCTCTTTTTCTTCTCAATGAATAGGTCAATTTTATTATCCTTTTTTCACCCTAACTAAGGTTTATGGCATGGTTACTACTGCTTTTGATTTTATGCAAGTTCATAGTCAACATCATCCTCACTTTATTATGCCTATGGCTGATTAATCTATTAATGTAGCTCTCCACTTGCCACACTCGTCCTTTTACAACTCAAACCATTTCCATCCCACCACATTATATGGGTTGTGACATCATCAAACATCTTAAAAATGCATTGAAAAACATATCTCTTTATGTTTTATTGCTTAGTGCATGTGATTGTCTTCAAACATTATAGGCTTCCCTTTTCTCTATTCATATTGAAAATAATGATTCTCAAGTGGCTTTCACATGTCTCATTAAGTCTCTCAAAAATACATCACATACCATATCATTTAGTGATGAGGACATACCACCATTTTATGTTGATAATCCTTGTGGACCTTTGCTTATCATCGTTATTACTGGCACCATTTGTATCATGTACTCATTCACAATGGATCTTCCATAAATATTTGCAATCATTCATTTTTGGGGAAAATTTACATTACTAATAACCTAATTACTAATAATTCTAATCTCATTTTTGGATATGATTACACTAATTACACATGCCTATGAACTATCACGTTACCTATACAAGTTGGGGCTAATATTTTTTCTATGGTATTTTTAGTTATCCATGTCTCGTTTCAATTTAATCTCTTACTGGGTAGACCCTAGATTCACACAATGCAGTGGTCCCGTATAACATTCATTAATATGCTAAATTCTTACATGATGGTTATGAACATACCATTTTTGTTGACCCTGATCCATTCAAGTTCTTTAACTTAGTGCTTCATAACCTTCTTCCACCCTTGCAAGCATATTGTCCATTTCCACTCATAATACTAATATAATTTCACCCACCTTTTCTACCCCAATAACCACCACCACTCTGCTCGTTGAGACTCCTCTCACTCCTACATCTAGCTCACTTCCCACCAATATCCTTGATACTATTATCCATCATGACAATTCCAGCACTATTGATTCTGATGATGAGGCTGATAGCGTTGAGCTTACTGATGAAAAATTGTGTAATCTTAATTTTATTCCTATCAAGATAGATGAGTCACACTTCAATGATAATTTATTTTTTATTTCCCATGGTGAATATCAATTAAAGAAACTCCCCTTCTACTAATTTTATGGTACTTTTTTGGGGGTTTGTCCATAAATTGGATGTCATACCACCTTCCGCATCTTCCCATGAGTACTTTGCATTAGTGATTCCTCATTTCACATGCACTCTTTTCATCAATAATTCTTATTAGACACATATTCTATTTGACCCTACTTGTTCTGATACTGTTTGCACACATGATGGTTTAGCTCAGCTGAGATTCACACTTGATTATCTACTCCCTCCAACTCATTCTCCTTGCATCTATCACATATATGTTTGTATGACTACTACTTATGGCCTTTGTGTCTTCCATATATTAGTGTTTGTTACACACACTTCTCACAGTACTTCACTTACTCTGTAGAAGTCTTTTCTTGACTACACTAGTGGTACTTTGGATCTTAATCATATTGACATAACATCTCCCATGCATTTCAACCATGTTTCATTTTGTAATGATTCATTTCTTAGCTATACATAAAATATTACTCGCTAGTATGCACATGGTTGTCCACTATCACCTTTCATTGATGAGGAATACAAAATAGACAGGTATAATTTACACCGCAATGACTCCTTATATGATTAACCATATACTATTCCTTACCAGGTATTTGATGTATCTCTATTTAGCTTCGACCATGACAATGATTATCTAGTAAACAATGTTACTTGATTCTTCAGTATATCATACACTTGAGTGCAACAATATTACTTCCCTCTCCTAGAATTATCAGGTGTCTTTCATTTCTACCATGACACTCCATTCTTCACATCCCATCTTTTCCATTAATCTTAAACAACTTGATACACACAACTTGTATCATCATCACCTTATGATGATATATTGTGCTAAGGTTCACACTTGACTATTGAGGGAATACTACATCCATGAACCTCAAACACTGCACATTTCATACTATACACTTTATGAGATATAGTTTTAGAACTCTATTCTACCTAATCACACTACCCTATGAGGCACTTTTATGCCAAGGTTCCACTTGATTATTGAGGGCATACTACATCCATGAACCTCACACGCTACACATTTCATGGTCTATGATTTACAATAAATCTTTCTAACACTCTATTCTCACACATCACACTATATTGTGATGAGCTCTACTTCCATGTTTCATAATCTACAACTAAGGGTATAAATATGAATTCAACCTCACTTCACTCACACTCTTTATGCTCTATGATTCATTAATCTATATTTCTTGGATATCATTCAAAACATTTCTTGATGATGCACTCTTATTCTATAGTTCATTATTTATTATTGAGGGGCCCTTTATAAATGAACATCATCTCATACTCATCCATATCCACTCGAGGGGCATGATGCTCCTATCACATTCACATTGCATATCATTCCATCTCTATAGTCTTGTTTTCTCCTCAATTTCCTAGGCATGCTAGCACTTCATTGAGATAATTTTAAACACTCACCCGAAGAACACGAAGCCTACCAAGTCTCTCCTTTATGAAAGCTTGTCAAGATGCTAACATGTATAATAATACTAACCATTAATAGATCAAGTAACTAAGTGCAAGCATAACATGAATCAGATCCCACCCATAGAGCATAATGATTTAAACCAAAAATAAGATTAGATTAACCATACAACCAGTCTGATCAAACACATAAATTACCATAACCCATCCACAATACTCCATTGCATTAATTCATCAAGTAACAAAAGTTGGATACATAATCATAGTAACCAAAGAGTCATGTGCACTATAAAATGAGGGCCTCATTCCTTTACAATACATACAATGTTAAAAACTATACAAATCAACTAACATATATAGGGATGTGGAATTCTCAAAATAGCCATATGCCAATGGCTACATGCTTTTACAAAAGGATAATAATAGATTAATCTATAATTAACTCTATATTAATCCTATTATTAACACAGATTGTGCATGACCCTTGATCTTCCACTTTGTTCCAAAAATAGCACTTACTTAGCCATGAAGTCTTCTCATTCTTATATTTTCTTGATCTGAAGTCCATCCACTTTTCCAATTTTCAGCCCATGTGATGCAAAATGTCTAAGTGCCAAATTTTTACTTTTCCTATGCACGCCCCTCCTCAAATGATACATGCACGTGCTTCTGCATCCCTCTTGTGGACCTCAACACTCTATGCACTCAAATACTGAGGAAATTTCTCTAGCCCAACATTACCCCACACTAATGATATTACTGCCCTTAGAAATAGAGTCTCTCAACTTATATCGAATAGAATAATAAGAATAAATGATGAATATGAAATAATAAAAAGAATAGAAAAATATCCAGTGTGCCTTACTCTTCCGCTAGAAAGAAGGGCTTGGGTAATCCTCATTAATATCTTCTTCTAATTGTTTCACTTCTCCAAGCCCTTTCTTGGCTTTATCAGGAACATCTCCGAGTACTACATTCATCTCTCCCAAAGTCTTATCTTCACCCTTAGTTTTTAATTCCCTTATCACTCCATCCAAAATTGAAATCGTTCCATCTATAAAATCCATCTTCCGTGCGACTAATTTCCCCAAATCCTTTATTTTTTCTTCATGAGAGTCTTTAGCTGCTTTAAGAGCATTGTGCTTTTATGTTGTTGTAGATAAATTCTCCTCTCATCCCAGTGTCTTATCCTTCTTAGCTGTGAGAACTTCATTTTCTTCTTGCAATGTCCTTATCTTAATTATCGTCTTTGGATCTTCAAAAATTACATGCACCCATTATGATTTATTCAACTCATCCATTATTGTCCAGAGTATGATATCATACTCTACAATTCAGCATAATCAAATTCCTAGTTCTTTCCCTCTAAACCTTAGCAATTTCATGTGTCTCTTCCCGTGCATCTGACTTCTTATTAAGCAATAGATTAAAAAATCCTATAAAATTGTAATGATGAGGGGTAGGTCTTATTTTTATTCTCATCAATTTATAGATGTGTCTCTATAATTTCAACCCCAATTTCTGTAGCAAAGTTTAGAATCTATTACTTTTGTTCCTTATCCTTTCTATGTGCCTTATTCAATTGCTCAATCTATTCCTATATATTATTGTTTTCTTTGAGAAACTTCTTGAGCATGAATTCCTTATACAATTTCCTTTGTGCCAACTCAGCTGCCATCTTTGACAAGGCATTACTTTCCTATTCATCAGTGAATTTGGTTAGCTTCACTTTTATATGTGTTGTTAGGGCTCCCTTCTTCATCTTCATATGGATGCATGCTTCCTCCTTCACATAAAACTTCGGGTGATCCATATCTAATTTTATTATCCATGATAATTTTTTTCTTGTGCACATATTTTCCATGTGGGGATCTATTAACTTCAATCCATATAAATTCTCAGGTTCAAGTGAACTCTCAAACCTAGAGAGAATAATATTTAAAGGGTCATTAACATACCCAAACTAAGGCATCTTATACATTTATTTTTCCTTATGCCTTCGAGACCACCTTCCCTCAGTAATATGTACTTCTGCATCATAAATTGTGCCTTTGCCTGTCGTGCCCTCATGCTCCCTAATAATCTCACCTAATGGTTCACCTATATTTTTTTCTTTCTGTGGTACCTGTTTATTCATTACAGGCACTATGGACCTTTGTATAATGTTATGTTTCTTCATTTCTAGGATTTCTCCCCCTTTTACATCAATATCGGGTGTATCTTGTACAATTCATGTAGTCTCATCAAAAAATTTCTCCTTGCTTTCTCTCCTTGGCACATACTTATGCCTTCTCTTTATCTTCTGTTGTGGACTTGGTTTCACAAGGGGCACTTTTGGAAACCTCATCAAAGGATGAGAGGGTCCCACACTAAGGAAATATTTCTTAGTTCTCCTTAAAACTCTTTTGAATCCCTAGTCTTCAGTTCCACCCTCATCTCTCTCTGTCTCATCAATACCTGTGATGCAACCTATAATTTACCATGAACAACATAGGTTCACTAAAACATCACCTAGCCTGAGCTGAGTACTCACTCAAAGCATGCAAAGGTACTAGGACTCTCATTTTATTTTCTTATATAGTATGTGAACATAATGAATGTGTAATGTATTCATATCCATAAACAACATAAATATCCCACAGAGCATTTTCCAAATCTAGATCTAAAAGAATAACAAATTAAGAAATAGATATAACGAAGTCAACCATGTAAGAACTAGTTTCACTGATGTTAACACCATTATTCACCCAACACGCTCCATTATATTAAAACACAATAAACAAAGAAGATTCTTGTAATAATTAGTATCATAAGTTCATGCATGCATAAGATCTGGTAGCATAACTCCACAATAGCTCATACATAACACTCCTCTCTAATCTACACAGATTAATACATATTTATAGGGGTGGGGACTTATACTTCACTACTTACATACTTACAAAAATAGGTTACATACTAAAAATAATCAAGTTCCTTTATAATAACATACATACATGTAAGTGCGCTAATAATAAATCTCTTACGATTAACTAGCAGTAGTATTTCTATTATTAATTCAAACTCATGCATGATGCTTTAGTAGATGCTCGTCCTAAAATAGCATTTGCATATTACGCAAGTCTCCAACCTATTGTGTGCTCCATATGTTATCTCCAAAAATAGCTCATGTAACCATCTAAATGGCTAAGCCTGATTCAATCTTCCTTTCATATGTGCTTCCTTCCCTATCCTTCTGTACCTTCAAATTTTCCTTGCTACTATGCGTGAATCTTGTGTGCACCTTTTCCTTAGTGTCATAATTTGTCTTCTCAACATTACCCCACACTAAACTGCATTGCGGCCCCGACAATGGTTTCCTCCTGATGCCTTAAAGAATAAGAATGGAAGAATATAAATAATGAATTTTAATATAAAGAATAGATTTTAATCTCCAATACCCTCTTCTTCCACTAGGAGAATCAACTCTAGATATTCTTCCTTAATTTCAGCTTTTGAAGCTTTCCAATCATCTAATGCATTCCTTGTCTTCCCTTGGACATCTACAGCAATTCCCTCCAAGTCATCTTGGGTCATCTCTCCCTTCTCATTCTACGATACTATGACAATGTTAGCCATAACATACATCTATCCCTCCAGAAGATCCATATTTTTTGTTATGAGATTTCCAAGCGGAACTAGCCTTTCCTTATGTAGTTATTATGTTGTTGTAAGGTCTTCATGATTTTTCTTCACTAACACAAATCACTCTGCGTGCCCGAGAGTCTCATCCTTCATTTATTTCAAAACTTCATTATCCTGCAATATAGTTCTTATTTAGATTACTGATTCTGGAGCCACACAAATATTAAATGCCTTGTCTTCTTTCTTCATCTCTTCATGTAAAGTCTGGAGCAAGGCTTCGAAAAATCAAATATTTCTAACTATTGAGGCCCTTACTCTCTTTGATTTCTATTAAGGTTCCTTTGGCACTAGCATGTGAATCGGTCCATCCTCAAGCACAAAATCTACTAGGGTACGCACATAATGTATAGCTGAAGGAAACTGTTCATGTACCTTAGATTTCAAGTGCGGTCTTTCTTTCAAGACATGGTCACCAATTTCTTCCACCATGTTGATGAAGGCCTTGTTATTTTTCTACTCCAAGTCCTTTTCTCCTTGTAAATGAGTTATTTATGTAGCTTTGGCCTTATTATCATCTCATAGCACTCCAATAGTGGAAACCTTATCTATGTTCTTCCATGCCACTTTTTTAGATACCTCAAGGCATTGCTTACCTACTTATCGGACATGAAAGTGGGATTTATTAACATGTGCCTGCTCTACAAATCCTTCTTCATTCTTCAGGACACACATGAATCCTCACATACATCAAAATCGGGATCATCCATGTGATTTTAAAACGACCAAGATAGTTTTTTCCTCGCGTGTGTAGTGGCCATGTTTGGGTCCATCAACTCCCATCCATACAACCCCTTAAGGCCCATTGTACTCTAGAAATGAGCATAGACAATTTTACTTATGTCCTCAGCATATTCCATACTTGGTACAACATACTCCCCACGTGTTCTCTTTGTTCTTGGCCTCCTAGGAATTTGAGCACCAAGATTTGGAGTCAGATCTTTGATATCATGAGAAATATCACGTTCTATTTCTTCTACCACTTTTACTCCCTCTTCTTCATCCTTGGGTTCCTCCATATCTTCTGGTTATATAGGAGTACCATGCATGCTTTTTACAGAATCCTCTACCTCATAATTTAACTTTAGCTTTCTCCTTTTCTTCTCAACTACCTATTTTAAAGGAGAGAGTCATGCTGATATCCTCACATGATGTTGGGTTCACATACCTTGGGTCCTTATTATTTTAAATACCCTTTTAAAACATAAATCTCCCTCGACTGCTTCCACATCCAAGTCTTTTTCCTATTCCTACGCCTGTGGTGGAGTACCCATACGCTCCTTCTCCACTCTATCTATAGGTTGCCTCCGGCCTTTATGATCTAAGCTGCCACTATCTTCATATTACTCCTCATCATCTACCTCTATAGCTTTTTTGGGCTATATGGCTGCCACGTTCTCCACTATATTCTTTCCCTTAGGTGGCCCTGGGAGCGTGAACTCATTCTCCACATATTTTTTATCCTCCATCTTGGGCTTAAGCTAAAGGTATTGTTGGTGCAAAATCAAAGCACCCCAAAAATGACCTGTGGATCTTAATTTTCTAAGACAATGTTGTTTGGTGTGAATGCACAACATTGAGCTTTCCCAAAGTTTGGGATCTTTGTAAATGGGGAAATCTCTCCAGAGAAGGTTGGTTCCTCTTCCTAAACTACTTGCCACAAGTTATTCCAGTTGCAGGAAATCTAATCTAATCCTAATCTAACTTCCAAGGAGATAGGGAGAGAGAGAAAAGAGAAAATAAATAGAATCCTACACTAAAATGGTGATACACTAGAGAAGGAAAATGTTGAACATCTATCAAAATTGCCCTGGAATAAGAAGAGGTGAGCAATGGGAATGATGGACAAGTGCATCACAGGCCCAAGGATATATTTCACAAAGAAAATGTTTCCAAACCTACAATGAACATTCAAACATGCACAAATACCTGCAATGAAGAGAGGCAAGAAGAAAACAAGAAAAAAATGAGCAAAGATGGACAGATGCACCACAAAACATGTTTTTGTTGCTTCAGAAGTTTACACAGAAAATCATTTTAATGGTAAAAGGAAAAAACACCATTACAGAGCATGAGAGGAGGTTTTGACTCCATTTTCAACCCTAGGGAATAAAATAAGGGAGGGTAGAGTAAACAAGATGAACAACTTTTACAAATGAGCCAAAACTGGCTTTTATCACGAAGCAGAATGAAGAAAAGTGCAAACATGTGGGAAACTTTTATTTGCAACTCCAACCACTAAAAAATCCTTCTAATTAGCCTACAAAATGATGGGTTCCCATGTAAAATCCCATACTTAAAATTACATTACTCTGCAGATCCAAAAACGACCCATACTTCATTAAATTTGGTGGTTGGTAACCATTTCTGTGTTTTTACATGCTAGGGACGTTTCTCCATTTTCTCCCAAAAATATCCTTAAATATACAAAATTTAATCCTCCATCATGTAGATATTTTTACCATCTTTCCAATGATATAAAGAACGTGAAAATCCGAGCTCTGGATCAAAAGATATGGCCCTCTAAAGATTTAGGGAAAAATTAGGGCAAAACGGATTGGTGTGCCGAAACTTTAAAATTTTCCCTTTTTTGAATTTGGGAAAATTTCTCCAAAAATCCCCACACCCACCACTCTTCTACCACGTGGCACTTCCCCTATTCGCTAATGGAAACATGGACCCAATCTTCGCTTCCATCCTTTAATTTTTCATTGGGAAAATTTCCCAACTTTGCCCCTGCGCTCCGTTGTCCCCGGTGACACGTGTCACTTCCTCATTGGTTGGTGGCGATGTGCTTCCAATTTTTTCCTTTTCCACCTTGGTGAGATTTCGGGTCAAATTTTTCCCTTGCTCCATTTTGACCACTTTGGCAAATTTGGCCAAATTCTTCTGTGCCTCCGACATCCGCCGACGAGTGGCACACTTTGATTTAGCGTGAGCCTTAATCAATTTTCTTTCTTCCGCGGGCCCACAGGAAACATTTTCCCTTTTCACCCTCTGAAAACTTTGGAAAAAATCCAAAATTTACTCTGTGCTTCCGTCTTCTGCCTCCGGATAGACATGTGGTGGCCTCCTATTATTCCGCGGGCCTTTGGGAAAAATTTCCCTTTCCTCCTCCATGGGCATGCAGCCTAGTTTTTTCCTTTTCACCCTCTGCCAACCATTTGGAAAAATTCCTAACTTACCTCCACTTCCCCAACCTCCGCTGCCACATGGTGCATTTCAATTGGCCACGGGCCTTCTCAGGGAAAATTTCCCCCAAAAACTCCGCCAAGCCATAACTTTAGAAATACAAGGAGTTAGGAGGAAAATTTTACTTTTCTAGAAAGGTGAGGAAAAATCCTATCTGATGGGATTATTCCTAGAATTTTTTGATTATGTGAAGCATTCCAAAAATTCATTTAAGTTCCAGAAAAGGAGAAGAAGGAGGAGTTAGCCAAAAAATAAGCATGGGGCTTATTTTGGATAACAATTTTGGTGACCCAGAGGGGTCATCTACCTACTAGATGAATGATTAGTAGCCTTTGAAGCATCCATTGGGCATGGAGTCATGAGTTGTAGCCTGCAAAATGATCTGAACTTTGAAAACTTTCTATCTGAGCCACTTGGAAACCCACTGAACTGGAGTTGTTTTCAGCAAAATGCCACTGAAATGGACTGTGCAAGAGTAAAACCAGCAGCACCAAAAAATATGTACAAGATTGAAAATCATACATGCTCCAAATGGAACATGTAGAGTGTGCACAAGCACTTCTTCTACTGAAAGTAAACCTACCTACTCTACTCTAACTGGAAGCAAAGGTGGGCGAAACAAACCCTGCAACTGGTTTTACAAAATAGCTTCCTTTCTTCAAAATTGGCAGTCATGTAAATGATTTGGAGCTGAGTATGGCTGCTTAGATGAGTGGAAAATCAACGAGAAGCTAGTATTCTACCCAAATTAGCAAGGTGTCAGCTGAAAGTAAATTCAATACCACTTTTAGTTGCTTTGCATTTGGATTGAAGACGTATGGCATCTGATCCTTAGTACTTTGTAGCTCATCCTCATACGTAGAAGCAAGCATGACTAGTTTTGACTTCTCCTTTGGCTCCAATGAAGCCAAGTACCTTATTGGGAAAGGTCTAATCTGATTTTCAACTCCAAAAATGGAGTCTTCTTGTAGACCTTATTGAGTGAATGGTGTGAAAGAAGTGATGAAGTTCTTCTGCTATTTTCCTTTCTTTTCTAGTGAAGAACATGGAAGATTAATGTCTTCCAACATTGGTTCCAAAGAGCTGTCACAAAACACAGGCTGTTGTTTTTCAATGTTCTCCTTTCTGGCAACAAGCTCTTGATGTTGGAGAATGAATGGTGAAGAAGAAAATATTGTAGTTTCAGCTGGCTCTTCATCCAAACATTCTTCTAAGTTTGATGCAAAATCAAACTCTTCAATGTCCTGCTACTGGAAGGTCTCTCCCACTTGTATGGTGGCCTCCAAATCTACATTTTCTTCACCATGTGTAGTTTCATTTTCAAACATGAAACTTGTCAATTCAAACTCATATAAAAAATCAGATTTTTGGAGAGATGAAGTGGGAGAGAAACATAAAATTTCTTGTGCCTGTTGCTCAAAATTTGGACCTGTTTTGTTTAGCTCCATAATGGCTTCATCAATCAAATCAGCCCCTTCAAATGAAAGAAAAAATGTATCAATAATGCTTCCTTCTTCTACTATTGCAAAAACTAAATTGATATGTGGTGGTTAGGACTGATTTTGTTGCAGCAGAAGAGAAAAAAGAAGAAGCAGATCAACAATCAGTTTTCTTAGAATGCAGTGTCCATGTTGGCACTTTATTTGAAGGAAATGCTGATCTAATTAAAGTTGCAGAATCAGCCATGGAAGAAGAAGATCTTGCAGTCCCAACTTGTCCTCTAGAGCAGAAGATTGAAGAGTTTGACTTGACAAACTTCATACTAGAGGGAGAGTTTAATCAAAAGCAATACGGTCTTCAAGAAGCAAAGTAAGAACAACTAGCTCCAAATCCCATTGAAGAGGAGTTCAAATTTCATCTCCTTTGAAGGCTTAACAATCAAGGGGATCTTTGTTATCCCAAATTTAAGAGCCAAGCTTACAAAACTTTTGATCTTTTCATCTTTGTTTGGCTCTTCTTCTTGTTGTTGTTTTCCTTGACTGATATTCTGATTTTTATCTTCCCAACATGGATTTCGGAATCCGAGAGGAGGGGTGGGTTGTGACTCAATTGATTTTGCAATTTTTTGTGGTGTTGGAGGAGGTAGAAATTCTTGTTTAGTTGGAGGGAATGGCTGTTTGGAAGGGAAAATGACAGAAGAATTGAGATAGGGTAAGGTAATGGAGAAATGGAATTAACTCTTGGGGGCAGCATTTAATGGATTTAGAATTTGACATTCCAAATGAGATGGTGTTTGCTTGAGGAATGGAAAGAGAAAAACCAGATGATGGTGTAGAACTTAACCATTGATAAGGTTGTTCAGCACCAAGTTTATAGGCCTCTATCTCTGATGTCCATAGTGCAAGTTGGGGGTAGCATCTCCATCATGAAGTTCAGCTTCTCCTGAGGGCTGAAGTGTCTTGGAAAAGGGCCTCCTCATGGACAAGGAATCCTACAACCAATACTCAAAGCCTTCATTTGAGCTGTTGCTCTTGATTACACCATTTTTGCCTCCATCTTTTGGATTTTCTCCACAAAATCAGCATCTTCCATTTGATTGTCTTCATTGCATGCGTACCCTTGCTCTTGTTATGCTTCACAACCAAACTAATTTTGATATTGCTCATATGGGTAAGCATGCTGATTTGAAGGAGTTGTAAAACATGTTGGAGGTGAAATATATTGTTGTTATTGTAAATGTGAATTCCATGATGGAAATGAAGTCATGATTGCACAACTACATGTAATGAAAGAAGATGGAAGAGATGGAAAGAAGAATAGATGGAAAACAGGTCTACAACTTAGAGAATGAGTTATTTACCAGATGGAGTCACCAGATGTGATTTTGAATATGCCTCCAAAGGCTGAATCCTTAACAGGAACACACCAACTTGTCAAAAAAAGGGTGGAAGACCTCTAAGGTCCAACCAGGTGTGTGAAAACTATTGGTGCAAAATCACAGCACCCCCAAAATGACCTTTGGATCTTAATTTTCGAAGGCAATGTCATTTGGTGTGAATGCATAGCATTGAGCTTTCCCAAAGTGTGGGACCTTTGCGAATGGGGAAAGCTCTCCAGAGAAGGTTGGTTCCTCTTCCTAAACTACCTGCCATAAGCTATTCTAGTGCAATAAATCTAATATAATCCTAATATAACTTCCAAGGATATAGGGAGAGAGAGAAAAGAGAAAAAATAAAAGCCTACACTAAAACGGTGATACACCAAAGAAGGAAAATGTTGAACATCTATCAAAACTGCCATGGAACAAGAAGAGGTGAGCAATGGGAAGGATGGACAAGTGCATCACAGGCCCAAGGATAGATTTCACATAGAAAATTTTCCAAAACTCCATGAACATAGCTTCAAACTTGTAATGAACATTCAAACATGCAAAAATACATGCAATGAAGAGAGGAAAGAAGAAAATAAGCAAAAAAATGAGCAAGGATGGACAGATGCACCACAAAACACATTTTTGTTGCTGTTGAAGTTTACATAGAACATCATTTTAAAGGTAAAAGGAAAAAATGCCATTACAGAGCATGGGAGGAGGTTCTGACTCCATTTTCAACCCTGGGGAAGAAAAGAAGGGAGGGCAGTGAAGAAAAGATGAACAACTTTTACAAATGAGCCAAAACTGGATTTTATCACAAAGAAAAATGAATAAAAGTGTAAAAACATGGGAAAATTTTATTTGTAACTCCAACCACTAAAAAATCCTTCTAATTAGCCTATAAAATGATGGGTTCCCATGAAAAATCCCATACTTCAAAGTACATTTCTCTGCAGATCCAAAAATGACCCATACTTCATTAAATTTGGTGGTTGGTAACCATTTCTACTTTTTTGTATGCCAGGGACGTTTCTCCATTTTTCTCCCAAAAATCTCCATAAAAATACCAAATTTAACCCTCCATCATGTAGAGAATTTTACCATCTTTCCAATGATATAAAGAACGTGAACATACGAGCTCTGGATCAAAAGATATGGCTCTCTGAAGATTTTTGGAAAAATTAGGGCAAAAATGGATTAGCGAGCCGAAACTTTAAAATTTTCCCTTTTTTGAATTTAGGAAAATTTCTCCAAAAATCTCCATACCCCACCGCTGCACTACCATGTGGTGCTTCCCTATTCGCTGATGGAAACGTGGGCCCAAACCTCGCTTCCATCCTTTAATTTTTCATTGGGAAAATTTCCCAACTTTGCCCCGTGCTTTGCTGTCCCAGTGACACATGTCACTTCCTCATTAGTTAACAGGGATGCACTTCCAATTTTTCATTTTCCACCTTGGTGGGTTTTCGGGTCAGATTTTTCCCTTGCTTCATTTTGACCACTTTGGCAAATTTCACCAAATTCTTCTATGCCTCTGACCTCTGCCGATGGGTGGCACACTTTGATTTGGTGCATGACTTAATCAATTTTCTTTCTTCCATGGGCCCACATCCAAAAATTTCCCTTTGTGCCCTCTGACCACTTTGGTAAAAAACCAAAATTTACTTTGTGCCTCTGACTTCTACCTCTAGCTGGACACGTGACAACCTCCTATTGGTCCGCGGGCCTTTGGGCAAAAATTTCTCTTTCCTCCTCTGCAGGCATGTGGGATGGTTTGGTCATTTTTGCCCTCTGCCAACCCTTTGGAACAATTCATAACTTTCCTCTGGTGCCCCAACCTTCATTGCCATGTGGCACATTTGAATTGGCCACGGGCCTTCTCAAGGAAAATTTCTCCCAAAAACTCCGCCGAGTCATAACAAGAGAAATACAAGGAGTTAGGAGGAAAATTTTACCTTTCTGGAAAGGTGAGAAAAAATCCTATCTAATGGGATCATTTTGAGAATATTTTGAGTACCTAAAGCATGCCAAAAATTCATTTAAGTGCTAGAAAAGGAGAAGAAGAAGGAGTTAGTCGAAAATAAGCATGGGGCTTATTTTCAATAATAGGTATACGAGTGCTGCTCCAATGTCCCTAATTTCGAAGCTTACAAAATTCATGCTTATAACATTTGAAATGAGCCCCTCAACATAGGTATTCCAGCTTAGATATACATATGTCTTCCTCAGAGTGTGGTAGTCACAAACTACTTTTTCTGTAATAAAACTTAGGTGATGTGCATCAGTAAAATAGTGGATTGATGCCTGGAAGTAGCACACTATGAAAGCATATGGTAGTTTGCACAATGCGCTCCATGTCCCATCCCTCATGGTGAACCGCATGATGCAGAAGTGTTGGTACACTTTGAACTGTACTAGCTTACCAACTACCAAAGGTAGCTCCTTGGGGATGCACCACTCCTCTTCAAATGCCACGTAGATTCAATTGTACCACATCTCCGCCCTTTGTTTAAACAACCTACTCATGGAGCCTTCACATAAATGCTTGTCGAACCTTTCCGCAAGGGACTTATTTTCAATGGGATATTCCCAAATCTTGTTTTGTGGCCCATCAGGCACTCCAATTTCCATAAATACTAAAGAAAGTAAGATAGCACCAAAATTGACCTTATCACCTGTGCGTGCTTCCTCAATAATGGTTACTACAATGTAACCAACTATGTTATAGACTACTCCCTAAGACATTTTCCTTGTGATATAGAGCCACTGGTATTTACTTGCAACCATCTCTCTTGATCATTTTGTGTAGTTTCCTGTATCATTGGGTTTTTCTTTAATTTATCAATGTCCATTCCATGTGGACCCTTTGTATACCATAACTCTTTGTGTGTCTCCATGATTTCTTCTTTATCATTCAAGTCACTAGCCAAGTCTACCCCTGTCCCTTGAAATCTTGTCAATGTCAAAATCAGGGCTGTTGTGATTCTAACCCTTCATCCGACAAAATAAAACAAGTCCTCATGGACTCTGCTCATCAACAACTAATATAAAGGTTCATAATTACCAAAATATGAGAGCTCGTACAACTGATAGACTCCTACCTATTTGAAAAATTTCTCTCCAACATCATCGTCTACTGGCATATCCTCCACTGTGCACTTGTTGGTCTTTGTACTCAACAATGCATCCAGTTCTTTCTTGTTTTCAGATGTGTGGTGGTTTTAGTCACTTATCTTACACTTATGGATGTGGGAATCCCATTCTTGTGAAACTATCACAACCTCTAGATACTGCATCTCTGAGAATTTACTCTCGGAAGCAATTTCAAATTTTTTTCTACTTTCTTCTTTCCTTTGGTGCCTCCAATAGGTGCTTTCTTTAGTGTCATTGTAAAAATCCACCTTTTTACTGACTATATCAAGCAAAATCAAACCCTACCTTGAATCCACATTTCCTAGCTTAAAACTACATTCCCTAGCTCCTCCTCAATGCTTCTTCTTTTCTCGAACCCTTCACCATTGGGGACACAAGCCTCTTCATGCAAGATTTTACTCTCCACATCTAGTTTCACAACTCCCCACACCTTATCATGACTCACTCAGCTCATTTACACTTTAGATCACTCAAACACTTGTGATTGCAAAGCTAAAAATGAACCCTCATCACGCCCTTATATAGATTTTCAAAAATTTAGTACATTTATTACTCCTCCACCTACTAACAATCCTCTCATTAATTGATCATTTGCACAATATCTGTGTGGTACATCTTCGTGCCTTAGCGATAACCTTCTATTGCACCTTCCTACCTTCTAGCTACAGATTTCTCTTCAGTGCACTTTCCTGCGCCTGAGTAACTCACCACTGTGCCTTTCCCTAGTAGTCTTCATGACCACTGCTTACCTAGCATTATATTGTTCCCTTATTTATCTCCATCTAAGGTCATCTTTTCAAAGAAATCTCATTTCTAACCACTCCTTTGCAAACTTGAATAGCACTTATACCATTTTATTCCTTTATATGTACCCAGTTATAAATAGCCACCCCACACCAATGGTATGTGCAGTCCTCTCTGCATAAAATTTCTTTAAATGGTAATTATCTTGCAGCAGACAAACACACTTATTACAAAAAACACCAACTAAATTGAAAAATCATAGTGACTAAAACGGAAATACATTAAGCAAATACAGAAATGAAAATCTAGTCTAAATGGAAACATTGCCTTATTACAAACACCAAGAACACTTATGTATACTAGGGTTTCAGCCTACTCTCGTTAAAGTAACTGGGTAATTGTATTCCATCAAGTGTCTCTAACTGAAAACCTCCTGATTAAAGTATATGATTGATAATATATGCTCCTAACCAATTTACTTTAAGCTTCCTGGATGGCACAAAAACTTAGAGTCATAAAGGAACACCATTTGTCTTATCTGAAGCTTTTTTTCCCTGATGTGCTTGTCGTGCCATGCCTTCTTCTTGGCCTTTTCTTGCTTCTATAACTAACATGCTATGGTGTGCCTGTCATCTAACTATATCAATTGATCAATTATTTCTTCCAAATAGTTCTCATCAACTAGACCTCCATCGCGCATAATTTGCAAAGAAGGTAACATGAATTCCATTGAAAGAACTGCTTCTATGCCAAACACCAACTGAAAGGGTGTGTCCTTGTTCAACCATTTGTATGTTGTTTTATATGCCAAAATCATATAAGAAACTTTATCATCCTAATCTTTCCTTACAACATCACAAATTTTTGTCAATCTCTGGCTCAAAATCTTGTTGAAAGCTTTAGTTGTCCCATTTTCCTAAGGATGAAATGGTGTAGTCTTATGGTGTTCAATCATGAACTCACCTAATATAATTTTGATTACCTCATTCAAAAAGTGTGTTCCCCTATCACTAATCAAACTCAACGGGCATCCATACCTTGTAAGAACATTTTCCCATAATAACCTAGCCACTGTAGCTATTGTATAATCCTTGGTAGGTGTTGTTTCTGTCTACCTTGTAAGATAATATATGCAAGTGATGATGTAGCGCGATCTAGTTTTACATGTGGCTGGTGAAATAGGACCCACAAATTCTATAGCCCATTTCTCAAATGGCTCTGTACTAGGAATAGGTCTTAAAGGCATTTCATCTCTTTGCCCAAGTTTACCAACACATTGAAAGTGATCACATGCTTTAAAGTAGTGTTTATAATCCTTGTAGAGGGTCTCCCACCATAATCCAGTGATTAGAATATTGCACATAGTGGCGCCACCTACATAGTTCCCTCCTACAATACCACCATGATCCTCTTCCATGATGTCTGTATGATTGTGTTCTACTAAAATACGACACAATACTTCATCTTGGCCTAACTTGTATAGGTCACCACTAATCAACATAAAATGACTCGCATGAATTGCAAGTTGTTTCTTCTCTAAGGATTTCATTCCTTATGGCACCACCCCTATATGTGAAAAGATAAGAATATCCTCCAATTCCAAAGGTGCACGTTGTAACCTATACAACTTTACATCTGGCATTGTATATTTAATTATCTATGCATCCTCCCCTGACTAAATTCTTGAAAAATGGTCTGGGCCATAATTAATTTTACCTAGTTTTACCACAACTTTAAAATCAAATTCTAGGAATAAAATCACCCATCAACATATGTGCCCCTGTAGAATGGCCTTGTTTACCAAGTATTTCATCGTCGTGTTATCAGTGTAAAATATGAATGATGTTGCTAAAAGGTAGTGTCTGAATTTATGTAGTGCATAGATCATTGACAAGGCTTCGAGCTCTTTCATTGTATAATTCTACTCTGCATGAGTCAAATTTCTAGTAGAAAAATAGATAGGATGATCTATAATACCTTCTTCAGGTTGAGCTAACACAGTACTAACAGTCATGCTAGAGGCATCCACATCTACATGAAATGATTGGTCCCATGTGGGAAAATGAAGAATGAGCACTTTAGTAAGTCTCTCCTTTAGTACCTCAAATGTGCACTATTGTGTTTCATCCCAATGAAATGTTCCTTTTCCTTTTAGTAAATCCTCTAAATGTGTGGAAACCTTAGCATATCCTTTCATAAATTTCCTAATAATAACCAATGTGACGCAAAACTTTGCGCACCTCACTCTAACTGGTAGGTTCTTTTAGGCCGACAATAACTACAACCTTAGTTGGATCTACTAACAAACCTTCCTTGAAGATGATATGCCCATACAGAGTGCCAAAAGGTTTGGAAAACATGCATTTCTTTATGTTCAAAGAGATGCTTAACTATCTACATCTTTAAAACATTAAGCACAAATTGTCACAATGATCCTTAACAAGCCCATACACCATCCAATAATCTAAGTAAACTTGTAAGAAAAGATGAATAAAATCCTGGAATGCTTGAACAACTATTCACAAAAATACAATAAGCATATTTTTCAGACCAAAAGGCATCACAGTATATGCAAAATTTCCCCATTCAGTGGTGAAATCATTCTTTTCTTGATCCTCCTTTGTAATCCTAACTTGATGATACCCAAATAACCGATCTGTAATGTAATAAACTTAGCGCCCTGCAACTCTTTCTAATATTTCCTCATTGAATGGCGTAGGAAAAGGATCAATCACACTTGTAGCATTTAGCTCCTTGTAGTCCACACAGATCCTAATTCGACCAAATTTATTTATACTGATCACCATTGGGCTAACCCATTCTGATTCATCTAGGGGCTTGATGAGTCCAGACTTCAACATATTTTCAATTTCTTCTTTGACCTTTATGCGCAATTTGGAGTTCATCATATAGGGTATCTTCCTGACTGGGCACACACCTTCCTTAAGCTTTATCTTCATTTCTCCTAATGATTCATGCACTCCTTTCAATTTATGGTAGCCCCTAGGAAATAAATCCTAAAAATCACATAGCAACTCCACTATTTTTGCTACTTCATATTCAGACCAACAATCTCCAATTATTACCTCTTTAGGTTCAACATCCATACCAATATTCACTTTCTTTGTCCTCATAGGTTCATGATATGTGCGTGTGTTATTATTTGTAATCTATAAGACCTCGTGCACATCTATTGAATGATCTATATCGAGTTCTTCTACTTCTTCATCATCCACTATGTAGACCATCTTCCCTTTTTCTTTCTTAAAGCAAGCATGCTTAAGTAGTGTGGCATTTGTCTCTGTTCCTTTAGCAAAATGCACTCCTGAATCATTTTCATCAAATAACTCCTGAATGAGTTCTTCCACCTTTGTACTGTCTCCAATAGTTAACCACTTTATAACCCTTAATGCCTCTTCTACTAGAGGTTTATTAGAGAAGTAGTTAAAAGTATGGACCATACCTACAATCAAATCCTGCCAATTTCTAGTTTCTCTATGTAGCTTTGCATATATATACCAAACGTGTGTGCAAACTTGTAAAGTGGAATAAATTTTGTGTACCTATAGTGAAGATGGTAAAGCTTCCTTCCCCTCTATCTAGAACCTCTCACATTGCTGAATGTGGTGTTGAACAAGTTGATTACCATGATATGTGCAAATTTGAGTTGGTGCATTGCTCCTAGAAAACCGAGTTGTAAGAGAAATCCTAACTTCATTCCATCCTGAAAGATTATCCCTGTGAACCACCCACTAGTATGCTACTATCCTACGTAGGGTATATGTTAGCATACTTCTTCATTCAAACTGGTATATCCATTGTTCCTCCATGGCACATAGCCTGAATACCGTAGGGTCCCCTTTCCCAGTGTACTGAGGTTCAAAGTTGTTACCTACTCTCTTGACACAATGGGGTTTACTTTCCCATGCAAATTTGCTCCTTACTTCGCACCCAGCCATCTCATAAGTACCATGAGACCAATCATCACAAGCGATACTTGTAGTATCACTAATAGACTATGCATCATCCCATTGAAGAATTCCTTCTTTAGATGGCTAGAGCACTTCTGGGTCCTAGATGGTGTGTACATAAATCCTATTCAGGTCTTCCTTAATCAAAGGCTCAACATAGGGTGTAGATTTCCCATCTGTTAAAGGGATAATAACTCTTTCCTCCTTGTTCTTAAAATTGATATATCCCATGTTGAACCGAAGATCATCATTATTTTCTTGACATGAAAGGCATTGAATAAGAACTAGGAAACAGTCTGCTTCTACAAGTGTTAAAACCTCAAAATCCCTAGTGAACTTGGCCCCTTGTATAGTAATGGACACATCTTTTAAAACTTCGATAGGAGTGGCCTTAGTTTAGTTGGTCGTAAATAATAAAATAAAATATGGATGGAATGTAGGTCTCCCCATTTATACCCATGCATCTAAAGTAAGAACATTTAATTTCATGTCTATGTCAATTAATATATTACTCAAGATCCATTCGTCAACAATAGCATTTAGAGTGATTTCCTTGTCGTAGTCTAAGCTGGGGAGGGGGAAGATTTGCATGTAGGATTTGATGCCCATTGTCAATATTCACACATGGAGTGTTTCCCTTTAGCCAACTCCATAGTAATGGAATAATATTCTCCTGACGTAGCATTATGCATACCTCCTTCAAGTCATCAATATCTAACTGGACCATCTCTACCTCCATATTTAGTTCCATCTTCCATGATTGCTCCTTTGAGCATTGTATTTTCCCTTGAAGGTCTCTGAGTACCTCAATGGTCTCCTGATAAAAATCCTTATAGTGTGTAGGATCTAGGTATCTTGTATGCAAAATTTCCTCCTTGATGATAGTAGGCTTATGTGGTAACGCCTCTCCAACACATACAACTTCAGCATGGGTAGTGATCTTAATAGGCAATACCTCAGGTTCCAGTTCCCACTTTGGCATCCACTGATTTTCCATAGAACACTATATCCTAACCATCACTGCACCTTTGTTATCTTGTGTTATGCTACTTGCTAAGATGCTCATATAGATATGGTAATTCCTCATAGCTATGATTCTTCCCATAGAAAGAACATGTAATATTCTAAGGACATTCCCACCTATAGGGGTCAGGTGATCCGTATGTAAAGAATGTTCCACAAGGGAATTCACCTCATCCACCACCACAGCCTTGACCTCTAAATATGCCATGGTATCCTCAACCTCTGCCACATCCTCCATCATAGTGCCCCTTATCCCGATCATAATGCACTTAATTTTGATTCTGATCTTGATGCTCACCTTTACACTTAGATTTTTTTGATACTCCTATCTATTACACATCAATATCTATAGCATCATGGACTTGATCAATCAACCTGCAGTCCTCTATATTGTGAGTTGTGCACTAGAAAATATTACAATAACAGGATACATTCTTCCTTATCGTGCATTGTAATAATGAGAAATGACTGGTGTCATGGTTCAGGTGACATATCTCATAGTCTAACAATAATGAATGTATTGTTATGCGGGGACAACTATCTTTGGTGTGCCCTTCCACTTCATAGTCTATACACCAAATCCCAGTGCACATCTCACGTGCTGAATTTGGGAATAGTTTCTCCAACTTTTTTTCCATGGCTACAATCTATGCTTCCAAGAATGGGATGAATCGAATGTCTATACTCCTAACTGTCTCACAACACAAAAGTTACTTCAAGGGCTTCGCGTGGACCAGGGTATTTTTTATCTCATAGATCCCTTCTAAAAGGTGTGATTAGACCTCTAATGAACTGTTGTGCATGCTGACTTACATGAATATCATAAGAAATCTTAGATAAAAGTGTTTTAAAATGGACATTGTACTCCCAGACACTTTCAGTAGTACCTTGTTTACTATCCTTGAGTGCACTTATACTCTCCTTTTCAAATTCAAGGATATAGAAATCTTTATGGAATACGTCTTTGAATGCTGAATAATCTACGTAGGTTTGATCAGGATCAATCTTCCAGTACCAATTGTGTGCACGTCCCTGTAATGTAGTTGTAAATTGATTTGCATTACAATCACAAGATGTGATCCATTTTACACACCATGGTATCTCACAAATGTGCACGTGTTCAATAACATCTTCGATGCCCCTATACTCTAGAAGAAGAAGAGACATCTCCATGTAAATATTTTGGGGTTGGTGTGGATCCTTCCCACTTGATCCATAACCCCCTATGTTGCCTCTGCCTCTAAAACCACCATATCCGCTAGAACTAGAGCTACCTACACCCTCTAATCCACCACCTGTAGCAGGAAGTGTAACAAAAGATGTACTTCCTTGTGTCCCAATAGTAGTATTGTACTAAACTCCTATAGTCTGTGTGGTGGTAATACTCCTAGAAGTGAGCCACAAATTTTGTGTGCTCAAATTTTGTGCAGATAATGCAACTAAAAAGGTACCTCCAAACAACAATGAAGACGTTTTCCCTACCATCGATGTACTCTCTATGTGACTTACTCCTACTTCCCTATTGACCAAATTATCTTACTAATAATTGGATGTACTAAGTACTTGAAAAGCAAGTGCAAGGGCTAGGTTGTCAGGTAGATTCAAATGTGCACCTGCAGCCCAAGTTGTCTCTGATGACGCACTTCCCGTGTGAGGCCGAAGAGGGTTCCCTTTCATGTTTTCCCAAATGGGTGATTTCTTTATGGTCTAGCTCCATGCCTTCTGTCTGAGCTCAAAATCCTTCGTGATCCATCTCACTCCTCAATGCCATCCACTATGTAATGTCATGTTACTTCTCTATCTCCCTCTCACACACCTCATTGTACTTAAGTTGTGTTTCTTCTCTCTACCTCTCTACTACTAGATATGCTATCTTTCAGAAAACCTCATCTTGCCCTTGCACATGGTGGATTTTAGCTAGCCATTAGCTTTTCCTCTAAGTTCAGGGTTTACCATCAAGATCTTAATCACTAGTGGAATGCCTTATAAGTAAGTTCCCTTGAGATACTGTAAAAATTGCAACTCAGCTACCTCTGGGCAAGAATAAGTGGAAATTGAGTATTCAAGGATATAGCTATTCAAAACACCATGGAACCAATTCTCCACATTGCGTGTCCCAAATCAAATCAATGTCATTTAAGTGTTTCACCATTTTCTTTACATTTTTTTAATGACAAAATAGATAGGGTTATGGGCTAGGAGGAATACCTATTAAATGGGTTGGTTAGAGGTTGATGCATGCATTATAACTTCTTGACCTAATGCCACTTATGAGATCTTCCTTTTCCATAGGAGGAACTACATGTAATAGATAAATATACCACAAAAGATAAGTTAAATGATATATCATACTGGATTTCCTAGCGTATGATAGTTCTAGGAAGTGTGATACTTCCTAGATGGATGTAAATCCACTATTTAAAAAAATTAATGTGAGAAATAAGTAAAGTACTACTGTAGTTGATATTAATTAGGTATCTCATTCAAGTACATTAAGAAAATCCAATCACAACAGGATAGGCTATAGTTGGATCTAAAGGATAAGGTGATTGTCAAGGTACTGGGATTGGTCAAGGTCTAATTTTGGGTTGTTTAGGTCAATGGGTAGAAGGTTATTTGGCTCTATTCTTGGGAAGGTTATAAAACACATAGACCAAAATTGATCTGGTATGACTAGTGACGGTTTATGCAGAAATGACAATGGTTATGGGTAACTGGTGTCGGTAAGGTCGGGGTGTAAAAAACTGAAGAGATCTGATTGCAAGGTTTGATCTAGGATTTTATAAAGATGGTAGGGTGCATAAGGAGGTTTATAGAAGTATTAGGTGTATTCAAGGATGAACAGGAGATGAGGATTGGTGATTTGGCAGTGTGGGTAAGGAAATGGTTGGGTTACATGTTGGTAAGGGATAGTAGAATGAGCATGCAAAATGTAGATTAATAATAGGGGTAACAAAAGATACTAACTAAAATAACAATGTTGGTTAAGGACATACTTACTATGATGTAGAATGGATGGTTGAATGGTAATGTTAGTTGATCAGAAGGATGGTATTTGGTACCATAATAGTGAATCTTGGAATGCTTCCATGAGTGCAATGCTTCTGGGTTTGTCCTGGTGCTAGCTATGAATGAAAGGATGCGTGAAAGGATGTTGGTTCTGCTTGCATACAACTTTGATCTCTCTCCTCTGGTCAAGAATGTGCCAACCTCTCAAACAAGGTTGCTAAGGTGAATAAATGGTAACTGAAGATGGTTCTATCTTGACTGACATCAATTTAGGTATGACTAGTGTTGGTTAAGGTGGGATTCCCTAGGTTTACTATAATGGGTAGATCTTTCTGATTTCTTGGGCCAAGTTGGTTTCTTGTCACAGATCAGAATGGAATATTCCCTTCTGATGAGTGGGAATTTGTTTAGAGAAATATTAGGCATGTGTTTTTAGGGTTAGACAAAATATTAGCTCACTAAGGAAAGTAAGACTTAGTTGTAGTTAGTTATGGGAACATACCAAGAATAGGTCTAGGGTGAGATGGTTGGGTGAGGTGTCTAGGGGAGGTGTGAACTAGGTCAATTAAGAAAATTAAATAATGAAAGTTGTGAGGATGAGGATTAATTTAATTAAAATAATTAAATTAATATTAATGTGGGGTGAAAGGGGTCATGGTTAGATGCCCATGTTTAAGTTGGTTATCTAGTCAATGGCTAAGGGTAATGTGACCAAATTTTTGGTGTCTACATTATTCCCTTTTTTGTTACATAGCTTATACTGGTAAGCGACCCTGAAAAAATAAGATGTGGTTGCCCCATGTGTGGGTGAAGCTAATTTTTCCCTAAGCATGGGTGGAGGTAACCCCCCTCAAACTAGGAACCAATGAGGTGAGAGAAGGAAGCGGTGAGTGGTTTGATAAAATGAGGTGGGTGGTTTGAGAAAATAGCGTTAGGTGTGAAGAAGGTGGTGGTTGAGGGTATGGTGATTGTAAGAGGTATGGTGGGTGGTTAGGTAGAAAATTTAGACATACCCACATGTTATGAAATGCCATGAGATACCAGGGTTTCCCAACATAAAAAATGTATGTTAGCTAGGGTCATAAAGGTCATCCAAACAAGGGTTGTTGAGGTCTGATATCTATGGTAAAGGATATGTTCTGGGCACTCAATGAGGTAAGATGAAGGAACATTTAGGTGTGGTTCTGGTACATTAAAAAGGTCAAAAGGTGAAGGTTTTTTTGGATAAGGGTCATGGTCATAGGCAAGGTAAAGCTATTAGGTTGAGCAAAATAGTTACCATCATCGCAAGATACAACGGGTGAAGACATGGGAATATCTACTTAATCAATGGTGAGGTGGGTAGGTGTGGGTTGGGTGCGTGGAGGTAAAAATGGGGGAAATTGGGTAAAATTCAAATCGGGAAAAAAGGGAAATGGACCAAGGTCAAAGGTAGTGACATTCGAACGTACGCACACGTATAAAATGTGGCACAATACCAGGTTGAAGAGCTTGTAAACTCTACATCATCCAAGGTTGATAAGTTTATCAAAACAAGGTTGAAGCGATTCTGGTATCTAAGGTATATGATATGGTGTGGAATCACATTGCAGGTTAGGTGCAGGAACATGTAGGTATGTTTTAGGATAGAAAAGGTTGGGCTAGGATAAATGACAGGGAAATAGGCAAGGTAAGGTCATTAGGTCAAACAACATGGGTAATTATGTCGCAAGGTATAGTGAGCACATGGGTTCAAAAGTCATTAAAAATGTTTTGTGTCTAGGTAGCGATGTCACGGCATAGGTACGGACTGAGGTACAGGTAAAATAAGAAGTCCCTAAATGTAATTACAGGATAGGTATAGGTAATGTAGGCTTGGAGGTAGGCTGCAATAAGGGTGAGTAAGGTCGATCAAGGGTGGTGGGAAGGGTAAATTTTGGGTAGAAATGGGGAAAGGGTGTTGACAGGAGTATAATAGGTAACTGATGTCAATTTGTGTTTAACCGGTGACGGTCTAGGTAAACCAAAAACAATTTTCATAGGGAAAAAGACTCGATGTCCATGTAGGTACAACCGACCATAGTTTGTTAGGGCACAAGACCAATGTTGGTCGAGGTATAACCGACGCCGGTCAGGTCGGGGTGGGGGTTTTAAAAGGAAAAATCCATGTATTGGATGGATTCATTTGCATGTGTTGGCTTTGAGAAAATGTCAAAGGTGATTTTTGACTTTTGTGCCTTAACGAGAGGAAAGTAAGTGGGGTTATACCGAGCTGAGGTGGAGAGATCTGGTTAGAGAGGAGATCCAGGTAGACGATTCCACGAGATTAGGTTGAGGGAGGTGATTGAGTAGAGAGGTTGGAGGTTGATTTGGACATGGCGGAGAGCAGGATGAGGGTATGGGTGGGCCACCTATGCACATGCAACCAGATCATGCCACCATGGAGGTGACATCGAGATGAGGTAAGATCTAATCCTTTCATTATTATTTGATATAAGAAGAAGGAAATGTAGAGGGGTAGAGGTAGGGAGGTTAAAATAATTGAAATTTGTGGTTAAATGAAGGAAAGAGGGGGTGGGAAAGAGACAGAAGTAGGGGGAAGAGGGTTAGGGAGGGGCTTAGGTGAGGTGTGGGTAGGTTCATAGGGAAAATGGGAAAGAAATTAGGTAAAGGAAATTGGGGTTTCAGGTTTGGGAACAGTAACAGTGACCAACACCGGTCAAGGTATGGCCGACATCAGTCTTTGTACACCAACATCGGTTAGGTATGAGGGAACTGATGCCAGTTAGAATTGACCGGTGATGGTCAGGAGTAACCTGGTGCCAGATTAGGGTGAAAAGGGATAGAGGAATAGGAAGGGTAAGGGGAAAGGTTAGGTAAAGTGGGTAAAATAGATAGTGGGTGATGGGCTACGGAAAGAAGGTCAGGGGTTGAAGGTCAATGTTGGGTAAAATCAAGTTTTAATAATGTGTGTGATTAGTTGAATGCAGGTCAAGAGAGAAGCTATGGATGAGAGACCGAGTACCACCCTTTTTGCTGTCGGTACAATCTGAGCATTACCGCCAATGAGTGGAGGCATGTGACAGTATGTCAGCTTGATAGGAGTAAGGTACGTTATAGGAACATAGTCTGAGAGCTGAGTTTGATGGTCTCCCTCATTGATAGATGGGACTCAGTGACCAATACCTTCCATCTATCTGATAGGCTGAGATCACAGTCACCCTGGAGGATGTGTACAAGATCCTGTGGTTACCGATAGTGGGGACACAGGTGTAATTCGATCTCCTCATAGGTACTATGAGGAGTTGATGTTGATCGTGTTTTGTGAAAGGGGATGGCATAGATGAGGTTCCATAGTGCATGATTTTGAGCTATGGGGAGATGTATGTAGCCCATCCTTGAGGAGATGAGGCTAGTTGTTCTTATTATGGAGGCAGTGTGTTGTTTTGCACTGTCTAGATGCAGAGGGTGGGAGATTCCCACAGGTGCACTGATGGGGGTCCTCCATGACATGATAGAGGAGAGGACCTCACTTTTCTTGGGCACCACAAACACATACTTGGTGTAGTTGAAAAGGGAACTGTGGGCATACAGGAGCTTGTGGCGGTTCAGCCTATGTTGCACCTTTCTTCTCCATTGTTGGGCATATGAGCACATTATATGTGTGAGGCCACTAGGTATGCCCCCAGCCTGATGTATTTGATGTTGGCTTGCTTTGAGTGGGTTACAGGCATTGGGTGTCGATTGTTGGAGTGCGCAAATCTGGTGGGGCTACACATGATACAGCTTATTACAAATGCACATATTGGAGGGCTTATCTGGAGTATACATTACTTGGAGGCCATATGTGGGTTTCCCCTCATACAGGCACATGGATATAGAGTTAGATGAGCTGTAACTAGTTCAATGGATAGAAGGTGCGTCGCGTGGGAGAGCATGAGCTGAATACCCATAGACATGAGTCAGATGGTAGTTTGGGCTACTGCAGGATGTACCACCTGCCTGTTCCCATAGTATAAGATGGATGATGTGGAGAGACCTATGTCTCCATCGTGACCTATTGTGCTGATCTGGGTAGAAGGAGATACCAGTGGACCAGGCAGATTGATGATGTTCGATTACACATGACAGATACAGACAGTGGTGGGCAGCGCATTTATGAGCAAGCACCACCCAAGTCAGGGAAGTCTAGATGTGGCGACCCTCACAGTCCAAAGGGACACTTTGTAGGGATAGGTGGCCACATTACAGGCCCAGGTTATAGGTCTACAGGGATAGCTGACGGGGTCACATGTAGAGGTGGCCACGTTACAGGTGCAAGTGGGGGCCCTTCAGGCCCAGATCACAGGTTTACAAAGGCGGTACGCACCCGCACAGGGTGGAGCCTGGAGATGGGGGGTAGGTAGCTTACCCTATAGGCATAGGTCATAGGGTTATAAGGCTAGTTGGACACTACTAAGGCACAAATTTTGGCCTTACAGGCTCAGATTGTAACATAGGCATTGATGCGTAGGCACCGGTACAAGCTCAGGCACAGGATCCTATGGTACAGGTACAGGCACAAAGGCCACTATTAGCAAGGCTGATCACACAGGTCATGGTGAGACCCATGGAACCTCCTCAGATAATGCCTATGGTGAGATTTAGGGATGCCCTAGGTGAGGTGAGATATTATCATGATCATTTGGTAGCGGCAGGGATAAATGTCCCTTCATATGCCAAGTACCGAGCATAGTAGGCCTCGAGTGAGAGGACCAGATCCCACACTCATAGTGTGGAGAGCACAGGGGGACGATGAGCCCATAGACAAGAGTAGGGTGAGGCTACTAGTATATGGAGACCAGCTCCAAGTGAAGGGCCATCAATGATTAGACCGAGGCCCATAGCAGGAGGGGAGGTGGTTGGTTAGCACTACACAGGAGTGGCAGAGGATTCGAGAGAGATTGACTCAAATAACTGAGGGGAAGATGAGGGATATCATCATTTTGGATAGTATTGTGATTGTTTTCTATCCATATGGGCCTACGCATCAATGATAGTGAGGCTTTTTATGAGATATTTTATGATTTTTTATATACATGATACTAACCTACATACCAAAGATTTTGAGACCTTTGTATTTGTTATATGGTAGATGAGAGATATTTGTATAGATTTTGTACTCAAGTATATATGTATGGAAACTCAAATTTGGATGATATATATATTGATGGTGATGTTTTATGATATGATATGTATGCGTATATGTAACTTTGATGACAATTTTGTACATGTGATGGAAACTAGGTAAGTTATGCATGATAGAGTCGGGTTGATTTAGGAATGGTGGAGTCAGGTTGATCTAGGCATGGTTGAGTTAGGTTGATTTAGGCATGGTGGAGTCAGGTTGATTTAGGCATGGTTGAGTCAAGTTGATTTAGGCATGGTGGAGTTAGGTTGATTTAGGAATGGTTGAGTTGGGTTAATTTAGGCATGGTGGAGTCAGGTTAATTTAGGCATGATCGAGTTAGGTTGGTTAGGCATGATTGAGTTAGGTTAAATGGTTGAGTGAATTTCTAATTCATTAATGTGTGTGATTTGTGATGGTATAGATAATGTTAAGATGATTTGTAGGAAAATGTATGATGATGGTAAAGAAATGGTAGATGTGATGAAATGAATGTGTAAAAAATGATGGTAAAGATGTTTAGAAATTTTTTCTTGGTTGGTTTAAGTTCTAGTTATTGATATAGAAAGGAAACTAACCAAGGTAGAATGTGAATAGGAAAGGGAAAGGGGGAACTAGTTAGGGTAAAGAGTGTCTGAGCTAATCTCTGAGGGCCCCATGCCCTCAGATTGCTGCCTACATAGTCCTGGTGAAAAGGGACCTCTAGCCGATGTAGTTCTCCCATAAGCTAGGGAAGATTATGATGAAGTAGAAGAATGAGCTGATAGGTGTTAGGCATTGTTGAGTGTAGGACATAGGCATGATTGAGTATAGGTCACAGACATGGTTGATTTAGGTCATAGGCATGGTTGAGTTTAGATCATAGGCATGGTTGAGTTGTTTTTAAATATAAGTGTTGATAATCTGGTCCTGTATAGGATAATCAATAAGTAATGAGGAAGGCAAATGGTAAGAGGTGGTAAAAGATCTGCTGAATTTATAAGAACCGTAATGAGTCGACCATACCTAAGAGGGGCTTATAAACATAAGATCCTAAAGGCATTGCATAATGGACCATTCTCAGGATGAAGAAAGTTACATAATCAAGAAGTGTTGCATCTGCAGTAAGTCCCTTGACTAACGAGGGAATTATGCTAAAAAGGAAAGGAATTTAGAATAGGTTTTTTAGTGTAACTTAGTGTACGATAGAGTGTCTTTTGGAATAAGAAACCTAGGATCAAGAATAGGCAACTCCATGATGAAAATTTCATCTTTTTCTTCAGTTTTTTGTGTTGTTATATACTAATCGATGTGGGAAGTCTATATGGGATGAGTATATTATCTCCTTGAGGTCTTCATGAAGCTGATCGATACGGGAAGCTTTTGGATATTTTTATTAAATTTTTGAAATCACTATGATATAGCTATCCTTTAAGGGAGTATTCTATTTATAGTGGTGGAATTAGAGTGAAGAGATGTCCCTTTTGAGGGATTAATCTTTTGTGAGAATTTTGACTCAAGGAGTGTCATCCCTTTTTGTTTTTGGACGTTTATGTCATGGACAAGACTATATAGGAAGGGTAGGTTCTTGTTCCGACAAAAAAATCATAGTACAAAGGAGTTAACCATGAAAGGGAGTGGTTTTGAGTGATGAAGGACCATGGGATTCCATCTTGAAGAAGACAAAAAGTATCCATGAGAATCATGCTATGAGAAGAGTCGTGGTACTCATATTGAAGACAAGGATAAAATGGTGACAGGTAATCACATGATTCTTGTTTAGTCGTGGATCTTCAAAACAGGTAATATGGAAGGTGAAAAACAATCAAGGGATGGGTGATCAATTGACAGAAAGTGATATAGGAATTGATATTAAAAATAAAATGGTTGAAGATGCAAGGCATTAAGGGGCTCAGGTTCGGGTTTACCTTTGAATGAAGACAAACGATAAGCACCTGATCCATAGGCATGGGTAGCGATATAGGGTCTAAGCCAATTAGGAGAAAATTTTCCCCATTTACTTTTCTCCTCTTTGGTTACATGTTGATTTTATTTTAGGACAAGGTCACCAACCTGAAAAGTTTGTTCATGAACATGTTTTTCATAGGCACATTTGATACATTTTTGGTAGATTTGGAGATGGTCAAGAGCATTAAGACGACGTTCATCTAATCAATCAAGTTGCACGAAATGATCTTGGTGAAAGTCATCGTCATTGAGCATGTCTTATAGTAAGATGCAAAGAGATGGAATCTGAACTTCGAGAGGTAAGACAAACTCAGTACCATAGACCAGAGAAAAGGGTATGGCAATAGTTGAAGTGTGAATACTAGTGCGATAAGCCAATAAGGTGAAAGGAATGTGCATATGCCAATCTTTCCTAGTATCATTGACTACCTTGATAAGAATTTTTTTCAAGGTTTTATTGGTGGATTCGGATTGACCATTGGTTTGTGGGTAATAAGGTGATGAGAAACTGAGTCAGATGAAAAAATTGTCACATAGTTTGCGTCGGGTTTTGTTTTTGAATTGTTTTCCATTATTAGTGATGAGGCAGTGAGGAACAAAAAAATGAAAAATTATGTGATGGTTGATGAATTCACATATTTTCTTAGATTTTGTAGAAATGAGGGGAATGGCTTCTACCCATTTAGTGTAATCTTTGGTAGTGGTTATGATCCATTTGTGGCATTGTGAAGAATGGGGGTTGATCTCGTTGACAAGATCCAAACCCCATTAAGAGAAAGGCCAAAGGTCTCGTGCGACATGTAAGGCATGACTAGGTGTGTGATGGAGATTACCATGTTGATGGCATTACACAAAATGTTTGACATAATTACAACAGTCACCATTTAGGTTTGGCCAATAATAGCCTAGGTGAAGGATGCATTTCGCGATAGCTAAACCACTAAAGTGACCTCCACAAATTCTGTCGTAGACTTCCTTAATGGTGTAGGGAATTTCAGAACTTGTAAGGCATCATAAGAGAATTTCATCAAATATGTGCTTGAAAAGGAGACCACCCATGAGGATATAATTGGAGACACTTTTAAGAAAGGCTCATTGTCCATTACGAGTGAGACCAATGGGTAAAATAGAAAGGGAAAGAAAGTTTGCATATTGCTTATACCAAAGGTCACGTCGGTCAGGGGAAATGGTTTAGACAGAGTAAATTTCACAAGGTGAATAAGAGGGTGATTGTAGCCTTTATATGGTGACAAATATTTTAGAGTCAGCGGGCGAAGTAGGTATTTGAGAAGCCAAGTAGACCATGGTGTCCATAAATTTATTGGTAGAACTAGGGGTGGTTCAAAGTGTGTAATGGTCAAAGGTGTTCAAAAGTATGTTTACATGTTACTTATACTTTTGAAGGATCACATTATGAAACTAGTATATACCATTGACTTGGTTTATGACCAAATGAGAATAACCAAAGATATTGATTGTCTTAACATCTAAGGCATAAGCAACCTGGAGACCCAATACGAGTGCTTCATATTCTATAATATTGTTTGTACAATCAAAATCGAATTTGAAAGACAAAGGCATAGGTTCACCCTCAAGAGGAATGAGGATAACACCAGCCCCACCCCCATGCTGACAATTGGAGCCATCAAAGAAGATTGTCATTTCTTAAGTAGGTTCGTCTAGGGAAAGGGTGGTTATAGACTCATTTGGGAAGTTGAAGTTAGATGGTTGATCCCCAGAAATAGGTGTGTTGGCCAGTTGGTCAACAATTTTCTGGCCTTTGATGGACTTTTGATGAATGAATTCAAGGTCAAGGTCGGCAAGAAGCATAAGCCAACATGTGACATGTTGATGTTGATAGGGTTTGGCATACATATAGCACAATGGGTCATTATTAGTAATGACGAAGGTTTTGTGATTGAGTAGGTAATGACGGAATTTAGTGGCGATGAAAACTAAGGCTAAGTAGATTTTTTTTAGCATGGGTGAATCTAGTTTCATAGTCAAGAAGGGTACGACTTATGTAATAAACCACTTTCTCTTTGTGTTGTTTGTCATGATGAATGAGCATGGAACCTAAAGAATGGTTAGTGGCAGAAATATACAAGTAATAGGGCTGGCCATCCTTAGGAGGAATGAGCACTTGTGGTTGAAGGAGGTATTGTTTTAAGGCTTTGAAGGCCTTATGACATTCGTCATCCCATTTGAAGGACACATCATTCTTGAGCAGATGATGGAATGGTTGATAGTGGTCAAAAAGATGCAAGATAAAACAATGAATGGATTATAATTTTCCTTGTAGGCATCGAAGTTGATGGAGATTAGTGGGTGGAGACATTTCTAGAATGGCCTTGACTTTAGTAGCATCAACTTTTATGCCATGCAAAGAAATGATGAAACCCAGGAGTTTTCCAGAAAGTACAACAAAGATGCACTTCTTTGATTGAAGACACACACAATACTTGATAAGATGGGAAAGCATGACTTTAAGGATGGAGAAGTGTTTAGTTTGATGTTTAGATTTGGCTAGAAGATCATGTACATAATCTTCCAGTATCTGATGCATGATGTCATGGAAGATGTAAGTCATGGCTCGTTGATATGTAGCACTAGTGTTTTTTAGGCCAAAAGGCATGACTCGATAGCAGAAAGTTCCCCAAGGGGTGACGAAAGTAGTCTTGTGTTGATATTTTGGAGCTAGTAATATTTGATTGTAGCCTGAGAAACCATCCATGAGTGATAACATTTCATGGCCAACGGTGAAATCAACTAGTTGGTCGATACCCGAAAGAGGGAAATTCTCTTTCGGACAAGTGACATTGAGGTCACAGAAGTCCATGCAATTACAGAGTCCCCCTGTCACCTTTATGACATGAACGATGTTAGAAATCCATTGGGGATAGTTAATGGGTAGAATGAAGGAAACTGAGAGAAGGCGCTGAAGCTCTTCTTTGACTAGAAGAGCAATGTGAGGATGCATTTTCTATAGCTTTTGTTTTATGGGTTTGGCATCAGGAATTGTTATGATATTGTGGACCACAATTTTTGGGTCAATACCAGGCATATCAGCATAGGACTAAGAAAACATGTTTCTATGGTAACAAAGGAAAGAGGTGAAGGCTTCTTGTTTAGTAGCGTCTAATGATTGGCCGATCTTTAGAATGTGGGGGTCGTCCTAAGTGTTAATGTTGATTTTAATGGTCAATTCATTCAACATGGTTTACATCTTAGATGGTAACGACCAATGAGTATAAGAGTCTTCCACACCAAGGTAGGTGAGGATGGACTCATTGTCCTGACATTGAATGATGTTAATAGAAGGTGTATCACCATCAATCATGTTAGGATATAGGAATGAGAGAGAAGAGGGAGCTTCACCATCACATTGATAGGTCATCAGTCCCAAGGAAATGGTGTTTATGAAAAAAAAAAAGTTAGGAGGAACAGATTCAGGATCTATGGACTCTGTGGGTGAAGATGGTAATGTGGGTGAATGAGATGGGGAAGATTTCCTATCCTTGATGAGGCCGACACGAAACTTCTTGGAGGGTGGAGCATTAAAACCAATGCCACTACGGTCATTGTGTTTTTGAGAGGTATAGGAAATGAAAGTTTGGTGGCCTTGTTCATAAAATCCGAAGCCAAATCCTTTCCACGTGCACTGGTGGATTAAGGTGCGAGCGAAGTGGTGGTTAGTGAGGGAGTATAGGTCGGATGAAAATGGTTAGGTTTGGGATGGAGGTTAAAGTTTATATGTTGCCATATCAATTCCTCCATACATTAGATTAGTGCGAAGGTGGGGAGGATGATAAGGAAAAACCTTGCCTATGTGGATGTCATAACTAGGGTGTTGGCATAGGTTCCCATACTCTTGCAGGGTAAGGAAGGTGTCGATATTGTATAAATGGTATTCCCCCAAAGTGAGGTGTTAAAAAAACCTTCTAAGGGATCAGTAGTTGGTATGTGGCTAAAGGGGATGGACAGCTCGCTAGATGATGGGGAAATAGGCGAGTCAACGGTAGCGGCTACAATTGCAGTGGAGATAGCAAAGTTAGATGCAGCAGACGTAGTGGCAGTTCTAGTGATTTGGATTATAGGCGAAGGTGAAGTAGGGATAGTGGAAGATACCTTGACTGGTACAAGTACATCATTAGGTTGGTATAACATGTTACAAGTCTTGAAAGGTGACAGGTCGGCACAGATAGTGTAATTATGTCCCTCGTGTTCAAATTTGAGGAAACTGTGTAAAGTTGAAGGGACACAACCTATGGTGAATATGCAAGGTAGGAAAAGAAATAAGTTAGATTAGAACTCCCCTTCTTGGACATAGAAAAGTTTTGTGATAGCGCAGGGACCCACGGAGATATGGAGAACAACGGTTCCCAGGGTAGAGGTCATGGTGTCATTGAAGGAGTGCAACATAATTGGGCTACCATGCATGTAATTAGTAGGTATTCACATTTGGTCATATGCATGGGAGGATATTATGTTTATACTAGCACCACCATCGACCATAATGCATTGTATGTGTATATTATTGATAAAGATGGAGATGAAAAGAGTGGGATCGGGGTCATCAGACTAGAAGGGAGCGATCTCTTCATCTGAAAAGTTGAGGTCGGATACTTGGTGAGTAGGTGGAGGCGTAGAGGAAGGAAATGACTTAGTGAGAGAGGAAATGTGGTGAGGTATAATGATGGAGGCTACAAGTGTGGGGTCATTTAGTAAAACTTCAATAAATTGAATGACCTCCATGAGGGCTTGACAATGTGACTCAGAGGTTTGGAAAAGGTCATATAAAGACATTTTTAGAGGGGATAGATGCAGTTGTTTAAGCATTGTGTGATATGTGATGCCATCATAAATAGGATATGTAGGACCTCAAATGGTGATTTTGGGTATGGGTGTGGAAGGTATATTGGGTATAGGGTTGGTTGATGGGCTAGTTTCCTTTTCCTTTCCCTTGTCTTTCTGATCATGGGTGGCAACGTGAACCATGTTAATTTTAGGGGAGGTGGAGGAAGAGGGTGTGTCATGGAATCTATAACGGCATGAGGGACAAAACCCTATTGGGGGATACGATCCTTGTGAAATGAGTAGGGCACATTTTCATTTGGGTGGTGGTTTGGCCAACTCTCTTATATGGACCATACTAATCTTGAATCTCAGGTGTGGATCAAAAAGTTGCGGGGGTGGAGATATTGGTCACTGAGTAGGTAATGGAAGAGGCTCTAGGGAAATCGGTGAAGATGAAATGGGGTCCTCATCAAGAAGATCTTTGTTGTTAAACTTTTCTTCGAGAGGACATAATTGGACAAGGGTAGTCTTTAAAACCTTACAATTCTCTACATCGTGTCTTGACACATGATGGTAGGCACAAATTTTTGTTTCGTCAAACCCTTTTAGTTTGGGTTTAAGCAGGTTGTAAGGTCTAAGAGATGGTAATTTGATGACAAAAGTTTCGAGGAGATTAGTTAAGATTTTGGTGTAGGATCCTGCTAGTGGATAAAAATGGGAGGTGAATGTGGGTTTAGGTGTAGGTACAACTTATTATGGAGGAAGAGGCTTTATAGGAGGGGGTTGGGTTGGTTTACTAGTTTGGTGTGTGGAGTGGTCTAAGGTCTTGGTTACATCTATTTGGGTACAGGCATAATAGAAGAGATAGCGGCAAAAGGTTTGGTTGGTTTAACTATCTTACTGGAGGGTAACATATTTTTATCTTTAGGTTGCCCCTTTTTGGGAAAAGGTGACATGGGTGTACGAGATGTGGAGGGAAAAGCAGATGGTGGAAGAGGATGGGTTACCCATCAGGCTAACCGAGATGTTGCGTAGGTGATCGTAGAGGTTGGGTAGAAGGTGTGAGTGAAAGAGAAGGAAGAGTCATGGGTAGTGTTAATCATTTAACCTACCTTGAAGAAAATATGTCAGATAAATTTTATACAAATCCTTTGTACAATGAATTTTTCCAAGGCCCAAAATTTGAAATTTTCGATCTTTAGACATTAGAGATTTTCATATTTTAGAGTTTCATTGCTCAGATTTGGGATTTCTCTTTTAATTCTCCAAATTCTGAAACCCTGAAAGTCCAAAACTTCAGACTTTCGTGCTTTCAGGTTTCAGAAAATTTAGCCCCATTTTTAAAAAATGCCACTAGAAATTCCAAAGTCTGAATTTTTAGACTTTTAGGTTTTTAGGTTTCAGAATTATCTAAGTCATATTTTACGATTTTTACTTTAAAACTTTTGAAGTCTGAAAGTCTAAAAGTTTGAATTTTTGACTTTCGGGTTTCATATTTTTTGAAATTTCCATCACCAATTTGTTTTTTCATCTCCCAATCTCTGAAGTCTGAAACCCTGAAATTCTGAATTTCAAGATTTCAGGTTTTGGACTTTAAGATTTCCTCCACACAATTAATTTTGTCACCTACTTCCGTACGAATTGGATTTCTACCATTAATATTGGGTTTTCTATTTAAACTCGGTTTTTTACTTGTCATTTTTACCTGACACATTTTCTCTGACATTCCATTCTTGTATTTTGCGACGTCCTTTTCAAGGTATGTTTTTTTTCTTTTAGTTTATGTCTTTTTCATATGTTTCCTTCTCATTTTGGTTTTCCCTTTGGTTTCCCTCTGTGTTTTTTTTATGTCACTCCCTTGGTTCACCATGTTTCATATTTTGAGTATTCTTCAGGTATTTTAAGTTGTTAAAAGGATCCTCTTAGGCCTCCCATACTTCTTTTCGTTTCTCGTGTTTCAAATTTTGCGAGTTATCATTGTTTGGAAAAATCCCTTTCCTTTTTTGGAGAAACTTGTTTGGAAAGACTTGTTTAGATAATTCCATTTTCAATTTATCAAGTGGGAAAATTGTTCAGGAATTTTCCTTTGGGGACTTTCTTCCAGAGAACGTTTTCAGGAAAAAAAAATCGGTTCGGAATTTCAGAGGTTTTTGCTTTCAGGTTTTCATAACTTCTGACTTTGGGGAAACTCTTTCAGAAAATTTCATTTTGGAAATTTTATTTCAGGAAAATTGTTTGGAAAAATTGGTCAGATATTTCCTTCAGAACTTTTGGTTTCGATATTTCCTTCAGAAAAATTGGTTTTAGAGATTTCAGTTTAGGAAACTCTTTCAAAGAAATTTTTCGAAGATTTCAGATTCGGTGATTTCTTTCATAACTTTTTCGGTTTGGAATATCGAAAGTTTTTCTTTCAGTTTTTTAGAATTTCCACAACTTCAACTTATGAAACATAGGGCTTGATGTCTACTTCAACCTAAAAGGAAAACAAAAATATGAAGTACTCATTTCTTGGAGTTGCTCCTCATTCTTGCCTATCCTCTGACTTAGAAAGTATTGGGGACACTGATCTTGGAAAATTTGATTTTCCAGATTTATGGGAAATATTAAAGGCTCAAAATAAGAAACCATGGATGCAGGACATCTACAATAGTGGGCTTCCCCTTGCCTCCAATCTTCCCACATCTATGCATTGCCCAGAATTTGTTTTAGTTACAACAACCCACTTTGACAAAGACTCCATGTCAGTAAGAGATAGTGATGATAAGGTGGTAATCCATTTGGACCCAGACTTCTTTGAATATCTTCTTAAAGTTCCCGACGTTCAATATTATGCCAAAATTTCACCAAAAAAAGTAGTGGAACATTGAGATAGGAAAGAGGAAGTATGCTAAAAAATTGTGATGAAATCTTATCTAGCCAAGAATTTCACCAAATTACCCAAACTATGCATCAGTCAGATTTTATTCAGGAAGTCAATGATCTTATTGTATTGTTAATTAGAGTTTCAGGTATTCCTTCTGCAAAGTAATTCTAGGAATGGATGTTTCTATACATCGCAACTATCAAGAAGAATGATGAATTTATCCGGCGGGGGAGCATATTATTAGCTCCATTTGCTATCAATTGGGTAAAGTGTCAGATACAAAGAATTTCTACATGACATCCTTCCTAGTATATGTGGCTGTTGCTATGGGAGATTTTTTTGGTTTGAATACCAGGGGTATTCACAACACCTCCCAAATATATTACTTTTATTCCCAACTCACTCTGGATGAAGGAAGCAGACATTTCTGTAGAGTCAACGATGCTTTCTTCATTGTCATCCTCTATCGTTTTGACAAATAACTATACAATCAGAGGATTTCTGATGAGGCTTTCCAAGAAGTGTGAGAATGGGGAGAAAATGACTATTAGTTTCCTACATTCACCTACATCCAAGTTCCAGGTTTCATAGGCACCCAAAAAAAATTACCAAGGTGCCCCACTGACAAATGGATTCTATTGGAATTAGTTTGGTAGTTGTTGGATTATCATTGAATCCAAAACAAGCATCACAAAATGGGAATTCATTTCCCTATTTCAATTGGCAAGTACTCTTGCCCAAATATTCAGAAGGCAAAAAAAATTGATGCAGAAATGGCCGAGGTAACCCTGCGGACCTTTCATCCATGGACTAATTTTGATTATGGGGGTAAGTTTGGGGAAACAGGGTAGTCTAGTGCCCATGCACCCCAATTGGAATATATCTAGATTCATAGTAATGATGAATACATCATGTGACAAAGGGATTATGAAATATTAACCCTTGATGAAGTTTGGCAATTTGTTTTCACGGATGTGCCAAAGGACATGTAAGACAATGATGAGATTTTTGATTCATCATACAATAATGATAATGTTTCCAATAAACTACTACAATGGATTAATTGATATGTGGAAGAGTGAAGAAATAAAAAGGAGAGGGCGGGACCCATTTTAAAGAGGACTTTTAGTTGGTTGGCCACTTTGGGAATCTCACCCAAAGGGGAACATCAACCTACAAATATAGGAGCTACACCAGCAATAAGCCAACTAACACCCACTAAAGGAAAAAGGTCGACTCAAAAGGATCCTACAATCCCAAAGAAGATTTCATTTGTTGTTGGTGGCTCATCTCTCTCCAAGGCTTCAGCTCCCAAGATTATATTTCTTGCAGTGCTTGTGACAAAAGTGGTTGAAGTCAGTGACTCTCTTAGAATCTTCCAAGATCCATCACATCTACTTCTTCCTCCATTATCACTTCTAATATTATTTCTTTCCACTTCAAAAATCATTTCTTCCTTCCCATCCCCTTCTATGGCTCAATTATTCTCATCACTTCAAATTCTATCAGTTGGGGAAAATATTGGGTCACCCATTTCCTCCTCACTTCCTGTAACACTTCCATTTTCTTCAATCACAACCCCCAACATTATTCTGTTAATTCCTATGGCTGTTCCCGCACCCACGCCTTCCATCATTGTTACCTCTACTCAAATACCAACTGGTTTTTCTAGTGATCTTTGTTTAACCAATTTTTCAGGTATTAGATCTATAACACCATCTTCGTCAACTCTAACCATACCAGAATGGTTGTTTAGACAAATTCCCAAGAAAAATAAAAAGGTTCCTCTAGAAGATGTCATAGATCTTAGCATATTGGAGCATATGCCCGAGAGATAGGCTAAGAGACCAAGAATCGTGTCAAGTTTGATGGTTAATTCATTTGGAGAATGTGTGATAGAGGTGGCCGCCCCCGTTGAGGGGAAAACTAAAGAAAAAATAACAACAGATTACCAGATATAAAAATATTCATTAGGGAAGGCTACTCATGAAGGAGCCAAGAAATATGTACACACTACTCTAGGGGCCCTTTTGGAGAAATATGAAAAAGATAAGGCCACAAAGGATGAGCTCAAAGCTAAGGTTGAGTAGCACACTACACTGCTACGTAAAGTAACCCAACCCACTCCATCCACTGAAGTCTCAACTACTACGGCTATGACAATTTCATCTACAATTGATGATATTTCTTATCTCGAGCTCGAGAGGCTAGGCCAGAAAGGGAGATCAGTGAGTGGATGGATGGAGATATTTCTGCAGGAAGATAATCCTTTAATTAAGGAAGTAATTGAGATATATAAAGATCTAGAAGTTGTAAAAACTACCATTTCTAAGATGGATGAGGCCTTCTCTGAAGATAATAATAATCTAAATTTAAATTTGAAAACATGGAGTGACATCGAAGAAGGGGATCCCAACTTGCTTCTTGAGGAAGATATGACCAATGATGTCTCTAAATTATTTGAATATCAAAAGGACATGGAATTCTGGTGTCAGGTATTATAGGATTTGATTAAGAAATTGGAGGAGAAACGAGTGGAGATAACAGATGCCCTGAATAACATATCAGAGGAATTTGATATTGCTAATTGCAAATTCTTCAATGAAAATATCGATGCTCTTCTTGAGGATCAGATTAAGGGAAATTTCAAATATTTGGTGAACTGTGATGATGAGGTCACCAAGACTTTCAATAGTGACTCCATTGACCGATTGGTCTTATATCAAAATTTCATAGGGAGAATAAAGAAATTTGCAAGTAAACTTTGAAGATTGCTAGCCAAGATCACAAAAGAGATTGAGACAACCGATGTAGTGAATCACTATGCATGTGGGCCTAGAGATGAAGAAATTCAGTGGATTATCAAGTGCTTCATTGAGTACAAACACTAAATGGCTGTGTGAGAAGAAGGACAAAGAGAAGTTGCAGGTGAGGGAGGAGTAGCTAAAATAGGAGAAATCCGAGTTGCCATGAAAGGAAAAATCCAATCTCTGATCAGTCAAAGTCATAGGGTTGACTGAGTCAAACCCTTTCAACAAATTTGCTATTTTCATGGGATCATGTTCCCTTAATATTAATGACATTTCTATTTTTAGTGAAATGTTAGTTAAAGGCCTAGTTATAATGGCTCAGCCTAGAAACTTCTAAATAGTGGAATTCTTCCATTATTTAGAGAGATATATTATTTTGGGAGATTAATTTTGACAGGAGTTTCTCTTCAAGCTTGGAAGAGTGCTTATGAGATTTTAAGAAACCTTTTGATTATATTCAGAGTTACACCTTGCTCTTGAAGATCTGATTTATTATGTTGAATGTTAATTAGTGTTTACTTTGTGAATATACAATTCCTTAGTGATAGTGATTAACTTACCTTTATTTTAGGTTGTCTATTTCATGCTATGAAGGAATAATACTACTATATTTCATGCCAGTTGTGAAGACCTCATTTTCCTTCTACATTAATTTTTATTTTGTTATTATCCCTACTCATAGAAATAGATGTTGTTACATGCATGTGTGGATTACTTTTCATAAATTAATTGTGTTGATTTTGATTTGATCTACCCTTATGTACACTTAAGTTCAATAGAGGAGAGTTTACCTTAGTTTGTGGTATTCTATACCCTTTCTAATTGCGATAGGTGAAGGTAGCCAGTTATGCAAGAATACCTCCCACATTAACCCTTTCAGGTGTTAAACATCCCTTAATTTGGTGCATCACCACTTCTAGGATAGGTTTTATTTCCTTGCAAAATATCTTTCCCTAATCCCATGAAATGTTAGCATAGGACTAGCTAGCCATTTTTCCTGCATTAGAAGTAGTGTTGTGTTTAGTTTAGGAAGAGGAAGTTGGCCTTCTTTAGAGGTTCACCTCGAGCCCAAGTCCCATATCTTGAGAGGCAATCCCATGTGTCCCAATCACACCAAGTGTTATGATTCCTTTCCAGGCCATTCAGGGGATGAAGTGATTTGGTGACAACAATTTTTTGGCATGGTCGATGGGACCGAGAGAATTGGTACTTCTCCTCTCATTCCATTAGCTAAAAATTACCTGAAGACTTCATCTCTCTGGATTTCAATGTTCAATATGATCAACTTATGCGAAGAATTCACCTAAGAATTTCTTCAAGGTGGGAAAATTATCAGCATACAGAGCTTTCCTTGTCTCCCACAAGGAGAAGAGGAATAAGTCTTTTAGTAGCACCAACCACTGCTTTACCTCATAGAGGGAATTCAAATCCTCCTGAAGGACATTTTCCCCCACTAAGACACAGCCAAATTTTGAACGTCATGGCAGCCAATGCTTGTAATCCTTTCAGTGCCAGTAGTCCTTTACTGTTAGCACAAAGAGACACCATAATGGTAGTTACCTTGAAAAGTTTATTGTTTTACACTGGGGAGACTAATGTTTCACCTTGGGAGCACATACTAGATGTAGCTAGCATCTACACGGTACACAGTGTCACATAAGATAGCGTGGCAGTTTTACTCCTTGCTACTTCATTCAAAGGAAGAGCACTTCAATGGTTATGGAGTTTAACTACTGGATCTATTGCCACTTGGAATGAGTTAGGCACAAAGTTGTGTAAGCGATTAGAAGAAAAAAGTGATAATTTCTCACTTGTAGAACAATTTCATACTATCAAGCAGTCTCCTCAAGAGTATATGAGTGATTTCAACCTCTGTTTTGACAAGAATTGGAAATGGATCCCAACACTTGTGAGACCATCCCCAAATAACACATTTCTATATTACTTATGGGCATTAAATAGTGATGTTGGCATCATGATTCAATTCATGGGGGGAACCACTATCCCTTATGCTTATGAAATTATCGTACGATCTGAAAATTGCTTAATTCAAGCAGTTAAAATTACTCCTAGAACTCCCATACCTATTTTCGTAGAGCTTGCAAGCCAACAACTAATCATTTCCCTAGTTCCGGTAGCTTCAATTCTAATAGCTACACATGCATCCAATCCCTCAAATGATCTAGCTGAGGTAAAGTCACTGTTACAAACTTTCAGCAATGAACTCATAGCAATGAAGAGGTATAAGTCCTAGTATGCTCAACCCTTTCAACCCCAATATTAGATGATCCATCCTCCATTTGAAGGAAATGGCTAGTCACAAAATAAGGCCACAAGCCAAGCTGCTAATGTAAAACCTTTAATTTTTTGGAACCCTTCTGCTGTTAGTTATTCTAGAACTATAGTCCTGGTCCAAAACAACCTCATCCAAGACTATGAATGGTGCTACCCTTGTTCCCAACCCCATAATCATAATCTCTACCCAAATGGAGTTTTAATTCAAGCCCTTATATTCCAAATCATATCCACTCTACCTAAATCATCTACTGAACCATCCAATTATGAAAGTTAAGACCAACCTCCTGATGAAAGCACTCTACTAAATTGGCAAGCAGAAGACTTTTTGTTTTGAATATTGAAACCTCCACAATAGCATTTAACACACGTTCCAAGAAAAGGGAAATAGATCCAAATTCTTCCAATACTGATGAGGCATCTACTTCTCAACCCCCAACACAAATACCAGATGATAAAGGAATGAAAAATAAATCATCAGAAATATCCATTGATCAATCTATAAAGAAAGATGGGACTTCAAGTATCACAATGCCCAATAAGCATTATCCAAAGGAGGACCCCAATGCCCCAAAATGAATTAGAAAATTGGGAATGATTCCTTTCAGCATTGTGGAGTAAATGAAGAAGACCAATTCGAATGTCACAATGTGGGATGCACTCTCGATTCCTTCTCAAAGGAACTTGCTAAGAGAGACTTTAAACAACTCTGGCAATACTAACAGATCGTCAAGTCAAGAAGTCATAGTGGTAACCAGATTATGCCAACCCGAGACAAAAATATATACTAAGCCCAACAAACCTCCACCATTTTATATCTCACTGATTATTGGTGACCATTTGGTGCATAATTGTATGATCGATTCTAGAGCGAGTAGTTTTGTGATGCCTAAGCAGGTCGTAAATGTACTACAAATTACATATAATCAAATTTCAAGAGGGGTTCTTTAACTAGAAAGTACTGTATTCCAAACTATGGGGGTCATTAAGGGGCTTCAGCTTACTATCCATGCATGTCCTAGCTTGAAATTCACACAGGATATATCTGTCATTGATCTTCCTCCCCTCTTTGCCATTTTTTTATCACGGGATTTCACCACAAAAATGGGTGGTTATTTGTCATCAGACTGGTCTCATATGATCCTGAGGACCCAGTATGGAACTAAGGTAACTATAAGGGTAGAAAAAATCTGTCACAATCACATGCAACCGTACACAACCAAACCCATAAACGGTAATTATGCCATTTGTGACCTAGAAGATGAGGATGTAGATCATGAGCCAACTAATCTCAACGAAGAGGTTCTGGATAAAATTCTTGATGAGGTGAGTATAGATCATCAATATGACCCTTATGCTGATATATTAGCAAATGTAGAATCTGGTCTGTTATTTTTGGAAGAGACTAGATTAGGTACATATTGCATTCACGAAGAAGATGCCATCATACCTCAACTGGTTAAGACATAAAGTGATACAGATGGACTATGGTAGATGTTCTTTGATGGTTCACAAAGTAAAAATGGATTTGGTGTAGGGGTTATGTTAATTTCTCTAGAAGGAGACAAATATTTCTCTTCCTTTAAGTTATAGTTCAGTTGCACTAATAATGTCACTGAATATGAAGCTCTTATATAAGGAATTCAGTTGGCCCAAAGAAGAGAAATCTTAACCTTGAAGGTATTTGGCGATAGTGAATTGGTTGTGCACCAAGTTACAGCTCGTAGTGCATCAAAAAATGATGTATTGCAGTCATAAAGAAATCAAGTTTGGAATCTGATAGAAGATTTCAAGGCTTTCAGAATTCATATAATTCCCAGGAAGCAAAATCAAGATGCTGACAGGTTGGATACTATTGATTCTCAATACGATGTACCTATGGATATCATGAAAGAACAGAAGCAGACAGTCAAAATTTTGGTTCGTCCTATCATCACCAATCTGGCACTATGATAATTCTTCACCGGGAACTCCTCGTGCTATGATTATTTACTAATGCATAGCCTTTAGTTTGGTGGATGTAATATGGAAACAAAAACAACAACATAACACAAAAATACCATCGACTATGATAAGATGGAATGATGACAAATCTGAAATATCAAAGTAAATTATAATATTAACATGAAATTGTTACAATCTCACCCATGAGGTACTTCAAGTGTTATTGACTTCACTTGACTTTCACCAAGACTATGGGAGAAACTTTACAATTACACCTCTTAATGGCTTCTTCAACACACCTTTAAACTGATGGCTTCCTTCGCACACTTCCTACAATATTTCTCACTACTTCCTTCTATGCTAAATGAGGGGGGTAGCCTCTCTATTTATAGAACTTCCAGGCTTATCCATCTTATCTCTAAGATAGGATAAGAAATCCACTTCGACGAATCATATTCCATACCTTAACTCTTATCTGTACATGTAAGCTTATCTTCTAAGATAAGATAAACCTTATCATTTTACATGGGTTCCACATTTTTAGACTTTTTACAAATAAAATACACAAAATATTTATGACCTCACTCCTTGTCCTTATTACCAATATAATATTTCTAATTCCTAATCACGTAGACCCTACTTCTCTAATTACCCAAACTTTGACATTTTAACATTACCGGACCACTTACGAAAAATATTTTACTTTTTACAACATTCCTATTGTACTTTGACTGTTACCATACTCCACATTATTGGCGGCACTATACTAATGGCACCGTTATCTTCTATCAGACGTTACTACTAATTATACTTAACAACATCATATTCCTAATACATACATTAATGAAATAGAAATTACGGAGGAAAATTTTAGTGTCGACATCTTCCCCCTTCCTAGCTTCTACTCCGTCCTCGAAGTAGACTATTCTAGTGCTTGGAAAATATTCAAATTGTCATGGTTGAACCATTTCGTAATGGGAGTGCCATCCAATTCCTCCAGTCGGTACATACCATTTTCATGCATAGCTGCTATTTTGTAGGGCCCCATCCATTTTGGAAGAAATTTTCTCTGTCTTCTTTTTTTGTATCTAGAATCATATAATAGAACCAAGTCATTCACATGAAATGGAAACCACTGGATCTTTTGATCAAAGTATTCCTTCTGCTTCATTTTCTTCTTATGGCTTGTATCCTTTGCTATTTCTCTCATTTCCTCTAGCAAATGAAGATGTACCAAACTTTCTTTTACTGAATCACTTTCATCCATCCTTTCATTTTTCATAACTCTCACAGTGGGAATATAAAACTCAATAGGAAGAATTGGATCAATTCCATAGGCCAACTGAAATGGGGAGTATCCTATTGCTGACTTTGATGTTGCCCTATATTCCCACAATGTTGCATGAATCCTTTTATCCCATTTATGTACCTGCAAGGCTGCATATTTTGCTAGAATTTGACACAACACAAAATTTATTTGTTCCACCTATCCATTTGTGCTTGGCTTGTATGTTGTTGCCTTCCTGTGCTTAATAGAAAACTTATTGAATAAGGCTTCCTTCAGTTGTCCAAAAGCTTCATGCGCCTTATTTCCTGGTTCATAAGTAACATCCTTCTTCAAGAACTGGGTTAGTGGCTGTGCAATCTTTGAGAAATTCTTGATGAACCTTCTATAGTAACCCACATGGCCTAAAAATTATCTCAACTTACTTCTATTAAAAGGAAATGGTAAATCTTTGATTTTTGAAACTTTATTAGGATCAGTACCAATACCATCTCTGGATACAACATGCCCTAACAAAACACCTTTAGAACATCCAAAGACACACTTTGTAGGGTTTAGTGAGGCTTGTGCTTCATCTAACCTTTGAAATGTTGTCTCCATCTAGTGCGGGTGGTCCAACTTGCTCCCATAGATGCAAAAATCATCCAGAAATACTATGATGAAGGTCCCAATGTAGGGTTCAAACACCCTATTCATCAAATGCTGGAATGTTGCTGGAGCATTACACAACCCAAAAGGAATAACTCTATAAGCAAACGTTCCCCAAGGAGTGGTGAACATGGTCTTCAGCTGATCTTTCTTTGCTATACGAACTTGGTTGTAGCCGCTATATCCATCAGCAAAACTATAGCACTTATGGCCAGCTACTTCATCCAAGATTTGATCTGAAAATGGAAGAGGGTAATGATCCTTCTTTGTTGCCTTATTGAGCTTCCTTCGAAAGAGCATAGGATTCCTTCTCACTCTCCATCATAGCATCACCAATCTTTATTTGTTGGAGACGATCATCAACTTCTTCTTCAGATAATTTTATGGGGTCATGAGTTGGTGTGACTGGAAGGATATCCATGACTGAAACATCCACCTCACTTTCTTCATCTTTAGTGTCCACTTCACTGGTACTAGAATAATCATAGGATGTCCAATCATCAGTTTCATCACTTGAATCCACAGGTTCTGCTTTATGATGTCGAGGGATCACGTTTATCTTCACCCTCTCTCTACCATGTCCAAGTGTCATGAAACCTTCATTCCAGTAGTTTCTTGCATGAACTCTCCTTAGCCATGGTCTTCCCAGCAGCATTGGGTATGCAACAGTACCATTTTTCATCACCTAAAAGTCTACCACACATACAACACCCATAATAGATATTGCCACATTTAAAACTACACCTTCTGGTTTAGTTTTTCCTTTATTTAATGACCTTAACATAAGTGTTGAAGGGCGATCAATTTTTAAACCCGACATATTCATTACAGACTTAGTCATTACATTAACTGTAGCACCTCCATCAACTAAGCATCATGAATTGAAATGCCATTACATAATACCTCAGCTTGTGGAGCATAGGGATCCGCCTCTGCCTCCAAAACAGGGACCTCAACCTCCTTCCTTCGTTGAGCATTGAGTCCACTTCGCAACTCCCGCCTCTTCTCAGAAGACATAGCCAAGAGTTGACCATATGTAATATTTGTAGGCCTTTTGGACAGATCTTCCAAGATGGAGTATGGTCCTTGCCCCTGTGAAATCATAAAATCCTGCACACCCAACTTTCTTCTCCTATGTTTCTTACTAGTTTCTTCTTTCATCTTCTTAGGATCATTTCCATCTTGATTATCTTTTTCTTTCTTTCTTTTTGTTACAAACACATCTACTTCATTATTTATGCTCTTATCTACTACATCAAAAGAATTCACATGTGCTTTTCCTTTATCATTATCTCCTTTACCAGATGTAGAAGCTCTATCTGGACAATTATACTTATAATGACCCTTTTTATAACAACCATAACGAACAACTTTAGAAATATTTCTTTTTGAACCTCTATCTCCTTCCTGAGAACTAAATTCCTTTCCTTGAAGAAGATTAATAGTTAACTGACCCATCTTTTTGAGCGGATCTTCATACTCAGTAGATGTACTAGGAGAAATATTTGTGCTCACTGGGAGTGGTTGTGGATTCTGGACCAAAGGTGTTGGTGTAGGCTCTACTTTAGTAACAATTTCTTTGGGCTCCTCTTCCATGCTTTCTTCTTGCCTTCTTACAATCTCCTTTTCTTATTCAATGGTAGCTGGGTGGTCATACTTCACTTGTTGTCTGATCTCTGGCTTCATCCCAAGAATGAAGTGCTTACAGAGGAGATTATCAATGCCATTCATCAACCCATCCGCCAATCCTTCCTTCCAGATCTGGGCATCGAGCTTCCTCCTTAGCTCTAGAACACGAGCATGATAATCCCTTATCTTCTCCTTCTCTCCTTGGGATAGCTTTGTGATCTCGATCATGAGATCTGCATATTTCTATTGTTCACCAAATTCTTCAAGAAAACTTTCAGTTAATAAATCCCATGAATTTTTCACATTATCACCTAGTGTTTCAAACCACCTAAGTGCTGAACCATCCAAAAAGGTAGGAAAAAATTCAGTCCATTATTCCCTTCTTATAAGGCCATTACAAATACAAGATCACTTAAACTCTTGAATGAAAGAAGAAGCATCTTCATTAGATTGAGCTGAAAAAACAGGAATCTTTCCCATTTTCAAAAGTAACCACCGTGAAATACCAACTCACAAGTACAATCAACAAGACTTATGTGTACAAATAATTGGAATCACTATACTAGAAAGTGACTTTACACCTTTCTACAGTAAAATAGAAATGACCACGGTAAACTATGGTAAAAACTTGACTTACTGCGGTAAAAACTGGCTTTACTTTGGTAAACACTATTCACGGTAAAAAGTGAAGTTACTGCGGTAAATACTATTCACGGTAAAAAGTGAAGTTACTGCAGTAAATACTATTCACAGTAAAAAGTGACTTTACTGCAGTAAATACTATTCCAGCAAAAATGACTTTACCATGGTAACTACTATTCATGTCAAAAATGACTTTACCATGGTAACTACTATGCACAGTAAAAACAAGGTTACCCTCTAATTGATTTTTGACTAAGTGGGAATATCTCTCTAGAAAATCCACCAACGAGGAATGGTCCCGGCAACGGAACCAAAATGTCATCACCAATCCGACACTATGATAATTCTTCACCGGGAACTCCTCGTGCTATGATTATTTACTAATGCACAGCCTTTAGTTTGGTGGATGTAATCTGGAAACAAAACAACAACATAACACAAAAATACCATCGACTATGATAAGACGGAATGATGACAAATCTGAAATATCAAAGTAAATTATAATATTAACATGAAATTGTTACAATCTCACCCATGAGGTACTTTAAGTGTTATTGAATTCACTTGACTTTCACCAAGACTATGGGAGAAACTTTACAATTACACCTCCTAATGGCTTCTTCAACACACCTTTAAACTGATGGCTTCCTTCGCACACTTCCTACAATATTTTTCACTACTTCCTTCTATGCTAAATGAGGGGGATAGCCTCTCTATTTATAGAACTTCCAGGCTTATCCATCTTATCTCTAAGATAGGATAAGAAATCCACTCTGACGAATCATATTCCATACCTTAACTCTTATCTGTACATGTAAGCTTATCTTCTAAGATAAGATAAACCTTATCATTTTACATGGGTTCCACATTTTTAGACTTTTTACAAATAAAATACACAAAATATTTATGACCTCACTCCTTGTCCTTATTACCAATATAATATTTCTAATTCCTAATCACGTAGACCCTACTTCTCTAATTACCCAAACTTTGACATTTTAACATTACCGGACCACTTATGACAAATATTTATTTTTTACAACATTCCTATTGTACTTTGACTGTTACCGTACTCCACATTATTGGTGGCACCGTACTAACGGCGCCGTTATCTTCTATCAGATGCTACTACTAATTATACTAAACAACATCATATTCCTAATACATACATTAATGAAATAGAAATTACGGAGGAAAATTTTAGTGTCGACAGTCCCACGGGTACCAGATAATGTGAGTATTTAGTAGGTGTTCGATAGTGATCAACAGATTGTTCTCTTCCTATAAAAAGAAGCAGAGTTTGCTGCCAAACATCAAGATAAAATTCAAAATTCTTACAGCGATCAAATTATACATCTGAAAGGAAACAAGCTACCAAAAGGCTTAGTTACATTGGAATCTATCTTTAATTCAGATGATCAGGCTAAGCAGAGCACTAATATGATGTTCAAGGAGGAGGATTTTGAAGAGGTCGAGGTGGCAAATAAAAAGGCTCTAAAAATTAGCAAGGTATGCACTGCTCATGAAAATAAAGCTTTCATCGAATTATGTCAGGAATATCATGATATCTTCACATGGAGCTACAAGGACTTGCATGGTTTCGATCCCAGCTTAGCTCAACATACTATTGAACTAGATCTAAACTCCAAGCCAGTTCATCAAAAATAGAGGCCAATCAATCCCAAAATTGAGCCTTTGATGAAGAAAGAGCTAACCAATCTTATCAATGCCTGCATAATTTTTCCCATCAATCATTCTTCTTGGGTTGCCAATTTGGTGCCCATAAGGAAAACGAATGGTGAAATTTGGTTGTGCATAGATTTTAGGGACCTGAACCATGCCTCATTGAAGGATCAATACCCTATTCCTTCAATGGAGAAAATCCTCCAAACAGTGGCAGGGGCTCAAAGATTTTCTTTTCTTGATGGATATTTAGGATATAATCAGATTTTGGTTCAAGAATCTGATCAATTCAAAACAGATTTCACCACCAAATGGGGCACATACGCTAACAACAAGATGCCCTTTAGATTATCTAATGTAGGGGATACTTTTTAGAGAGCCATGGATATGGTGTTTAAAGGAATCATTAATGACATGATCTTGGTTTAACTTAACGACATCATTGTCTACTCCAAACATGTTGAGGATCATATCACTCATCTAAGGAAAGTTTTTCGAAGGTGTAGAGAATTTGGTGTCTCACTGAACCTAAAGAAGTGTATTTTCACAGTACAAGAAGGAAATTTTTTGAGGCATATTGTTTCAGTAGAGGGGGTGTCTATCAACCTAGCTAGGATTCAGTCAATTGTGTCCCTATCCCTCCTAAGTCATAAAAAAAGGGTCTCCAAGGTTTTTTGGGAACTATACATTTTGTGTGGAGATTCATTCCTTAGTTTGCAACATTGGAAAAACCACTAATGGCCATGCTAAAAAATACTCCATTTTCATGGATGAATGAGGGAAGGGAAAGCTTTGAAGCCATCAATATTACTATCTCCTAAGCTCCCATGCTAGTGAATCCCTAGTTTGATAGGGATTTCATTCTCTATGCTTTCGCAAGTTAGGAAAGTATTTTAGGGATCCTCACTCAGTGTAATGATGATCTGATGGAGTAGTCCATTACCTTTTTTAGTCAATCTTTTAAGGAATATGAACTCAAATATTACTTTGTCGAAAAGAAGGTCTTTGCAGCCATTCAAGCTATAAAAAAGTTTAGGCATATGCTATCTAACAATAAAGTCCATTTAATGGTTTCTCATCCCAGTGTCAAAGATTTTTTGTGTGAATAAAGAGATGAATGAGAAACGCACTGGGTGGATTATGAAAGTAATGGAGTATGATGCACACATCAAGGTCACTAAGCTTGTCAAGGGTGAAGGGTTATGTCAGCAGCTAATTGCAGACATGGAGACCAATGATACAGAAGATGTCATGCTTCTGAATGATGATGAAGGAAATGATCAGATTGATTGGTCAACTAAGATGTAGAATTTCCTTCTTTCAATGATATACCCTCTAAACATGCATAAAGTCCAAAGACATACCTTCCATCTCTAGTGTATCCCATATGTTATGATAGATAATTTTCTCTTCCAAAAGGATTTAAATGGTATTTTTCTACGCTGCATCAACCCACAACAGGTGAACAAGGTATTAGTGGAATTCCACAATTGCCTATCTAGAGGGCATTACTTTGCATGGACAACCGCCACCAAGATCATGTGAGCTGGTTATTACTGGCCAGAATTGTTCAAAGACTCTCATATCTGGGTGAGGAAATGTAAGGAGTGTGCTCTTTTTGCAAGAAAATAGATACTGATAGCTCTCCCATTACGCTCTGTTCAGGTGGATCCACCCTTCATTTAGTGGGGATTAGATTTCATCAGGATGATCAATCCTCCATCCAGCGAGGGGCATAAATGGGTCCTTAGTGAAATAGATTATTTCACTCACTGGACAGAGGCAGTGGCCCTAAAGGAAAGTAATGAAAAGGATGTTCTAGATTTTCTAGAAAATTTGATGACAAGGTTCGGTGTTCCTTGTACTATTATCTCAGACAATGCTATGGATTTCCTTGGGATGAAGATAAGTGAATGGGCTGTCAAGAATGGATTCTATCTCAAGACTTTGTCTAACTATTACCCACAGGGGAACAAATTGCCCAAATCTAGTAATAAGAACCTTATAAGAATCATCAAATGAACAATGGAGGCCAATAAAAGAACCTGACATACACAACTTAAGATCACCCTATGGGCTGATCAGATAATGCCTAAGAAATCCATCGGGGTTTCTCCTTTCATGATTGTATATGGAAGGGAAGTGAAACTTCCACTTTCTTTGGAGATACCTTCCTTGGACTTGGCTTATTGGCTTGAGGTTATGGAGGACGATGCCTTAATAGTGAGTTTTTTTGAACTCATGGAGCTCGAGGAAACTTGAAACGTAGCCATGAATACATTGACAAAACATCAGGCTCATGTTAATAAATCCTTTGACAAGAAAGCCTCTAATAGGCTATTCAGGGAGGGAGATTTGGTTCTAAAATGGGATGAAGATCGTGCCAAACCCAGTAGGCACACCAAGTTTGATGCTCTCTGGAGCAGGCCTTATGTTATTTAAAGATGCAAAGAACCAAATTCATTTTTCCCATCTAGACTTAATGGAGAAAAATTTCCCATTCATGTGAATGGGATACACCTCAATGCTTTCTTTTGAGGATGTTCCACCCTATACAATGTTCTATCTTTTCCTCCAAGTGCTTTGCACATCGTTTTGTTTTGTTTTGTTTTCCTTGTGTATTTTCTATTTTAGTTTTTAGTTTTTTTGACTCCTTCACCCAATATTTCGCTTAAGGTTACTAGTCTGAAATCCTAGCAGGCAAGCATTCCCTGAAGGTCACCAAAAATGTTCACCATTTAACCTACCTCGAAGAAAATATGTCAGATATTTTTTTTAGAAATCCTTTGTACAATGAATTTCTCCAAGGCCCAAAATCTGAAATTTTCGATCTTCAAACTTCGAAGATTTTCATCTTTCAGAGTTTTATTACTCAGAGTTGGAATTGCCCATTTAGTTCTCCGAAGTTCGAAACCCTAAAAGTTTGAAATTTCAAACTTTCTAGCTTTCGGGTTTTGAAACTTTTGGCATCGTTTTGTTTAAATCCCACTCGAACTTCTGAAGTCTGAAAGTCCAAAATTTCAAATTTTCAGACTATCGGGTTTTCGGGTTTCTGAATTCTCGAAGTCATTTTTTAGGACTTTTACTTTAAAACTTCCAAAGTCCGAAAGTCTGAAAGTCTGAATTTTTGGAATTTCAGCTTCTCAGAAATTTCCTTTGCCAATTCATTTTTTCGACTCCCAATCTCCAAAGTCTGAAACCCCGAAATTCCAAATTTCAGGCTTTCGGGTTTTGGGCTTTCAGATTTCCTCCACGCAATTAATTTTTTCACCTACTTTCGTACGGATCAGATTTCTGCCATTAATATCGGGTTTTCTATTTAAACTCATTTTTTTACTTGTCATTTTTACCTGACACATTTTCTCTGACATTCCATTCTTGTACTTTGCAACGTCCTTTTCAAGGTGTGTTTTCTTGTTTATTTTCTTTTGGTTTTAGGTCATTTTCCTCCATTTCCTTCTCATTTTGGTTTTCCCTTTGGTTTCCCTCTTTTTTTTTTATGCCACTCCCTTTGTTCACCATGTTTCACATTTTGAGTTTTCTTCAGGTCTTCGGAGTTGTTTAAATGATCCTCTTAGGCCTCCTATACTTATTTTCGTTTCTCATGTTTCAGAGTTTATGAGTTAACATTGTTCAGAAAAGTCTCTTTCCTTATTTAGAGAAATTTGTTTAGACATACTTGTTTGGATAATTCCTTTGGAGAATTTATTAAGTGGGAAACTTGTTCAGGAATTTTCCTTCGGGGACTCTCTTCTAGAAAATTTTCGGTTTTGAAATTTCAGAGGTTTTTGCTTTCAGGTTTTCAGAACTTCTGACTTTGGGGAAATTTTTTTAGAAAATTTCGTTTTGGAAATTTTCTTTTAGAAAAATTGTTCGGAGATTTCCTTCTGAAATTTTGGTTTTAGATATTTCCTTCAAAAAAATTGGTTTTAGATATTTCATTTCGGGAAACTCTTTCTGAGAAATTTTTCAGAGATTTTAAATTCGGGGATTTCTTTTAGAAATTTTTTAGTTCATAATTTCAGAAGATTTTCTTTTGGGTTTTTGGAATTTCTACAACTTCAACTTCCAAAACACAGGGCTTGATGTCTTCTTCCACTTCAAAGGAAAATGAAGATATGAAGTACTCATATCTTGGAGTTGCTCCTTATTCCTGCCTATCCTCCGACTTAGGGAGTATTAGGGACAATGATCTTAGACAAATTGATTTTCCAAATTTATGGGAAAGATTAGAGGCTCCAAACAAGAAACCATGGATACAGACCATCTATGATAGTGGGCTTCCCCTTGCCACCGATTTTACCACATGTATGGATTGTCCAGAATTTATTTTAGTTACGAAAGCCAATTTTGACAAAGACTCCATGTCAGTCAGAGATAGTGATGATGAGGTGGTAATCCATTTGGACTGAGACATCTTCGAAGATCTGTTTAAACTTCTTAATGTTCAATATTACACCACAATTTCAATAGAAATAGTAGTGGAACATTGGGATAAGAAAGAGGAAGTATGCTCAAAAATTGTGATGAAATCTTATCTGGCCAAGAATTCACAAAATTACCCAAAACTATGCATTGGTCAGATTTTATTCAGGAAGTCAACGATTCTATTGTGTTGTTAAGCAGAGTTTCAGGTCTTCCTTCTATAAAGGAATTGCAAGAATGGATGTTTTGGTACATTGCAACTATAAAGAAGAATGATGAATTTATCCGGTGGGGGAGCATATTAGTAGCTCCATTTGCTATCAATTGGGTAGAGTGTCAGATAAAAGGACTTTCTATATGACATACTTCCTGGTACATGCGGCTGGTGCTATGGGAGATTTTACTGGTTTGAATACTAGGGGTCTTTATAGCACCTCCCAAATATATGAATTTTATCTGGATGAAGGAATCAGGTAGTTCCGCAGAGTCAATGACGCTTTGTTTGTTGTCATCCTCTATCATTTTGACAAAGAACTATACAATCAGAGGATTTTTGATGAGGCTTTCCTAGAAGTGCGAGAATGGGGAGCAATCTATTTTTAATTTCCTACATTCACCTACATATGGGTTTTGGGCTTCATAGGTGCCCCAAGAAAATTGCCAAGGCCCCACATTGACAAATGGATTCTATTGGAATTTGTTCGACAGTTGTTGGATTATCATTAAATCCAAAACAAGTGTCACAAAGTGGGAATGTATTTACCTATTTCAATCGGGAGGTACTCTTTCCCAAATATTCAAAAGGCAAAAAATGTTGATGCAAAAATGGCTGAGGTAATCCTGCAGACCTTTCATCCAGAAACTAATTTTGATTATTGGGGTAATTTTGGGGAAAAATATCAATCCAGTGCCCATGTACCCCAATTGGAAGATATTTGGATTCATTGTTAGGACAAATACATTTTCCAACAAAGGGATTATGAAAGATTAACCCTTGATGAAATTCAGAAATTTGGTTTGGCGGATATGCCAAAGGACATACAAGAAAAAGATAACTACGATAATGTTTCCAATCAACCGCTACCATAGATTGATTGGTATGTGGAAAAGTGAAGCAATACAAAGGAGAGGGCGGATCCATTTTAAAGATGAATTTTGGTTGGTTGGCCACTTTGGGAATCTCACCCAAAGGGGAAAATCAACCTACAAATATAGGAGTTACACCAACAATAAGCCAACCAACACCCACTAAGGGCCAAATGTTGACTCAAAAGGCTCCTACAATCCCAAAGAATATTTCATTTGTTTTTGGTGGCTCATCTCTCTCCAAGGCTTCTGCTCCCAATATTACATCTCTTGCAGTTCCTGTGAAAGAAGTGGTTGAAGTTAGTGACTCTCCTAGTATCGTCCAGGATCCATCACATCTTCTTCTTCCTCCATTATCACTTCTATTATAAGTTCTTTCCACTTCCACAATCATTTATTCCTTCCCATCCCCTTCTATGGCCCAAGTATTCTCATCACTTCCAGTTTTATCAGCTGGTGAAAATATTGGCTCACCCATTTCCTTCTCACTTCCTTTAACACTTCCATTTTCTTCAATAACAACCCCCAACATTTTATTTGTCAATTCCTATGGATGTTCCTACATCCATGCCTTCCATCATTGCTGCCTATTCTCAAATACCAGCTGGTATTTCTAGTGATCTTACTTTAACCAATGTTTCAGGTATTGGATCTACAACACCATCTTCATCAGCTCTAGCCATACTAGAATGGCTGTTTAGAAAAACTCCCAAGCAAAAGAAAAAGGTTCATCTGGGAGATGTCATAGATGTCAGCATATTGAATCATATTCCCAAGAGACAAGACAAGAGACCGAGAACCATATCAAGTTTGATGGTTAATTCATCTGGAGAACATGTGATAGAGGTGGCCACCTCCATTGAGGGGACAACTAAAGAAAAAATCATAGCAGTAGATTATCCGATATAAAAATTCTCATTGGGGAAGGCTATGAATGAAGGAGCCAAGCAAGATGTACACACTACTCTTAAGGCCCTTTTGGAGAAATGTGAAAAAGATAAGGCCACCAAGGATAAGCTCAAAGCCAAGGTTGAGTAGGTCACTGCACTATTGCAAAAAATTAACCCAACCCACTCCATCCACTGAAGTCTCAACTACTACGACTATGAAATTTTCATCTACAATTGATGATATTACTTATCACAAGCTTGAGAAGCTAGGCTAGAAAGGGAGATCAGTGAGTGGATGGATGGAGAGAATTCTACAGGAAGCCAATCCTTTAATCAAGGAAGTAGTTGAGATATATAATGATCTACAGGTTACAAAAGCCACCATTTCAAAGATTGATGAGGCCTTCTCTGAAGTTAATAATAATCTAAATTTAAATTTGGCAACATGGAGTGACATCAGAGAAGAGGATCCCAACTTTCTTCTTCAGGAAGAGGCGATCGATGATGTCTCTAAATTATTTGAATATCAAAAGGCCATGGAATTCTGGTGTCAGGTATTGCAAGATCTGATTAAGAAATTAGAGGAGAAATGAGTGGAGATCATAGATGCCCTAGATGACATCTCAGAGGAATTTGATATCGCCAATTGCAAATTCTTCAATGAAAATATCGATGCTCTTCCTGAGGATCAGATTAAGGAAAATTTCAAAGATTTGGTGAAGCGTGACGATGAGGTCACCAAGACTTTCAATAGTGACTGCATTGACCGATTGGTCTGATGTCAAAATTTCATAGGGAGACTAAAGAAAGTTGTGAATAAAATTTTAAGATTGCCAACTGGATCAAAAAAGAGATCGAGACAACCGATGTAGTGAATCACTACACATGTGGGCCTAGAGATGAATAAATTCAGGGGATTATCAAGTGATTCATTGAGTACAAACACTGAATGGCTGTAGAAAGAAAGATAGTAGGAACTTGCAAGTGAGGAAGGAGTAGATGAACCAAGACAAAGCTGAGCGGCCATGAAAGGACAAGTCTAAGCTCTGATTGGTCAAAGTCGTAGGGTTGAGTAAGTCAAACCCTTTCAACAAATTTGTTATTTTCATGCGAGCATGTTCCCTTACTATAAATGAAATTTCTATTTTTAGGAAATGGTAGTTAAGGGCCCAGCTATAATGGCTCAACCTAGGAACTTATAAATAGTTGAATCCTTCCATTATTTAGAGAGATATATTATTTTGGGACATTAATTTTGAGAGGAGTTGCTCTTCAAGCTTCGAAGAGTGCTTATGAGATTTTAAGAAACCTTTTAATTATATTCAGAGTTACACCTTGCTATTGAAGATCTAATTTATTGTGTTGAATGTTAATTAGTGTTTACTTTGTGAATTTACAATTCCTTAGTGATAGTGATTAACTTACCTTTATTTCAGGTTGTCTATTTCATGTTGTGAAGGAATAATACTACTATATTTTATGCTAGTTGTGAAGATCTCATTTTCCTTCTGCATTAATTTTTATGTCGTTATTGTCCCTACTCATAGAAATGGATGTTATTACATGCATGTGTGGTTTAATTTTCATAAATTAATTATGTCGATTTTGATTTGATCTACCCTTATGTACACTCAATTTTAACAGAGGAACGTCCACCTTGGTTTGTGGTATTTTGTACCCTTTCTAATTGTGATACATTAAGGTGGCTAGTTATACAAAAATTCCTCCCACATTAACCCTTCTAGGTGTTAAAGATCCCTTAATTTGGTGCATCACCACTTCTAGTATAGGTTTTATTTCCTTGCAAAATATCTTTCCCTAATCCCATGAAATGTTAGCATAGGACTAGTTAGCCATTTTTTCTGCATTAGAAGTAGTTTTGTTTTTAGTTTAGGAAGAGAAAGTTGGCCTTCTCCAGAGGTTCACCTTAAGCCCAAGTCCCACAAATTGAAAGGTGATCCCATCTGTCCCAATCACACCGAATGTTGTGATTCATTTTCAGGCCATTTGAGGGGTGCAGTGATTTCATGACAACAGGTAGTGATGAAGTTATGGTTGGTAGTGGAGGTATGGGTGGTAAAGAAGGCTACAGGTGAGGGAAAAATTTATGTGTATCACTTGGGTATATTAGAAGTCTGTGATGTAGAGATGGGCTGTTATGCTCTTGGTTTTCCATTAGAGCTAGGTTGCTTGGCGAGGGTTGAGGGGTGAGGTCCTAGGATGAACGGAAGAGGTGAATGTGATAATGGTGTGGTAGGAGAGGTCAGTGTATGAGGCCTAGGAGGTTGGGTCTTATTTTTGGGGGCCAGGGTAAGTTTAGTGTTAGTTTTGTAAGATGTGGCTAAATCTAATTTGATGGGTGGGTGAGTAAGGCTACCTGTCAGTATGACCCCTAAGGTAGTAATAGGTTTAGTTAAGGGAGGTGATATAGGTGTGTGTAGGTGTTTCGGTGTAGATGTATGCTGGGTTATGGGAAGAGGTGTGAGTTGGGTTATGGGTAGTGATGTGGAATGTGTTGCAATATTCGTCATTGTGTTTGTTTTGGTTTCTCAAAACACTTTTGGGGAGATAGTGGAGGTGTCGTTGAGTGATAGCTGCATTTGTATTGAAATAGAAAGTAGAAGGTGTCCTAAAAATAAGGCTCTATCAACATAGTCCAAGTGATCGGCCAAGTGTGAAAATGGTACCGTTTTAAGTAAGGCCAACGTGTATCAAGTATTAATTCCCGTAAAATGTATTTGAGACTTAGGGAAATGGCTACCCTTAGACTCTGTGGGTAAGAGAGCCGAAAGTAGATCAACAGGATCTTGAAGGTCTGATGTTGAATGGTCATCAAAAGACAATGGTACTTCTATAGGATCCTCCATGGGTAGAGGAGAGGATGGGCCAGATGAGGTGGAATCTCCTTGTGATAGTGTAGGTTGTGGAAATGTATCTCCTATGTGTAGGAGAGGTGCCAATGACGACTGCTCAGAAATTTGAGGGGTAAAAGGTGGCGTGCTTATTATGGGATCTTCCATGGGTGGAGGGGAAAAAAAAAAGGGGGTTCCTTTATTGGTGGAGGAGTAGATGAAATATGTTCTTGTGTAGGTAGGGGAGCTTGGGCTAGGATTTTGTGTATGGAAGGAACATGAGGCAATTGGGAAGTAACTGGTATGTCATCGAAAATAGCATGGACCTCGTGGACATTTCTATCATCATTTGAAGTGTCACCAGCATTTTTGGAAGATGGGACGTGATTAGGAAATGGATTCTTGAAGATATGTAGGTTTTGGTTAGCAGGTGTATTCATGCTATCTAAGACTAGATCTCCATTGTCTAACATTTCCTGGACAATAGTATTAAAGGTGATGGCGTTATTGTCGCTATGAGATCTGACACGATCATAGTTACAAAATTCATGTTCCTTATACCATGTAGGCATGAGTTGCTCATGGTCAAAACCAATATGTGGTTTTATAGGTGGAAGGGTAATGACACTAGCCTTAACAAGCTTTTCCAAAACAAAAGAATATGATTCTCCTATTAAAGTGTACTTTTGTTGTTCTTGTTTGAATTGGAAATCTCAGATGGGAGAGAGATTAGAGGGAGGTTTGGTTGGGTTCGATTGATGAGGGGGGCCAACCTTGAGAACTATGGCATTAACAGATCCTTTGGATTTTGAATATTTTTTTGGGGTTTTGAAGATGAATAAGCATCATTTGATTTGAACGCGATGTTCTTGTTACAAAGTTGAATTTTATTTTCTTTGATAGCATGAATTTCCAATTTTCATGCCATGGTGAATGCCTCATCAAAAGTGTGAAAGGTTTGCACCTACAATGTTGGTGAGATGTGTCTTGTACAAGCCCGAGTAAACAACTCTATGAGTTCAGTTTGAGTTAATTGAAATGTGAGCTACTTAATTAGGCTACACCAGTGAGTGACAAAGTCAATGATAGACTCATCGTCGTACTATCGTGTGGAATAAAGATTAGTCATTGTAACCTTCTTAACAATGTTGATGGAGAAGTGATCTAAGAAGGATTTGGTTAGTTGATTAAATGAGTAGATGGAGTTTCTTTGTAGCCCACTATACCATTCTAATGTAGTTCCTATCAGGGACATTGGAAAGGTCAGTAGGAGTAAAGCGTCATCCTAAGTGATCAGGTAATACCCATATTTGAAAGACTGCAAATGCTATTGTGGGTCTTCTATATTATTGAAATGACTGAATTTTAAAATTTCCCAATGCACAAGGTATGGGTAAATAGGGATGGATGGATGAATGGGATCATTACAGATTTCATTGTAGGTGAGAGAATTGCGCGAGCCCGAAACCGATGCTTCCAATGTCTGCATCCTTTCAATCATTAATTTGATGAGGTCATTGGTAGGTTGTGATTAAAGAGCACCTCCTGTGATATAAGGGGGGTGGTACTTAACCTGAGATGTGAGTATTATATGGTTATGCTGAATAGGGAGGTTGAGAATAGGGGACCGACATAGAGCGTATGTATCTAGAATGGGTGATAGATGAGATAGGGGTTTTTTGATAGTATGTGTATGTAGGTGGGATGGTCGTAGCGACTCTAGTAGTGATTGGGGGCAGTGTTTTTGGGATGGAGAGGACAAGATTCTAGAATGGAGTAGGGTTCAATGACACCATGTCTGGTTGTGTTACAATGGGTATTTTTGAGACAATGGGTGCGGATGGGGTTATGGTCTGGTTGGTCAATGAGGGGACAATAGATACTACAGGTGCGACTGATACTACAAATGCAATGGTCATAGCGGGTATGGGTCCTAGCTGTGAAACCACTCGGTGGTGAAACACGTGAAGGTAGCAACACATTATTAGAGGCTGATGAAGAAGTGGGAATAAGGGTAGGAGAGATGGATACATGCATGCCATATATCAACTGACCTGAGGAATCCTGGGTGAAAGAGTGTGAAAGGTAGAACTGCAAGGTATGCGGGATTCTGATCAAGGATTCATGCAAATTATTCGTCACCTATAGAAATAGTGGTAGGTAGGGTTGGATCCATGGCTACATAAGATAGAGGGTGGTGAAGGAATAGGTGGTAGTGATTGACAACTCACATTAAATATAAGATTATTAGCTTGGATGTGAGTCAACACCATGTGATTTAATGTATATTAGGTGATGATGTATCCTGTCATCTAACACAGGGAGTAGTGAGAATGAAGAAAATAGGTGTTTATAGGTGGATTTGGGTAATATATCAATTGATATTCAGTATAGGGTAACCGACGCTAGTTAAGGATGACTAATGCTAGTTTAGGGGTAACGGAGCTTGGTTACTATGAGACAGGAACATAGTTTTACCAAATGAAGTAAAGACTATTGATGGTTAGATGAACAAGTTGTATGATGATTTTTTATCAAATCCTAAAGAGTACAGAGACTCTCAGGAACTCTAACAGGAAAGAAAATGAAATAACGTGGTTATGTAGGAAATTTAACCCAAAATAACAAAAAATCGATGTCGGTTAAGAAAAACTGATGTCGGTCAAGGGTAACCGATGTCGGTTACCGTGAAAATTGGAAAATGTAAAAAAAAAATGGATTGTTGTGAATCTTAGTGAGATAAATAACCAACCTAGAGGTCTAGATATGATGCAATGAAGTTTTGACACACTCAGAAGAAGTTAGAATATTCCAACTGTGATTGTGGAGTGTGTAAGGCAACAAATTGGAGAAATGGAGAAGCGTATCCTCACACCTTAAAATGCACGTCAATCAAACACTAAAAACACATACCTAATAAGTTATTTTTAATGTGTTGAACTTATTCTATTTAGAAGAATAACTTATGAATTTAGAATATATTTTTTGGTGAGGAAGGCTTCCTACGAAGAAGGATATCTAAAAGGAGAGGTTTTAGGTATGTTATGGCAGGGCCGGGCCATCCTCTAAGATAATGACTAGAAAAAGGTAACGAGTTGAGGAGTATTTGCCAATGTGATCATGTGATCATGGAAAGGTGTTCCCAGGTAAGATGTGGTTTAAGAAAGATGTGTACATTTCAATTTTTGTAGTTTGGTAAGACACAGAAAGAGAGAGAGAATGTGCTTTCTACGATTCTTTGTGTCAACCATTAGCTGGGCATGACTTCCAGCATATAGGTTACCCTCATTTTAATGTGACCTAAATGTAGAAAATCAGAATGTAATGCATCCAATTTAAATCCCAAATATAAATATTACATTTGATGAAACAAATGACGAATAGGAGAGAGTATGCTCTTTCACTAAATTCAGAGAGCAAGAAAGAATAATGATTCCTTTTTAAATACACAAATAGAAATTTTTATTTTAGAGAAATTAGAAAGAGGAAGAAGATTACCAGAGAAAAATATTAATGTGTAAGCCTTTAAAAGTGAAACAAACACACAAATTTCTCCTAGGAATGAAGAAAGTGAAATAGAACCCTTTATGGGTCCCACCGGGGTGTGCCAAAATGTTTCACCATTTTCTTTATGTTTTATTTAATGACCAAAAAGATAGGGTTATGGGCTAGGAGGAATGCCTTTTAAATGGGTTAGCTAGAGGTTGATACGTGCGTTCCGGCTTCTTGACCCAATGTCGATTACGAGAGGTTCCTTTTGGCTAGGAGGAACTACCTATAATAGGAAACAAGACCACAAAGAGAAGTTAAATGATATATGAAAGTGGACTGCCTAGCCTATGCTAGTTCCAGGAAGTGTGATACTTCCTAGATGGTTATCAATCCACTGTTTAAAACAAATTAATGTGAGAAATAAGTAAAGTCCTAGTGTATTTGATATGATTTAGGTATCTCATTCAAGTACAATAAGCAAATCCAATCACAACAGGCTAGGCTATAGTTAGATCTAAAGGATAAGGTGACTGTCAAGGTACTGGGACTAGTCGGGGTCTAATTATGGGTTTTTTAGGTCAATGGGTAGGAGGATGTTTGGCTCTATTCTTTGGTAGGGTATAAAACATAGAGACCAATGTCGGTCTCATATGACAGGTGATGGTTTATGCCTAATAACAGTTATGGATAACCGGTGTTGGTAAGGTCAGGGTGTATAAAAATCAAAGAGATCTGATTCCAAGGTTTGATATGGGATTTGATAGAGATGGTAGGGTAGATAAGGATGTTTATATAAGTCTCAGGTGTATTCAAGGATGAACAACAAGTGAGGATGGGTTATTTATTTAGTGTGGGTAAGGAAATTGTTGGGTTACAGGTTGGTAAGGGATAGAAGAATGAGCATGCAAAATGTAGATTAATAACAAGAGTAATAAAAGATACTAACTGAAATAACAATGTTGGTTAAGGATATAATTACTGTGATGTAGACTGGATGGCTGAATGGTAATGGTAGTTGATCAGAAGGATGGTATTTGGTACCGTAGCAGTGAATCTTGGAATGCTTCCGTGATTACAATGCTTCTGGGTTTCTCTTGGTGTTGGCTAGGAATGTCTGGATTCGTGAAATGATGTTGGTTTTTGCTTGCATGCAACATTGATCTCTCTCCTCTAGTGCAGAGTGTGCCAACCTCTCAGATAAGGTTTCCTAAGGTGAATAAATGATAACCGAAGACAATTCCATCTTGACTGACAGTGTCAGTTTAGATATGACCGGCATAGGTTATGGAAGGATTCCCTAGGTTTACTAAAATGGGTAGATATTTCTAATTTCTTAGGCCAAGTTGGTTTGTTCTCGTGGATCAGAATGGAAGCTTCCCTTTCAAAGAGTAGGAATGTGGTTAGAGAAATCTTAGGTATGTGCTTTTAGGGTTAGACCAAATCTTAGCTCATTAAGGAAATTAAGACTTAGTTGTAGTTAGTTATGGGAACATGCCAAGAATAGGTCTAGGGTGAGATGGATGGGTGAGGTTTCTAGGGGAGGTGGTAACTAGGTCAATCAAGACAATTAAATAATGAAATTTTTGAGGAAGAGGATTAATTTAATTAAAATAATTAAATTAATATTAATGTGGGGTGAAAGGGGTCATGGTTAGGTGCCCATGTTTAAGTTGGTTATCTGATCAGGGGCTAAGGGGAATGTGACCAAACTTTGGTGTCTACAATAAGGATTGAAATTCTCCATATGTCCAGACAGAGTGTGCGATACCTCCAATTTATCTTAGATGAATAAGCAACCAACAACTCCTATAGTTCTACCAGGAAAATAGAAAACAAAATCTCATATAGACAAGTCATATAGGTTCTTTTCCACTCATGTGCATGTGTTAAACTCGATATCTGGTGTTGAATCTCTCATGCATACTCTTCTTCTAGATATTTTATCCACTCCTCAACACTTACTAGGGTCAACTGATACATCTTCATCACAAACCATCCTGAAAAACAACTGAAAAAGAGGTCCTAGAAATAGAACCAATGATACAACCTAGAATTTATCATGAACAAACTCAAGTGCACCAACACATCACCCAGCATGAGCTGATCACACACTCGAAGCATGCAAAGGTTCCAGGCCCCTCCTTAGAGTTTCTTGTACAGGATGCGAACATGATGAAGATGTAAAGTATTCATATCCACAAACAACATAAATATCCCACATCGCATTTTCCAGATCTAGATCTAAAATAATAATTAATTAAGAAATAGGTATAATGAATTCAACCATGTAAGAACTAGTGTAAGTCATGTTAACACCATTATTCACCCAAAAAACTCCATTATATTAAAACACAATTAACCAAAAAAGCTTCTTACAAAATGTAGTATCATAAGTTCATGCACACATCAGATTTGGAAGCATAACTCCACAATAGCTCATACACAACACTCCCCTCTAATCTACATAGATTGCTACATATTTATAGGGGTGGGGACTTTTCCTTCACAACTTATGCACTTAAAAAAATAGGTCGCATGCTGAAAATAGCTATGCGCCTTTAAAATAACATGCACACATGTAAGTGCGCTAATAATAGATCTCTTATAGTTAACTGGCAGTAGTAATTATATTATTAATTCAAACTCATGGATGGCAACTTTAGTAGATTATTTTCCTAAAATAGCATTTGCATGTGTCACACAAGTCTCGAACCCATTGTGTGCTCCATACGATATCTCCAAAAATATCCCATAACCATGAAAATGGCTAAGTCCTCGATTAAATATAGCTTTCGTGTGCACTTCCTTCCCTATCCTTTGGTGCCTTTAAATATTCCTTGCTACCACATGTGAATTTTATGTGCACCTTCTCCCTAGTGTCATACTTCATCTACTCAACAACCTATCTCATCTCTTACTTCTTCTTTTGGTGGGGTGCTCTTGCATGACCTATTTGTTCCTAAAAAAATTTCTTTCCTCACCTATGATCAAATCCACTGATGTATTCCTTCTCCTCCTCCTCTTCATGTAGGTTTTCCTTATCTCTTTGAGGAGGGGTGGGCTCATGATCACGTATAGTCCTAGCCATATGTTTTCCCCTAGGAAAATTTAGAAGCTTGAAATAATTCTTAATGTAATTTTTGTTAACTAACTTAGGATTAAGGTAAATGTATACCTTATCCGTGCCCAAATTTCCAACCGCCAAACTCATGGAACTAATATTAATTTAATTTGATATCAATTAATCTATATATGTAGACTTACTTAGATTCACATATGTATTCTTTAGAGTATGATATTCACAATCAAACTTTTTTGCATCAAATCTTAGTTTGCACATGTTTGAAAATATGTTCATAGAAGATTGAAAGTATCATGCACAGTGAAATCATAGGAAATTCTTCACCAAGGGCTCCACTTTCCATTTTTCATACCAAATCTACAAATGCAGTAGTGTGTGAAAAAATGCAAATTACACGTACTTTTCCAATACAACAGGTAGATCCTTGGGTATCCTCCTCTCATGCTCAAAGGCCTCACACATGCACCTATACGAAAGCTCCATCCTTTGCTTATAAGAGCCACTGATATAAGATTTACAAGTATACTTTGTGAACCTCTTTACAAGTTATTTCTTCTCCTCAAGGAACTGTCATATCTTTTCCTTTGGCCCATCAGGCACCCTAATCTCCAAATACACAATACATAAAAGGATGGTGCCAAAGCTGATCTTATCTCCTTTTTATGCCTCTTCAATAATGGTTTCAGCTATAAATGTAGACAAATTATAGACAGTTCCTTCTGGCATTTCCTTGGTAATATGGAGACCACTTTTTTTCACCTTACTCCAATGATCCTGGCTATTAAAATTTGTCAGGAGGTATGCAAACATTTTGATCATGGGATGAGCATACAATTTTACAATGTCCATTACACATCCTCCCTTTGTGTATGCCAACTTGACAGAATTTTCCTCTATGCCCACCTCATCATCCAAGTCACCTCAAATTTCTATCCTAAATCTCATTATACATGTCAACTTCTCAATCAAAGGTGTGGTGAGGCACACCCGCCTTCCAACACAGTAGAAGAAGTCCTCATGGACTCTATACATTAGCCATTGGTCTAGTTTTTCTGGCTTTCAAAAATATGGCAACTCATAAATCTTGTAAGACCTCGAATTTCACTAGCATCTATTTCCCTTCATCATCATAGATCGGTTTGTCATCTGCAGTCCTCAAATATATCTTTTTAACCATATCCTTCTCAATCTAGTCTAAATTTGTGGAGGTGTGGTGGTTTTAATCACTTATCTTGATTCGTCTTATGTGATAATCCAAGTCCAAGCCCATAATCACACCTTCAAGGTATTGCATTTCTAAAAATAAACTTTCAGGTGTATTTTCCACTTTAATTTATGGTTCATACTTCTTCTTACCTTGTTTGGTTTCCCTAGGTGATCTCTTGGGTGCCATGGTGATTTTATAATACTTCCTTGTGCTTTTTTGAGCTCTAAAACTTCTAAATCTGTGTGACTTAGAGTGCCCTAACTGCAATTTTATTTTTGTCAAATCCTAACTATGCAAACTTTCCTTCCACATGCCTTCTACTAGCTCAAACACCCTTTTAATGGAGCTTTGTTATGGCCATGTCCAAATATCACTGGTTCAGTGCTTGACTCATTTGCACTTGCACTCTGTAGTCAATCGATCTTAATAGCTCAAAAACTCAAATATGTAAGGTATGAATGAACTTTTGATCACCCCTTTTATAGATGTTTCAATTTTTTATGCATTAATTTCTCCTTACCTACCATTGTACCCATCTTTAATTACACTTTCTTATTTTTTTTGTGCTTTGCTCTACCTTTTCTGCTTCCTAGTCGCAACGTTTTTTTTGTACTTACTACTTCTCATCCACATACCTCCTTACACGTGCTTCCATACGTAGAAGTACATAAAGCTATATGCCTCATACTAAGTAGTTTCCCATGATTCTTCATACCTTGCATTACTTTGTGTTATCATCCTTGTATGTGTGGTCATAAATCTGAGAAATTATCTTCAAATTATTATTATCACCATCATTCTCATTGTTTGTAGAACATTTCTCTCTAAAAACCAACACTATCATCATCATAACACTCCTTAAGTTCTTAGTCAACCTTTTGCACCAAAATATTTACTCTTCCACGCGTACATGCAATCCACCCTACACTAAAATTATGTGTGGTCCTATACACATGAACTCAAAATATAATAGTCAGCTTCCTGCACGCAAACTCTCTTATTACAAAAAAAACACATAACTAAATTGACAAAGCATAAAAACAATGAAAGGAATCACATAAAATTGAAATTTAATCTAAGTGGACTTGTTGCCTTATTACATACATCAAGAAGCCTTATTTATATTAGGGCTTCAGCTTACTCCTATTGAAGTAACCAGGAAATAAATTTCCATCCAACATATATAATTGAAAAGTGCCTGAACCAAGTATGTTTGTTACTAAAAAATGTCCTAACCAATGATATTTTAACTTCCCTGGGTGGCACATAAACTTTGAATCATACAAAAGAACCATATTTCCTACCTCAAACATATTATTTCAGATGTGCCTATAATACCATGATTTCTATGTAGCCTTCTCGATATTCTAACTCCGATGTGTAATGGTGTACCACTTATCTAATTGCATCAATTTTTCTATGTGGTCCTCAATAACTTGTTCATTATCTAGTCCTCCTACGTGTGCAATACATAGGGATGGAAACATGAATTCCATGACCAATAAAGCCTCTACGCAAAACACCAAAAAAAAACGTGTGGCTTTATTTAATCTTTTATATGTTTTTTTATATGACCAAAGTACAATAGAGACTTTATCATCCCACTCTTTCCTTCCAACATCACATATTTTTGTCAATGTTTGTCCCATAATCTTGTTGAAATATTCAAAACTACCATTGACATGTGTGTGATAAGGTGTAGTCTTTAGGTGTTCCACCATAAACTTTGCCGATAAAATATTGATTGTCTCATTCATGAAATGAGTTCCCCTATCACTTGTTAAACTCAGTGGACATCAAGACCTGGTGATAATATTTTCCCATAAAAATCTTGTTGTTGCATCTGTGCAATCCTTTGTCATTTTTTTTATTCCCACATTGTTAGATAATCTATATAAGTTATAATGTAGTGTGTTTCAATCCTACAAATGGGTGAGGAAATAGGACCTTCAAATTCAATAACCCATTTCTCAAAAGGATAATAGGCTGTAAAGGAATCTCAAATCTTCTTCCAATCTTCCTAAGGTGCTGAAAATGAAAAATTATTTAGTGTCCTTGTAAAAAAAAATTCATGAAAGGCTAGCCTTCATAATATTGTGTGCAATGGCATCCCCTGCATAATGTCCTCCAACAATTCTATTCTGTAGGTGTCGACTTCCTACTTGTAAAAAAATGTGGTCCATAATTACTTCTCCTGGTTGTGCTAACATTGTTCTAATTACCATCTCGTAAGTATCAACATGAACACGAAATGGTTTTTCTCATGAAGGATAGAGAAAAATATGTATAGTGGTTAGCCTTTCCTTCAATGTTTCACACGCCTTCTACTACGCATCACCCCGATATAATTTTCCTTTAGCTTTCAATAGTTCCTCCAAGGGAACAAAAGTCTTTCCATAACCTTTAATGAATTTCCTATAATACCCTGTATGTCCTAGATATCCTCACACTTCACTTTGATTATTAGTTTCTTCCAAACCCAAGATTGCAACCATCTTGGCTTGATCTACCAGCAGACCTTCTTTATAAATAATATTCCCAAGTAAAGTACCAAAGGGTGTTGCAAAAATGCACTTCTTAACATTCAAATAGATTATCAACTATCTTCACCTCTCATAAAAGAGTCTTAGATTCTCATAATGATATTTTTCTAAACCAAATATTGTCTAATCATCTAGATACACTTGTAAAAACTTATGAATGAAATCCCAAAAATCCTACATCAAAATGTGTGATAAAACTGCTGGTGCATTCTTCAGTCAAAAGGGAATCACTTTGTATGTATATCTTCTCCACTGAGAGGTGAAAGTTTTATTTTCTTGAACTTCCTCTATTATTTGCACTTAATTATATCCAAAAAACCCATCTAGGAAAGAGTAGATCTCACACCCTATGACTCCTTCAAGGATCTCCTCTATGAGTGGGGTGGGAAAAGGATCAATAACAATTGTAACATTAAGTTTCCAATATTCCACACAAATCCTTATCCTCCCATCCTTTTTAATATTGATGACCATGGGGCTAACCCATTCAGATTCCTTTATGGGTTCAATTATAGCAGACTTGAGCATTTTATCAATTTATTCCTTTACCTTGATGCACAAATTAAGATTCATCCTGCAAGGCCTCTTCCTAATTGGGTGTGAACTTTCTTTGAGTTTTATTATCATCTCACCTAAAGAGGGGTGTAATCCTTATAACTCATGATAACCCCTCAGAAACAAATCCTTAAATTTTTGTAAGATTTTAATAATCCTAGACACTTTCTATTCTGACCAATAATCACCAATAATGGCCTCTTTAGGCTCTACATTTGTTCCAATGTTAACCTTATTCATTATGATAGGCTCATGATACACAAATGCCTTTTCACATGATGTTTCCATCACCTTGCATGTACCTTTTGTGTGGTTAGCATCTAGGTTATTTTCCTCATCATCATCATCATTTATCAGACATACTAGTTTACCCTTTTATTTTTCTTCTGAGGCGGGGACCATGTCTTCTTCCCGAATCTCTTAAAATTCATGGAATGAATCTAAGTCCATTTCTCCAAACATATCTAATAATATTTCCTCATCCTTTTAAATATCTCCAAAATTAAGGTGCCTCATAATTTGTAGTCTTCATTGTCCGGAGGCTTAGAAGAAAAGTAATCAAAAGTATGAATCACACATGTGGTCATCTCCTACTAATTAGTTGTTTCCCTTATTAAATCTTCATGGACGTACCATACGCGTGTGTAACCACCTTATGTGGAATATAAATTATGCACTCATAGTGATGGTGGAAATTCCTCGTACCCCTTCATCCAAAATATCTCGTAATCCCGGATGTGATCTGAGGTAGGGGACTTCCATGAAATTTACATATTTGGGAAGGTACATTGCTCCATAGGAGCCTATAAAATAATGAAATTCTCACTTCTCTCCATTCCAACATGTTATCTCTATATGTATTCCACCAACACACTTTCGTCCCACACAGAGTATACACTAGCATATTTAGTCTGTATCCTTCATTCTTCCACCAGGATTCCATGACACATAGAAATACATCAGGGTTCCATTAACCTTTGTACCGAGGTAACTAGTCATAACTCAAGTGCCTAACCATGTGCGACTTGATCATGCAAGTAAATGCAGTTATTGATCTATCGCCCCACTAATTCAAATGTTCCATGCACCCAATTATCACAAGAAATACCTGTGGTATCACTAACTTAATGAGCATCAACCCATTATATCACTCTTTCCTTAGATGTCTCGCATATGTTAGGGTCTCTAATTATACTCACATATATCTTGTTCAAATCGTCTTCGTTCAGAGGCTCAACATACAGAGCAACCTTTGCATCTATCAAAGGTATAATTACACACTCTTCCTTGTTCTCAAAGATAATGTACCCCTTGTTGAAGCACAAATCTACATTATTAGCATAACACCAGGGTCACCAAAGTAATGCTGGGAAACTATTTTCTTAAGTAATCTCTAATAATTCAAAGTCATCAGTAAACTTAGCTCCCATAATTATAATGGTTATATCCTTTAACACTCTAATGGGATTAGCCCTTGTTCTTCTTTCCATATACAAAACATTCGAAGAAGGCTGCAATGGTGGCCTTCCCATCTAATTCCATGCATCCAACCTAAGTACATTAACCTATGCACTTGTATCTATCAAACTATTTCTTAGAAGCTACCTATATATGAATGCATTCAATGTAATATCATTATCATACTCATGATTATGTGGGAGAAAATTTGCATGAAGCACCTACTTCTCACACTCATTACTTGTGTGCACTATATTTTCTCTTAACCATTCTCCTAATAGAGGAATTATATTATCCTAGTGCAAAATTCTACATACCTAATACAAATCATATCCATCCTTTTATGGGATTTCAACCTTATTTTATCATTACATCACATGTGCATGTTCCTTCAAGCCCTAAATTTACACTTATAGATCTCTAATGACATCGATAGTCTCTTGGTAAACCTCTTTCTAGTTTGGGACATGAGGGTACTTTTCCTTTATCACTTCTTGCTTTTTTATAATCAACTTATACTTCAGTGGTTCACAAGCACCCGTAGTCTTAGCATGTGTAGTAACTAAAAGAGGATATAATTTGGGAGTGGGTGCTACATGCATTGATCATCAACTGCACATTGTGCTTTATTCATTCCCACACCCTTATCTTGCTTGTGCTGATTTCTCATGTGCTCATATAAATAAGGTAATTCCTCAAATTTGTGTTACTTTCCATGCCATGAAAAAACAAAATTCTAAGGGGATTCATATTAATAATGATCAGGTGATCCACAAGTATAAAAATTTCCTATAGGAAATCCTCCTTAGCCACCGCCTTGACATTGGCCTCTATACCCTCCATGAAAGCCTCTATACTTGTTATCACCATTATTGTTCCCTTCATTATGATGTTCTCCTTATTCCTTAGATCCATTTTCCACACTAGGATAGAACACACTAGTTTCAATGGATTCGTGAGTATGATCAATCAATTGACATTTAACAATGTCATGGGCATGCATTTTTAAAATCTTACAATACATAGACACATTATTCCAGATCATGTGTTGTAAGAGAGGATATCTACTCACATTATGGTCCAAATGAAAAATATCATAATCCAAGATCATGGATTGAACCGACTTGTGTGGGAAACTATCCTTAGTATGTCTTATAACCTTGCAATATGTACACCATATTCAACTACGAGTATTAAGAGATGAATTAGCAGAGAGCTTCTCCAACTCTTTTTCCATGGCTATAATTTACACCTATAAGAATGGAATTAATCCGGTATCCACACTCCCAACTTCCTCAATAAAAATATTTTCTTTGAAATTATGACATAGGTCTACAAAGGTCATATGAGATAGTAATCGTTTAAACAGAGTCAATAGTCTACCAAAAAACCTTTTTGCATGCTCACTAGAATGTATATCATAAGACAACTTTGACAAAAAAAAATTAAAATGTGTGTCATACTCCTTGAGATCACTGATAAGCCCTATTTAATGTCATCAAGCATGCTGATACTTTTCTTCTCAAAATATTGAATATGAAACTCAACTAGAAATGAAAAATGCAAGGCATTATAATCACTGCAGTCTGATGTGAGTCATAATTTATGTACAAACTATACATGTGTCCTTTAAGAGTAGTATAAAATTGACTTTATTTTCTATCTAAGGATATGATTCCTTTAACATGCCATATCATCTCACACTTGTGCACATGCTTTGCTGCATCTTCAATATCTCTATATTTTAGAAAGTGAAGAGATATTTTGTAATACAATTGATGTGTCTGGTGAGAGTGTGTACCTTGTCTACCAAATCTAGAACTAGAACCCCCAACATTCTTTTCTCCACCTCTAAAGACACCTAATCCACTTGATCTTGATCCTCCTGATCATCCTGATCCACTTTATGTGGTAATAAATAGGGAAGTTGATGTAATTCTTTGTGTCCCAACTATAGTGTTAAATTGAACTCTCATATTCTGCGAAGTAGTAGTACTTCTAGATGTATTCCCAATGTTCTCCACACCCACACTCTGTCTAGATGAGGGCACTATAAAATATTACTCTAATCACTCCCTCAAATAAGGATGATGTCGTTTATGTTGCCATAGGTGTATGTGTTGTTTAATTGAACTTATATATTCAAAGGAAAATTATATCTACCTACAGCTATTGGATTACCTACACTCATGTTCTTGTTAATGATTACTTCTAGAACTGGAACACCCAAGTGTAAGGGATAGTCTCCAGGTTGGATCATATGCATTCCTGCGGTCCTCATTATTTCCTCATTTGAAATGATCTCATCATAATCCGAATGGGAATCTCTACTACACTTTCCTAAGTGGGGGAGAGCCTGATGTTCTAGCTCCATGTCTTCCAGATGAGTTTCAAATCCTTTGCGAGACATCATCCTCTACAATTTGACTGAATCCTCAATATTACTCTTATTTTTGGATTTATTATCCCGTGCTTCATTATACTTAAGATGCATTTCCTCTCTATGATATTCTACTACTAGGTTCATCATCCTTCATCACATCTACTCCTACCCCATGCATGCACAGTGGTATGTTTATTTAGGTATGGGTAAGTTCTCTAAACTTATCACCACCATCAAGATCATAATTTCTAAACGAATAGCATGGATTTATGAACTTCTAATATTTTTCAAAAATTCAAACTCATCAACCTCTAGATAAGAATAGGTAGAAATAACATACTCCAAAGTATAACTGCACAAGACACTATCCTACCAATGATCTACAACATGTGTCCAAGGTTCATCTGCATCAAAAAATGTTTGGTAATATTCCTGCATCTAAACCCTTAGTTTGTAATTCAAATTTTTATTTGATGCGCATGGTGACTTCCACTCATACATTTCTATAGTAAAAAGGCTAAAAAACATCTCTTAGATCTCATGATATAGATTATCTTCCACCAACTTGTGTTTAATGAAATCAGGTCGAAAACTATATCTTCATGAAAAATAATCTTGTCATTTGTCTACCCAAATTTCAATGGCCACAAAAATTCTATCGATACTTCATCATCATTGCAAACAATTTGAAAAGATGTCCTAGCAATGGAAGCAAAATGTAGTCTTGTTTTTTCCCTTAATTTCCTAGGTGTGCTGACACTTCATCCAGATAGATATGAATGCTCACACAAAGCACACGAATCCTACTAGGTCCCTCCTTTTTGAAATATTTTCAAGATGTTATCATCAATAATCATATTAATCAGTAACATATCAAGTAACTAAGTGCAAGCATAACATGAATCAGATCACACCCATAGAGCATAATGAATCAAACCATAAATAAGATCTTATTAACCATATAATAACCATGACTAGATACATATATTACCATAACCAATCCAAAATAATCCATTGCATTAATTCATAAAGTAATAGATGTTTAATACATAATCATATTAGCAAGAGATTCATGCGCGTGAGAACATGAGGGAAATATATCTCTACAATACATACGGTGTCTAATACATGGTGTTCAACACTATGCATATAAACTAACATATATAGGGGTGGGGACTTGCATTTCAATTCCCATGCATCTCAAAATAAATTGAATTCTCAAAATATCCAAGCACCAAAAACTCCATGCTTTTAGAAGAAGTCTAGTAATAGATTAATCTATAACTAAATTCTATCTTAGTCCTATTATTAGAATAAATTATGCATGACCCTTCATCTTGCACTTTGTTTCCAAAATAATGGTTACTTAACCATGAAGTCTTGTCATTATTATCTTTTCTTGATTTTTACTCCATCTTCTTTTACTATTTCTATCCCGTGACATGTAAAAATGGATGTCCCAAACTTGTCTTCTTCCTGTGTGTGCCCCTCCTCAAATGACACATGTGCACACTCCTACATCCCTCTTGCGCACCTCAACACTCTGGGAACTCTTCAAATACTTAGGAAATTTATCTAGCCCAACAATCTCACTAATTCATATAATACTACATATCTTGGTTGCACATACCCTTTCTTTCTTATACTTGTTATTTGTACACTTTGTTTCACATGCTAAACAAATACTTAGTATATCATTATCTTTTTATATAATTACACATGCACGTTCACTTATTATTTATTTGTGAAAGAAGACTTATTAAAGACTATTACAAGTAATAATGATGCCTACATATCTGCAAGAGACCCATATTTCAATGTTGGTGATGGTTTGCACCACTTGTTTCACCCTTCCAGACGTAGATGGTGGGAGATTTCCACGATCCTTGAGACGTATGAATTTTTTGTTGACAAGGTTTTTTTTGCATGGGCACCAACGTACTTGGTTCATATGTATCGATAACTTTGGGCTTATAGATAGATATGGAGATTCAGTCTCTATTGCACTTATCAGTTACATTATTAGTATGAGCACATTGTGTGCCTTCCTTAACTAGGTCTACAAAGATAGGGGAGGCATGTGGATGTATGCAAGGTAGGGTATAGGTGGTAGTTATTGATAGGAGAGTAGGAAAGGGTGGATGGGGTGACTCAGGATATTGTATACTATCGGTAGGTACTAGATATCCTATCACCCATAGATATTTTATGGAGGCCATTACCTCACCTATCCAATGTTAATAAGCATGTAGGAGGAGCTTGAGGGTCTAAAATTGTTGAGATCGATCCAGGGGCTCAAGGTGGATGAGCATAAGATCATACGTACGGATTATGTCAAATGACATTTTGTCTTACAACAAGATGTGCCCCAACCATTCCCACAGTATCTTCGAGATGATGTGGAGAGGACATTATCTCTTCCATAGCAAACACCACTAGGAGGATTGGAGGAGTAGGTAGCTGATGAGATGATAGATGATATTGGGTACACAGATGGGTATAGGGAAGTGGTGGAAAACATAGTTATAGGAAGTAAAACCTAGGCCAGGACATCGTTATTTGGCCACTATTATCAATGAGAGAGGACATGTTATGGGTGCAGGTTATAGGACTACATGCATAGGATACTTGTTCTATAGACACAATTGGCCACATTACAGATACAATTATTTATAGCACAGGCACATGTTGATGACGAGGGAAATGTGGTTGCTCCTTCTTCACAGCATCAGGGAACATGGTGGGACACAGATATAGGGAAACAGTCCATCATGATAGGTATAGGTACCACAATAGGGTTCACTACTAAAGGGACAGTTACATGGACAGGGATAAGGTCCATAGCCTCGAGGATAGATAAAAATATGTAGCAGAGTGATGCTATCACCACAGGTGGTATTGGTGGATTGATACAAAGAGGTTATGGCTGAAGCTAGGTATTATGAGGATCATATTCCAAATCTTGACTTGTTTATTATATAATATTCCACCTATAGATCATAGAATGTATGCATTCAGAGGTCAAGATCATGAACCCATAATGCCAGTAGTTCAGGAAGCCATTTTTCTCATGGGCAGAGCCAATAGGAGGTGACTGTACGCACCAAAAATTACACATGCTTTATTGATGGGAAAATGGTTATTAAAGTACCAAGTGATGATTCAAAATCCTTTAAAGAAGGTGTTTGAGCTCCAAAAACCCATTCGCAGTATATATTTTTAGGCTGGATAGGCTTACTTAACTTTTCCTTGCATTTTTCTAACTTTCACCTTCTTTTCGTGCTCATTTTGGCATTAAGTGTCTAAACCACCACTCAGGTAGGGTGGTGGTCCTAAAACTGCCGCCCTACATAAGGTGGCAGTCCTGGTCAATTTTTTCAGAATCTACATGAATAAAATTGTATGCGACGATTCACTTTAGTTTGCTTTTTGAATGCATCCGTGAGCCAAATTTTCTAAAAAGAGCTTCATTGGCTTGGTTCTCCTTGCTCCTTCTATTTTTAAATAGATTTAATGAGTGGAACTACCTCTTCATTGTCTTTTACATGAAGTAACCTTCTATCCTTCATTCCTATATATTCCATGCTTGTATTCAAGCAAAGGGCCTGAGAATTTTGTGTATCTTGCATTGTTGTGCTGCCATAATCTTGCTAAGAATTGCATAGCCAAGCTCAGATCTCTTGTGATATCCCTCTTCTACTTGCATTACGTCTTGATTTCTTCCAAGGTGCCATCACTCAAGCTCTTCCAAGTTGGAGTTGTGTATTTGTTTGCTTTGTTTATCAAATTGTCAATTGTGAATTGTTAATTTCAATTGCATATCAAATAGAGTAGAAATCAATTTCTTTTCATTTGAAAGTAATTAGTTAATTTCCAAGAGGGTTTGAATATTTCATATCAACCCCCGGTAATGGGTCCTCTTCTTCCCATACCCGTGGATCTGAAGGAGAGAATATCTATTGGAGGTTGTCTACATATCATAAATCATTTGGAAAATCTCTTGTTTTAAGTTAGTTTAGATTCAATATACTCAGCACAAGTGACTAACCACACTGGGTTATCTTTTTTGTTTAGTTTTAGTGTAGAAGTAGATTTGATTATTTAGAATATAAGTGAATTATTGTTTTTTATTGTAATATTTTAGTTTTGTGATTTGTTTAGATTAGTTTCCTTTCATTAGTAGCATAGATTGTTAATTTCATTCATTTTACACGAACACTTAGAACTAGATCAACACTTAGATACAAGTTAGGAAAACCAAACATAGGGAATTTACACTACCTATTCATAGCCTCTAAATCTTCCCATTGTCAACTCACCTACTAGGAGATCACACTTCTAGATCTTATTCACTAATCCTCCTATAGTTAGCCACACACATTCAACATCAAGTACTTCGGCATGACCTCGGGAGGTAGAGTGCGGTTGAAGATCATGTGTTCATTTTCATCTATACAAATTGTTGAATCTGATGTGAAGGATTAATTCCTTCTTGTTTCCTTTTATTTCATTACTATTACATCACCCTCTCCCATTTATTCCCCTATTTTAGTAGGTATTTTATACTTTATAAAATATGTCTGGAAGAGAGTTTGGTGGGGCCATTTGGCTCTGATAGATATTACACCAACATGCAACCACAACATTCCCCTTCTCTTTCGAGATGGGGTGATAATTACACAAGCAATGTTTAAACCTCCCCTAATTACACTTCAAACCCCATTAGCTATGTAAGGATGGAGGAGGTTGATGAACCATTAGACATGCAATATGGTCAACCTGATGAAAACCACATTGTTATCACAATTGTAACAGGGTATTACCATAGAGTCTTGTCAAGACCTCACATTTCCATGAAATCAATAGAGGATGATCTATTTGCATGAATATCTAATCCTCTTTGTTAGATAGATGAGTATTTTGATAGAATGAAGGCTTCAACCTCTGATATTTTGAATACCTATCCCAATATTATTACTTATGAGGAAGGCAAGAATTATAACACTGAACAATTCCTGATAGAGTATCATAAGCCTACTCAATCAAACCCAATGCCACAAGCACCCCAACAAGGGACTAAATCCTCTCCTAATGATCTAGTTTCTACTTTAGTGGGGGAGAATTATTGAACTAGAAATTACCCAGACTTCACAACCAACACATGCAGTAGGGAAGAATACGGGTTACCCAGTTGACAATAAAGGATACATCCCTTCCAATGAGAAACTAACTCAATATCATGTACAACAAGGTTATCTAGCTCATTCAAATCCAGGTGATCTTCTCACAGGGTTAGGTACACTAGGGATGGGTCCTCATCCTTCATAAGCTTATCCCATGCAAGGGCTAGCCGGAAGTGCATTCTCAAATGCCACCACAACAGACAATGTGACATTCGTTGGTTTTTACACATGCTAGTCCATATCCTGGAGCTATCCCACCTTACATGCATATGTATTCAAAAAATTCCCTAGATGGACCCATATATCATTCCTGATCCCCACATGCCATATCAAGGGACCCCATACATTCCCATCGATGCTTATAGTGTAGCTTATCCAACTCCTCATCCTTCACTTCCTTATCAAGGATCTTTAATGGTGGAATCTTATGCAATGGGTACATATGCTGAGTACTTAATGGAGCCTCTTGACTTTACCATACATGGTGTCATGATTCCACGCCCATTGCTAGATCTTCCAAAATTTAAGGGAGAAAGAGACCTGAATGCTCATATCAAGGCCTATGCTACTGTTATCAAGGAATTACTTCCTTTGGATGTTGTAGTGACTAAGATATTTCGAAAGACTCTTGAAGGAATCGTATTGGATTGGTATTATAGGATACCAGAAGATTCTATACATTCCTTCAAACAACTTGTCTTCGAGTTCATCAAAGAATTTGAAATGAACAAATTGTTGCGTATAGGGATTAGGGAGTTCTTGTATATTAGACAGGAGCAAAATGAATCTATTTCCCATTTCATCCAAAGATGGTGCCAAGTTCTCTATTGCTCTGCAAGTGTGCCCAACATGGACCAAATGGAAATTTGTGATCTTTTCCTTCACTCGCTCAATAGAGAGACTAAGGAAGAGGTACAAAAGTTTCCTTTTTGTAGTTATGACGATGCTTTGGAAGGAGCGCTTTGGATTGACCAAGCCTCTATAGATAGTGGGCGTAAGACCTATGGTCCCAATTGGAAATTTATATCCCCAAATCAAAATAATACAAATTATCAAAACAATGGTGCTAACAACCAAGGACCTAAGGATGTGAATCATAATCATGGTGCTACCATGAATGGTGCTACTAATCAAGCTAAGAATGTTGGTTTTCCAAACAACAGAAACACTAATAATAACAAAAATTTTGGAAATCAAAGAATACCTAACACTGTGTCTTTTGTTAACACGGTTGATGTAAATCATCCACCACAAAAACAAAATAAAACCCAAGATCCAAACTAGTATCGAAAATCTGGCCAAGGGGCAACGAATCTTGGTTATAACAATCATTTTCAAAATTACAACCAAAGTTATAATCAACAACAACAAGACGCTTATCAAAGGCCAAAAGATTATGAACCTAACCTATATTGTGGTTTCCAAAAGGTTAGGGGTCACGATGATAGGACTTGCCATGATTACAACAAGTTTCTACAAAGACTTCCTGAAAACAAAAGGCAACTGTTTGTAGATATGTTCCTAGAAAATCCTAAAACAAACTCACAATCTGACTATACAGAACCTGTAGCTCCTCAGAACACTAATGTGAGCATATTTTGAGATCCACTCCCTACACATCCTAAAAATTTCAAGGTGAATTCACAAAAAAAAAAGGAATTCCTATAGGAAACAATGACCATGAAGCCTCAAATTCCAATAACTCTTAGGTCACTCCTAACCTTGGTTCAAACGATAAACAAAAGTCTTGGGATTAGTTGAGCTAGAGGTTGAGCATAAAATTAATACAACAACTCAAATGAAGGAGTATGTTTCACAACCCCTACTCAATCTTTCATTCCCACAGGAAGATGTTCCCATAATCCCAAAACCAGTAGCAGCCTATGATTTAATATTGGATTTGAACAACACCTATTCTCACGTTTCATTCCTAGATTTGCTAAAGAATTCACCTGCGCATCGCTCTGCATTGCTCAATGCACTAGGTATTGGGCATCTAATCTATGTTACACCACCTCCTAGCACTGAAATAAATCATATTGACTTTGACATACATCCTCTAAGATAGAATGATAGGGATAATGGGTTTGTTTTCGATATAGACAAGATGCCATCTGATGCTTAAATTACCCAAAGCAGTGATCCTGCCTTATTTTTACAAGTCTAGGTTTATAAAAATTGCATTAAGAGAGCCATGATTGATGACACGGCTGCTGTAAATGTGTTTCCTTTCTCTTTCTTGTAGAAGTTAGGATATGGAGAGACAAATTATTCCTCTACAAGAAACACATTACGGGGGTACGCCAGTCTTAAAGTGACCTCGATTGGAACCATAGTTCTTATAGTCACACTTGGTCCAAAAACCAATCTTGCCATGGAGTTTTACATTATCGACAGGGAAACAAGTTATAACATGATCCTCGAGAGACCCTAGATTCATCGAAATGAAGAGATATCCCTTCTACCCTTTTCTAGGAGACTAGATCCCTCACATAATCGGGAAGGTATTCATTGCTCAAGGGGATCCTAAGCCCTTCGATATGCACTTATAAAACCTCAAGAAGAACAAAGGATTCTATACGAAGTATGAAGTTCCTACGAATAAAATGAATAGACCACCTCTAACAAAAGAGTTAGTCCCAGTCACCCTAGACATTCCAAAGGTTGAATTCATTAACCCAAAAACATTTGAGGTGGCTACGTCCACCAAGGGTAAATCAATATCTGTGCTCAAATTGTTCATTACAAGCCACAGTGGGACTTATGAAACTCTTAGAGACTGATGATCCAATCTTCCTCCCATATGAACTACATGGAATGGGTAGTCTTCTCGGTTTAACAAACTCTACAGAATTCAACGACCTAGGTCTAGGTGTCAACATGACACAGTCTAAGCAATGTTACTATGGTAATTTGAGATTACCACGATGCCCATCAAAACCATATCTGAGGGTTATTCTATTCTAAACCCTGACTTCAAGTCATGTGCGTACTGAAACTGTGGATATCAAAATCCATGGGCCAAGGCCTCATCATTCAGTAGGAGTCCCAATTAAACACTATGGGTACAAAACCTCCTAGCACTCATATGAGAATCATATTTTCTTTGACGTACATCCTTCAGGATATAATGATAGGGATACTAGGTTTGTTTTCGATATAGAAAAGATTCCAATTTGATGTTGAAATTGCCTAAAGAGGTGATCCTGCCCTTACTTTACCAGTCTGGGATTATAAAAATTACATTAAGAGAGCATGATTGATGATGTGGCTGTTGTAAATGTGGTTCCTTCCTGTTTCTTGTAGAAGTTAGCCCATGGAGAGACTAATTGTTCCTCTACAAGAACCACATTACAGGGGTAAGACAATCGTGGAAATGACCTCGATTGGAACCATAATACTTCTAGTCACACTTGGTCTACAAACCATCTTCATACACTTTCATATTATCGACATGGAAACATAGTTGCTCCACATGATCCTAACAGAGAGGACCTTGGATTCATCGAATGAAGTCTATTCCTTCTACACTATTCCAAGAGATTAGATTCCTCCATTTAGGGGAAGGTCTTCATCACTCAAGGGGATCCTAAGCCCTTCGATATACACTTAGAAAACCTCAAGAAGAAGAAATGAGTCCATACAGAGTATGAACTTCCTGCAAACCAATTGAACAATCCACCTCCAACAAAAGAGTTAGTCCCGGTCACCCATGGACGTTCTAAAGGTTGAAGTCATTAACCCAAAAAAAATTGAGGGTGGCAAAAACAGATAAGGGTAAATCAATATCTATGGAAACAATGTCCACTAAAACCACAACGAAAATTATGAAACTCTTACAGAGTGACGATCCGATCTTCCTCCCGTTTGAGCCACAAGGGATGGTTAGTCTTCTCAGTTTAGCATCTCTTCCCTCCAATGACCTAGGTCTAGGTGTAAACATGATAGAGTTAACAAATAAAGAAGGGAAATTTGAGATTAAAACGATGCCCATAAAAACCATCTTTGAGGGTTATTCTATTCTAAACCCCAGTTTCAACCCATGTGTGTCTGAAACTAAGCTTGCCATATCCATGGGGCAAGGCCTCAATCATTCAGTAGGAGTCACAATTAAACACAATGCTCTACATAGGAGACGAGGCCAAGTCAGCATAGTCATGCTCACCCACACACCATGTCTCAAGAATGTGACAAAGAGGTGCATGAACACCTCTTTCAGACAAATGATTTTAATGACTGGACATATACACTTCTGAGCAAGGGTTATAAGTTTAAACCCAGAATGGTAGGCCCTTGTCAAGAGAATAGAAATTTTGAGGATAATGGTTCTCCGCTGTGTACTTTTAGGGGTGAAGAATTTGATATTCATCAAATTTCTTCACCTTAGGCATCATGACATGTAATTTCACCTACATTTTTCATATGTACATTATTGCATCTACATTGCATTTTCATTCGCCAGTTCATTTCGTAAATTTGTGATCAAGGGACTTATTCTTATAGCAATTCATAAATTTTTTTGAAAACATTGGCAAAACATTCAAATCATGTCTCTTAAATCCTTCATAATATCATCAATTCTTTATAAATCATTTATCAATCCAAATAAGATAAGACAAAGTTTTGATAGTAACCATACCAAGGCCTACATACTTGGTTCTACTTTTGGTCTCTTCTTACGTAAGGTGTCTTTTGTTCATGGTCTATTGTAGAAGCTTCATGGTGTCACATCTATACCAAATACATTTCCTTGGAAATAAGAGAATTCCAAAAATGTTGCCCAAATAAGTAAATCAAATGAAAATTCACAGAAAATTTTATTTTTATACATTTCTCTGCCCTACAAACCTTTGGTGTTGAGCCTACATCTCTTACTAGTGACGTAGGGTTGGGAAAGAAGGGAAATTCCCTTACTCATCTATGCCTTGTCCATGGTGATGATCCCATTCTTCCTACTGGTAGCATGGGGCAAGGTGTAGGGGGTATCTTTGATAAAATTGAAAGTTACAAATTAATCGAACATTGTGAAGTCATAAATAAAAAACAAAGTGAGTTAGATGTCAAAAATTCCAAGAAGAGTTTAAAAACCCAAAACCAGATTTTTTCAACCAAGTGGCCATCTATGGATCCAATTCTAGATAAACTACAAAGCAATTCACATTCTAAACTATGAGGTAGCATGAGTAGGGTAAGGTTGTAGCGTCCCAGTTTGGTTCTGTCAAACCTCTATCTTTCTCTCATCACTGCCATTCAACAAATTTCATGGCTTGTGACTTTTCTAACTCCCGATCTTGAGCCCTCACATCTTACTAGTTGCGTGGGGCAAGCATATCTATTTATCATATCATTATATCACCACGTTTTTTCAAGACAAATATGAAGTACCGAAGATTGCAAAAGAAACTAAGTTTAAGATCACATTGTGTTTGCATCATCATATATCAGAATTATGAAATACAAAAAGAAAATAATTTTGGTTATCATTTCACATCCATTACATACATTTTGAAAAGCATAGAAAAATGGATATTCTAAACATCTAGAGTACATATGAGAGATAAGCGAAAGAGAGTCAACTCAAATATAATGGAAGGTCGAACCAAAAATAGAATGTATATATATCATAGTGGATCGAGTTTGTATACAATGTCATTATGTGCTAGGCATGGTAAAAAATGCTCGCAATGAGCCTGTTGTCCACTCAAAATTCCCTGCTCTTAAGAAAGTGAATTTTCAAAATTTTGAGTTTAAGTGTCTTCTCTATTGTATTGAAAATATTAAAAGTCGTGAAATTGAGAAAATATGTGTTTTTGGGTCATTTTGTGTGTTTTTCAGGCCTGTCGGACATTTTTGTCTCGTGTGTCCCAAGTTCAAAACTGCACTCTGTTCCCCGATCGGCCGATTTCCCCGAAGTTTGTCTTTCTCTGGCCCGTCGGAACTTTTTGTCCCAAATGTCCCAAGTCAAATTGTGCAAGTTGTTCCATTTTTGGCTGATTCACCCGAACCGCGTACTTCGCGCTCTCGCGTCCCAAGTGTCCCAGGTTCAATCGGGAAAGTTGTTCTATTTTCGGCCGATTCGCCCGAACCGCGTACTTCACGCTTTCACGTCCCAAATGTCCCAAACTCCTCCGGATCCATTGTCACCTTTTCATCCGAATCGGCCGAGCCGCGTGTTTCACGCTTTCGCATCTCACATGTCCCAAATGAACCAAGTGCCATTCGTGCTTATTTTTCCCGCTCTACCCAAATATCATGCTTATTCAAATTGGTAGGTATGTATTAAATGCACATTCATTGTCTTTCTCTCTCCTAATCAGCTATATAACTGGCATACCCCCTTTGCATTTTTCAAATTGCTTCCATGCTATCCTTTGCTCGAACCCTTGCAATCTAAAAACCTGCTTGTGTATCCCTTTCCTCTGTATTTCCTTCCCGAGTCTAGTTTGCGTCTCTGTCCTCCGAGTTACTATCAATATGAAGATCAAGTTTCAGGGACGAAAAAATCTCGCCACTTGAGTCTGCCATTCACAATATTGGGGACAGTGAAGCTCGTCATCTTGACTTCGGTGATTTTTGGGCAAGGATGGTAGATGCAAGCCCTACACCAATGGCGCAGATGATTCACGATAGCGGTTTGGCTTTCGCTGGAGGTTTCCCGATCTTGGTACAGTGTGCTGATACATTGCTTTCATGCAGAGCTCACTTCGACCCTGATTCAAGTGAATTAACCAATGTACACGGCGAACTCATCGCCAAGCTGGATGCTGCCGCCATTAGCACTGCACTGAGGATCCCAGAGATGGATAATGCCATAGTTTTTTCCCAGGATCAAGCACAGGCCCTGTTCAATCAAGATAGCGACAAATACAAGGCGTGGGTTACAAAGTCATGGCTTAAAAACCCTAAGAAGGGAGTGTCTCGCCTATCCAAGACTCTCTTCCTAGCAGATTTCAATGAAGAGTTGTCAGATTTCATAATCCTACTGGCTCGGGTGATGGGCTTACCTTCTACTAACGAGTTCCATTTCTGGATGTGCCCACTCATTAGCATGGTGTGCGAGGGAACTCAAAATATCAACTGGGTGGAAATCATCAGCATGAATTTGGCGGAGCAGCTGTCCAATGTACAACAAACGAAGAAGTTCTACATGACATCGTACCTGATGTATACTCTGGCTGCATCAAGACAATGGTTTGTTTTTTCTTACATTGATGCCCACAAGGATGATCCTATATATGCCTACTGCCCACAGTTTACCCTAGAGACCAGCAATCACAATTTTAGAAGAGTAAATGATGCTTTCACCATGTACGTGGTCAAGCTGCTTGAGGGTGACACTGCTAGAAGGTTTTCAGATGAAGCCATGAACTTGATATCTACGCTGCCTATTTTATTCAATTCAGAAAATTCTCCTATATCAAGCTTGCTGGCTATGAGAGCACCCCTCTGAGGCTTCCCATGTTCTGCAGTGATAAGATGGCCTTGATAGAAGTATGCAAGTAGTTAGATAAATTGCACAGAACCTGCAGAGACAAGAAGATTTATGGTTTGCACTTTCCCATCTCTTTGGGAAATTACACTTGTAAAATAGCCCTGGACACACAGAACATAGAAAGAGCCCTGGTTCCTATCACCGTTCATTTCTTTAAACCAAGAACTTGCTTCGACTTGAAGAAGTTCATTGAGCAGAACATCAAGATAATCTATCCTCATAGGGCAGATACAGAAGACTATTGGGCTGAATGTGCAGATGATTTTGAAGCTAGAAGGAGGCACTATGGCAGGTTCTCTCTACAATTGATCCAAGAACTCGGCTTGTACCAATTTCCTTAAGGACTCCAGGATGAAAATTCTGATCTATACTCATATGAGTATGACAATGTGATTAAGCACACTCATTTGGAGGACTTGGATTGGAACAGGAAAGAAAAAGATGATCCTAGCTCTAGTCATAGTCAGGACTAAGGTCTGGTTTGACAGGAAAGTTCAAGAGCTCAGAAGGCACTCAGGAGAATCCTCTTCCAAGGATGTTTCAACACCAAGGAGGGAAGCATCGACTCCCATATCAGACACACCTGTGCAAACCCCTCCTACCTCATCAACGCAAGGACCTGCAGCTTCCACTCCTTCTTCATCCACTCAAGTGTACCAGAAAAAACTCAAAGAAGTTAAGAAGGAGCCTATGGAAAAAGATCCTCAAAGAAAGCAGGTAAAAGTGCCTTTGGGACCAGAGAAAATCATTGTTCTTAGTGAAAGTGAAGAGAGTGAAATCCTAGCCCCTGCAAATGCTCCTGAAGATCCAACAAATAAAGATAAGGAAGTCCAAAGCACTAAACTTCCAAGTGTTATTGATTCCTCTATAGCAATTGTCTCCAGCGCCCCACTCACATCTCAACTTGAGACCACAGCTGTGCAAACCTTGAGCGTCATGAGCTCTATGTCTCTTGGTCCTCTTGCCCCTCCTGCTGCTTCCTCTTCCTCTTTTGCATGGGTCCAACCTTTTGTTGATGGTAGAAAGAGAAAATCTTCCTCTCGGAGCTCAGGGCCAAATTTTGATGCTGTCGCAGCCTTGTTGGGCACTACTCCTTCTCATGCCAAGAAAGCCAAAATCACCTCGAGAATAGTGTCTGATGCTCAAGGTCAGCAATTCCTGGAGATTGCTAAGCCTATAGTGGACAAATCAGAGTAGGACTTGCAGGCATCTGACTTAGAGCTCTCAAGAACTCCAATGGGAGAGTCTACTCCTGAAGGTGAGATCCACAACCTCCAGGAAATGGTCACAAGAGTCATTGGGAGGGAAAAGAAAGGGCAGCAAACTATTGAACAGTTGGAGGAACAAGCCTAGATTCTCACTGGCTTTATCAAATCTCTTTTGTCTAAGGACAAAGTTTTGGACCCTACCCCATTGACTACTCTTCCACCACCTATAATTTTGAGCCAAGATGAAGTACAGAGTATCAAAGATATGCACAAGTATTCTGTCTATGACAGAGCTATGGAGGCCATGGTGGAAGATATGCTTGTTGCAGGATTGAAATTCATCGATGAAGCTTTCAAACTCCACGGAAAGGTGAATAATTTGCAACATAAGCTCTCCTCCACTATCGAGGTCATAGATAAAGAGCTCAAACTCTGGAGCAGTTGCATAGTAGACCTCCATCTCATGGGACAGACAGATGAGAACATTTTATTGGCGAATAAGGTTTTTGATGATGCAAAGAATAATTTGTCAATGTCCTAGGTTTACAGCGTGGAGTGGAAGATCAAAGTCTTGGAGGAGGCCTTGGGAGAGCTGAAGAATAGCTGGCAGAAGGGTGAAGCTTTCAAGACACTGGTTGTATCAGCTTTCAAAGATATACATTGTCATCTTTAGGATGAAACTTCTAGTGTGCCCCTCTCCTTGCAAGAAATCAAAGCTCAATTCAGAGCTTTTGTCAAAGATAATCTATTCAAGGAAAGCTCCATCTCCAAAGAGAAAATGAAGGAGATCTGATCTCTTCAATCTACCATTGAAGAAGCAAATAAAGATTATCATACTCATGTCGAGTTTGATAAAGAAATGGAGAAGTGTCTCTGATTTTGGGGTCAGTCTACAGCCAACACATCAGTCCCTCGTGGTAGAGACATAGCCGAGGCATTGAAGAGATTCAGGCAGTAAATTTTGAAGTCAGTGGGTCCCTCCCAGTCGTAACCACCTGTCTTCTTCTCCATTTTCTTCTCTTCTTTTCTAATTTTTTTTCTCGAATTCATTGTAATTAGTTGAGGTATTGCAATTGGCAATCCTTAACTAATCTTTAGTTAAAAGAAGTAGTTACAAAGAGTAACTGATTTGTAAGCTATATAATGGCCTTTCCACGCCATTTTGGAAAAAGGAAGAACTTGGTTTTATTTTCTGAAAGTGTAAATAGATCATAAAGAAATAAATATAGAAGGGATTTCCATTCTTTGTCTATCTGATCTCTATTATCCCTAAGCTTTCATTTAATTTTAGTGAAGATCATTTGTCTCTAGTTTTTTAGTCTTGCCGATTGCATACTGTCCAACTTTACAAGCATGGTGATCTTGTATAACCAAGAAGGAAATTTTTGTCCTTGATTAATGAATTTGTGTTATGTTAAGAAACTTTGTGTTCTGGCAGATGTTATTTGTAGAAATTTGTGTCTTTAAATTCCATCTTATTTATATGATACAAATGATCTTGTTTCAATTCACTGTAACTTCGCATACATAAATAATTACTCTGTTATCTATAATTCTACATGTTGCCTTTCTGCTCATTCTCGTACTCTCATTCCTCAGTCCTTTTGTAATTGATGATCTTTATAGAAAACACTTTCGTAATATCCAAGTTTAACTAGAAAATCATGTTTTGTATATTTGTAAATAGGTTCATTTCTGAATAAGGGAAGCTCTCCCATTAAAGAGGAGGGACTTCTTGTCCCCTAACTGTTGCTCTTCGTAAAGTCCTATTTGATGACCAACAGTTTTTGGCGACTCCGCTGGGGAGTATCATATTCCAGTTCTGTAATTTTTTATCATTCTTTGATCTGGCGACTCTGCGTTTTACTCGAGGGAGAAGGGCCTTTGGTATTGAAGATTCTAAGTTTCAGCTTTTGGAGCAACAGGGTTTTCCTTTCCCTTCAACAAGAAATAGAAGAAATCATTCAAAAATCACTCCACCTGTTCAAGATAGAAGTCCTACGGGTGGTATTCCTTCATAGCCAGCTATTCCTAATCTTCAAGCTTTGATTCTTGCTGGTGTTGCAGTTCCTCTCCAAGCCGTTTTTCCAAGAATGGTGGTACCATTTCCCTGGGGTCATTGTGTCAGGCCCCTTGCTCTTCCTCAGCCTTTGCATGAGTTACCCAGAGGTAACCGGAAGAACTTCCCTAAATTCAAAGGTGATGGCAAAGTGCATCTTGATGAACACATCACAGCCTTCATAGTTGCATGTGGAGTTCTGGGAGTTGAACACGAAGACGTCTCCGTGAGATTGTTCGTTGAGACTTTACAAGATAATGCTGTTGATTGGTTCTATCACCTTCCGGCTGGTACTATCACTAGCTGGGACACCATGAGAACTAGGTTTGAAAACCATTTCAAACCAGCAGAAGATGTGCATGACTTGCTAGCCCAATTCTCTCAGATAAAGAAAGATTCACCAGAGCCCATGAGAGAATTTGTGGCCTAATTCAACAGATTGATCAATAAAATTCTGGTAAATACTCGACCTGTTGATCAAATCCAAAAATGTTTCTTCCTAAATGCCCAATCACCTGAAGTTAGTTTATGCGCTGAGAAGGGCTAAATATCGCAACATTGGTTGAGGATCAAACTCTTGCTGTTAGTGTCGAGGATGATTTGATCATGTCAGGGAAGTTGAGGAGAGACCCTTCCAAATCTAAGTCTTCTACTTCCTCCTCTTCCACCCCTGGACCTAATACTGATCCATTAGTTCAAAAACTTGTGAATGATCTCATTGCTATAAAGAAACAATTGGCTCAGCATGCTCCTTATGCAAACGTTCCAAGGAGAAATTTTCAACCCAGAAATCATTTGCCTGCTTCTCAAACAAGATTAGTGCTTGAAGGGACCTCCTGTTAAAGTTCCTCGTCAATGCAACCTGTGAAGTTGAGGAACCATATGATGATGAGGATAATGAAGCTTGCGAGGAATTTGTGGAAGAAGTTGATGATGAAGTAGAAGAACTTGAGGGATCTCGAGTTAATTTCTTCACCACTGAGGTCATTGATGATGGAGATGATTATGATGAAGTGGTAGCAGACATGAATAGCGAATCATTTGCTGTTATGACTCGAGAGCAAACAAATCAAAGGGAAAAAAGTGACGCAACCCCCCAAGAAATCCAAGGAGCATCCGGCAACTATCCCCATAATTGCAAAAAGAGGATCTCCTATCCCCACTTCATCTACACCAAAGGTGAGTCCTGTTAATCCTGCTATTAAAGTTACTTCTTTTTCCCCTAAAGTTGATAAACCTAGGATCTCAAGTGATGATGGCCCATCTACTTCTGGGTCTTTTGATATTATTGATCATTTGAAGAAGACTAAGGTTCAAATCTCAGAGGCTGAGTATTATCAAACCCATCCCAAAGCTTTTGCCAAAATGATTCAATTTGTTAATTCCCATTCTAAAACCAACTCTAAAGGCCTTTTACCTACTCCTTCTGCACCACATCCTAGTCTGGTAGCTGCTGTCACCTCACCTAATGACAAAATTAAACCATTTTATGTAACACTTCTTATAGCTGGCCATAGGCTCAGTAATTGTGTCATTGACTCAGGAGCCTCAGACAATGTGATGCCTGCTAAAGTAGCTCATGCTTTAGGCTTGACCCCTCACACGCACTTATGGATCTTGTTACTCCATGGAGAGTAAGGAAGTGCCCCTAGTCGGAAGAATTAAAGATGCACAAGTGGCTTTTGCTGCTTTGCCTGAAAAGAGAGTTTTGGCTACCATCTTAGTAGCAGATATTCCTCCTTCATACGAGATGTTGCTAAGTAGGAACTTCTGTAAGGATGTGGGTGGAGAAATTCAAATGGATTGGTCACATGCACACGTACCTGTTAATGGACAAATGAAGAAGTTGATGCCTGAGAAGCAATCTAAGTATATTGTACAAAAAACGGATGATCCTAAAGCACAAATACTCTATGAGGATATGGGTCATGGCAACTATATGATTATGTCCCCCTGATGAAATCCAACTTCCCAAAGTGTCACCTAAAAATCCTAATGGTATTTGGATTTTAGAGTTTGATGGAAGTTTGTTCCTCAGCTGCGTTCTGGAGCTGGTGTCTTACTGGTGTCACTTGAAGGAAGCCTACATCCTTTTTCATTCAAGTTGCAGTTCAAAAATACTAATAATACAGTAGAGTATGAGGCTCTCATTCTTGGACTGCAAGTGGCCAAAGAACAAGGGTGTAAAGAATCTTCTGGCTCGTGGTGATGTAGAATTGATTGTAAAGCAAGTGAGAAGCCTTTTTCAGGGTAAAAAATGGAAGGTTAAAACATTACTGGAATCAGGTTTGGGATTCCATTGGAATTTCTTGATGAATTCTCCATTGAAGCAATACCTAGGGAGAAAAACAGCAGGGCTGATTCGCTAGCAGTCTTAGGGTCACTACTAATTCCTCATCCTGACTTCTCTTAGGATAAGTTCACCATTGAGATGGTCCATCGGCCTAGTGTACCTGATAATAACCAATAACTGGCAAGTTTTCAATGATGATCAACACTTTCTTTCTTTCCTTGAACTCAAGGGTAATTTTCGGAACAGCTGTATTTTGAAGGGAAGTGACAACCTGCCTCATGAAAGTGTGCCCTTTGACAAAGCAATCACCCAAGGAGAAGAAACGGATCAGGATGGATGCATCAATCTCAAAGGAAACAAGATTCCTAAAGGATTGGTGAGTTTGGAGGAACTATTTGATAAACATGACAGGTATGTGAAGTCTAGAGCTTCCACTGGACCTCAGCAATTAGCTGAGTATGACAAGATTGATATTGGGAGTTCTACTAATCCTAAGCTCGTGAACATTGGAAAATGTTGCACAGCAGATGAAAGGAAGAAAGCAATTGATCTTTTAAAGAGGTATAAGGATTTTCTTGCTTACTCTTATGAAGATTTGAATGCTTTCAACCCAAAAGATATGCAGAATTTTATTCCACTCAAGCCTGGAATCAAGCCTTTTAAGCAGAAACAGAGGCAATACAACCCCAAAATAGCTGACACCTTCTTTCAGGAAATTCAGAAGTTGTTGAAGGCTAAAATCATTTTTCCCATTCACCATTCAACATGGATTACAAATATTGTGCCTGTTAGGAAGAAAAATGGTGAGATCCGCATCTGTGTTCATTTCAGGAACCTAAATCAGGCTTCCTTGAAACATAATTATCCTTTTCCCATGATGGATCAGGTCCTGCAAGCAGTAACAGGATCTGAAATGTTATCTATGCTTGATGGATTCTCAGGATATAATCAGGTAGAGGTTGATACTGTAGATCAACACAAAACATCTTTCACTACTCCTTGGGGTACCTTTTCTTACAAGAGAATGCCTTTTGGGCTTATTAATGCTGGTGCCACTTTTCAGAGAGCTATGGATCTAGCTTTTGGAAGTTTGAAAGGGAAGTGTATTGTCATATACCTTGACGACCTGACCATGTTTTCTAAAACAAGGGCAGATCATTTTGATCACCTGGAGACAGTTCTGCTAAGATGCAGAGAGCATGAGATTTCTTTGAATCCTAAAAAATCTGTCTTTTGTGTCACAGAGGGAAAACTATTAGGGCACATTGTCTCCAAAGATGGTATTAAGATTGATCCTGAACGAGTACAAGCTATCCAGCAAATTCCTCTCCCAACCAGCAAAAAGGGCATGCACTCTTTCTTTGGTAAGATCAATTTCTTAAGAAGATTCATCCCTGATTTTGCAGAGTTAACTTTGAATATTTCTCAATTGATGAAAGGGAAACAAAAATTTGGTTAGTCTTCTGAAGGAAAGGAATCCTTTGAAGGTATCAAGAGAGCTATCGCTAAAACTCCTGTTTTAGCCTGTCCTGATTTTATTATCTATTACTATGCCACAGATAATACCTTAGTTGTTGTTTTGACTCAAGAAGACTCTAACGAGCATGAACTCCCAATCGCGTTCATGAGCTATATTCTGAAAGATCATGAGTTAAAATACACCATGATGGAAAAACATGCTTTTGCAGTGGTCAAAGCTATTAAGCAGTTCCATTTTTACATCCTCAATTCTCATTCCATGGTGTTGGTTCCAGATACAACTGTTAAGTCAATTCTCACACAACAAGAATTTGGATCCAAGAGAGGGAACTGGGTTGCTAGGGTCCAAGAATATGACATTGATATCAAACCAACCAAGTTGGTTCGTGGAAAAGGTCTTTGTGAGCTCATTGCTGAAGGAGCTAAGCATGAATTACTGGAGAACAAAGTTGGCCTTCCTACCATTCTGTTCCTTAGCTCAGTTGATGAATGGTATGCTGACATCACCCATTTTCTCACATATGGGGAATGCCCCTCTCATTTAACTGCCAAAGAAAAGAGGACTGTTAAATTGAGGTCAGTGCAATATGTGTTGTGGGAAAACGGATTGTTCAAAAGAGGGTTAGATGGGAGATTTTTGAAATGTGTGGACAAAGAACAACAGAGAAAGTTGCTCTCAGCTTTTCATGATCAGGCATGTGGAGGGCACTATTCATCAACGGTCACTGCTCACAAGATACTTCGTGAAGGATATTACTAGCCTTCCTTGTTCAGAGATGCATCCAAGTGGGTTGATAAATGTGAGGCTTGTCAAACCTTCGTGGGAAGACCCAAATTGGTCTCTTTGCCTCTTAAGCCAGTTGTAATTGAAGAACCTTTTCAACAGTGGGGTTTGGACTTCATTGGAACACTTAATCCTGCTTCTAGTGCTGGTCATACTCATGTGTTAATTGCCACAGACTATTTCACCAAATGGGTGGAAGCTATTCCAGTTAAGAGTACTACTTCTGAAGTGGTATGCAGCTTTATCAAAGAGAACATCTTGGTAAGTATGGTGTACCTAACAAGATTGTGACAGATAATGCTTTGAATTTCTCTTCAACTGAGATAATGGATTTTTGCTATGGGTATGGCATTTCTTTGGCTCACTCCTCAGATTACTATCCTCAAGGAAATGGGCAAACAGAATCCACTAATAAAAATTTGGTGACTATTATAAGGAAATTAGTCAATGAGTCTCAATGAAACTGGCACAAGAAGCTCTATGATGCTCTTTGGGCAGACAGGATTACACCAAAGAGAGCTATTGGAATGTTCCCTTTTCAAGTGGTATATGGAGTAGAAGCTCAACTGCCAGTAACAGTGGAACTGCCAGCCTATGCATCTAATGAAGGCCATTGAAGATACTAGTTTCAGTGATGCTTTAGATAAGAGAATTATGTACCTTCACAAACTGAATGAGGACAGATTGGAGGTTGCTGATAGGATATTTGTTCACCAGCAGAAGTAAAGGTCCTGTTTGACAAGAAAGCTAGGTTCAGAGATTGTCCAAGTGTGGAGACACTGTGTTGTTATGGGATAAAAGGCATGAACCTTGTGGCAGCCATGGCAAGTTCGATTCCCTTTGGCTCGGACCTTTCAAGATCAGACACTTTGCTAGTAAGAATTCCTTTTATCTTGATTACATGGATGGTTCTCCTCTCCCACTTCCTTATAGTGGGCAGTACCTTAAGTTGTTCAAGTCATAGGTGATTAAGGAGTCCTTTGTATATTCTGTACAGCGTTTTTGTTTTTCTTTCCTTTTTGTTTTGGTGTGTTGTCCTCTATATTGGTCTGCTTTTTGACTCCGTGGCCCAAGGGATAAGGTACTGGTATGCTTCCCCGAGTTTGTCTAAGTTCTTACCTTGTCTCATTCCTTGAATTTATGCCAAGTCATCCCCAGAAGGAGCCAGCTGTTGTCCACTTCAAAATTCCCTGCTCTTAAGAAAGTGAATTTTCAAAATTTTGAGTTTAAGTGTCTTCTCTGTTGTACTGAAAATATTAAAAGTTGTGAAATTGAGAAAATCTATGTTTTTGGGTCATTTTGTGTGTTTTTTTGGCCTGTGAGACATTTTTGTCTCACGTGTCCCAAGTTCAAAAGTGCACTCTATTCCGCCGATCGGCTGATTTCCCCAAAGTTTATCTTTCTCAGGCCCATCGGAACTTTTTGTCCCAAATGTCCCAAGTCAAATTGTGCAAGTTGTTCCATTTTCGGCTGATTTGCCTGAACCGCGTACTTCGCGCTTTCACGTCCCAAGTGTCCTAGGTTCAATTGGGCAAGTTGTTCCATTTTCGGCCGATTCACCTGAACCACGTACTCTCGCGCTTTCGCGTTCCCAAATGTCCCAAACTCCTCCGGACCCATTGTCACCTTTTCGCCCGAATCGGCCGAGCCGCGTGTTTCGCGCTTTCGCGTCTCACATGTCCCAAATGAACCAAGTGCCATTCGTGCTTATTTTTTCCCGCACCCAAATATCATGCTTATTCAAATTGGTAGCTATGTATTAAATGCGCATTCATTATCTTTCTCTCTCCTAATCGGCTATATAACAGGCATACACCCTTTGGATTTTTCACATTGCTTCTATGCTATCCTTTGCTCGAACCCTTGCAATCTAAAAACCTGCGCGTGTATCCCTTTCCTCTGTATTTCCTTCCCAAGTCTAGTTTGTGTCTCTGTCCTTCGAGTTACTATCAATATGAAGATCAAGTTTCAGGGACAAGAACAAATCTCACCACTTGAGTCTGCCGTTCACAATATTGGGGACAGTGAAACTCGTCATCTTGACTTCGGTGATTTTTGGGCAAGGATGGTAGATGCAAGCCCTACACCAATGGCACAGATGATTCACAACAGTGGTTTGGCTTTCGCTTGAGGTTTCCCGATCTTGGGTACCAATGTGCTGATACAGTGCTTTCATGCGGAGCTCACTTTGACCCTGATTTGAGTGAATTAACTAATGTAACACGGGGAACTCATCACCAAGCTGGATGCTGCCGCCATTAGCACTGCACTGAGGATCCCAGAGATGGATAATGCCATAGTTGTTTCCCAGGATCAAGCACAGGCCCTGTTCAATCAAGACAACGACAAATACAAGGTGTGGGTGGCGAAGTCATGGCTTAAAAACCCTAAGAAGGGAGTGTCTCGCCTATCCAAGACTCTCTTCCGAGCAGATTTCAATGAAGAGTTGTCATATTTCATAATCTTACTGGCTCAGGTGATGGGCTTACCTTCTACTAATGAGTTCCCATTTCTGGATGTGCCCGCTCATCAGCATGGTGTGTGAGGGAACTCAAAATATCAACTAGGCGGAAATCATCAGCATGAATTTGGTGGAGCAGCTGTCCAATGTACAGCAAATGAAGAAGTTCTACATGACTTCATACCTGATGTATACTCTGGTGGCATCAAGACAATGGTTTGGTTTTTCTTACATTGATGCCCACAAGGATGATCCTATATATGCCTACTGCCCCGCAGTTTACCCTAGAGACTAGCAATCACAATTTTAGAAGAGTAAATGATGCTTTCACCATGTATGTGGTCAGGCTACTCGAGGGTGACACTACTAGAAGGTTTTCAGATGAAGCCATGAACCTGATATCGCACTACGCTACCTATTTTATTCAATTCAGAAAATTCTCCTATATCAGGCTTGCTGGCTATGAGAGCACCCCCTTGAGGCTTCCCATGTTCTGTAGTGATAAGATGGCCTTGATAGAAGTATGTAGGTAGTTAGATAAATTTCACAAAACCTGCAGAGATAAGAAGATTTCTGGTTTGCACTTTCCCATCTCTTTGGGAAATTACACTTGTAAAATAGCCCTGGACGCACAGAACATAGAAAGAGCCCTGGTTCCTATCACCATTCATTTCTTTAAACCAAGAACTTGCTTCGAATTGAAGAAGTTCATTGAGCAGAACATCAAGATAGTCTATCTTCATAGGGCAGATACAAAAGACTATTGGGCTGACTGTGCAGATGATTTTAAAGCTAGAAGGAGGCACTATGGTAGGTTCTCTCTGCAATTGATCCAAGAACTCGGCTTGTACCAAGTTCCTTAAGGACTCCAGGATGACAATTCTGATCTATACTCATATGAGTATGACAATGTGATTAAGCACACCTCCCTTGGAGGACTTGGATTGGAACAGGAAAGAAAAAGATGATCTGGCCGAGATCCTAGCTCCAATCTTAGTCAGAACTAAGGTCTGGTTTGACAAGAAAGTTCGAGAGCTAAGAAGGCACTCAGGAGAATCCTCTTCCAAGGATGTTTCAACACCAAGGAGGGAAGCATCGAATCCCCATATCAGACACACCTGTGCAAACCCCTCCTGCCTCATCAACACAAGGACCTGCAGCTTCCACTCCTTCTTCATCCACTCAAGTGTACCAGAAGAAACTCAAAGAAGTTAAGAAGGAGCCTGTGGAAAAATATCCTCAAAGAAAGCAGGTAGAAGTGCCTTTGGGACTAGAGAACATCATTGTTCTTAGTGAAAGTGAAGAGAGTGAAATGCCAACCCCTGCAAATGCTCCTGAAGATCCAACAGATAAAGATAAGGAAGTCCAGAGCACTGAACTTCCAAGTGCTATTGATTCCTCTATAGCAATTATCTCCAGCGCCCCACTCACATCTCAACTTGAGACCACAGCTGTGCAAACCTTGAGCGTCATGAGCTCTATGTCTCTTGGTCCTCTTGCCCCTCCTGCTGCTTCCTCTTCCTCTTTTGCATGGGTCCAACCTTTTGTTGATGCGTAGAAAGAGAAAATCTTCCTCTCGGAGCTCAGGGCCAAATTTTGATGCTGTCGCAGCCTTGTTGGGTATACTACTCCTTCTCGTGCCAAGAAAGCCAAAATCACCTCGAGAATAGTGTCTGATGCTCAAGGTCAGCAATTCCTGGAGATTGCTAAGCCTATAGTGGACAAATCAGAGTAGGACTTGCAGGCATCTGACTTAGAGCTCTCAAGAATTCCAATGGGAGAGTCTACTCCTGAAGGTGAGATCCACAACCCTCTAGGAAACGGTCACAAGAGTCATTGGGAGGGAAAAGAAAGGGCAGCAAACTATTGAACAGTTGGAGGAACAAGCCTAGATTCTCACTGGCTTTATCAAATCTCTTTTGTCTAAGGACAAAGTTTTGGACCCTACCCCATTGACTACTCTTCCACCACCTGTAATTTTGAGCCAAGATGAAGTACAGAGTATCAAAGATATGCACAAGTATTTTGTCTATGGCAGAGCTATGGAGGCCATGGTTGAAGATATGCTTGTTGCAGGATTGAACTTCATCGATGAAGCTTTCAAACTCCATGGAAAGGTGAATAATTTGCAACAGAAGCTCTCCTCCACTATGGGGGTCATAGATAAAGAGCTCAAACTCTGGAGCAGTTGCATAGTAGACCTCCATCTCATGGGACAGACAGATGAGAACATTTTATTGGTGAATAAGGTTTTTTATGATGTAAAGGATAATCTGTCAAAGTTTTGGGTTTACAGTGTGGAGTGGAAGATCAAAGTCTTGGAGGATGCCTTGGGAGAGCTAAAGAATAGCTGGCAGAAGGGTGAAGCTTTCAAGACACTGGTTGTATCAGCTTTCAAAGATATACATTGTCATCTTCAGGATGAAACTTTTGGTGTGCCCCTTTCCTTACAAGAAATCAAAGCTCAATTCAGAGCTTTTGTCAAAGATAATCTATTCAAGGAAAGCTCCATCTCCAAAGAGAAAATGAAGGAGATCTGCTCTCTTCAATCTGCCATTGAAGAAGAAAATAAAGATTATCATACTCATGTCGAGTTTGATAAAGAAATGGAGAAGTGTATCGGATTTTGGGGTCAGTCTACAGCCAACACGTCAGTCCCTCGTGGCAGAGACATAGCCGAGGCAATGAAGAGATTCAGGCAGAAAATTTTGAAGTCAGTGGGTCCCTCCCAGTTGTAACCACCTGTCTTCTTCTCTGTTTTCTTCTCTTCTTTTCTATTTCTTTTTCTCGAATTCATTGTAATTAGTTGAGGTATTGCGCTTGGCAATCCTTAACTAATCTTTAGTTAAAAGAAGTAGTTACAAAGAGTAATTGATTTGTAAGCTATATAATGGCCTTTCCATGCTATTTTGGAAAAAGGAAGAACTTGGTTTTATTTTCTGAAAGTGTAAATAGATCATAAAGAAATAAATATAGAAGGGATTTCCATTCTTTGTCTATCTGATCTCTATTATCCCTAAGCTTTCATTTAATTTTTGTGAAGATCATTTGTCTCTAGTTTGTTAGTCTTGCCAATTGCATACTGTCCAACTTTGCAAGCATGGTGATCTTGTATAACCAAGAAGGAACTTTGTGTCCTTGATTAATGAATCTGTGTTATGTTAAGAAACTTTGTGTTCTGGAAGATGTTATTTGTAGAACTTTGTGTCTTTAAATTCCATCTTATATATATGAATACAAATGATCTTGTTTCAATTCACTGTAACTTCGCATACATAAAGAATTACTTTGTTATCTATAATTCTACATCTTTTCTTTCTGCTCATTCTCATACTCTCATTCCTCAGTCCTTTTGTAATTGATGATCTTTATAGAAAACACTTTCGTAATATCCAAGTTTAACCAAAAAATCATGTTTTGTATATTTGTAAATAGGTTTGTTTCTGAATAAGGGAACCTCTCCCATTAAAGAGGAGGGACTTCTTGTCCCCCTGACTGTTGCTCTTCGTAAATTCCTATTTGATGACCAACAGAGCCCAAACATACAAAAAGCAATAAAGGCTTAGTGACCTGTTAATCCCTATGGGATCCCTTAGAGGTACATGACCACATCGAGGGCTCCTGCTGCAGATGTGATGACACTGAGAACAGATTGAATGGTGTGAGTTCTCATGGTGATGCCTTCTACCTATAGCCTTACTATGAGAGTGGCTTCACCTTATTAGGCACTTGGTGGTCTTGTATCTAGCTACTGTGGTACAGATGGAGGTCACTATCTCTGTGACCTTCCAAATGGGAGAAAAACACGTCGGTATATCTGCCAACGGCTAAGGGTTGCCCTGAATCAGTAGTCAACTTGGCCTGAGTCTTCCCCAAGGGGATTAACAGGGTTTCCACACAAACCCAATGAATGAGCTCTCACCACTCATGTGTGGATGCCGTAAAAATAAAAAGAAGAGATAGTGATATAATATAAAACCACAAAACATAAATCTAAAGAGAATGCTAAGATAAACATGTGAAAATTGATATAATTTTTTTAGAAAGGAGTATTGAACATACTTGGGTCTCCGGGCATCCATGTGGGATCAATGAATGCTACGGAATTATCTGCTTATGGATGTGGAGCCTCCCAGAATCCAGAGGCATGGTGCTATCCAATCATGGAATCATCATCCCCTCCAAGTGTCTCCTCCGAGAGTAGAGTCTCTCTCTCCGTGCTCACCTCCTCATAGCGTTGCTATGAGGATCTCCTGAGTATCATGCCACTCAACATCATTGTCAGCCCCCTCTAAAGGTCCTGCCCCCCTCATCCTCCTCTCCAATCAACTCCCCCTCTGTATCATCTCTCGCATCCTCCTCAGAGTTGGATTCCAAATCGATTGGCTATCCTCCTTGGCACTATGAGAAGAAATCACCCCCAAACTGAAGTAAGGGTGCTTGAGGAGTACCAACTGCCTTCCAAGCATAGACTATGTGCCTAACTTCCATAGGCACACTAGGAGTAACAACTGTTCAACCCAATATCCCCTCTAGGACCTCTTTATTCCTTTGAAATAGTCTTGTAAACTGGCGCCATTGGAGGAAGCATGAAAGGGTATGGAAGATCGAATTGTTGGGGGTACCCGGTCAAAGGGGTGAATCTCTAGCCTCCCAACTCTGTCAACTAGCTAGCTTGTGGAAGAACAAGCTACCATTGTCGTAGTCTCCTTACCCCATATCCCTACCATGTAACTGATAGGGTGTGGGTGGTCATGTCTATTGTAGTCAGGGAGGCCACTGACTGATGTTATTTCTAGAGCATTGAAATGCCTATCCATATAGCTGCCTGGATGACCTCTAGATTTGATACATGTACCTCCTTTCCATACGGGATGAAACGCTCATAGAACCAACTCATAACCCAGAGTGAGGTGGCTCAAGGACTGTCCCTGCAATCTGACAACTTTGTATAACTCATGGTATGTGGTCCTTAGAATATATTCTTCCTAGGCATACTTATGACCATGAACTTTGATTTGTGCAATGATGGGTGCCCAGAAGTATAAGAGTGTATCTCCTCCCTTGTCCTTGATTAGTCTCGAGGACATGATACTAATGATGGCTCTCTGAAGGATAGGAATGGGAATAGAATCAATTGGCCAAACCTTCATTCCCTTATTCGAGCTAGATGAGAGAATAATGTCTCCCATGTATGTAGCATGTTGTGTCATCATAGCCCTAGACCTCTCTGTCACTAATGTAAGCTTCCTACTAAGTATCGGGAGTCCCAAGAATGCGGTATACATCCTCCAGAGTGATAGTCCACTCCCCCTAACTCCTGGGAACTGGAAAGTTTTCTGGTCTGTGTCCCAGTAAGAAAATAAGTCACACAAAATGTGACTGGAAGGAGAAACATGGGGCACCCGTGCTATCCACCAAATGCCTTCCCATTTTAAAAGATCCTTCTCAGCCTAGGTCAGCTTATCTAAAATCCCAAGGAGCCAATCCAACTCTCTCTCTGCTCCAGTATATGTACTGCACCTTTTTCTACATCCACCAAAACATGATAAAAGAGCAAGTTAGTAAAGTACATCACATAATAAGCTCATCAAAAACATAGTACACTCTCAAAAATCCAAAAAAAAATCAAGTTTCGAGCATGTATTGACATTCTATCTAGAACCTGCAATACAACGCAGGGCGGCAGTTCCTGGACCTGCCGCCTTGCTCTGGGCGGCAGTCCTAAACCAATTTTCAAAATGGGCCCTTAACCCTAGAAATGACCAAAAATGTTGAAATTGACCGTTTTTGACAAAATAAAAGCATGCCCTATGCCCCCCCCCCCCCAAAGACTCATTCGAAACAAGAAATTTTGAAAATCTCCCCCCTAGGTGAGCTTTTCAATGTTTTAAATTTTAGGGTACAAATAAACAAAGGAGGAAATATCTAACCTGAGAGCATGCTAGTCGATCTCCCACTCACAGAGGCATGATCACGATCTCGGCATGAATTTATCAATTGTATTTTCATTAAGAATGGTCACCGTAAATCTAGAACTCCAAATCAATCAAACTAACCAAATCAATAATACACAAATGAATTGAGAAATGAGTTTGTTTTGATGTGTGTGTGTGTGTGTGTGTATATGTTATTTCTAAATTCGTTTTGAGTGTGTTTGTTTATAGGGATAGAGCATTGGAACATGTATATTTCTACAACCTCACACAAATGGTAAGTCCTCTTGTCGTTTTAATTTAGTGTTTAATTTTCAATATTTTTTTCTATCTGCACTTGCATCTTCTTTTTCTCTTGCAGGTAGCGAGAGTTTAGATGACAATGATATTTTGACACACAAGCATGTGTAAGGTATAGATTTTAACTCCCCATTCCAGGAACACCATACTCGGACTCTACGTTTTATGCCTCTTTCATGGCTAAGATGCTTCTCCAAGGGGGCAATATGTATGCACCCAAAATTACACGTGCTATATTGTCAGGAAAATGGTTATAAAAGTCCCCGATGATGATTCAAAATCCTCTCAAGAAGATTTTTGAGCTCCAAAAACTCATTTTTAGTATATATTTGTAGCCTCGGATAGCCTTACTTAACTTTTCCTTGCATTTTTTCAAGATTTCCCCTTCTTTCTATGCTCGTTTTGGCATTACGTGTCTACACTACCACCCTGTCTGGGTGGCAGTTTGCAAACAACTACCCAAGCATAGCAGAGGTCCTGAAACTACTGCCCTACATAGGGTGGTGGTCCTGATCGATTTTTCCATAATCTTCATGGATAAAATTACATGCGAAGATTCACTTTAGTTTTCTTTTTGAATGCATATGTGAGCCGAATTTTCTAAAAATAGCTTCGTTTGCTTGGTTCTCCTTTCCCCTTCTATTTTTAAATAGATTTAATGAGTGGAACTACTTATTCATTTCCTTGTGCATGAAGTAACCTTCTATCCTTTATTCCTATATATTCCATGCTTGTATTCAAGAAAAGGGCCTGATAATTTTTTGTATCTTGTATTGTTTTGCTGCCATTAATATTGTTAAGAGTTGCATAGCCAAGATCAGATCTCTTGTGTTATCCCTCTTCTACTTGCATTACGTCTAGATTGCTTCCAAGCTTCCATCACTCAAGCGCCATCCTCTTGTTGTTGTTCTTTGCATTCCCAATCATTTGGACTCACATGAACACTCAAAGAAAGAAAGGAAAGAACTGAGGGGACAAATACTGGTACTTCTAGATTTGCCAAGGTTCTTGCTGTTCCAAGTTGGAGTTGTGTATTTTTTTGCTTTGTTTATCAAATGATCAATTATGAATTGTTACTTTAAATTTCATATCAAATAGAGTGGAAATCAATTTCTTTTCATTTGAAAGTAATTTGTTAATTTCTAAGAGGGTTTGAATCTTTCATAGCAACCCCTGGTGACAGATGCTCTTCTTCCCATCCCTATGGATCTAAAGGAGAGAATATCTATAGGATGTTTTCTACATATCATATATCATTTGGAAAATCTCTTGTTTTAAGTTAGTTTAGATTCAATACACTCAGCACAGGGGAATAACCACATCGGGTTATCTCATTTGTTTAGTTTTAGTGTAGAAGTAGATTTGATTATTTAGAATAGAAGTGAATTATTTTTTGTGATTGTAATATTTTATTTCTTTAATTTTTTTAGATTAGTTTCCTTTTCAGAGTAGCATATATTTTTAATTTCATTTATTTTACATGAACACCTCAAAATAGATCAACACTTAGATCCAAGCTAGGAAAACAAACCATAGGGAATTTACGTTACCCGTTCATAGCCTCTAAATATCCCCTTTGTCAACTTGGCCACCAGGGGATCACACTACCAGATCTTAGTCATTGATCCTCCTATATTTGGCCACACACATTCAACATCGGTTACTCCGGCACAACCTTAGGGGGTCAAGTGCGGTTAAAGAGCACGTGTTCATTTTTATCCGTATAGTGACCAGTGCATAAAGATAGAGGTAAGGTGAGGGGATAAGAGAGAATCGAAAAGGTGTGGGGGCCTCTCAAGGATGATGAGATGATGGATATTTTTTTCATTTTGTATTTATGGCATATATCAGTACCCTCCTCTTTTCTGATGAGGTGAGTTGTATATGAGAGTTTGTTAAAAGACTTATTTATATATATGTATATAGTGCATTAACACACGAAATTTCCAGTGTATATATGATGGCATTTATATATTTTGTGTTTGGGTTCATTTCCATTATATTTTTATCATGGAAATCAGATGTAGGTATGATTGATGTTGTGTTTCCGTGGAATTTCCAATGTATTGATATTATGGAAATTAGTTGTGTAGACATTTTGATGATGTATGGTTTGGTTTTGGTTTAATTTCTAATTTATTGATATTATGGAAATTATATGTAGGCATGGTTTTTGTAGGGTTTGAGTTTTCTTTAAATTTTTAATGTATTGATGTTATGGAAATTAGTTGTAGGCATGGTTGATGGTGTTTTGGTTTGGTTTAATTTCTAATGTACTGATAATATGGAAATTAGATGTGTAGACACGATGATGATGTATGTTTTGGTTTTGGTTTAAATTTCCAATGTATTGATGTTATAAAAATTATATTTAGGCATGGTTGATGTATTGTTTGATTTGGTTTGGATTAAATTTCCAATGTATTGATGTTATGGAAATTAGATGTAGGCATGGTTGATGATGTTTTGGTTTGGTTTGGGTTTAATTTCCAATTTATTGATATTATGAAAATTAGATGTAGGCGTGGTTGTTGTATGGTTTAAATTTCCAATGTATTGATGTTATTGAAATTAGCTCTAGGCATGTTTGATGATGTTTTGGTTTTGTTTGGTTTAAATTTCCAATGTATTGATGTTATGGAAACTAGTTATTGGGTAGGAGAGTAGATAGGTAAGATAGGAAAGGAAAAAAAGATCACATATGACTGGAAAATAATGGTCAAGATAACCTCTGAAGACCCCATGCCTTCAGAGTTTTTCCTACATAGCCCTTGCAAAACGGGCCTTAGGCCGATGTAGTTATCCCATAAGATAGGGAAGAATAAGATGGCAGTAGATAAGTTGGGTAGGATTGGGTAAGGTAGATTATGGTTGGTAACTGTATGATGTTATTCGAGTTAATTTCTAAAGTATGATGGTATTATGGGAACTAGATGATGGGTATAGGTGTGGGTGAGATGAGAATAGAACCAAGATATGTGATGTTGATGGTCTCTTCCAATTAAAGAAAAAAGTAGATAGAGGGGAATAAAAAACAAGAAAAATGATTCATAGTTGGCAAGGACTATAATGGCCATAAAAAATATGCTAATGAACATAAATCCCTTGAGATGTTGCATGATTGATAGGTCTATGGTTGAAATAGGCTACATGATATCAAAGTGTCACATTGAGTTCCATGTCCATTGATTGGATAGGAGAAAACAAAAGAGGGTGGGGTGGAGTGGTTTGCTTATCATAACCTTGTCATGGGATAACATGGCCATTCTACAAGATACCCAAAACCAACATAGGAAATTCCATGACCAAAACATTATATTTTTCTTGATTTTTTTTCTTTTTCATTTGGAGTTTTATGTTCATAAACTAATTGGTGCAGGAAGTCTCTATTGGGATGAATAGTAGATTCTCCTTTAGGTCTTCGTGAAGCTGATCAATGCAGGAAGATCTAAGATAAATTTTGTTTTAAAAAATACATGTGGATAGATTCTTATAGCTGTCCTTCGAGGGGAAATTCTACTTATAGCAATAATAGAGAGACATATATGTTCATTTGAGGGAATCATCTATTTACGAGAAGTTTGACTCAAGGTAGTAGAATTTTTTTTTATCCCAAAATTTTTGCATTATTTTGGACTTGCAGTCATGGAAAATACTATAAAGAAGTATAGTCCTATTTTTTGAAGGCAAAACCATAACATGAAAAAGGTTAGCTATGAAAGAGGGGTTTTATAGTGATGAATGACTATGGGGTTCCATCCTGAAAAAGGATGAAAAGTATCCATGAGAACCATTCCATGATTAGATTCGTGGCACTCATATTCTAGATAAGGTTGAATGGTGATGGATAATCACAAAATTCTCCTTAAGTCATTCGTCTTTAATTTATGTAGGTGGAAGGAGAGGTTTGCTCAATAAATGAGCATATATGAGACATAAAGTGATGTGGTACTTTATTCAACAATAGAAAATTCAAATATGTAAAGCATTAAGGGGATCCGATTTGGGTTTACCCTCAAGTGAAGATAAATGATAAGTTCCTAATCCATAGGTATCGGTGATGATATAAGGTCCAAGCCAATAAGGAGTAAACTTGTCTCGTTTACTTTTCTCCATTTTGGTTACATGTTGATTTTCCTTTAGGAAAAGATCATTGATATTGAATGTTTGTTCTTGAACATGCATTTGTCAGATTTGGAGGTGGTCTAGAGTGTATTAAATGACATTCATCCGGAAGCTCAAGTTTTGCCAAACATTCTTGGCGAAACTCATCATCAAAGAGGATATCTTTAAGAGATATATGGAGAGACTGGAATTCAGACCTAAAGAGGTAGGATGGCCTCCATACCGTAAACCAAAGAGAAAGGTGTGGAAAAAATAGAGGTACATGAATGCTTGTACAACAAGCCCTTAAGGTGAAAGAAATATATGTGTTCCAATCCCTACTAGATGTCTTCAACCACTTTTATAATAATTTTGTTGACATTTATATTAGAATATTAGGCTTAACCATTTTCTTTTCAGTAATATTGTGAAGAGAAACTGATTTAAATACCAAATTTGGCAGATAGTTGGTGTAGGGTTTTGTTTCTGAATTGTTTTCCATTTTTAGTGATGAGGCGATGAGGAGCACCAAATCAACAAATGATATGGTGTTTGATAAATTCAACTATTTTCTCAGCTTTGCTAGAAATGAGGGGGATGGGTTCCACCCATTTAGTGTAATATTTTGTCACCATGATGATCCAGTGATGACATTGAGAGGAATTAGGGTTAATAACCCCAACGATATCCAAACCCCATTAAGAAAAGGGCCAAGAGTTTTTGGTGACTTATAAGGTGTGCCTAGGAGTATGATGAATGTTAGCATGTTGTTGACACTTCAAAACAATATTTAACATAGTCACAACAGTCTTGGTTAAGGGTTTGACAGTAATAGTTTAGTTGAAGGATACACTTTGCAATATTGAGGGCACTAAAATGTCCCCCACAAATCCCATAATGAGTTTCTTTGATGGTGTATGGGATTTCAGAACTAGTGAGGCATCACAGGAGGATACCATCACATTCACATTTATAGAGAAGACCTCCTATGATGACATAACAAGAGACACTTTTTTACGAAGGCTCATCATATATTACGAGTGAGATCAGGAGGAAGGATTGAAAGCAAGAGGTAGTCAGTGAATTACATATACCAAATGTCATGTGGGTCAGTATCAATGCTACCCAAAAACTTAAAGATGAGGATAATATAAGAAGGCGATTCCAACTGTTATATTGTGAAAAATATTTTTGAGTCCAAAGGTGAGGTAGGTATTTGAGAATCAAGACAAGCTATGGTATCTACAAATTTGTTAGTGGATCGCGGAGTGGATTTAATGAGGTAGAGATCAAACGTGGTCAAAAGTAGGTCAACATTATGTTTATACTTTTGAATCTCATCATTACGAAACTGCTATGTGTTAAAATTTAAATTTTGCCTTAAGAGGAAGATGTTTTAAAAGAGATTGACTAAATTCTTTTTGAATTTTATTTCCAAAAAGTATTTTGAAATTTTGAAGTATTCCGAAACTCTGAAGTCTGAAATTTTGGACTTTGGATTTTGGAGGTTTTATTTTTTGGGGTTTTGAAGAAGCTACTACGAAACCAAATTTCTTGATTTTTGGAGTTATGAACTCCGAAAGTTTAAAGCCTGAAATGTCAAAATTTTGAAGTTTTAGGTTCTCAGAGTCATCATTGGAATGTCTGTCACTTTTTTGACTAGAAGTTTCGAAGTTCGAAACTTTGAAGTTCCAAAATTTTAGAATTTTAGACTTTCGGGTTTCAGAGTTCTATGTTGTCTTTTTGAAAAATTCCTTTCCAGAGTTCAGAAGTCTAAAAATATGAACTTCTGAAATTTCAAAACTTCAGAATTTTAGGTTTTGGAGTCTTCTCGTCATCTTTTTGATAATTTCATACCCTAAGTTCCAAAATCTGAAATGCTGAAGTTCTGAAATTTTGGAAATTCGGACTTTACAGGTTTTGGACTTCGGGTTTCGTATTGCCAAACTCGTATTCCATTTCAGATTTTCAGGGTTTGTGATTTCAGATCTTCAATGAGCATTTAATGTTATACCACCCCCCACATGTCAGCCTCTGAGCATTGATTATGGGTTTTCTATATAAACTCAAATTTGATTTATAATTTTAACCTAATTTCTCTAACACTCTGATTTTTACCGAACCATTTCATACTTTCGAGGCATCGTTTTAGGGGTAATTTTTTTTTTGAGTTATTTCTTTTTAGTTTATGATCATTTTATGGTTTCTTTGTTTGTTATCTTTTTTTTTTCTTCTTTTCTTGTTTGAAATGGAACCTTCTTTATCCACCGTTTTTTCCTCAATCAAATTATCTGATTCCCACAACTAAAAAATTCCAATAGGTATGCAGGCATCTAGTCCAAATTGTATGCTAATTACTTCCATATCTTCACACGTATTCGATTGTAATTTTTTTCCCTTTGGTGATTTTAGGTTTTAAAAAATTGTCTTTTCATAACCTTTCTTTCAGAGTTTCAGAGGTTTGAGATTTTCGGAGTTTCAAAGATTTGTTTTTCAGAGGTTCAAAGGTCATAGTTTTGTAGTTTCCTTTTTAGAGATTTAAGATTTTCAGAGGTTCTAATTTTTAGAGGTTTGGAGGTTCAATATTTTCAGAGTTTTGGATGTTCTAATTTTCATAGTTTCAGAGATTTATATTACAGAGTCAGAACTTTTTTAGAGTTTTTATTTTTCAGACTTTTGGACTTCAACATTTCCGAGATTTTACAGTATTTTTTTACAAAATTTCCAAAGGCCATTCAGGTTCTGAATTCTGAATTTAATGTCAACCTCCTCATCTAAGGGAAAAGAAAATATGAAATACACATTTTTAGTATTTTCTCCTCACTCATGCCTGTCTTCATATTTGGGGAATATTGGAGATACCAACCTTGGAAAAATAATTTTTCTAGATTTTTAGGAAAGATTAAAATCCCCTAACAAGAATCCTCAGATGCAAGCCATATTAGAGACTGTAGCTCATTCTCTTTGTAGGATTTCCTTCATCCATGCATTGTCCTAAGTTTCTCTTAGTAGTGACAAGCCCATTTTGATAAGGATTTTGAATCGGTAAAAGATGATGACGATAAGGTCTTAATCAGACTGGGTGCCAATTTATTTGAGGATTTATTTAAACTTCCAAATGTTGAAGGATATGCAAAAATTTCACTAGAAGCCTCCATGGAACATTGGGAAAAAGAAATGAAAATGTGTACAAAATTCATGATGAATAGTTACTTGGTAAAAAAGGTAATTAAGATTCCTAAAACATTGTTTCGCTCAAACTTCATTAAGGAAGTAAGTGATCTTATTGTATTTTTGAGTCAAGTTTTGGATCTTGCTTCTATAAAGGAGTTTCAAGAATGGATGTTCATGTATATTGCCACTATTAAAAAGATCAAAGAATTCATACGATTGGAAGACCATATCAAGAGCTCCATTTGTTTTCAATTGAGTAAAGTCTTGTCTTCAAATTTTTTTTACATGACTTCTTTCTTGGTTTATGTTGTCACTGCCATGGGGAAGTTCAATGGTTTAAACAAAAAAGGTATCAGAAATGGGTCACATATTTATAACTTTAATCCCCAAATCACAATGGACGAAGGAAACAAAATTTTTTGAAGGGTCGAAGATGCCTTTTTTTTGTTCTTATTTATTTTTTGACAAGAATTTGTATAATCAAAATATTTATAATGAGGCTTTAAAATAAGTACGGGAGTGGGGAGCCATTTATCTTCAATTTCCAACATTTACATACATCATGATTCCTGGTTTTTTGGGTACCCCTAGCAAGTTACAAAGATTTCCTATTGACAAATGGGTTTTTTAGAATTGGTTAAGAAATTGTTGGATGATCACAAAATCGAGAACAAATGGCATAAGGTGGGAGTCCAGTTTCCCATTTAGATCACTATATCTTCAAAATCCAAAGAAAAATTAGAAGGTGCCTCTGGTAGATGTGATAAATCTAAGTGTATTAGAACCTACTCCAAGAAGATAGGAAAAATTGCAAAAGATCATCTCTAGTTTATCTATAAACAAATCATGAGAGAGAGTCGGGGAAGTTTCTACCCCCCTTGAGGGGAAGGCTAAAGATACTATCACGGTAGCAGACTATTAAATCTCCATATTTTCACTAGGGAAGGCAGCACACGAAGTTTCCAAATAAGATGTGAAAGTGGCTCTTAGGAATTTATTGGAGAATTATGATAAAGATAAAGCTTCCAAAGATGAACTAAAAGTGAAGGTTAAATGACTCACTACTTTGTTAAGGAAAGTAACACAACCCACTCCAACCACTGATCTTTCAACTACGACTACTATGAAAATTTCTTCCACCCTGGAGGATATCTCATATCATGAGATTGGGAATATAGGTCAGAAGGGAAGATCAGTGAATAGATGGATAGAACGCATTCTTAAGGAAGCTAATCCTTTGATTAAATAAGTTATTGAACTATATAATGATTTGCAAACCGAAAGAGCCTCCATTCATAGGATAGATGAATTCTTCTCTGAGGATAACAATAATTTAAATCTGAATTTGACCACATGGGACGATATTAGAGATGAGGATCGAGATTGAATTATTCAAGAATAAGTAATTGATGATACTTCTAAGTTGTTTGAGTTTCAGAAGGGTATGGAATTTAGAATCTAGGTGTTAGAATATTTGATCAATAATTTGGATGAAAAATGCATGGAAATAATGCATGGTCTAAATGATATCTTAAAAGAGTTTGATAATATCAACAACAATTTTTTTAATGAGAATATTGATTCCCTTCTAGTGGATCAAATTAAATAAAATTTCAAATATTTGGCAAATAAAGATGATGAGGTAACTAGAAATTTCAATAGTGATTCAATTGACAGGTTGGTTTCATGCCAAAATTTCACAATTCAACTGAAGAAAGTGGTAAGTTGAAAAGGTTTCTAGCTAAAGTGGAAACAAAGATTGAAACAACGGATGTGGTGAATCATTAAGCATGTGGACCAGAAGAAGAGGAATTATAAGGAATCATCAAGTGTTTCATTGATTACAAGCATAAGATGACTATGTGGGAGAAAGATCCAGAGAAAACCAAAGAGGGAAAAGATGTTGTAAGACCAAGTTAAGCTAGGCAGATATGAAATGATAGTTCTAAGCTCTGGATCAGTCCAAGTTGTAGGATTGAGTTAGTCAAACCTTTGCAACTACTTTGTTATTTTTATGAGAGCATGTTCCCTAGAACTTAAATACATTATATTTTTAGTAACTTGTTAGTTAAGGTTCAACTCTAGTGGATCAACCTTAAAACTTATAAATAGTTAAGTGTATGAATTTTAAAGATATAGATCATTGAGGAGGTTACTCTTCAAGCTTGGAAGAGTAATTTGAATAATTTTGAGCCTTTTAATTATATTTAGAACAATATTTTATCGTGAAATGTCTTATTTATTGTGTTAATAGTTGATCAATGTATGCTTTGTGAATGCATAATTCCTTAGTATAAGTTATTAACCCACATTTATCTTAGAGTATCTTATTTCAATCTGTGAGAGAATGATTTGGTTATCTTGAATATCAATTGTGTAAATATTATATTCCTTATGTTATAAAGTTACATTATCGTTAACTGTCATGAAGAGAAAGGGATGTATGCTATGTGTATATCATATATTGTTGCACGATTTGTTGATTGTGTATTTGAATACCTTTGATCTATTAGTTAGGTATGTTTGGGGTCTATTATCTCTAAACCACAACACCCTATGGTTTAAAAAAATGTGTGTTATCTCCAAGTTATGGGACTTACTACTTGAGATATACCTCTAGAGAAACTTAGTTCTTTCTTCTAAACTACTTGCCACAATCTACTCTAATGCAGGAAAAACTATCTAATCCTAATCTAACTTTCCAAGGGACCAGGGAGAGAGAATGCATGAAAATTAATCTTACACTAAAGTGATGATACACTAGAAAAGGAGGGGTATGAGAATAGTCTTCAAATGTGTGAAAAATAGAAGCAAAATGCAAACTAGAAGGGGTTATAACAATTCTCCACAATCTAGAAATGCATTCAAAACTATATTTCATAAACATAGTATGATAATGCATACCTAAAATAGTATAAATAGACACAATATATTTGTAATGAGTTTGAAAGGGAAAGAAGAATGCAAAAAAACAGAGTAGGGGAAGAAGTATCGACAAACTTGTATCTATTGCTTCATTGATATGCAAAATCCAGTATATTACAGAATAAGGGCCTAGATCACCATGAAAGGAGTCCAATATAAGGTCCTATATCACATTGGCTTTACAAAAAAAATTTGACAGAGTTTTTCTACGTAAAAACTATCTCCTTCTTTATAATTATCCCAACACTCCAATTTATAGATTTCTAAGAGGAGAGAGAGGGAAAATGAAAATCTAGAAATCTATCCTTCAACCACTTGCAAGATGTAGTAAATGAAGTGAAATTTTTTTTATGTTTCTTGCAAAAGGCTCCCCATACTATCCCATGACTTGCAGTAGTGAGAAATGTCATCCCATGCTCCATTGAATGCATCCCTACTACAAAATAAAACATTGTTCTAAATATGGCCACGTTTTCTAAAAAATAACCATTGATTTATCCTCAAACTATAAATTTATTAATTTTTTTACATTCTTATCAGAAGCATGATTCCAATGGTACCAATTTTGTGTGTTTTCATTGAGAAATGCAAAAGTTATGGCCTTCTGAGTGCGAGTAGCTATTTTGGGTCTGTCATGCATTTCTATCATTTAACGGGATTGAGTATTTACTTTACTGGAGGTGAATATGTTTATTTTATTTTTATGTATCGACCCTCATAAAAAAAATTTAGTGTAGAGGGCATTGTGCTTATTCCAGAAAGTCAAATTTTGTGAAAATTGGAGCTCGAGATCAAAAGTTATAGCCGTTTGAAGTTGGGGAGGGTCAGACATTGAATTTTTCTTTGCATACGGCATATAGGCTATTTTGGGTCTTGGTGTCTGAGATGTCCCTTGTGAGACTTGGGCTAAAAACCCTCACTTCATCTGCATTACACTTGACCCACCTTGTAAATTGGGAAAATTGGCTTTTGGTGTCCAGTTTGTCCCAACATTGATCGGGTCGTGAGGGTCGTTGACCTCTGCTTTTGTCACATCTCCATTTGACTGTGGTGATTTTGGGTTTGTGGGTCTTGTGCATCCCAATATCCTGAGTGTTTCTTAGGAAATTTTGACCTGACTTCACTGATTTACTCTTCATGCAACGATTTTAGGTTTTTGGGTCCTGTGCGTACCTGTGCGGCTTAGACTGAAAAAACCCAATTTTGTCGATTTGCATTGCCTGGTGTGATTTTGGGTCTATGGAGAACTTGTGTCCTAATGTCCCATAGACCACATGGGATAAAAATGTTTGATTTCACTGATTCCCATAGTGTGTGGCTTTTTTCAAGTTTTTGGTTCTTGGCTGTCCCGCGTGTAACTATGTGGCTTGGATCGAAAAAACCCAACTTCGCCGATTCCTTTACACAAGCTGAAGCCAATTATTTGTATTTTTCGAAAATTTTCAAATTCTTGGATTTTTAAAGAAAAAATGAGTGGGGAAGTTAGAGAAAAGCCAAAGAGACCCCCCAATACCTATTTTTTGGGCCTCAAACAATTTCTTCTTGCTTATAACTGAAGAAATTATGCAGCTTATCTAAATTTACCTTGAGTGGTGAATTGGGATAACAAGGTCTTACAAGGAAATGCATGCTCTTATGTCTGTGGTATATTAATTTTCCTCTCTAAATAGCATAAGGTGAATTGGATTGTGATGTTTAATTTATCCTTTCCCAGTTATCCCTTTCTAGTGTGAATTTTAGAAAATTATCTAATTATAATCTCTTGGTGTCTCACCTTATTTCCTTATTTGTTATTTCTAACTCTGAGCCTAGTGAATTGAGTAGATTAGAGTCATTTTAAAGTTTTTTTATCCTTGCACATCGATCTTGAATCATGTGCCCCAAGTTCCAAAGGAATTCTAAATTCTCCGTAGGTTCATCCCAAGGTGACAAGGTCCCACACCTTGGGGATGTTCCAACATTGCACGGGATCATTCAAAAATTTAACGGGTGCACAATCCATGTGAAAATAGTTTTTGGCATGCCTGGTGGGACAAAGAGAGTTGGTAATTCTCTTCATATTTGCATAACTCAAAATACCTGGAAACTCCATATCTCTAGATTTTGTATCTCAGGGTGTTAACATATGCAAATAATTTAGATAAGAGATTCTACGAGATGAGAAGGAAATAATTAGCATATTGATTTATCCTTGTCTCCTCCAAGAACAAGAAGAGGCATTTCAATCTCACCAGCCACAGTGTTTTCCCGCAAGGGTTATTATACTCCTCCTTACAAAATATTTCCCCCACCTATGAACAATCACCCTCTTAGAAGAATGGTCAGGAACTAAGTATTTCCTTCTTTCAATGCAAGTAACCCTCTTCTATTATCCCAATGGGATCCCATACATGCTTCTGCACTCAAAATTTTACCTTTTTACACCAGGGAAACTCGTATCACTTCTATAGAACATATTCTTGATGTAGCTAGCATTTGCGTAGCACATAATGTCATGCAGAAGAAAATGTTGCGATCAGAATCCTGGATGCTTCCTTCAAAGTTAAAGCACTTCAGTGGTTTTTTGGTTGAGGGCTGGAACTATAACCACTTGGGACGAGTTAGGGGAGAATCTCTGCAAACAGTTCGAAGACAAGATCAATCACATGTCTCTCGTAGAACAGTTAACTACTATAAAGAGAGATCCCCAAGAATACATGAACGATTTAAATTTTTGATTCCAAAGGACTTGGAATAGGATTCTAGCACTCCTAAATCCTTCTCCAAAGAACGCATTCTTGTACTATTTGTGGACCTTGAACAATGATGTAGTAGGTATGATCTAGTCCATGGGAGGGACTATATTACCTGATGCATACAATGATAAGAGACAAGAATTCCTTGATTCAGGATGAAAAGATAGCTCCACAACCACAAATTTCATTGTCTCTAGATCTTAGAAATACTCAACCTACCATTGCTCACATTCCAACATCTTCCAAGTAGCTAGTTCAGTATGTCCCCACCCCTTCAAATGACCTATTTGAAGTCAAGTCACTGCTGTAGACTTTTGAGAATGAGCTCATCACACTCAAAAGGTAAAAAATTCAATATAATCATCCATATCAGCCACAAAATCAACAGTATCAAGCTAACTTTCCCCCCTTTTAAGGAAATAATCAGCCTCAAAACCAAGCTACAGGGAAAGTGGTAAATGTCAGGCCTTTAAATTTTAGAAATCCTCTCGCTATTAGTTCTTCTAAAGCTATTATACCTATCCAAAATAATCTAGTTCAAGATTATGAATGGTTTTATCCCTATTCTCAGCCTCACAATCAAAATATTTTCCCCAATGGATTTCTTAGCCAAGCCCTTATGGTTCAATGCGTATCTACCCCTTTGAAACCAAAAAAAATCATATACATAGGAAATAGTAGATCAACCACAGGCGCCCAAAGAAACCACTTTTTCAAATGTGCAAGCAAAATATTTTTGCGGTGTGAATACATATTCCTTGTCAATAGCAGAAAATACTCATTCCAAAAAGAGAGAAATGGAATCTCAACCTTCCAAAGATGATCAAGCATCCACTTCACAGCCTTAGTTAAAGGTGGTTGTTGATAAAGATGAGGGAAAGAAATTTTCTAAGACACATGCTAACCCAGTTACAAAAATAGATGTATCTTCACGCATCACGGTACCCAACAAGCACTTTCTAAAAGAGGATGCTCAAAGAAACATTATCAAAGTAGGAGCAATTCCCTTCAGTATCATGGAACAAATGAATAAGACCATTCTAAGTGTTACTATGTGGGACACACTCTCGATTCCTTCTTAGAGAAACTTGGTGCGAGAGGCTTTGAATAGTTTTGGTACAGCTGATGGATCATCGGGTAGTGGAGAAACAATTGTAACAAGTTTGTGCTAACTAGAAGGGAAAAGTATTCCTAAGTCTACCAAACTACCACCATTCTATATTTCTTTGATCATTAGTGATCATTTGGTACATAACTACATGATTGATTCTAGTGACAGTAGCTCTATTATGCACAAGCAAATTGCAGACGTGTTAGGAATATAATATACAATGGTTGCAAAAGGAGTTGTTCAGCTAGATGGTATAGCTGTTAAGACTGTTGGCTTCATCAAAGGACTTCAACTTACCATCCATGCATGGAAAAGTATATCATTCACTCAAGACATATCATTCATTAATCTCCCCCCTCTCTTTATTATCTGTCTATCATGAGATTTCACTGCCAAAATAGGTGGTTACCTATTAGCTGATTGGTCACATATGATTCTACGGACTCGATACAGAACCAAGGTAACTATAAGGGTAGAACCAATCTGCCATAATCATCTAGAATGCTACATTGCTCTTCCTACAAATGGGAATTATACCATCCGTGATCGAGGGGAAGAAGTTGCTAATCTCAAACCAAACATGCTTATGAAAGAATTCCCTGATAACGTGTTGAATGAAGTAAGTGGAGACCATCAGTATGATCCCTACGCTGATATGTTGGTAGAGGAATAATTTGGTTTGTTGTTGTTAGAATAAACGAGATTGGACACATACGGTATCTACGAAGAAGGAACAACCATACCACAACTTGTCAAAACACAAAGCAATCTTGAAGAATTGTGGCAATTGCTCTTCGATGGCTCAAGGAGAAATAATGGATCTATTGTCGATGTTATGATAATTTATCTAGAAGGAGATAAATACTTCTCATCTTTCCGGTTGTAGTTCAGTTTTAGTAACAATGTTGCATAATACGAGGCCCTTGTGCAAGGAATTCATCTTGATCAAAAGAGGGGTATTAAATCCCTGACTATTTTTGGAGACAGTGACTTAGTATTTCATCAAGTGACAACAAAAATTACATCAAAAAATGATCTTTTAAGATCATACAAGAACCGATTCTAGGATTTAATCAAAAATTTTGAAGCTTTCAGGATCCATATTATTCCTAGAAAGAAAAATCAAGACGTTGATAGGAATGCTACAATTGGTTTACAATATGACATACTAGTTGATATCACAAAAGATGGATGAAAATGTGTCAAAATAGTGGTTAGACCTGAAGTCCCTGATAATGTAAGTAGATGGAAAGTGTTTTATAGTGACCAAAAAATTGTCCTTTCTACAAGAAGAGGTTGAGTTTGCCACGATAGGTCAATCTAAGTTGGAAGAAGCATACGATGATAAAATAATACAATTGAAAAGAAACAAGCTACTGAAAGGCTTAGTTTATTTGTAATCCATCTTCAATTCAGACGATCAAGCCAAAAAGCAAAACTCTAACATGGTGGTCAAAGAAGAAGATTTTGAGGAAGTCGAAGTAGCCAATGAAAAATTTATGAATATTGGTAAAGTATGTACTTCTGAAGGAAAAGAAGCTTTTATAAAAAAAATTAAACAAAATAATGAAATTTTCGCATGGAGCTACAAAGACTTGCATGGTTTTGATCTAGGTCTAGCACAACATACTATAGAACTGGACCCTCATGCCAAGCTAGTTCATTAGAAACAGAGGCCAATTAATCCCAAAATTGAGCCACTAATGAGGAAGAATCTCACCAAACGCATTGAGGCCTATATAATTTTTCCTATCAAGCATTCATCTTGGTTGGCCAATCTAGTTCATGTACAGAAGAAAAATAGAGAAATTTGGATATACGTGGATTTCAGAGATATGAACTGTGCCTCATTAAAAGATCATTATCTTCTTCCATCGATGGAGTGGATTCTTCAAACAATAGCAGGAGTGAAAAGGTTTTCATTATTTGATTGATATTCTAGATATAATGAGATCTTGGTTAAAGAATCTAATCAGTTCAAGACAACATTCAGTACTAAGTGGGGTACGTACATGTTAGAATGTGTTGTATATTTTGTATATTGTATACCTAGGAGTATTATACACCTCTTCCACAAGCATTAGTAGGGGTCCCTATTTTTCCAACAGTATAGATATACTATTTTTATCTATACGTATATATCGGTGGTGTCATAATCCATGAATTATGGGAACCTTTATGGGTGTTTATTAGCCCATGGGTTTAGTACCCATTGTATTGTAAAAACACTTTGATGGTTTATTATTGTTTTGCTTACAAATAGCTGGAGATGCATTAGGGTAAAGTAGAACTTGGAAGTACATTATTGTATTATAAATAGTTAAGTTAATGCAATAAGATAGAGAAGTTACTCTGTTGTGTTTTTCCCAAAAGGGTTTCCAAGGTTAAATCTTGTGTTTTGTCATTTATTTTCTTTGATTATCTTGAATATTATGTTCATTATAGCTTATTGTTTATTAGTTTATCGGATTGATTCTCTTCAGTACGCCTATGATAAAATGCCATTTGGATTATCTAATGTTGGTGCTACTTTCCAAAGAGCCATGGCCATGGCATTTTGGGGGCTAATCAATGATATCATCTTATATTACCTTGATGATGTAACTGTATACTCTAGGCATGCAGAAGACCACATCATGCATCTAAGGAAGGTTTTCCGAAGTTGTAGCGAGTTTTGGGTTTCACTCAATCCTAAAAAATGTAATAGTGCATGAGGGGAATTTATTAGGGCATGTTGTTTCAGTAGAAGGATTTTCAATCAATCTAGCCAAGATTTTTTCTATTGTGTCTTTATCTCTCCCAAGTCACAAGAAGGGTCTCCCAATTTTTCTTGGAACCACAAATTTCATGCAAATATTTATCCCTCAATTTGCAGTGTTAGCTAAACCACTGACAACCATGTTGAAGAATAACATGCCTTTCTTATGGAAAAAATAAGGGAAGGAGAGTTTTGAGGTTATTAAGACAAAAAATTCTCAAAATCTCACACTGATGAACCCCCATGTTTGATAAAGATTTTATTATTTATTCTTTTGCAGGTCAAGAGATAATTTCAGGTATCCTTACTCAACAAAATGATGATTTGATGGAGCAACCAATTGTTTTCTTTAGTGAATCCCTCAAATACTATGAACTAAAATATTCATTTGTTGAAAAATAAGTCTTTGCAGTTATTTGAGATCTGAAAAAATTCAAGCACATGTTGTCCAACAACAAAATTCATCTGATGGTGTCTCATCCAGGTGTCAAGGATTTTTTTTTTTGAACAAAGAGATGAACAAAAAGCGTGTTGGATGGATCGCTAAGGTGATGTAGTATGATGTACATATCAAAGTTTCTAAAATTGTCAAAGGTAAAGGTTTGTGTCAGCAACTTGTTGTAGACATGGAATCAAAAGGTGATGAGGATGTTATGCTCTTAAACAATAATGAAGATGATGATCAGGTTAACTGGTTATCTAGAATGGATAAATTCCTTTTTCTCGGGAGCATACCCTGTGAATATCAATAAAATTCAAAGATGAACCTTCCATATTCAGTATATTCCATATGTTATGGTAGATAATGTTCTCTTTCAAAGGGATTTGAATAGTGTTCTACTTCAGTGTGTGGGACTGGAACAGGTAAGCAAGATACTAGAAGATTTTCACAGTGGTCTATCTGGGAGACATTATTTTGGATGAGAAACTGCTACCAAGATCATGCGAGTTGGTTATTATTGTTCATATTTGTTAAAATATGCTCATATCTAGGTAAGGAAATGCAAGGAATGTGCCTTTTTCATAGGGAAACAAAGGTTGGAAGCCCTCCCTCTTCATCCAATTCAAGTGGATCAACCCTTCATTTAATGAGGGTTGGATTTCATTGGAATGATTAATCCTTCATCCAGTGATGGACATAAATGGTTCCTTATTGCAACAAAATATTTTACTCAATCGATAGAGACAATAGCACTGAAGGATAGAAATGAGAAGGTAGTTCTTGGTTTCTTAGAAGGTATAATGACAAGGTTCAGTGTCCCATTTATAGTTATTTCAGAAAACGTAATGGATTTCCTTGGTCTGAAGCTAAGTGAATGGGCTGTTAAAAATGGGATCTATCTCTAGTCTTCATCCAATTACTATTCTCAAGGTAATGGATTGGCAGATTCTAGCAACAAGAACCTCACAAGGATTATCAAGCACACAATGGAGACTAATAAGAGGACTTGGAACACACAGCTTAATATTGTTTTATGGGAAGATCAGATCACTCCTAAAAGGGACCATCAAAACTTCTCCTTTCATGCTTGTATATGGAAGAGAAGAAAAAATTCTGCTCTCCTTTGAGTTACCTTTTTAGAGTTAGCTCATCAACTTGAGGTTATGGAGAATGATCCTTTTACAGTAAGGTTTGCTGAACTCATGGAGTTGGAAGAAGTACGAAACAAGACTATGAAGACTTTGGAGCAACATCAGGCTTAGGTTAAGAAATCTTTAGACAAGAAAATGTCCAATAGGCATTTTCAAGAGGGATATTTAGTTCTCAAATGGGATGAAGATAGATACAAACCAGGAAAACACGTGAAGTTTGACGATCTCTGGAGTGGGCCATACATCATCACGAGTTGCAAAGAGGTGAATTTGTTTTTTCTATCCATGATCAATGGAGAATAACTACCCATTCATGTGAATGGGATACATCTCAAAGATTTCTTTTGAGATCATTCCACCCCATGTACAGTGTTTGTTTTGACTTTCCCTCCGAGTGCTTGGTACATTGTGATGTTTGATTTTTTGTTTCTTTTGTTTAGTTTATACTCATAATGTATTCTTCTTTTTGGACTCTTTTTCCAAATGGTTTTTATAAGGTTGTTGGCCTAAAATCTTAGCGGGAAAGTATTCCATGGAGGTTTCCAAAAATGTTAAACTTTAAATTTTGCCTTAAGAGGAAGATGTTTTAAAAAAAATAGACTAAATTCTTTCTGAAAATTTTCTCCCAAAAGTATTTTGAAGTTTTCTGAAACTCTTGAGTCCAAAATTTTAGACTTCAGATTTCAGAGGTTTTATTTTTCAGGGTTTGGGAGAAGCTACTACAAAACCAAATTTTTTGACTTTCCAGAATTTCGGAGTCATAATTGGCATTTCTTAACTTTTTCAACTAGGAGTTCCAAAGTCCAAAATTCTAAAATTTCATAATTTTGGAATTTTAGGTTTCGGAGTTATGCGTTGCCTTTTTGGAAAATTCCTTGCCGGAGTTCTGAAATTTTAGAATTTCAGGACTTTCACTTTTCAGAGTCTTTCGTCATCTTTTTGAGAATTTCGTACCCTAAGTTCCAAACTCCGAAACGCCGAAGTTTTGAAATTTTGGAACTTCATACTTTCTAGGTGTCAGACTTTGGGTTTTGTATTACAAAAATCACATTCCATTTTGGATTTTTGGGGTTTGAGATTTCGAAGATTCTATGAGCATTTAATGTTCAACCACCCCCTACGTGTTGGCTTCCAAGCATTAATTCTGAGTTTTCTATATAAAATCAAATTTTTATCTGTCATTTTCACCTGAATTTTACTCTAACACTCTAATTTTTACCGAACCATTTCGTACTTTCAAAGCATCATTTTCACAGTAATTTTTTATTTTTGGGTTATTTCTTTTTTGGTTTATGATCATTTTAGGTTTTCTTTGGTTTTTTATTCTCTTTCTATGTTCTTACTTTCTTATTTGAAATGAAACCCTCTTCATCCTCCATTGTTTCTTCATCAATCATGTTATCTAATTCCCACGACTGACAAATTCCAATACGTGCAGGCATCTAGTCCAAATTACACACCAATTCCTTCTAGATCTTCACAAGTATTCATATTTTCATTATGTTCCCTATGAAAGCAATTTTGGGTTTTCACAGTTGCCTTTTTAGAACCTTACTTTCATGGATTTTAGGAGGTTTGATATTTTTCAGAGTTTTGAAGATTTTCTTTTCAGAGGTTCAGAGGTCACAGTTTCACAGTTGCCTTTTCGAAGAGATCTAGATTTTCAGAGGTTTTGATTTTCAGAGTTTCGACATTTCAGATGTTCTAATTTTTGGAGTTTTCAAATATTTATACTTTGGAGTCATAAAAATTTTCGGAGTAGTTGTTTTTAGACTTTCAAACTTCTGGCATTTTGGAGCTGTTATAGTGTATTTTATCAACTTTCCAAAGGCCATTCAGATTCCGAATTCTGAATTTAATTTGAACCTGCTCGTCTAAGGGAAAAGAAAAGATGAAATACACATTTTTAGGATTTGTTCCTCACTCATGCCTATCTTCAGATTTGGACAATATTGGAGATACCAACCTTGGACAAATAGATTTTCTAGATTTCTGGTAAAGATTAAAATCCTCTAACAAGAAGCCTTGGATGAAGTCCATATTTTATATTTGGATCACTCTCGCTCATAGGGTTTCCTTCATCCATGCATTGTCCTGAGTTTGTCTTAGTAGTGACAACCCATTTTGATATAGGATTCTGAATAGGTAAAAGATGATGACAAGGTCGTAATCAGACTGGATGCCAATTTCTTTGAGGATTTATTTAAACTTCTAGAATTTCAATTATATGCATAAATTTCACCAGAAGTCATCGTGGAAGATTGGGACAAAGAAACAAAAATGTGTCCAAAAGTCACGATGGAGATTTACTTGGCCAAAAATGGCAATAAGATTACTAAAAAATTGTTCCTCTAAAACTTCATCCAGGAAGTAATTGATCTTATTGTATTCTTGAGTAAAGTTTTGGGTCTTGCTTCCACAAAGAAGTTTCAAGAATGGATGTTCCTGTATATTTCCACTATTAAAAAGAACAAAGAATTCATATAATGGGGAGGCCATATCAGGAGCTCCATTTTTTTTCAATTGAGTAACTTCTTTTCTTCAAAAAACTTTTTCATGAATTATTTTGTGGTTTACGTTGCTATCGCCATAGGTGAATTCAATGGTTTAAACATAAAAGGTATCAAAAATGGGTCACATATTTATGACTTTTATCCCCAAATCACAATGGACGAAGGCAAAAAAACATTTTGGAAGGGTCAATGATGCCTTTTTCATTATTCTACTTTATTATTTTGACAAGAATTTGTATAATCAAAGAATTTATAATGAGGATTTCAAAGAAGTACGGGAGTGGGGATCCATTTATCTTCAGTTTCCAACATTTACATACATCAGGATTCTCAGTTTATTGGGTGCCCCTAGCAGGTTAGTAAGATTCCCTACTGATAAATGGGTTTTGTTAGAATTGGTTTAGAAATTGTTGGATGATCACAAAATCCAAAACAAATGGCATAATGTGGGATTCCAGTTTCCCATTTTGATCACTATATCACCAAACTCCAAAGAAAAATAAGAAAGTGCCTCTGGTAGACGTGATAAATCTAAGTGTATTGGAACCTACTCCAAGGAGACAAGGAAAAAATGCCAATGATCATCTCTAGTTTATTTATAAACCAATCAAGAGAGAGTGTCATGTAAGTTGCTACCCCCCCGTTGAGGGGAAGAATAAATATAATATCATGGAAAGAGACTATCAAATATCAATATTTTCTCTAGGGAATGAAACACATGAAGGTGAAAAACAAGATGTGCAAGTGGCTCTCAGGAATTTGTTGGAGAAGTATGATAAAGATAAAATATTCCAAAGGTGAACTGAAGGATAAGGTTGGAAAACTCACTACTTTGCTAAGAAAATAATCAAAACCCACTCCAACCACTGATCTTTCAGATACGACTACTCTGAACAATTTCTTGCACCCTGGATGATATCTCATATCATGAGAATGAGAATCTAGGTCAAAAGGGAAGATCATGGAATTGATGGATAGAACACATGCTTCAGGAAGATAATCCTTTGATTAAAGAAGTTTTTGAACTATATAATGATGAGAAAACCAAAATAGCCTCCATTCGTAGGATAGATGAAGTCTTCTCCAAGGATAACAATAATTTGAATCTGTCTTTGACCACACGGGGTGAGATTATAGATGAGGATCCAAATTTACTTATTCAAGAAGAAGTAATTGATGATACTTCTAAGTTGTTCAAGTTTCATAAGGATATTTAATTTATATCCCAAGTGTTACAAGAGTTTCATCAAGAAGTTGGATGGACGAATGCGTGCAAATAATGAATGGTCTAAATTATATCGAAGAAGAGTTTGATGATAGAAACTACAAATTTTTCAATGAGAATATTGACACACTTCCAATGGATCAAATTAAATTAAATTTCAAATATTTGATAAAGAAAGATGATTAGGTAACTAGGACTTTCAATAGTGATTCAATTTATAGGTAGGTTTCATACAAGAATTTCACAAGTCGAGTGAAGAAAGTGCTGAGTATGTTGAAAAGGTTTCCAAATAAAGTGGCTACAGAGATTGAAATAAAGGATGTGGTGAATCATTACACATGTGGACTAGAAGAAGAGGAAGTACAAGGAATCATCTAGTGTTTTATTGATTACAAACATTAGATGACTATGTGGGAGAAAGGGCAGGAGAAAACTGAAGAGGGAAAAGATGTTTTAGGACCAAGCTAATCTAGGCAGCCATGAAATGATAGTTCTAAGCTTTGGATCAGTCCAAGTTGCAAGGTTGACTTATTCAAACCTTTGCAAAAAAATTTATATTTTTATGGGGTCCCATGTTCCACCGAACTTAATTACACTCTATTTTTAGTAACTTGTTAGTTAAGGTTCAACTGTAATGGCTCAACCTAAAATTATAAATAGCTAAGTGCATGAAGTTTAAATATATAGATCATTGAGGAGGTTTCTATTCAAGATTGGAAGAGCATTTTCAATACTTTGGATCCTTTCAATTATATTCAGAAGAATATTTTTCCATGTAATGTTTGATTTATGGTTTTAATAATTGTTCAATGTATGCTTTGTGAATGTGTAATTCCTTAGTAAGAGTGATTAAACCACCTTTATCTTAGAGTATCGTATTTCAATCTATGGGAGAATGATGTGGTTATCTTGAATATCAGTTGTGTAAATATTATATTTATTCTATAATAATGTTATATTATCATTAAGCTTCATGAAGAGAAAGTGATGTATGACATGTGTATGCCATATATTGTTGTGATTTGTTGACTATCTAGTTTAATAGATTTGATCTGTCAGTTAGGTATGCTTAGGGGTGTTACAAGGAAATGCATTCTATTACATATGTGGTATATTAATTTCACTATCTAAATAGCATAAGGTGAATTGGATTGTGATGTTTACTTTATCCTCTCCAAGTTAACCCTTTCCAGTGTGAACATCAGAAAATTATTTAATTATACTCTCTTGGTATATCACATTTTTTCCTTATTTGTTATTTGTAACTTTGAGCTCCATGAAGTGAGTATATTAGAGTAATTTTACAGTGTTTTTATCCTTTCACGTTGATCTTAAATCAGGTACCCCCAAGCTCCAAAGGAATCCGGCCTTCTCTGGAGGTTCATCCCAAGGTGACAAGGTCCCACACCTTGGGGATGTTCCAACGTTGCACGAGATCAATCAAAAATTTAATTGGTGCATAATCCACGTAAAAATATTATGAACCATTGATTTGGTTCACAACTAGGTGAGATTCACCAAATATGTGAATAGTTTTAACACCTTGGGAAATGGAAGTTTTAAGACCTAACTCAAGATTTTCATACTCAGCTATGTTATTTCTATAGTCGTAGTTTAGTTTAAGGGATAGTGTCATAGGATCACCATTAAGAGGAATGAATATGATCCTCGCACATCCCCTGTGGTGAAATTTGGATATGTCAAAGAATAATTTCATTTGATAAACAATATCATCAGTGGAGAGGGTAGTGATAGATTCGTTGGGAAAATCAAAGTTTGAGGGTTGATTCCCAGGAAGAGGAGCATTTGTAATATGATCCACGATGGTTTTTCCTTTGAAAAACGTTTGATGAATGAAATCCAAATCCAAATCTACAAGAAGCATGCTCTAATGAGTGGTGTGTTAGTGTTGGTAAGGTTTGACGTACATGTAATGAATAGGGTTAGTGTTGGTAATGAAAAACATTCTGTGATTAAAAAGGTAGTGGCAAAGTTTGGTGGCCACAAAGACAAGAGCTAAGAAAATATTTTCAACATGAGTGTACTGGTTTTCATAGTCTAAAAGAGTACGTCTTATGTAATAAACCAATTGTTCCTTGTGCTACTCATCATAATGAGAGAGAATGGAACCTAAGGAATGGTCAGTAGTAGAAATTTAAAGGTAAAAAGGTTGATCTTCTTTTTGTGGAATGAGCAAAGGTGGCTGAAGAAGGTAGTTCTTCAACTCTTCGAAGGCTTTGTGACACTCATCATTCCAATGGAAAGAAACATAATTTTTAAGGAGGTGGTAGAATGGTTGGAATCGATCTAAAAGTTGATATATTAAGCTTTAGATGGATTGCAATTTTCCTTGTAAGCTAGGAAGATGCCGAGAGGTTAGTAGGTGGAGGCATGTCCAAAGTTTTCTTGATCTTAGTGGGATCAACTTTGATATCCTGCAAAGAGACAATGAAACCAAGGAGCTTACCTGAGAGAACTACAAAAACACACTTCTTTGGTTGAAGGTGAACACAACATTGGATAAGGCAGTCAAAGATAACTTTAAGAATAACCAGCTATTCGGCGTGACACTTGGACTTACCAAAAAGGTCATTGACATAGTCTTCCAATATGTCATGCAGGATGTCATGAAAGATGTAATTCATAGGGCGCTGATTGATAGCACCTACATTTTTTCAATCTGAAGGACATTACATGATATAAGAAGGTCCTACAAGGGGTGATGAAGCTGGTTTTTTGTTTATCTTCTGGAGGGAGTAATATCTTATTATAAACTGAAAAACATGTCCATAAGAGATAGCATCTCATGACCAGCTGTAAGATCAACTAGTTGGTCAATATTTGGTAGAGGAAAGTTTTCTTTTGGACAAGAAAGGTTAACATCATGAAATTCAATGTAGATTTTAAATTCCATGTCAGTCACTTTTGTGACAAAAATAATGTTAGAGACCCATTGTGAATAGTTAACAGGTAGGATGAAGGAAACAAAGAGAAGGCACTAAAGTTATTATTTCACAAGAAGTATAATGGGAGGATACATTTTACGTAGCTTATGTTTTACTGGTTTTGCATCAAGGTTAGTTACGATATTTTAAAGCACAATATTAGGTTTAATACTTGGCATATTGCTATAAGACCAAGAAAATGTGTTTATATGATTACGAAGAAAAGAGGTGAAATATTCTTGTTGCAGGCAGTCTAAAAATTTGTCTATCTTTTGAATTTTTGGGTCCTTCTGAATGTGAATGTTTATTTCTATGGTATATTCATTCGACATGGTTTGTGTTTTAGAGGACACCAATCTTTGAATATAAGTATCCTTTGTACCTAAATAGGTCATCATAGAATCATTATCCTGGCATTGAACGACACTTTTAAAATGTGTATCATCATCCAACATGTCATGATAAAGAAGAGGAGGGGAAGAGGGACCCTTAGAATCAATTTGATAGGTTATAAGTCCCAAGGAGATCTAGTGTTTATGAAAAAAAATTAGTCAAATGGATTTGATATCCATAGGCTCCATGGAAGAAGGTGGCGTGATAGGTGAGGAAGGTGTAGAAGGCTTTTCATCTTCTACAAGATTGATTTGGGCCTTCTTAAGAGGAGGATTCCTAGGAAATTGAAGAATGTAATGGTCATTGTGTTTCCTAGTGGTACACGGTACAATGATGTGACAAACTTGTTTTTAACAACCAAATCCAATGCTTTTCTAGGCGCAACGGTGGAGAAAAGTTGGTATGAAGCTACATTTGGTGAGGTAGGAGAATTCGGATGAGAAAGGTATGGTTTGGAAGGGAGGTTTAATAGAATAAGAGGAAGTGTCTAGCCCCCCATGGGTTATGTTGGAGTAAAGGTTAGGATGGCCGTATGATACAACCTTCTTTATATGATGATCCTAATGTAGGTGTTGGTGTAGTTTTCCATACTCCTGAGGAGAAAGGATTGTGTCAATTCTTAGGAGGTGGTATTCTCCAAGTTAAAGGAGTTAGAAAATTCCTACTAAGGGGTGTGTGGTTGGTACTTAGGTAGCATGTATAGATTATCTATCTAAATCTTGAGAAGATGGGGCATGAGTAGAGGGTAGAATAAAAGGGTCAGTAGGTGGACTAGATGAGGAAGGTGAAGCGAAAAAAGTGGTACATGTGATATATGCCTTAATTAGAATTATGAAATCATTTATATGGTAACTCATATTACATGTTTTGAAGGGGGAGGGATCTTCCTTAATGGTGTCAGGTTCTCCTTCATATTCAAATTTGAGGCAACGGTGAAGGGTGGAAGGTATGCAAGCCATGGATTGAATATAGGGATGTCCTAACAACATGTTATACCAGAGATCTCCTTCAATAAAATAGAAGAGTTCAGGAATATTTCAGGGACCCACGAGGATGTGGAGGACAATAGTGCCAAGGGTAATGGTCATAGAATCATTAAAATATTGAAGCATGATGGTGTTTCTAGACATACAATTATCCAGTATGCCTATTTATTCATATGGATGAGAAGAGATGATGTTGATGCTAACACCCCCATTAATCATAATGTGTTTAACGTGAATATCATTAATGTAATTAGAGATGAAAAGAGTGGGATTTGGATCATCAAGTTGTAAATTAAAAATCTCTTATTTGGATAAATTAATGGAAACAACCTGATGAGGGGTAATGAGGGTGGTGATAGGTGAAGTATCATTGGGTGGAACCTCGATAAATTGCAGGACCTTAATGAGAAACTAATGATGAGAATCAAAGGTTTGATTCAAGTCAAATAAATGCATCTTCAATGGGGATTGGTGAAGTTTTTTGATCATTAAATGATGTGGAATCCTAAAAGATATAGGTGGTACCAACCTAAGGATGCTAATTTGGGGGGAGGTGCAAGTGTAATGGTAGTTGAAGGAGAACTAGAAGGGTTACAAACTTTTTCCTTTCCTTTTTCTTTCACATGTCATGACCTAATGGCTCTACACACCATGTTCATTTCAAATATATGAAGAGGAAAAGAGGGTCATTTATCCTTACCGTTATCTCTATGTGTATGTGAATAAAAAGGTTGTAGAATGGGTTTATGGCTATATTGTGTGGCTACGGGAGAAGAAAGAATGGAATCCTCCTCCAACCGATCATCTTCTTCAAAGAGACCATCAAAATAGCAAAGTTGAAGGAGAATGGTTTTAAGATCCTTACAACTCTTGACATCATGCCCTAGTGAGAGATGGTATGTGTAAATTTTTGTGTTTTCAAACCCTACTAGTTTAGGTCTGAGAGGATCGTAAGGATTTAAAGGAGAAAGTGATATAGTAGATGTCTCTAATAACTAAGCAAGAATGTTAGAGTAGGATCCTACCAAAAAATCATAATGAGAAGCCAAAGTTGTCTTGGGTGAAGGGGTAAGTGAGCTTCATGAGGGAGGTGAGGTGAGAGATTTTGTTTCAATAAATAATTTTTTGGTTGAAGTTTTGGGTTGAGGTTGTGCCTTCTTGGGTAAATGCGGAGGAATAACGAGTGATGGTAAAGGAGAATAAAAAGGTGTAGGCATCTGAGTAAACCAAGGAAACCGTGTGGGTGCTAATAAGGGTGAAGGTAAAGGTAGTGAAGAAGGTGTAGGAAGAAAAAGACATGAAAGACATGGTATAGGTTTTCTCACTTTGGGTTTGCCTTGGTAAAGGGGTAGGTTAACAAAGGTTGAAGGTGAGTTAGAAGGTGTGGGGAATACTGAGGTTTGAGATCTAAGAGGTTGGGTCTTTATCTTAATTATAGGAGTAGTTTTTTTGATTAGTGGTCAAGAACTTGACAAGTCTAGCTTCACAGGGGGGTGTAAAAAACTTAGTACCAATAAAACCCCTAAGGTGGTAGTAGGTTTTTGAGAAGATGGAGGCCTGAGTGGAGGGGATGTTGATGAAGAAGGGGTTGATACCACCTGTTTAGGCGTAATAGTATTAGTCACATTAAATATATTTGGATATATGGTAAAGGTATTAGCGGAGGAAATATGAATTTGTGTGGAAACGGGGATTCTAAAGCATCCCCAGAGGGTAGTGTAATCAACATACTCTAAGAACTCAACCAAATGATAGAAATGTTATGGAGTAGATGAAGAGGAAAATGAAATTGTGGTAAATCCCATGAAGAGCTCTAAGGCCCATGATACAAGGAAGGTTTTAGAATTTTACCTGGTGGGTAAGAGTGAGGTAAGAAGAGTGATGGGATCTTTAAAGACATTTGGAGAGGTACCACCAATAGGAAGCGTAGATTAAATTGGCTCCTTTATGACTTGAGGAGAAGGAAAATGGGTAATGTAGATTCATCTACGAGTAAAGAGGATGATAAGATGGGTTCCTCTATGGGTAGAAGAAGATGTAAGGTGAATATGTAAGGTGGGTTCCTATATGGGTAAAGGAATAGGTGAGGTAGGATCATCTAGAGGTAAAGGAAAAAGTGAGGTGGGTTCCTATAGAGGTAAAGGAACATGTGAGCAAAGATCCCCTATGGGTATAGGAACAAGTTAGTTGGGATATTCTATTTGTATAGGAGTAGGTGAGGTGGGATAATTTATGGGTAGAGGAGTATGTGTGATTTTTTCCTCAACTGATTATATAGGAGGCTACTAGATAGAAGGTTTAGATGTTGTATTGAAGGCTGCATGAACCACATGTATCTTGGTTTCTTCTTTATATCTCTTTCTATCGAGAGTTGATGAAAGGGCATGGTTAGGAAAAGGTTTCATAAAAATGCCCAAGTTTTCATTAGCAGGAGCATTAGGGTTATCGGGGACAAGATCACCATTATCTAACAATCCTTGCACAAAGTTTTTAAAGGTTTTGTAATTTACATCACTATGTCCTTTTACACGGTGGTAATTATTGAATTCACTTTCCTTATACCATGTCAATGTGGGGCGAGAAGGATCAAAACTAGTATTTGGTTTGATGGGAGGAAGAATGATGGATCTATCCTTTAATAAATTTTCCAATACGAAAGAATAAGGATCCCCAATGGGAGTGTAACTCTTTTGTTCATACTGATATTAAAAATTATGCACCGAAGAGAGATTAGAAGAAGGTTTAGGTTGATTGGCTAGATGAAAAGGGATAGATTTTAAAACCACCGCATTAGCGGATCCTTTTAGCTTGGGATAGTTGCTGGGTGGTCTAGAAGAAGACTCGTTTGATTTCAAGGCATTATTTTTGTTACACAATTTTAGTTTGTCTTCTTCGAGGGCATGGATCTCATGCTTCCTATCCATGGGAAAATCCTTGTCAAACATATGAAATATTTTAACCTGAAGAGTTGAGGAAATGTGCTTGGCACATGCCCTCATAAAAAAATCTATGAGCTCAGGCTGCGGGTTAAAGAAGGAAAGTTGGTTGATTAGACTTCGCCACCATACGAATGAAATCAGTGATAGACTCATTGTCATATTGACAAATCAAATATGAATTTTTGATAGAGACCTTTTTTAAAATGTTTATCGAAAAGTGATTAAGAAAGGTTTGTGCCAATTGATTAAAGGAAAAGATCAAGTGCTTAGGAAAATTATTGTACTAGTATAAGGTGGGTCCCAATAGGGACATGGGAAATGTATGGAGAAGCAAGGCATCATCATGGAATATTAGGTAACAAGTGTCATCTAAATGAAAGAAAGTTTTATTATGGCTCCTCCTTACTATTGAAGCGGTTAAATTTAGGTAGCTCCCTATTGTGCGGGATATGGATGAATAGTTACAGCGTAATGGATGCATTCGATACAAATCTCATCATATGTTAAGACATTATAGGACCAAAAAACTGAAGCCTCAAGCATCTACATTTTATCCATCATCATTTTAATGAGATCCATTGTGGGGTTTGATTAAGGGATGCCCCCTCAAGTATAAGGATACTGACAAGAAGAGTGGGTCATAAAAGGCATAACAGTATGTGGTGGTGCCGAGTACATGAATTGAGATGTAGGTATGTAGGAATTAGTGGATGAGGAGGGAATATACCCTAAATATGCCATTGAGGTGATGAGTTGCATTTGAGGTAAGGTGGAAGTGGGAGGGGATTGTAGAAAGATCCTCATGGTGATAGGTGGAAGATTTTGGGGAATAGAGACCACCAAATTCTAAAATTGAGTGGAAGAGGTCAACTCAACTGGTGGTTTTTTAGGAATAGGTACATAAGATACTGATGATGATATAATAGGAGTAGTGGATATGGGTACTATAGATGTTAGTGGGAGAGAAGATGTCAAGGATGTAGATGTTATGCGAGAAGTAGGTGGTTGTGAAACTGGAATAGGAAATCCTAGAGTAGTTTCGGTGGTGACATTAGCATTTCCCAATATGGAAAAGATGGTAGAAATGGTGAGTATGGAAGTGGGAATTCCATAAAGGGGATGACATGATGAGTCTCGGGTGGAAGAAGTAGTAAGGTAACGTTGCAAGGCCTCAGTTTTATGATCAAGGAATCTAGTGAATTTATCATCACCTTCAGGTATGGTCGCAAAAAAATTAGTATTCATTGGAGATAAAATTGAAGGAGATGAAGAGATAGAAAGAAAAGGTATACAAATTGGGTGAAAAGAAAGAGTTCACACCTGTTTATGAGTCTGAACGATACAAAAGGATTGAAAATAGGAACTTTGAGCTCTGTCACAATAAAAGAAACCCAGAAATAGACTTTTGAAAATGTATGGAAGATGAAGTTAGGTCACTATTTTTCACAGAAAATCAGAAACATAGAGATTGATATTAGTCAGTGAACCAGTGCCGGAAAAATAAAATGACAAATGTAGGATGTTGAACCGATGTCGATAGGGTAGATTAGATCTAAACTTAATAAATTTTAAATTTGTAAGAAAGAATTTTATCAAAAGAATATGAGAACTAGGATATGTATACCAATTATAATATAACACACTCAGAGAACCAGAATTAGCTGATTGTGATGGACGAGTGTGAAAAAAAAGAAAGAAAAGTGATGAAATACTATTCCACACCTCAAATAGAAGAAGACAAGAAATAAATTCAAAAATCCAACAAGCAAAATCTAACAAACAAGTTATCCTAGGAATAATATTTTAGTGTTTTAATGGCTTAAGCCTTAGGATTGTTTGTTAATAAATAGAATGGAATGGATATAAGATACCTAGAAGAAAACTATGCATGGTTTAAGGAATGTTTTGGTGGGGTACATGCTTGATATACCTTTCAGTATGTGAGGTCTGAGCTCTGATATGAAAATCAAGCTAGAACACTAGTCGGGGACCATAGTCAACATGTGTTTAAATACTTGATAGATTATTCTTGGGATTTGGGGAAGGTTTAAGAAATGTGTTGTTTGTTTAAGTGATTTAGAAAAGTGTGTGCAAAAGTGGACTACACTTAATTACCCAATCATCAACAGGTCATGACCTCCATTATATTTGATTGCTAATTAGACTATGTGAGCTAAATGTAATAATACACAGGATGCAATGCAATAATTTTAAACCCAAAGAGAAATATTGAGATTGGATGATAAGAATAGTGAATAGGAAAATAGTATTACTTTCGATCATGCAAGAAATAAAAAAGTAAGAATGATTCATTTTAATTTTCCCTAAATGAAATATGACTTTTAGAGAAAATAGAAGAGAGAATGTTACCAAAAAGAGATTTAGTGAATATTTCAAAAAGGAAACTATTAGAAATGTAATATTATATGAATTATAAGGAACCCACAAATTATGAGGGCCCCATACTCGCAAACTTGAGTTTGATGACTGTAATCAAAGTAGAGAAATAAAAACTCTCCGTAGAGCATAAACCCAAAAATGTAATTGTCAAGGTGTTGATTGAATGCTAAAGATGTGAGATCAAAGAATGCCAATCGAAAAGAAGAACCCGGGAAAATAGTTGAAAATTATTTTTTAAAGAAACCAATGTCAGTTCCTTAATAGATGCCGTTCGAGGAATAATCGATGTCAGTTAGGGAGAAATAGTCTTATTTTCTACAAATATCATTTTTTCTCCCTTTTTGGCGCGAGTCAAGAATGGTTTTGGGTTAGGGGTCTTGATTGTTGTTAAATCAGAAGGGAATTTTGTGGGATATTTTTTTGGAAATTAATATTAGGTTTATAATATGTCTTAGTTAGTTACGGAGAATGATGAATCAGTCTTAGTTATTAAAAAGGCTTGGAATGGGTCTAAGGTGAGGTGGAGGGGTGAGGTAATAATTAATCCAATATAGGTAATTAGATTAATAAAAATATGTGAAAGGGTTATATGGTAATAAGGTATGTAATAAAAGGGGACCTAGAGGGTGTCGTCCCAATTTTGGGTGTCTACGCCTATCTCCTGGTTAGAAAGACTATACATGATTTCCCATCTTCTCCTCCTTCCCATACTAGCATTAGTAAAAAAATTTATCATTGATAGTCACACATAACAATATTAGAAAAAAATAGGCCACGTAAAATAAATTATAATACTACTGACTTGCATCTATGAAAAAAAACTATAAAGAACAAGTAGGAGCAAAACAAGAATAAGAAAGAGCATAAAGAACAAATACAAGAATGAGATAGCTATTACAAAAGGTGAATGAGTTAGTCTACATCATATTCCAGGAGTTAATTTGTAAAAAGATTCAATGAGCCCTATGAACCATAAGTTTGAAGGTCTTTACCTACCCATTTTCTATATAAATTTTAATTCAGAATATCTCACTAAATATTCCATGAAGCTCATAAAATATTAGGTCAAATGCCTTGAAATTTTTTTATAACTTAGGGAAGAATACATATACAAATTAGAGATTATTTTTATATGAATTTTTTTTTTCAGTGCATTAAAAAACAAAGTGTGTTTTTTAGCATCTTGAAAAATAAAAAGATAACAACATAGAAGGATAGTTTAGGGTTACAATAATTGATTTTTTAAATATTGAAAAGTAAAACATTATGAGGTTTCACTGTGTTTTCCAAACTATTTGAAAACACAATGTGTTTCCCCACATGTTGGAAACAACATTTTTTTTCAACATGTTGCAAAAAACATTGTGTTTATAACATTTTGAAAACCACAATGTGTTTTTCAACATGTTGAAACACATAAATGTGTTTTAACATGTTTAATAACATATTGTGTGTTCCACCATGTTGAAAGACATGGTGTGTATTTGAAATAGTATTATGTGATTTTTTTCATTTTTTACTTTTATTTATGAAAAGTAAATAGAAATGATATGTTAATCTATGATATAATATTTTTTGTTTAGCTTCGCTTGATATGTTATCTTAGGAAGTATGTGGACTAGTTGACAATTTGAATTTTCTATTAAGAAAAGGTATAAGAAGATGGAAAATTACATAAGACTTGCTCTAGATGTCAATGATGCCGAAAATGTTATATGGGTAGTTAAAAAAGTGACAAAAACATCCAACAATTGTTCCTCTAGGAATAAGTAGTGGAACTCTCTCTATAATTAAAAGTGATAAGTTCAATGAAGATACTAAAGTGTGGAATGAAAAAAGTGTCAAACTATGAAAGGATTAATTGTTGTCTATCCCAAGGAATATATAGAAACACCATGGACATGAATACATTTTTGGGAGGATTTGTGTTTTCCTTGGTAAATGATCATGTGTGGGTTCATGAATGTGGTTCCATTAGCTACAAAAAAAAATCTAGGTGTTACCTATAAGTGGTGATTCAACGGTACTTATCTGAACTATTAATTAACACATTTCATCACTTTTACCTCCTATTAAATATGGAATTCACTCTCGATGAGTCATGCATACATAGCCCTGAATATTACATATTCACATACTCCTACAACCTATTGAAATCATATTTAGTATGTAACACTATGAATATGTTTTGTTCGAGATTTAATCCCAGTTTTATCCTTTAGTATATCTTAGGATTAAAATTTGGGTGAAAATGGGAACAATGAAAAAATATCAATTTTTTTTATTTCTTTGTTTGAATACTATAATACCTAACAATTACATTACCATTTTTATTCTTTGTATTTGATAAAATTGGAAAAATTTGGTCTAGCAATTATGAATTTCCCCAGGTCTAATGTAATGCCCATTTTTGTGCAATGCTATTCAAGCTGTAATTAGGTCAATTATAGTATCTTTCCTTTATGGTGTTAATCATGTTTATTTCGGCACATGGTGCCTAATTTCTAGTAACTTGGAAGTTGTATTAATATATGAATATCTAATGAGATTAGGACTATTACTATATATACGTTTATAGTTTTCATTATGCTTAAAACAAACTAGAAAGTTGTGTATTTAATGAGGTATATTAAAACCTTGGTGTATTTTAATCATTTTATAATATAATATGAACCTTTTAGTTAAAACTACAAACCAAATGATGGATAAATTAAGAGGGTTATAATTATTTGTTTTAAAACTATATATAAATAGGTATTGTTTGATTGAGTAAATCCTAGAAATAGATAGTGGAAGGACTCAAAGAAAGAATCATAATGGCTGATATTATAATGTTTGAAAATGGTAAAGTAATGGAGAGAATAAATTAATTTCTAAAACATTATATTTATAGAAATATATTTTTTAAAATATATTAGAGGAACTTAAATTGGTTTCAAGTGGTCTAGTTATGGGTGTATGTGTCTGTCAAATTAATTCTAATAATGAATGGTGAAATGATGAGTGATTGATAAGCATGTGTTTAAGTAATGAAATTTTATTTAGTCTATATGAATATTTAACTATAAATATTATAATAAATCTTCATGCTAATTGTGATGAACTAAATCGATGTTTGCGAAATTGATTTTGAAATCAATATATACTGAATTGTGTGTGAATTGATTGATTTTTGTGAGTTGATTTATATTTTATATTGTATGATTTTTCATGTGGGGATGATGCTTCATTGGTATCTTGTAGGTGAGGGACAGGTATATTCATGAACACTATAAAATACCAAATTGAGATGGGGAAGACCAACAACCTAGAAATAAAAAATTGTAACCAAGGTCACCCATTGAGAAATATGTGTGTGTGTGTGTGTGTGTGTGTGTATGTGTGTGTGTGTCTTGCTAATGTAAAAGTGACCTCTTTTATTTGTTTCGTGATATTTAATTTTTTTTTGGCCTTCATGTGGAGTACCACATCCCATTTTATTTTATAACCCTTGTGATTTTAGTTTAATGTTTTTTCCTAGTTTGTATTATTTTAATTTAATGCCTTTAAGTTAATATTTTTTAAAATCAATATTTTAAGTTTATTTATTTATTTATTTTTTATAAAATAAATCGTGTTTTAACTTATGGAAATATTTGTAAGAACTTATAAATTTTTCCTTGAGCATGATCATTTAATTTATTGTTATCTTGAAATATCGGATTTGGCCTTTGGAGCAATTTTGGAAAGTGTGTGGGAGAGGTTTACCTTGTCCTACACTACCAAAATTTCTTCCAAGCCCATGCCCATTACATAGGTAGGTTTTTCAAAGGATATTTATTCTCTTTTATTTGTGGTTAGAGAAATTTTGTCCTCATTTTCACTCCATGTTTTTATTATGAGTGTTTTCTTTTGACTTTGGGGAGAGGATTCTTTTTTGAATGATGGAATTTGTGTTTACCAATAAACCTCCTTACATGTGAAATGATTTTTTAAAGTAATATATTTTAATCTTATTACACATTCTTAATGGGGCTTGGCTTGTGTACACTTACCATTTCGGAGATTACATGGGTTTTCCTTGTTGCAAATCCTATTTGGACTCAACCTCACCTTCCCTATTAAAATTCTATAAATAAGATAGAATTGAGAGGATAAATGGATTCCATAAATTTTATTTGGAATATTTTGTTTTTTTCCTTGGTTTTTTAAAGCTTTGGAAGTGTTGGAGTTATTTCTTATTTTTTGGAAAGATCCATATAGAGGACAAGATTTCTCCAAGGTAGGCTCTTATTTCCTTATTTCCCTTATTTTCCTTGTTATTTATTATTTTTATTGTGCATTTTGTAATGGTTTTGGGTATTTTTTTTTGTAGTGATTGGCTAACAGGAATGGTGTGAAGAGGTGTTGTAAAATATGAGTAATTTTAGAGGAAAAGGAATTAGGAATATATTAGGTTTAATGTGTTGTTTGTTGGAGCTAAAAGGGGTTTGAATTAGTTATTCTAGACTAACTTGGAGGGAGTGTGGGATGGGAAATAGGATACTTATTGGAGCTAAATGGGTAATACAAATATGGCTTTGTATTTATAAGGTTTTGGTTTTATGAAAGAAGGAATATTGGTTTTGATCTTATTGTCATCCCATTTGGGAGTTAAAATGGAGCACCATAGTTTATTTCATCTTCTATGGGGGGCATAATTTTACATCCCAAGTATGTTTCTTTAGAGTTTTTAACTTTTGATTCTATTTAAAGGTTATTATTGCTAAATATGGCTATAGATGTGTTATTTTTGAATTTTTTTTTGTGGCTCAGGGTGTGAATGGGAAGAGAATCCTTTTTCCATTGAGAAGGTTGGGTGGTAAGCATTTCTCCCATCTCTTTTTGGTCAAGAGAATGTGTTGAACTTGTGAAGAAATATATGCGTGGAAGACTTGATACTGAAGGAATATATTGTGTATTATTTTCCCTTTGTTTTTCTAATTAGATTAGGTAATAAGCATGGATCAGATCCTGAAGGCCTTACAAAAAAGAATGCATTGTGAAATATCACAAAAAAATGCAAAAAGAGGGATAAGACCATAATGAGTTAAACCAGATGAAGTCAAGATAAATAAGGTTTGGAAACCAAGCCATAGAAAGAGACAAAAATATATAGTCTACTACCAGACTAGATTTGTTCACCAAAAAACAACAAGAAGTTCAAGAATAGAGATAGAGAAGAGTTATATTTTAGTGATCACTGTGAATAGTCACATTGTTTTTTTCCTACTTGAATGATAAAATAAGATGCTTAAATTTTTTATTTCGGGATGTATATTATGATCTTTGTCACTTCAAGTAAATTCAGGAAAATAAATGGATTATAATATTTAGAAGATTTTTTTTTGGAAATTTTTTATGCTTATCTCTCTCTTGTCCTCTTAAAAGGGTTATTTACACAAATGAAAACTCTGTTTATAATGTTATTACAAACAATGGTATCATTGTGTATTTAGTTGAATGCTATGAAATAAGGTTGTATCAAAAATAGTTGTAACACTTCTCTTAGATTATAGCTAAGCATTGAAAGGAATATTTTATAATTGTGTCAGCTTAATAGGTGATAAAATAATTATAGATCCTTAATATGAAGGCTAACTAAGGAATTGGAATTTATAAATGTTATAAAATTACATATTTAGAGAACATATAAAGTTTAATTATATATGGGAATTTTATATATGTACATATATATATATGTGTGTGTGTGTATATATATATATATTGATGAGTAGAATTGAAAGTAGATTATGTATGTGTACAATAGTGATTATTTAACCTATATTATTTAATCCAATAGTTATTTATGTGTAATAGCTAAAAATCCTCCTATTCATAGGACTTTTTGGGTGCCTAAAACCCCTCTACAAAAGTTTAAAAAAATTGATGGGCTAAACAACAAGGAATGAGACAAAGAGGAAAATCTAGTAGACCTCAATCTCAAGGTAGGATGAGGTACTCGAAATGGTTGAAATCCATCTAACAACAAGAATAGATTCCAAACAAGATTTATTTCAAGACATAACTTTATCTTTCTCTCCTTTGGGTGAAGATTATTCTCATAATACTTTTAGGGAATCCATTTTTGAAGAATCAGTCAATGTTAAAGATGATGCTTTGACAAAGGACCTCCATATAAGTTTTTTTTGTAGTGTTTGAATAGCCTAATAACAAAGGGGATGAAAATAATTTGAATGAGGATGCTTTATCAAAGGACTTGCAAGGATCAAAAGTGCCTGAAAAATAAAATAATGAAGGAGATAATGGTACTGTGACTAGTGATTCATTGCAAGAAGATATCCAACACTTTGAGTCAGATGGAGAAGTTGAATAAATTATCCCCCATACAGTTTCATAACAATAGAAAAATTACAAGGCTAAATCTTCTCCCTCATCTATATTAAAGAAGAATAATGGTGGCATGCTAAAGACTCCTAGCCTAGAAAAATACAAAGGAGAGATCACCCCCATGAAAAGTAGTATACTGGTGGAAAGCACCAATACTCTGTCACATGAGTTTACTATTGTAAAATCCATAAATGCTTTGAAGGAATTCTTGATGCCTTGTTATTTGATAAGAAAAAGTCACTTGGCAATGGGATTTAGTCTTGTTCCAGGGTCACTATATCTTCCTATACAAAATCCAATATAGGGGCCAACACCACAAAGGGAAGACAAATGAACAATGAATAGAGAAAAAAGGAGATATATAAGGATCTTACTGATGTAACCCAATCCACATTAGACCATTTTGTACACACCTCCCCCTACATATTTTAATGAAAATTATATCATGGAATATAAGAGGCCTTAATGAGAGTGGTAAACAATTCACTTTTATGGAATTAAGAAAAACCTACAAACCAACCATTATGTCAATCCAGGAAAATAAGATGATTTTTGAATATATGAATTATTGTAGCCAAAACATTTCAAAAAAAGTGGAATGGACTTATTGTGATTCTAGAGGGGCATCTAGAGGTATTGATGTTCTTTGGGACCCAACCTTAATCTTTTTCAAGATGGTATACTCCTCCACTTATCCCCTTGTTGTTTCTTTTCAAACTCCTAATAGCTCAATATTTTAGATCTTTTCTATTATGTATGCTCCTAATACTCTTCTTGGTAGAAGGAAACTTTGGAAAGATATATAAAATTTCTAAGCTCACTATGATAACTAGCATTGATTGATCATGGGGAAATTTCAAAACTCCTCTTTATCCATGCTAAAAAGAAAGGTGGTTCTTATGATCATACTATTGTGATGGATGATTTTGTATATTTTATTTCTCACTCTAATCTCTTTGACCTAGAGCTCTAGGTCAGCCCTTAATCTTGGTCTAATTAAGAGACTAAGGGGATGAGAACATTCAAGTGTGGCTTGACCGGGCCATTATTTATGGTGACTGGCTTTTTGTCTCAAGGTGTTAACCTTTTTTCTCTTCGCGAGAATCATTTAATATCATAACCCCATTATGTTGAACATGCTTAACACTAAAAATCATATCCACTCTTCATTCAAGTTTTATAAAATGTGGCTTTACCACCTAGAAATTAAGGAAAAAATCAAGGAATGGTGGGGTTTAGAAATGGATAATACAACACAATTCATGTTCATCGAGAAGCTTTAAAATGTCAAAAATAAATTAGCAACATGGAATAGGAATTTTTTTGGTAAATTTTTCACTCAAAATAAAAAAAGTAAAGGAGGATTTGGCTACATTGGAAAAAAGGTTTACAACTGTAGGTATGTCCCATGAAGATTATATTAGAGAAAAATATTTCTTGTTTGATTTTCATAATCTTTTTTCTAGAGAAGAAGACTTTTGGAGGTAGAAATTTGGGGATCTATGGCTTAAGGATAGTGATATAAAAACCAAGTTTTTTTCATATGACAACACTTATGTATAGGGCTCACAACAAGATTTTTGAAGTCTCCATTCTTGACAGATCTTTTAGTTCATATTAGAACATTATCCAAAGAGGGAGCTCTTAGCTTCTATAAAAATATATTAAATGAAACCTCCTCCTTGTCCTCCGAGGAAGGTACTGCTTTATTAGACAATATTACTCATGATCTCTAAGATCAAGAAGACGTCAACATTCTAAGAAAACGTGTCACCTTGGAGAACATATAAAAGGTGGTCTTCTTACTAGAAGGGGACAAATCCATAATACTAGATGAGTTTTAAGAAAATTTCTTATAATAAATGTTGGGATATTTTCTCGGAATATCTCCTTAAAGCGACTAATGAATTTTTTAGGGCAGGGAGAATTCTTAAATAAATTAATAATACTTTCATTTTTTTGGTACCTAAGAAAATAGGAGCTAAGGATTTGAAACATTTCATGATTATTATCCCTGCAAATATCTTATAAAATATCTTCACTAAAATTCTAACTATGAAAATCCAACCGCTACTCCCTAACATTATCTCCAAATATCAGGGGGTTTCGTCTATGGTAGGATTAGCCAGGATGGTGTTGTGATGGCTCATGAAACCATCCATTTGATGGAAAAGAGCAAAAAATTTGGCATGGCCTTAAATTTAGATATGATTAAATCCTTTGATAGTCCCATGGATTTTCCTTAACAAAATGATGGAACAATTTTATTTTAATACTTATTTTCGAAATATTATTAGACCTTGCATCTCCACTCCCAAATTCTCTGTTATCGTCAATGGTACTATAGTGGACTTCTTCTCAATTAATAGAGGTATAAGGCGGGGAGATCCTATTTCTTCCCCTACTCTTCATCATTATGGTAGACAATCTCAGTCGTACTCTATCTAGATCTATCTCCTTGGGCTACCTCAAAGGCTTCAAACCCACTTCTCTAGAGATCACCATTTCCACATTAGAAATTTTCTGATGATACTAATCTTCCTCTTCTTACTTCTCTTCTGGAAGCAAAAATGATGAGTACTATTCTTAAAACTTATGAGGAGGCTTTGGGACAACATATTAATTTTGACAAAATCTCACTCTATTTTTTGAATAATCCTCCCAACAGGAAAATAAAAATTTCTCAAATTTTGTGTTGTGAGATAAAATTTCTCCCCACTACCTATCTTGTTCCTCCTTTGGGTACTAACAAATTATCTATTAATTTTTAAAATACTTTTCTCGACATGTTCCAAAAGAATCTAGCTGGTTGGAAAGGGGCCATTCTCTCCAATGAAGCAAAATGTCTTCTTATTAAGAACACACTACAAAACCTACCTATCTAAATCATGTCTTAATTCCTACTTCTGTTATTGATAGGATTGATAGAATTACAAATAAATTCCTGTGTACTAGGACTGAGGAGAAAAAAATATTCCACGTGGTGGCTTGGGAGAAGGCGTGTACCAACAAAAGAGTGGGTGGATTAGGGATTAATAAATTCATGAAAATGAATGCTACTCTCATCTCCAAAATGAGATAGAGGATCCTCAAGGAAGAAAATACTTGGAATGACCTCATCTGAGCCAAATATCTTGAGCACGCTAAAGCTCAATATTTTCTGAAGAATGAAACTCTCTACTATGGTTGTTTCTTTTAGAATAATTTGGTTAAGACTAGAAGGGACCTATAGGTAGAATGAAAATGGAACCTGGGTAATGGGGAGGAGATTCTTTTCTTGGAAGATAGTTGGGTGGATTTGGAAATCCTTAAAAATAGAAAATCCTATGAGCATTTCAAAAATATCCTTAAAACAAAAGTTAAACAGAAGGTTAGTGACTACATTTATAGTGTTGATGGATGGATCCAATTGAAGGATTTAAACTCTAATATTTCTTGTCATAGAGAGATTATAAAGGACTTACAGAAAAATACTAAGCCACATACCATTCATCCAAACGAAAACTAAAGATGATTTTATATGAATCGAATCATTTGATGGAGAACACTCAGTGAGAATAGGATACCAATTGTATTTTAATGAAACTGCTTGTGGATTTAACTGGAGAAATATTGTTTATAATGAACTTGCTCCCAAAATTAGCCATTTCCTCTGGTTTTTTTTGAATAAGAGAATCATTACCATTGAAAACCTCATTAAGAGGGAATCCACCATGCCTAATAGATGATACCAATGTAAGAAGGAGAAATAGACAATCCACCACCTTCTCTTGATTGCCTTATTGTTGTTGCTTATGGAAACTTTTCTTTAGTAGTTTTGCCATATACTGTTTAATTCCTGTTGATATTTTTCAATCCTAGGACTAGTGGAAGTCTCCTTTTAAACATGTAATGCTCAGGATGATTTAGAGGATCATTTTTCCCCACACCATCTAGAGAATCTAAAAGGATTACAACTCCATCATTTTTAGAAATACCAGAAAACACAACAAAAGGATCTTAAATGAAATTACAGTTGCATCCAAGGAGAACACTATTAAACTTAATCCACCCAAGAATTCTAAGTATTCCAAGGAAGAAGATAGGTTCTTAATTTCTTGTAATATTGATATTCATAAGGTTTAAGTTCGAACACCCATCATTTACAATTCTCTTGTTTAATGGATTTCCCCCACCTCAAGGTTGGCACACATTGAATTGTGATGATACCTTTAAGGGAAACCCTAGAGTAGCTGGTTGTTGTGGTTTAATTTAAAACCATATTGGACATCTCCTTTCCACTTATGCAGGTCCCATGGGTACATAATCAAATAACTATGTTGAGGCCCTTTCCACTCTTTGGGGAATCAGAACTATCAGGGATCTCAATGTAAGTAATTTAATTATTGAGGGAAACTCTATTAACATAATGAAAAACCTCATAGGCACCCAAATCTCCATTTAGACCATAAAATATTTCATCAACAAGGCGAAGACCTTAGGTGAAGGGTTTAATAACATTAATATTTTCCACACCTATAGGAAAGGGAATAATTTTTCTGACACACTTGTAAATGATGATGTCATCAATAATAAATTTAAAATTGAGCATGATCATGGGAAAATATATCATACAGCAAGAGCCATCGTTTACAAGGAAGCCAAGGCGACATGTCCACTCAATTAAGTCCTGATGGTGGATTTTCCATGTGTGGAGAAATGATGTAGTGTAGTCTGAGCATTCAAGAGATATCTCACCCAAATGAATCATTTTTCCTACCTTTTTTATTTCATCTTTATAGACGAGCTGCTAGGAATCTTTCTAATCATTATTCACAATATCTGGAAGCTCTATAGGTCCATTGTCTTAGATTTGTGTGTTCAGGATCCGATATTGTTGTTGTTGATGGGTCAATTTCTAGTTGCGACCAATATTTTGTTACCCTATCCATGAATATTCATCTCAAAATGGGTGGACCCCCTTGTCATGTGGAGATAATTTGTGAAACCTTCTTGAAGTAGAATCAAGAATTATGGAAGGCCCTTGATGTGGATGGCTTCATAGACTTCAAACAAAGTATAAAAAGGCATGATAAGCACATCTCTCTCATATTTTTCAGAAAATGGAAAGATATGGTGATTACATTCAAGGGGAAGGCATTTACCATCACTGAGATATTTATTTGATTCATTACCTTTTTAGGTATGGATGGCATTAAGTTATACAAAAATAAATTCGATAAGGATGCCAAGGAGAAAACATTTGTGGAGGGAGAATAAGCCCTGAAGATTGGGAAATCTGGTATACTTTTCTTTTCTATCCCCCTATATGGAGATGTTGCTAAAATGGTTATGAGGCACATCACATTGGTATGGCATTACTCATCTCTGCCACTCCATCACCTGGTCCTTCTAAACCATTTCAACTGTTCTACCAAGGCCAATTTCTCTTATTATATTCTCCATTCACTTGCAAAAATTTTCCTTGATGTACAAGCTCATCTATGTGGTCTCCCCCTTCATCAAGGGGTTATCTTCCTTGTACACCAATACTTCCTTAATGTTGTGGAAAATAACCATATTTAACCATTAGCCCCCATTCTCAATAGCCTAGGGTCAGAACAAAAAATCCTAGCATCTAGGACTCCACCTCTGACCCCCCTGCAAAAAGGTTATTGTGTAGTGACACTAAGGGTAAAGATATTGATGTGGATGAAAATATTCTACATATCACTTAGTCTACCCTTAATGATTAATAAATATTTGACTTAAAGTCACAATTGAAGTAGCAGGATGACACTATCAAGGGAATAGATGACGACGTTTAATTTCTACATAATGAAGGAAGTAAGGAGGATTTGGACCCTTTTTTTCTTTCAAGGCTTAAGGATAATTTGGATACTCTCACTAATCAACACAGTATCTTAGAGGAGAGAGTGCAACAATTAGTGACCAAGAAGATCAACTAGATCTCCTTGAACAAACCTGTTGCCATGTAAATGTGCAATATGGAAATTGAAAATTTCCAAGCATGACAACAATACCCCAGTGTTAATTTTTTAAAGTTCCATCATTCAAAGACACCCTGGGTCTGCTCAATCAGTCTAAATGACCACATGAATAATTTAATCTCATCCCCCTAGGTGATTTTAGGGAGTTCTGCAAAGATACTATCTTCTGACAGTATTGGGAAGGGCTATCGCCGACCTTCCCAGGATTGGACCAACCACCTTAGAGTGGAACGAAAGGGTAAAAGTAAACATGGAGGTGAATTGAAGACCTTAAAACATCATGGAAATGGTTTTGGAATATTTTGGGAAGTTTTGAGAAACTTGGAGCATTTTGAGAAAAATTAGGGTTCACAAGCCTAGGAAGTACATGGGTCTAAAACAACTCCTAGACTTCATGAGATGATTCTAGGAGCTCCAGATGGAGTTATAAGAAAAAAAAAAACTTCTGGAAAGAGGATTCAAAGACATACATTATGGTGGAATAATATTTTTCATAACACCTTGGCACATAGGATTGGCAGGTAGTTTTTATTAGGTACAAGTGAAGTCTCAAATCAAAAATACAATTTTTAAAGGATCATATGGATGGATTAAGACATGATACCCCCACCAATAGATTCAAAATTCCATTTCCAGTTAGGATCATATAAAATTTTACCAATAAATTCCATCGGGAGGTCAAGTTATCTTCTTTCTAAGTTGCCCTCTCAAAGGCAATTCAGGACTTAATCATTTTTTGGGTGGACACATGTCAGCACTAGAAGCTTAGTGGGATTTAATGTCCCTAAAGTTCTTGAGGTCAGGTACATCAACCATTGAAAAATTCTCCCAGCCCCCCAGGAGCATTTTTGGAGCATCCATTCCGTACCGTCAAATCTAGTACCACATGTCAGCACCAGGACCACCGTGGAAACTAATGTCCCCTTATTTCCTTGAGGTGGGGGACATTATACATGGAAAAATGTGCCCATTTTCTATGGGGAGTCATTTGGACACCCATGTGACCAACGTTTAGCACCCAGGTACATTTTTGGAGCATCCATTCCCTATCGTCGGATCAAGCACCACGGGTCAGCTCCAGGACCACCGTGGAAACTGATGTTCCTTATTTCCTTGAGGTGGGGGGACATCAGACATGGGAAAATGTTCCCATCTCCTATGGGGTGTCATTTTGACACCCATGTGACCAAATTTCAGCTCCCAATGTTTTAAAGGAACTTTTCTCCCCTTCATTCTCTATCGTCGGATTGCCGCCCACGTGTTGCCATCGTGCTCATTATGGGAATTGATGTCCCTCATGTCCCTAAGGTTAGGGACATCAAACATGAAAAAATTCACACCAACTCCAAGTCAATTTTTTTTTTAAATTCTAACTGTTAGTTGCTTCTTGCTGGTTCTTGTTGTTTCTCCATTACCAAAAGAAAACTATAGAGAACACCAGTTCACCACTCCACCATTGCCAATGCTAAAAAAAGCTTCACCACAACAATTAAATCCTCTAATCCATGGTGATACACAAGTATCAGAATAATAATTCATCGAGATAAGAAGAAATGGAGAATAGAGAATAGGAACAGTGGAAATCCCCATTGCCGTAAAACAAATATTTGAACATATCTTGCAAATCGGTGCTCAAATTGTTGAACTATTTGTTGCTGAGTTTTTATCTCTTGAATGCCATTAAAAAATCATATTAAAACCCCTTCCATCAAGGAACATTCAAAGTGAACAAATCTCATTTTTTTCTCAACGAAAAAAGTGGGATTTCCTGTCAAACCAGTTGACAGATTGAAGTAAGATCACACGTGAAGCACCAGAATAAAAAACCCACATCATAAATATAATTTTATTCAAAAATGGAGGAGGAAACCATACCTACAATTTTGAAGTCCATTAATGTCTGCCATACCTAGAAGCACTACTAGGTCTAAAAATTAAAACTTTAAAATCTCCTAGACTATTAAGTGGGTGGGGGCCGAAATTTTAGAGGGGTGATATTGGGAAAAAAACCCATATAAAAAAAAATTGTTCCACATCAATCCAACTCCCAGAGGCCAACTTTGTAAAAATAACATATCTACTACATAGGAACTGATATTTTGGGAAATTCATTGCGATAAGAACCTGCGAAGGAGACAAAGACATTGGAGGTGCACTATAGCTGAGAATTCTCCAGGACAGAAATTTTTGGCACTTTCTAAAAATAGTAAGTGGGCCCTTGAGAACCTTCTAAAAATAGAAAGCTGATCTAGAAAGAACATGGAACACAGGGAGAAAGAGGAAAACTAAGCTGTAGCATCTTGTTGAAGATCGGGGGACTTACTTTTTCACACTTACTAAATATAGTAAGTTGCTTTTTCAAAAATAAATCATGAAGAATAAATGGAAAGGGAAGAATCTGACACAACCCTTTTCTTCTGAGTAAGCAAAAGTGTCATCTCTATCATAATACTATACAGAGTATGTGAAAGTGAGGATGTCAATAGTGTCTTTCGACACTAATTTCATGCTTCAATTGATATACGAGAGGTGTAATTCACAATTGCATCCACTGGGGATCATTCACAAGATGATTCATTAGGATCCTATCTGAATCAGTCAAGTAATGTGACAACATTGAGGGGAGTCAAGATAATATTTTTTTAGAATGGATCTCCATAGTGATTCCTATGGTCCCCAAATGAGTCATGTGACAATTTATTTACACACAATGTTCACACATCATACAGTGTACCAGGAATTTGAAGATTTAGAGTTTCACTACATTTGGAGCTTTCCAACAATGAGGATCAACAGACTTCATCGAGTGACATCTCTTCTTCCTATCTTTCCCTCTCTTCTTTCTCTCTCCATTCTAATTCTTCATCATATGTCATCATTGTATTTTGTCTTATTCACTTAAGTTACCTATTTCAAATTTGTAAAAATTATTTTCTCAAAATTATAAAAGAAATAATTGATTCATGGAAAATGAAAGGTCATGAGTAGAATATGGAAACCAAGAGTCATGTGAGGTAGATGAAGAGTCATATTCTACTCTATAAATTTTAATGCCATTACCATTTCAAAGGTTTGGCGATTGATATTGTAAACTCAAGAGTGCATTGTAATTAGAGAAAGCAAAGGAGATATCCATTTTCTTCTACTTTTCCCCCTTCTCAATTTCCTCTATTTCTCCATTATGTACAACTTTTGTTTGAGAAATTAATTAAAAGAGGAGTTTCTATCTTTCTTTGACTAAGAGATTTCTTGATACTTTGTGTTCATCAAATATTATTTTGTCTTAATGATGCTTACAAAGTTTTTTCTTCTCATAAATACATGTGATGATACTTTTGACTAGTGTGTGTAGGAATTTGATTTCCTGCCCACAACATTAGTTCTCCTACCTCAATTTTCATTCCCTTTCCTACTTTTAGACAAAGTCTTCCCTAGCCAAATATTTCTAGCTTTGCCACAGGGTCAGTGGAGTGCCCCTGTTGGAACCCTGGTCAAAAGGCCACCATAGAAATCCACATTTTCTCATGCATAAATATACGGAAGCTGCACCAGTTAAGTAGAGGGACTTAGATTCCTAGAGTGTTTGCAAGAAATACACAAGTTTTTCTAACCAAAAAAATTTCTTGCTAAAAAAATCACTGTTTGATTATATTCAAATTCAAGCAAAATAGATATATGACATAAAATGCATTGTAGAGGATATAAGGTTGGAAAAATCAAGAAGAAGGCAATAACATCACGTAGCAAAGACCTTACCAGGAAAAATGACATCAATTGATATAAGGCCTTAAAGGATGCTCAGAAAGTATTTAACAAGTTTCTCAAATAGGTCTTTGTTGTTACTTGGTTTTTTGTCTCAACACTATTATAATGGGGTTTTCTTATTGTTGTTTTACTGTTTTGTGTCTGTAGTTAGATTTCTTGTACAAATTTTCCCCCCTGCCTTGATCTTTACTGTCTCATCTAGCTTTTTAAAGATGTTTTTTGTTGTGGTGTGGCCTTCACTTATTAAGAAACCACAATGCTTTCATTGTTTATCCTCTCTTTTGAGCCTTTTTGTACTACATGGTATGGTCTGCTTCAAAACCATTTACTAATAATAAAAAATTATATATAACATATATAATAATTATTTATATCTGCTATAATATATATCATATTTATTATATATTATAGTAAATAATAATAAACGAAACTTATATACATATATATAATTCTTTTAAAGATATATATATAAAAATGAAATGGTGACTTGGGGGGCTACGTATTGTGCATGCCACAACTCCCTCTCCATACACATGCCCTTGTGGCCAATGGCTTTGCTAAACCCCTCCTATCTCTCTCCCTCTCTATGTGTGTGTGTGTGTGTATTATACTAGAAAATGTTTTCTTTCTAATTCTAAATTAATAAAATGAAATAAAAAAACTAACTAACTTTGGAAGATGGCCCTTTATGTATTGATACTTTTGGTGATTGGATGATTGGATGTTTCGATAGATGAGCTCTTTTCTTTTTTTTTCTAATGACGAACCTTGTAAGCAAAGGTAGTTAAAAAAATATATTAGATAAGATGGGTAGACGAGTTAGTCAAAAATGACTGATTCCAAGAATCCAAAGGGACTTCCTTAGAGGATGTCAACTCATTTTAATATAATTAAGTTCATTGACATTAACTATAGAAATAGATAAGTGACAATTATAAAGGTTTTATAATTCAAGATGGAAGAGAAGATCATTTTTTGCTTCATAGGTTTCCCAAGCTAGAGTGGAATCAATGAGGAAAATTTTAAAATATTCATACAAATAATACTTTGTTTCCTGTTGGATCTCGTGGAGGAATTTAATCAGTTTCTCAATGTCTTCTATGTCTAGTGCAAATATGATAGCACATAATGAGTTCATGAAGGATGTAAAATTGTTCATGTTATCACTGAATCACAACACCATGTGAATGTCCAACCTTTGTAAAAAATTTCCCTCTTTATAATATATAGAAGAATAGATGAGAGAGAGGGAGAAAATTCCAAAATCTACCTCAACTACCCACAAAATCCATCATGGAAGCTATAAAGAATTATGGGCTAACCTGTAAAACCCATGCTTTCATGTAAATTTCCTTGTGGAATAAGGAATGTGAACCTATACCTCCATTTACTTCACATCTTCCTTAAGGTATGACCTCCATTGTTCTACAAATTCATCATCATTTTTCTTCCACATACCCCAATAATTTCCAAGTTTTAATGGTTCCATGAAGATGGGGTCTGAATTCCATTTCCAATGCCTATAATTTTTTGAACAACTGATGCTCTGGGAGGAAGATCTTGTAGTTTTAGTATGATTTACATTTTAGGGTTTTATAACTAGCTCACTCCATCCACCGAGGTCGTTGGGTAGTTCACCACCTACCCCATGTTCAATGTGTGCCAAAAAAATCACTAGATATCTCAGTGGGTAACCATATTTCTTAGGTTTAGATTCCACCTTACATCTTCATTGAGTTACCTTGCACTCCGACATACTCCGTGTCAGTGTTTGTCCATCTCCGAGCCTGAAACACTACCCAACCCGACACTTAACTCCTTAACGACTCGCTTCTTAGCCTATACATGTGTGTTCAAGTTATACCATGTATTGACACAAAGTTATTTGGTGTGCATCATGTAATTTTTGTCCCACTTATGGCTCCTCTCAACCCACCGACAACTCACAGTGTTATGCGGGTTCGGGTTCCGCTTGACATGATGCATACATCCTATAGGGGTGTTTCACTCCTCTTCATCCCTGACTCAAACCTCCAAGATATGTCGCTAACACATATTGTGCATTATGGATGTGGCATCTATTTTTCTCATCACACAACTCACCCAAGAATGCATCATGTTGATGCAACCTCAATCCCATCCCTGACATGCTCGAGGTCCTCACAACTTATCCCCCATGCATCCTCAGTATGACGTCCCACCACGAGACCTCGATGACCATCTATGGGCTTTCCGACGAACTTGGAAAGCCAACCTAGATTCACCTCTCCAATTAATTACACACCTTCCCTCACTAAACTGAGTCATCCGTCGAGGTCCTTACAAAGGTCATTGAGTCCGATGCCAAGTCGTGACCACACACTGAGTTTTCCCTCCATGTCAAACCGATAGATCCATCCAGTGACTTGAACTACACTAGAGTAATCTTGACCGATCTTGTTTCCACCTCATCCCACCTTGTATCTATTTTATCTCCCCAACTAGCTCACCAAGCTACTCAACAGGTTGTTTCCTAGCTCAGAGCCCCTTTGGGCTTATTTTGACATTTTTTGCCATTTTTGAATTTTCCTCTGAATTTCCTTGAATTTCCTTAGTTCCGAAGGCCATGGGGAAATTTGGAAATGCTTGGAGACTGGATTTTTCAATTTTGTTCATTTTTTCTCATTTTTAGCCAAAAGTGGGCCTAGGGAGCCCATTTTCACTCTCAGACAGAGTCATAAACTTGTGAAACCAAGAAGAGAAAGAAATGGTATGACTGTGTCCAAATCTTCCTAAAATGCTACCAATACTCCTGAAACATGGAATTTTTCCTCTGAACCCCATATTCTCTTCATGAAGGTCCTATTTAACACCTTGGTCTAATCATCCGATGTTATTCATTTTTATCGTGGGAAAAAAATGGATAATAATTTGGTGACTCACAAGGACATTTACCTGCCAGATGTGATTGACCAGTTTCCTAAATCCTCCTATGGGCATGGAGTCATTGTTGATAGATTGAAACTGATCTAAACCTTCAAACTTGACTTGAATTGACCATCTCACTTACAAGATTCCTCAATTAAGTTTTTTGTGAGAGTGGAAAAATGCCTTGAACCTGGATTTATTTTCTTCTTCATTTCACAACCTAATGTATCGGGACTGAAAATAACACTTGCAATTATCCCTAAGCTTGATTTTTCCATGTATGAATCACTCTTACCTGATGGTTTCTTGGAAAATGTTGGATACTAAAGAGCTTGGAGCATTTTCTTACTCGAGAAACACCTGGGACCATTGCTAAACTGATTTTTTCCCTTCCAAAAGGGTTGTTTGAAATACTATTGTGGGTTTGGGGCAACTGATTTGCTCTATTCAACTAATTTTCATGGGGTAATGAAAAATCATGTTTGATTAACTTGAAGGAACAAGAGAATACAAATTATTTAATTTTCCCCTTGTCTAATTTAGGTGCTCTATATTTGGTTTCCCTTGAAAATTGCAACCGTTCCTTGTAACTGTGAGTTTCTTCCTATAACGTTCTTCCTTTAAAATTTGGCACACTATGGTGGAACAAAAAAAACTATGTACAAAGAATAAAATCATGCATGCCCCCAGTGGGACATGCAAAGTGTGCATAGGTAGTTGTTCTACGGAAAGAAAATGTACTCTTACCCTACACTAACTAGAAATAAGGAAGACTTACAAATGAAACCAACAACTAGCTAGGAGAATAAACTTCCCTTCCTCCACATTGGAGACCATGCAACTGATTTTGTAATGAACAAGGTCATGCAGATGAGTGAAAAACTTAGTGTACGCTAATTTTCCACCCAACTAGTGAAAGTATCAAGAAACAAAGAAAATAATTCCTTGTGGTGATTTACATTCAGATCCTGGAGGATTTGATGCCAACCTTTGGCGCTTTAAACATTTCCCTCATGTCCTAGAGTGAGCATGAAGCCAAGTACCTGATAGGGAAATTTCTGATCCTTCTAATTTTCCTGTTCATTTTTTGTTCAGTCCTATAATTAGGGACCTCATGCAGACTTTATTCCTTAAGGTGGTTGTTTGTAAGTTGACTCATTCTTTTATTTGCCTTTACAAACAACTTTGTTTCCACTTTGATGGTTTCTGGAAGTCCATGGGTCCCTTCATTCCTCACTCCATCTTTCTCTTCCAAAAAAAGTGGAGCAAGTTCCATATAAGCAGAGAAATGAGGGTCGTTGTATTCCATAGGATCATCTTCCTCACTTTGCAAATGTACATCCTCAAGGCCATTAGTGCCAATAGTGTTTAAAAATAATTTTTCTTCCGCAACCTTGCCAGTCTGACTTTCCTTCACACCTTCCTACTCTATTTTTAAATTCAACTCCTTCCTTTGCACATTTTGAATCCCCTTATCCTCCCAATCTGAATTACACTAGTCATCTATTGATACAAAATTATCGTCACTAGTAATACAGGTTGAAGGAGAGGTGTATGGAGGAGGCTTCTCTTTTGTTCCATGTTTGGGAAGAGGTTTTTGATGCTCAAGGGACCTGGTTTGATCACCTGGAAAATCCAAGTAATCATCTGGAACATGCTCCCTACTTTAATGATATGTTACCTCTAAGACAACTTCATGATGTGTTTTAAGCTCTATCACTTGAGGTGTTGCATGGAAATATCCATTTCTTAAAAACTATAGAAGGCCTCCCTTTTTACTAGCCTTATAGGATATCTTGGTTTATTGATAGTTGGGTAGAAGGTAGGGAAAGCATACAAAATACCACAACTCTTAGGAACACTAGTGGATGGTTTAGATAAGTTGGGTAGTGCCCTGAGTGGAGATGGGAGGGATTTTTATAAAGTTTGGGGTATGCTATGGGTATAAAATACTTATAGGACATCAAATGAAGGATAATGAAGAAAATGAACACCTTAATTTTTTACAAGGAATGATGGATTTTCCTTTATTTTCACACGAGGAGGGAAGAACTTAATGTGGTGAGGGAGGAATTACAAAAACATGGATGGGATTTATTTTTCCTATCTGAATAAAAATCTTCCCAGCTTGTGATGCAATGTAACAATCATGAGGAAAATTGCTTCCTCCTAACGATTGAATCAATACATCTAAATTAATAGCAAAGGACCTTAAATAGTACAAGTATACCATACCATGTAGGGGTATGAATTCCTGAGGGATTCAGTGTCAGGTTTTTGTGCATCTAATGTTAAAATAAGTAATAAAATCCATTAGAGCCCATTGTATTTTGTTGTGGTATTCCATGAGGAAAATAACATTTGTATCCTCCTTGAACCGATTGTGTAATTGTTCTCCCAGCTGATTCCATACGAAAATGGATTTTGGAACCAAATTGTTGTACTAATCTCTTTCTTTTCATTTGACAGATGCAAATAGAATTATGAGGAAAACATCATGTCCTATGATAATATCAATGGCCCAGTGGTTTGCAACATCATGAATGTGATCAATGGGGAATTTGTCTCCATTTCCATTGAAAAGAGGAAGATTTTTTAGGGATACTTTGGGGATGACATCCAACTAATACAAGTGAAGAGGACTGGAACTAAAATGAGTGAATGGAAAAGCTCCTTAGAAAGTCATGATTGCAGTGAAAACATTAAAAAGGATGCAAGAATACAAAATAAGGTCTGTAACTAACGTAATGGGCTACTTGAATCATTGGAGTTGCCATATATGCTTGAAAGTTGCCCCAAAAGGCTGAAATTTTCACCAAGAGCACATCAAACTTGATGAAGTGAAGTGGTAAGGTGCTTCAAACCTATCCCACTGAGTGTGCCAAAACTATTATCACCGAATCAAAACATCCCCCAAATTTTTAGCTTATGACTGAGGCCTTTGGTGTGCTTGAGTAAGATGGAGCTATCCTAAATTATGGGACTTTACGAATGGGACAGATCTCTAGAGAAGGATGGATTCCTCTTCCTAAACATAACACTAACATTACTACTAAATTCAGAAAAACACTTAATCTAACCATACCCTAACACTTTCAAGCAGATAGGGGTAGAGGGATATTGAATGAAAAATAAAACCTACACTAAGGAGTGGTGAAGGCACCAAGAGAGCATTTTAAATAACTTACACTACATAAAAATGTAGGAAAATGATGTGGGGAGTATTATATAGCACCACAGACCACAATAACATTTACACAACATTCAAAGAAAAAAAAGAAGCATGAAACCCCTCCAATGAAAATAAAATTATGCATAAGAACCTTTAAATGTTAATGAAAATACTATATTTTACAATAATATATGAACAAGGGTTATAAAACATCCAAAAATTTGATTTAATTTCTCTAATAAGTTGATATATTCATTACAATGGGCACCAAATGCATCACGCTTTCATTAAAATTATTAATAGAGGAGGTTTTAGTCTCCAAAAATCACTCGCAACTAAGAAAGAAGGGGCAGATACAAGAATATCCAACCTTTGCAAAAATGACCCTCCTTATAATATATAGAAGAATAGATGAGATACAGGGGAGAAAAATTAGAAATATACCTCAACCATGCAAAAAAAACCATCATGGAACTTACAATAAATTATGGTCTAACCTACAAAATGCTTGTTTCCATGTACCTTTCCTTGTGAAAGAAGGAATGTGAACCCATACCTCCATTTACTTCATTTCTGGATCTAGATATAGCCTCCATTATCCTAAAATTTCATCATCATTTATATCCCATCTACGCCTATAATTTAAATTTTTTAATTATTTGATGAAGAGAGGATTTGAATTCCCTTTCCAACGCCTATAATTTTGTAAAAAAATGATGCCTTGTGAGGAAGATGTTGTTTTAGTATGGGTTACATTTTAGGGTTTCATGACTAGCTCACTCCATCCACCGAGATCCTTGGGTAGCTCGCAACCTATCCTACCTTTAGTGCGTGCCACCAAACTTTTCAGATAGCTTGAAAGTCAACCCTATTTGGTGGGTTCATATTTTTTCTACAACTTCATTGAGATACTCAAAGCTCCACCATGCTCCATGTCAGTGTTTGTCCACCTCTGAGCTTGAAAAAATACGCAACCAACACTTAACTCCCTAAAGAATCACTCCTTAGCTTCTGCTTTGAAGGTTTAGGTTTTTTCGTGCATAAAAAACAAGTCACTAAATCTGCATCATGCCATTTTTTTCCTACTTTTTGCTTCTATCAATCTGCCAATGACTCATCATGTTATGTGGATTTAGGCTCCACTTCAAATGATGCATAGATCCCACCAGGGTGTTTAGATTCTCCACATCCCTGACTCAAACTTGTAACATGCATTTCTAACCCATCTCATGTATTGTGGATGAGTTATATGCTTTGCACATTGCACAACTCACCTGGGCATGCATTGTGTTGATGTAACCTAAAGCCCCTCCCTAACGCACCTGAGCTTCTTGCATCTTTACCCCAATGCATTCCCCACATGAATTCCTGTTGAAAGAGCCAGAAGAGTATCCATGGGTTTTCTAGTGAACTTAGTAAGCCAACCAACATTCACCTCACCAATTATTGACATACCTTCTCACACTGAACTGAGTCATCCTCTAAGCTCCCCACCGAGCTTGTTGAGTCCGATGTTAAGTCGTGACCATATGCTGATCTATCCCTCTACATATAGCCCATAGATCCATCCAATGAATTGACCTACACCAGAGTGAGCTCAAACGAAATAATTTCCACCTCAGTGCTCCTTATATCCATATTAGCTCACCAAGTTGTTTCCTAGCCTAGTGCTCCTTGGGCTTATTTTGACACTTTTGTCCTTTTTTGAAATTTCCTTTGAATTTCCTCAAATTTCCTAAGTTTCAGATCCCATAGGGACATTTTCAAATGCGTGGAGAGTGTATTTTTTAATTTGGTCCATTGATTTCCCATTGTTGGTTGGATGTGGGCCCGAGGAGCCCGTTTTCACTCTCAGGATGAATTTTAAACTTGTGAAACCCAGAAGAGGAAAAAATGTCCTAATTGAGTCCAAATCTTCTATAAATGCTGCCAATGCTCTTGAAACATGGAATTTTTCCTGTGAACCCTAGATTTTCTTCATGAACGTAATATTTAATGCCTGGGTCTAATTATCCCTTGTTTTCTATTTTGTCATGGGGAAAAAATGGATAATAGTTCCCACACAAAGGGTTGTTGGAAAATTGGCAGATCAAAGATATTTGTGATAGGGTGTGATTGACCTGGAAAAATCATCTAAAGAAGATACATACTTGAAATAAACAAGTTAAATCAAAATAAATAGATTAAAGCTAATAAAATTCTATGATTTGATTAAAACAAGTTGATAGATAGAAATCAAAGGTGATCTAAAGGAATCACAGGTGATTTATGATAATTGTAGGCAATTGAAAGGAATCACACGCGATTGTTATACAAATGTTTGATTTATTCAAAAAATGATTTTTTTATTCTTATGAGATAGGAATAATGATATAATTACAAATAAATACCTTTTGATGCTAGCACGAACTGTATAATGTCTACAAATGTTGAATGAAGTTGGTGAAGCTAATTGTTGATGTCCTAGAAGATTGTTGAAAAAAAGGATACTAAGTTTGATATGTTATAGGATCTGGATGTTGGTGTTGGGATTTTGTGATCACCAGAGTGACAAGGCTTTGTTGTAAGGATGAAAAAAAGGTTATTTAACGTCTAAAGTAATCTCGAAGATCCCTGAAACAAGAGTGAAAACTCCCATTTATAATAACCCATGATTTGTAATAATCTTTGGCGATCCAAAAATTATGGGTAAAACATTTAGAAGTGGTTGGAACCACTTCCTAAACAAGATTTTTTTTGTATGGGGATGAGGTAAACTTGTTGGGAAGATGTTTTGGCGAGTAGCGAAGGTTGGGATAAAATGGGTTTGGGGTGGTTTAAATATTGTTAGGTAGTTTAGGGATGTAAATGTAATTTAGTAGTGGTAAAAAGTGATTTTATGAGTGAGTGAGATGACTTAGAATAATATTATAGTGATATATTTAATAATTTAATCTATGTATGCGAAAAACACTGATGTCTACATGTACCCCTTTTCGTCAAGTGGTTTGTGATAGAAGAACTAATTGATAAAAAAGGTTTGAGATGGTTTGCTTTGTTTTGGATGGGTGATCCCCCATCAAACTAGGGGTGATTACGACATAGTGCAGTGATCATAAATTTGATTCAGTTGATTTGATATTTTCGATGTGTGTGTTTCATTTTAAGTTTCCCCAAGATGAGGTATAAAAAGAATATGGGTTCCACCATGGAATCAAGCGATAGGGGAACCAAAGGGCTCATGTCCTATAAACGTATGATTCGCAGGGAGTAAAGATAGGTGGTAAAAACCAGTGAGGAAAGTAATAGGGGAATTAAAGGGTTTGCGTATTATAGATATATGACTCACTAGTGATGAAGTTTCCAAAATAAATCCATGGTTGATTGCAGATACCAAGTGGATTTTAACTAGGCTTGGGTTGCATACTCGAGGCATTCATTGATTGGATGATTGATTGATGTTGTGAGGATTTCACACCCATTAAAATGGGGCACGTACTAAAAAAATGTGTTACTTGGATGATTATGGTAGTGTTTTGAATAGCTTTACTATTGTAAAATTGCATTTTTGATGATTTATGGGAATCCTCGGCCATTATTAGAAATCACAAGTGATTGAATACAATCTCTGGAAGTTATGGAAATCATTGGTATTATGTGAATTGTCGGTGATTGTAGGACAGAAAAAAATGTGCCTTATAAATAGAAGGATTTACCATGGTAAATTCCTTTTTACCATGTGATTTGCAATATCTAGAGCTTTGATTAGCGATTTTCGAGGAATAATTGAGAGATGGAAGATACAGGAGGATCCAACAGGTAGAGGAGGCCCACCACCTTAGGAGAGGTAAGTACCGATTTTGCTGTTTTTGTCTGTATTGAGTAAGTTTTTAGTTTTTTTGGGGGCCCATATGAGGGCATGTTTTTTGAGTCATTGGAGTCCCTAATGATCTTGTCTAATCACTTCCAATTTATATGAAACACTGGAAATTGTGATGAATTGATAGAAATTTGGATGAAATGTCGACGATTGTAGTGAATTGCTGGCAATTTGATTTTTTTGTGTAATTTTGATAAATTTTTAATGAAAATAGTGTTCTAATGAATGTATTATGCTTAATGGATGCAAGGGAAGGATAAGTTGACTATTAGAGACATGAATCCTATGATCCTAGAGGATTTTTAGGCTTGGTTATCGGATGAGGATGATTAAATTAAATAAGAAAACTAAAGGGGAAGTATATCCAATAGTTAATCTAAATAGGAAGACATAAAATGTTATGGAAATGTAATAAATAATCTAAAGGAAGTACAAAATTATGTAAGTAAATTAATCTAAATGTAATAAAACCCTAAGTGAAAACAGACAAGTAAAGAACAACTTAGCCAGTTACAGAAGTCTGTCACAGAATTGAAACTGGAAACAGACTATGCAGATGACCACTCAAAAACCCTGCAAAGGGTAGATCTGAACTACCTGAGATGACACAGGTGCCTAGGAATGTACTGGGGTGACCTAGTCTGGATTCTGAATGTTTTAAATTGTGTAGAAGATCATAAACTGTATTCAATAGTGATGGAGCTAGGTCTAAAAACTATGTCTTTATGTCGTATTGGATTTGCTAAATGAGTTGAATGACGACCGACATAAGAAGAAGAAGAATGGATTGGACTTACCTCAGAAGAAAAAATGGTGGAATTATCAATGAGCATTGCACTACATTACAAACCATAATGTATATCTGGTGAGTGTGTTTGAATGGTACCCTAGGTGCTCTGGTGTTAGTTGTAGTTTGTGAAGTAGCGAGGTATAGTAGCTATAGAAGATGTAAAATAGTATAGATAGAATCCCTCCCTCCTATGTGAATGGATGTGACATAGAATTTTGTAGTTAGAATGTATGGAACTATGTGGATGAATATGGTGCAATAGATGTAGGCCTAGATGGAGTGATAGTAGTGATATATTGCAAAGACATAGGACCCTCATTATGGTTTTATAAGCTTTGTATTTATAGGGCTCTCAAGTATAATTTTGTAATTAATCCTGACAAGGCCGACTTGGAAGAAAATAAGGATGAACAACAGCTAGAAGTGACCCAAAAAGGAGAGAAAGAGGTTAGACCTAGATTAGGGTGCCCAAGGTGGGACCAGGGTACCCTGAGGCACCCCAGTATAGTGGTGGCGCGCCCAGAATTAGGGATAGAATCTTGGGAAGGTTGTGGAATGAAACGTTAGGTAATGGAAAATACATGGGAAAGATGAAATAAAATACAGGAGGAAGCTAGGAAGAAGGTGGAAAAAAGGGAACATTAATTAATACTTTGTAAACATTAGAACCTTCTAAATAGTGGTATAAGATAGGGATAAATATGTCTAGAATGCATGATTTTATGTCTAAATTTCCCCCCACTTTATGTTGGCGAGTGAACAACTCGGTAATATAAAGTATTCATAGAAGCGTACTTGAAATCTGTGTAGAGTATATAAGAAAGCATGTCAATGGACTAGACTCGAACATGGGAGAGTGTGGATTGTAAAGATGAAAAATGTAAAAAGAAATGATGAGAGTGCACCTAGGGTGGAACATGTGTGTGGTTGATATCGTGTAAAGGAAATTTCCTATAGTGGTTTGTTGTCATTGTCGTTATCATTGTTTTTGTTATTTCCTGAAATTTGACTGAATCTTTCTCATACAACGGACCTGCAAGGAGAAAACACTCAATTAGTTAAATATGTATCTATGTAAAAATAATGAGTAAAATACGCATCTATATATAAAAGTATAAAATATGATGAAATATAATGTAATTGGAAAAATGGAACATGTTGAATTGATCCATATCAAGAGAAAGGGTATAAAAGGATATCTTATACTGTCATGATTTTTTTGGGTGATCTCACGCCACTTTGTATAAAGAAGTATAGGGAGAAACTCTATTGTTTCCTCTAACCTTTAACAACTTCTAATGTAATTCTGGAAGAAATATCTGTACTAGTTTTTAGCTGATCCTATGCCACTAGACGAAGAAGTGTAGAGAGGCCACCAGCTGTAACCCCTGAGCCTATAACCACTCCACAAAAATTCCAAAGGACACCATGTCCTATTAAGGCCATTGTGTATGGAGTTCGTAGACTGGTCTAAACTCACTTGTTGTGTGTGTATTAGTGTAGATACGTGGTGTTATTAGAATCCGTTTACGATGCCCCCCCTCTTCGGGGGAGCATGTGATGACCCTAAAAGGAGAATGCAGCCCAAAAGAGGACCAACCAAAATCTGACCTTGTAGCCAACTCATCCCTGTAGGGGGAAAGGGCAAGTGCTTAGTAGATACTAAGGAACACAAAAAAAGTGATGACTAACAAATACAAGTGTTAGTCCGAACACATGCATGCAAATAAGTGTAAGAAACACAAAAAATGTAAAAACTACTAAGAAAAGTAGTGAAAACACACAAGAAAATAAGGAGTCAACACATAGTGTGCTTCAAACATGAGACATCACTCATGATGTTGGAAGACATGCAAAGGCCATCATGGCTGCAAAAAACAAACAAGTGTGCACACAAGCAAAGGGAACAGATCACATACAATAGCAAACAATGTAGACAAGGAGAAATAAAAGTAGTCATAGGAACATGTAGTCCTATAAAGAAACACTACACATGGAACACTCATTAGCATGTTAGAGTGAAAACTAATATGTCAAAGAGTGTATGAACTAGTAGTATAAGATGCTAACTACAAAATGAAACAATATCATCTATATGAGACAAATTTGGATGCCCCTAACAACCAATATAGTAAGGGTAGAAGGCGAGCATCCATGCCACTTGTAAATGTCTTGTATTTGAGATCACACTTAAAAAAATGCATGAACACACATGTGAGTATGATAATGACATTTAGGAAAGAAAACTAAAACGCGTAGTAAAGTGAACATGTAATACACTAGTAAGAAAAAGTAAATGCTACCAAGAGAATGTAATATGTTTTGGATGGATGGAATGGAATGCAATATGGAATGATAGGACCAATGTGCCCTCCGAGTGTATGGAAGTATATGTAGTGAGGTTTATTTTTTCCCCCTCAATAGTCAAGAATGAACCACAAATGAGAGTGTGTCACTGGGAATTTTTTGAGTAGTGTTGACTGTGTCTAGCACACTACAATGGATGTGTATTTATAGCGGTTTTTAAATGTGACATGAGGAGAAGATACACATAAACCCTATAGACGAAGCCTATATCACAAAATGTTTAGATATAGGAGTGTTGATTCATCCCTAAGCATATATCACTATAGAATAAATGGACAATGATAAGAAGTATGGAAAAATATACATGGACCCTATAGCCTAAGTGTATACCATGACTTGTTGCATGCATCAGTGATGATTTATCCCTAAGTTTATATAACTACGAGATGGGTGATGAGGACGTAATAAGCGTAGATACATAAGAGGTGAATAAAAAAAGGTGGTGATGTTAGCACTAAGTGTAGAACACCATGTGATGAATAAGACAAGGGTGGTGATTTAGCCTATAGCGTATACCAGTAAGTGACATAGAAGATGAGGAAAGAATATGTGATGATCAAGTGTAAGACGATAATGTAGAATGTATGAACAGATTAGTGATTTAACCTAAGGTTTATACCACTATATGATATGATTACTAGTATGGGTGACGATATAGCCTAGAGCATTGGTCACAAGACCAATGAAATGTGTTCTGAAATGTCACATGTAGGTAAGGTACATTTGATTAGTAAACCCTCAACAGTCGAGTATGAATAGAGGAACTAAAGTGTGTTATAGGGTGATGAGTGCACCGCATAGACCAATGTAGTGTAGATGTCTGAATGGTTAATAGGATGTGCAAATTTGTGGTAAAATTTAGGAAGGTGTGATGATATATGTAGATACAATACATTGTGATGATAAAACTACCAAAGTATAAGGAAATCTAGTGTAGTGTATAGGATAGTTGAGATGTATGAATGTAATATGTAGGATGTTGGGAAATATGACAAAAAATGTAGGTATAAGAGGTGATGGTAGAATCTAGACTCATATCGTGACTTAGGGAAGATGGAGGATGAACAGATGGATGGAAAAAATAGCCTCATTTATAAGGATAACTAGTGTAGTGGGTGCTATGAAGATAACATGACAAAATGCTAGAATATAAATGTATCAATCATGTAGTGTAGTGTGTGTGGTTCATTGGAATAGTAATCCCTCAAAAATCCAATGTGAATCGAATCACTAGGGTGCATCATAGGGTAATGATGGAGATGGAATGTATGACGAGTATACATATACTATGAGATTAATGTATGGGAGTGTAAAAGTAAAATATGTGTGGATGCTAAGATAAAGGGGGGGATTACAGGATGTTATTCCTTCCTTAAGGATATGATAATACTATATAATAAATGATGTATAGGTGTGATGAAACATGGTGGATTTTTCTTAATTGACGATCCGTAAGATGTGTTTAACTATCATAGAGGTATGCATATATAAGTGGTGATGTAATGAAGAAATGTGATATGAAACAAGGTTATTTATTCTGAAATGCCCCTCAATAATCATATAAGAAACCCAAGAATATGAGTGTGTCATCAGAAATGTAGAGGAACGCAAGTCACCTAGCAAAGGACAAGTTTACGTGTCGTGGAACCTTGTTGGATAGAGCATGTAATAGAATTAGGTGGTGGCAGTGAAGATGAAAATGTACCATAAACACTAGGAGGATTAGTTATGTTAGGTTGTGAAGCCTGTTTTCATGTGAGAAAGTGTTGAAGACTCTAAACTAAGAGTACTGTACAATTTCCATAGTTGTCTCGCCAAGGTTTGGGGCCGGGCCACAAGTGGGGGTCTGCAAGTGTAGCCCTAGAGTAATTTTTTTTTTGGCCTTAAAACGTGCCCCATATACCAAGAAGCGTGCTTTTCTCATATGGGCAGGATTTTGACACATAGGTTTATGGGATGGTTTTGGCCCACGGTTTTTATACCCACAGTTTTGTAAAACTGCTTAAGTAGTTTTCTATTTATATGGTTTTGTTCATATGGTAGGTAATATAAAAAACATTGTAGATGTGTTTGGAATTCGGGTGTGAATTCTGTAGAGTTTTTTGAGCATTGCTCCAAACAGATCTGGGTATTGTATTGGGAGAGCGGTCACTTGTAATAAAATATGAGAAAATTATTCCTAGTGGACGTAGCCCAAATTTGGTGAAACACGTTAAATACTTTCTCTTTGTGTTCTGTTATTTTATTTTGTAATTTTATTTGAGATCTATAATATTTTTTGCATATTAGTTTCTACTGTTGTGATTATGTGAGGGATTATTCTACATATTTTATCCCTTATAACCTAAAAAGTTACTTTGATAAACTTAATTGGTTGGAGTGTAGATTTGGGAAGACACCATGTTGCACTAAGTACTAAGGGATGTTGTTTAGGTTTATTTGATAATGTAGTAGATGACCTAGTAGGATTCATTTGTGAACTAATATTGAGAGGGGGTTGGCATTGTTAATTTGGAGAAACAATAAATGAGGGATTAGGTAGGACTTGACTAAATAGAGAAGGTATATGAGAAGAGGAATAGTTATGCTCGGGAAGTAGATGAGAAACAATATTAGAAATAGGAGAAGCTGTTATCGAACAAGGAGATGGATCCTTATGTACATCTGAGGGTCTATCCATATCAGTTATGTAACGAATAATAGAATCATCGATAAATTCCTTAGAAAGATCAAGAGTAAGGTCACTAGTAACTACAAGAGCTTGTTGAGATGGATCTAGGCTAATCGAAGGAGAAAGAGACTTAGGATCTCATGTGGGTGTAGTTTTTGCATTAAATTGTTATGGAGAAAAATGAAACAAGACCTTCACGTTTAAGAATGTTGATTATGTGATGCAAAGTATAGAAATTATTTTCACTACGTCTATTGATTCAATTATAATGGCAATATGGATGACCTGTGTATTTTTTCTGACCGAAAAGGAGAATAATGTTGCATATGGTTTACTAGTATGCTCAAATATGAGAGATTTGGGCAATGAGATGTCTTGAGGTTAAACTAAATGACATGTAGTGGACATAGATTGAATAGCAGATTGAAAAGTAGAACAAACATGCGACTGTGAAGCATCCATAAGTTGTTGAATTTCAAATCTGACGGATGTGATGGTGGATTCCATAGATTGAATAGAGGATGTTTATGATTGAGAGGCATATTTAAGCTCTTAGATCTCATATTTACGAGATGTGATCATTGATTCCATATATTGCATAGAAGATGTATAGGATTGAGAAACATCCTTATATTATTAACCTTAAGATATAATAGATATGATTATGGATTCCATGAAAGAAAATTTGGCATATAAGGCCTGAATCGAATCTAAGATGGGTTAGGTAGATGGTGAGTAGTCAAGATAAGGGTTAATAAAGAAATAATGAATTAGAGCACATAATTCATGTAGGTAGTGTATTGTCATCAAAATACTTAGTGTCTAGGGATTGTTGGAAAATAACCTCACAAATGGGATACCTATTTAGTAAATAAGATAAAGAAGCTTGACCCATGATATAATACAAACAAGGATCCTAATCGTTGGGTTCACCTAAATGACGAACTAAAATAGGAAAACTATAGGGGAAGTATATCCAATAGTTAATCTAAATAGGAGGACATAAAACACTATGGAAATGTAACAAATAATCTAAAGGCAGTAAATAATGATGTAAGAAAATTAATCTAAATGTAATAAAACCATAAGTGATAAGAGGAGGGTAAAGAACAACTTAGCTGGTTACAAAAAACTGTCACAGGTTGTCATAGGTCTGAAATTGGAAATAGACCATGCAGATGACCACTTAGGAACCCTGTGAAGGGTAGATTTGGACTTCTTGAGAAGACACAGGCACCTGGGAGTGTACTAGGGCACCCAAGGGCACCTTGTTCTAGATTCTAGACGTTGTGAACTATGTAGAAGCTCAGAAACTATGTTCAGCAGTGTCATAACTAGGCCTGAAATTCTATCTATCTATTGTATTAGATTTACTGGATGAGCTGAATGATGTCCTTGCACAAGAAGAAGAAGAATGGGTCACATTGGCCTTAGCTGCTAAAATGGTGGACTTATCATTGTGCGTTGCACTACATTATGGACGTTGATGTAATTCTGGTTAGTGTGTATGAATTATACCCTAGGTTCTCTTGTGTCAGTCGCACTTTTTGAAGTAGCGAGCTATAGTAGCTATAGGAAGATTAAGAATAGAATAGATAGAACCCCTCCCTCCTATGTGAATGGATGTGATGAAAATTTTTCTAGCTAGAATGTATGGAAATATTTGGATGAAGATGGTGCAATAGATGTAGCCCTAGATGGACTGATAGTAGTGATATAATGCAAAGACCTATGACTCTCATTATGGTCTTATAAGCTTTGTATTTATAGGGCTCTCAACTGTAATTTCATAATTAATCCTGACAAGGCTAGCTGAGAAGAGGATAAGGATGACCAATAGGTAGAAGTGACATAAAAAGGAGCAAAAGAGGTTACACCTAGATCAAGGCACCTAGGGTGGGACTAGGGTGCCCCGGTACAGGCTGGGGCACCTAGAATTAGGGCTAGAATCTTGGGAAGGTTGTGGAATGGAACGATAGGTAATGGAAAATATGTGGGAAAGATGAAATAAAACACAAGAGGAATATAGGAAGAAGGTGGACAAAACTGGGGATTAATTAGTATTTTATACACTTGAGAACATTCTAAATAGTAGTATAAGACCGTCTAAATATGTCTAAAATGCATGATTTTATGTGTACAAACGATTGGATTCTTTTGGAGGATGTATGGTTGGGTGTGATGTGCCACTATAGATAGATCCATAGGTAGCGTGGGTTACTTTTTGAATTATTGAAGAGGTGGGATACCTTTACTTGTACATTTTGGTTACTGACAGGTGGGATAAAAATCACCCTAGAGGATGTACACAAGATTATGAGGTTTGTTATGCAAGGAGAGGGGATCTATTTGATTGATGAGATGAAAACGGCTGGCATGATGAGAAGATTGTATGGAGATGATGCTAATGGTGTATATTTTTCATCTTATGGTTTCTTATACAGGTATATTTATAGTCCCGAGATAGAGGCTCATGATTTGATGACCCTTATGATGATAGGGATCATGCACTATGCTTTTCCCGAATCTACTGGGAGTTGTTTTCCTTGGATGTTGATAGGTGTATTGGTATATTTGAAGGAGCAAAGGGTTATATTTGCATGGGCCCTTTTATTACAAACCCATACTTAGAGGAAGTTATGGGAATGAAGGGTGAAGAAGAGGCTTAGGATTGATGTTTGTTTTCTACTACAATGTTGGGCGTACAAGCACATTGTAGTGGCTCAACATAGAAGTTTACCGAGGGGAGGCATTGTAGCATTATTGGGAACATTTGGATTTGTTTGATGGCATACAGATAGAGAAGATGCAAGGCCAATATGATGAGAGGAGTATTATAGATAACTTTGTGTCATTTTATAGGCTTGTGATATCACGTGGAGGCCATATATTGAATTTCTAGTGTGGGAGGTAGAAGAGAGTGATCTTAGGGCCACCTAACAAGATAAATGGGGAAAGGTCCAATGGCGGAGAGAGTGGGAGATGATCTGATTTATTCATGTCAGGTGAAACTTTGGGTTTAGTCAGAATGTTTTGGAATTAGAGTTAGTGTATAGACATAAGGATGTAGAGAAACCATTTCCAATGATTATAATACCTCATTCTATTATCGATGAGGAGGGTCTTATGGGTGTAGATGACCAAGGATTTCCCACAACTTTAAATGATGTCAGGGTTACAAAGGTATTTACCACATGGTTGAGGGCTCAGCCTGCTAGAGGTGTTAGATGGGTGTCGGCCCATGTGGAGGAAACTCACGAGGGTGAGGATGAGGGTTTTGGTCGTGCTATTGATCTGGCAGGTCTAGATGCCACTATTACATGTTTAAAGGCTGAGAAAGCCACTTTATTAGTTGATTAGACTGCATTGACTACAGAGAGAGATGTATTTAAGGGGGAATAAGCTGGCTTGAGTTAGTAATTATCAGGTGTACAGGCGGAGCTAGTCCAGGCTATAGCTAGCTAGGATCAATAGAGACATCAACGAGAGACCTTGAGAAAGGATATCAATATTACGATGGACATCAGTATTAGAGGCTGAGCTACAGGTAGCAAGAGCTCAGGTTAGTGGGCAGATGGGACAACCTAGTAACATTAGCTTGTCTAAATACAAATATCTATGTGAGAAGTTAGGATATTATCAGGAGTTTGTATGACAAATTTCCTGATGTGCATTGTGTTATTGTTTATCATCCTCATAGACGAGAGGAACCCAGTATTAGTGTAGTGAGCATGGGATAGCCATCACAAAGTCTAACTGGATGCAGTCCTAGTAGAGGACCTGATGGTCACGATGGTGGTTCCTAGGGGAGCAGTTCTTGAGGAAGTTCCTTTTTTTGTGGGTGTCTAGTTTATGCAGTGATATGATATTTTGATGTACATGGATATGTTTTGAAGCCACTTTCTTACATATATTTTGTGATACATGGAGGTTTTAAGAATCCAGATGATATATAGGGACATTTGGATATATATGATTATAGATAAATATGATTTGGGTTTATAATTCATGTATTGATTTTATTTTATTGTCATGTGATATTGAGATGTAATTATGATTTAAATGAATTCTTGATAGATCTTAATGTTCTATGGATGTTAATATCATGGGGGAGTTCCTCCACCCCATATAGAGAACTAGATAGTGGGCCCCATAAATAATATAGATAGGGGGACCTCGACAGTCATTCATTTAGAAATGGAGGGAATGCTTGACCAAACCTACAGGAGGTGTGGAGAACAGATATATCTGATCCTGTTATGCCCTAGATTTTTATATGGCTATATACTACCACTGATCTACCCTCCCTTTATATATGGTCGAGATTGGAATCCGCCATCCCTATACTCTCCCAGAGAAATAAATGTGATCAGCAAGAGGGCACCCACTTTCTATACCTCCCCAATTCTAGTCTCAAGAATCGCTCATTATGGTGAGAGATAAGATAAGATTGTTCAGGGAGGGGGGAGGGGGAGCACCATCTATCTAATCTCTATACGAGTGGGGGTGCCAACTCTATTCCATATAATTGATATCCTCCCTCTCTCGATAGTTGGGACCATCCATTACATTCTATATGTAATATGAATGATCGATAAGGAATTAGATTGAACCAAGATATTGGTAAATTTTTAAGATCTTCTATGGATCCTCCTTAAGGAATTATTGGATTAATTCCGATATCTAGATCTCGTAACAAACATCTCATCTCATGACAATTGTGTTGATTATGAAATCCCAATGTAAAAATTCCACTTATATTGACAAATGGTACAATTGATAGGAATTGATACAATTTTTCTTGTCCATATCATCTATCTAATATATGTAAATAACATCCAACTACCTATTCCAAATTTATATCCACTTCCTGAATTTCATTCACTTGATCAACATCCAAAAAAATGACGTTGGAATAAAAAATTATGGATACTCTATATTAATGCAGTGATGGGAAAGATGATTGATGCAGGTATCTTTCCTAGGATGATTTTTTAAGGAATTAGTCCTAACATTTGTGAATAAACATATTATTGGGATTATTTTGTGTGATCATATTATTGTTGAGAGAAAATAAAGGTATTAATATACGCCTATATTTTCTTGTATTATCAATGTGTTGTTTCAACCACGCAGTAATATAGGATAGTGAGAGTTTTTATGTTATTAGTTGTTAGAACAATGAATCTATATTAACGAGTGGAGTTATAAAGTAAATCGTATAAATATGTACTCTAATTTTAAGTTTAATTTTTAATTGAATGATTGATTAATCAAGCCTTGAGCTCTTCTCAAATATGGGGGTTTCCCCACATTTGGTATCAAAGATGGAACCTTATGGGACCTCTCCTTTTCCTTCCATGCACTTTTTTGTTGTATCAAACAAATCATGCAAGAGTTACAGTGCAGACCACATGCAACAACTGTTGATTTATTTGTTCACCCATACTTGCATGTTATCCATAAGGTGCAGTGAAGAACATGTGCATACCTTGGTGGATCCACCATTCACCTGCATTTTCCCTCTAATTTCCATCACGTTCATCTCTTTTCGCAGTTTTCCCACCCATCATGTTCTCTATTTGCATTGAAAAGTCAGAAAATATAATATTTGTTAGTTTCCAGTAATTTTCTGGATATATTCAGATCTGCTGAGAAAATAGAAGAATAATAAAGAAATTTAGTCTCTAAATCTGTAAATCCAATTAAAGATTGGATCAAATCGTTTCTACAGATCTGTTTTTTAATGCTGAATCAACAATCGTTTGAAGCTAGACATGCTTTCTATAAAATGTGCTTCCTTCGCCCTCACAATCTGTCCATTTTTATCCATGCAGGGATGCGATATTTTCCAATGGATACTGACTCAGATGAGGATTTTTACGTGATGAGGAGGTTCTTAGATACTACAACTATGCAACCCCGGCTTAGAAAGGACATTCAGGGAATCCGTTCCGAAATATTCCATTTTGCAAGAGAAAAATATGGTTAAACCAGATTACAACAGTAAAAGAATTATCAAAATCTAAATATGCCTCATGATGAACTCGATAAGGAATGCAAAGAATTTAAGAAGGATGGAAAATTTAATGATTTCCACTGCAATAAAGATCAGTGAAGTCAAGATTTGTTTATTTTTAGTTGAGGAATCTTGTTTGGGTAACTTCAAAGCATGATTTTTACCTAATGAGTAACTATTCTCTTATGCATCGGTGTTCAGTAAAGTGGAGGTTCTCAATGTCGCAGGACCAATGACACCTGCAAGAGAGGTGGAGAAAAATCCATGGACAATATTGTATTCTTCAAAATCTCACAAACATGTCATCCATCAGGTCCAAATGGCTGAGCTCCTTATTCTAGTGTAATCACAGATTTGAGTAGTTGTTCCTTGCATTTTTCAACATGGAATTTTCTCTCACATTTTGTCCCCTCTTAGTGATCTAATGACTCCATCTGCGCTATGGAATTTTATGGATTGAACCTTGGAAAATTGATCTCTTCTAATCTCCATCTCGGATATAGTTTCTAATAACTACTTCATAGGCGAAAGATCTAATTATTCTTATAGATCGGTCTCGACAAAAAAAGTTATAAAAATATAGTGGTGAAATTTGCTAAACAAGCTCTAAGAGAAAAGTAAAACCCTAAGAAGTATTATGTTTTTTGAGAAAAAATATCTTCTACGTAAATGGATTGTTTTTTTTTCGGTGGATAGATTATTATTTCAAAAGAGTAATAATGAATCTAGGGAAGGGATATATATTCCCTTATGAAATTGGATTGAAAATTTGTTTTCGAAAAGGGGGTGTGTTATCCCATTTTAGTGATTCCAGCTAAAATCAAGATAACCATAGAAATTTTTGAAAAAAATCTACTAAAATATCCGTTTGAAGAGTATTTCAGGTTTTCGGGTTTCAACAACATGCAAACATGTTATTTACATACTATATGCTAATTGTTTCCCGAAACCCGAAACCCGATTCAACTCCCTTGCATCGGGTTTTCGGAACTCTGGAACATCGAAACATGCGTGATCAAAAACATGCTTCATGTCACATGAATTTCAAAACCCAAAACTCGATTCAACTCCCTTGTATCGGGTTTTCAGAACCTTTAAGCATCTTGACATATCATGCTTTGTGTCGGGTTTTTAAAACCTTCGAGCATCTAAACATACCTTGCTTCTTGTCGGGTTTCCGAACTCTCCAAACATGATGACATGACATTCATGCCGAGTTGTAGGGTAGTTAGCACACGTGTCAAGTGAGATGTAATAAATGCAAGGCTTTTATAAATAGTTGGATTTACACGTCATTTTTATCTTTTGTGCTTTTGGTTGCGTGGATTTTCTCCTACATGCTCTCTCAGCCTCCGAACCTGATTTGATCTCGTGCTCGCTCGCGTGATTCATTTTCAATTATTTTTCAAATTTGCTGAAGGTATTTAATCTGCCTTTTGCTTGTGAAGTTTTGGTGAAAATGTTTTTGAGATGTCCTTTGCATCTTTTCCTTTCTTTCCTATTTTCTTTTTAGGTTTAGGGTTTTAGGTTTTTCTTCTTCTTTTGAGTTGTATTCCAAATAGAAATCATTGATTAAAATTTCACCATTAGAGTGCTTTGCCTAATTTTATTCCTTGGAATATGCCTTTTGTATTTTAAAGAATAGAAGAAGAAGATAAAAATCCAAACTATGGAGATGGTGGGAAAATTTCATGTCTGGACATCTCAAAACCCGATCCCTTATTTTCGGGTTTTGCAGGGTGTTTTACATCTCCCACTTTCCGTAGTGTGTTGGGTCTTGTAGCATGCTAGGCATCTAATTTCTTCCTGCATCCGACTTCCAGTGTGTCGGGTCTGGCTGTGTGTCTGACATCCTCAACTTTCCGTAGTGTTTCGGGTTTCAACAAGTGTCCGACATCCTTAATTTTCTGACATACTCAGCTGACTGTCGGGTTTGTAGAGTGTCCAACAACACCTAATCTCTGATGCATTCTCTCCAGTGTGTCGGGTTCCAGCAGGTGCTTTGCAAGTCCTAAAACCCGGATAGTGTGGTGGGTCTATGGGGTTGTTTAACAAGTTTTCAAACCCAAGTGTTAAAACCAAAAGTGGTCAAGGCATTTTTCCTCCAAGAATCCTCATGTTGGATCCTGGTTCATCATAGGATAAGTCAGATAAATCAGGGAAGATGAAGTACAAATTTAGGAAGGTGGAGTCTCTTTACTACATTGATTGTAATTATGACATCTGGGATATAGAACTCAGAAATGTAGACATGGAAGATTTTTGGAATAGAGTCAAGAGTTCTTCCCAAACCCCCTGGATGAGATCAATAGCCGGCAGTGGCCTCCCTCTTACAGTAGGATTCCTCATGTCTACTCATTGCCTCGAGTTCATCTTGGCATGTGCTTCAAATTATGACTCTGCTTCTCGTTCAGTGAGAAATCAGGAAGGAGAAGTCATAGTCAAGTTAGACGGAGGTTACCTTGATGACCTTCTCAGGCTGCCTAACTTTGAAGAGTATGGGGATGTAGACCTCAAGTCAGCCCAAAAATCTTAGGACAAAGATCAAGAGGACTATATTAAACATGTGAACAAGAAGTTCCTGATCAAAGCCAAGCCGACTGTCTCTAGGTTTCCAAGATTTGTTCCTAGAAGTGATTTCATTCAAGAGATCAATGATATCATTACTTTCCTGAGCCGGGTTTTTCGATTTCTTGAGTCAAATGTTTTCCAAGGTTGGATGTACCAATTCATGGTCATCATTAAGAAGAATCAACAGGGGATTGACTGGGGTAGTCTTATTAGTGACAAGATAGACTCCCAGATGAAAATGATTTTGTCTACAGGAAAATTTTATATGTCCTCATATGTCACTTATGCAGCAGCTGGTATGAGAAATTATCTAGGATTGGACACAAAGGGGAACAAGGTAGCTGAACACATTTATCGGTATTTTCCTCAGCTAACAAAGAAGGGGTCCGAGGACCAATTTAGAAGAGTAAATGACGCTTTCTTTTATGAGAACATCTGCAGGATGAACCCTGAACTGAGGAAAAGAAGAGTCTCTGATGAGGCATTGGCTGAAGTTTCAAAATGGAGTTTTGTCTTCTTACAATTCAAGAAGTTCACATATCTTCAAGTGGTCATGTACCCTGGTGATCCTTTTCGATTGCCCAGATATCCAGGAGACAAGCTAGTCCTGATGGAGTTGGTTAGGCAATTGTTGGATTTTCACAAGTTCCAATAGAGTAAGCATAAGGCCGCCATATCCTTCCCAATTTCTATTGGAAAGTATACCTGCTCAATGGTGGTAAAAGCCAAGAATGTAGTTCACAAGCTTTAGGACAAGTTAAATAAGAACACGAAGCCCAGAGATGGGTTTGACTTTTGAGGAGTTCTTAAGTCATATGGAACCCTGTACCTACATGTGCCTAGCATTTAAGACATTTGGGTTGATCTTCGTGATGAAGTCACTGTCCACATAAAGGATCATAAAAAATTAACACTTGAAGAAATTCAGACACTCGAGCTCGCTGACATCCAAGAAGGTACTGGCGACAATGAAAGTGTTCTAGATCCTTCATATGACGGACTGAATGAGGATCAATACATTTTCCCAGCTATGGATTGGTGTATCGGTGAAAAAGATTCTATTGCAAATAGATCAGATCCGATTCTCACACACACTAAGGCATGGCTCACCTCTTGGGGAATGAGTTATAAAGAAGAGAGTTTTTCAAAGTTGGTTGATTTGGAAGTGAGACCCTCTAAAAAGGAAAAGGACAAGAGCTCTTCTAAGAGGCCTATAAAGGTCAAATTTGTCAAGAAGGGAAAAGAACAAGAAGCCCCTTCAATTTCCACTCCAGTTGAAATGGTGAATGTACCAGAATCACCAACACCACCAGAAATTGGGGAAATCTCTTTGGAGGTCAAAGGTGAGTCAACCTCTAATTTCACCATTTGTCAATTGCCCAACGGAAGTAAGTTTATCCCTTACTTCCCAGGCTTTGGCTTCATGAGCTGCACCTCCTCCTTCACAACCACTTGCACCTCCTCCTTCACAACCACTTCCACCTCCTCCTTCGTAACCACTTCCACCTCCTCTTTCTCCATCTTCTTCATCAGCCATGGCTAACATTTTCTCCAGACTCTCACCTCTCTCTATTGGAGACCAAAGTTACTATAGATATGCCTCCTCCTTCTACACCTCTTTTCACTAAATCCACTAGCACACTTGTGGCTATTCCCACTCCACCAGTAAGTCTTCCTCCACTTGCAAGTGTGACCCAAACCCTTGCAACAGTAGTAACTTCCTCTGGCATGCCTCAATGGTTGCTTGATCAGACTCTGAGGAAAAGGAAGGTGGTAGTTCCCATACCAGGCTTTGACTTTAGTTCACTCAGGGCTTCTTATGCTAAATCAGCCAAGAAACCCAAAACAGTTTCAAGGGCTTTAGTGGATGCTTTAGGGCACAAGTTTACAGAGATCGCCAATCCCACAACTAACAAGACCAAAGAGGACATAGTGGCCTCTAACTATCATATAACCAGGGTTGATCTAGAGGAAGGTGATGGTAGAAGGAGCACAACAAGATGCACGAGATGCTATGGACATGCTATATCAGAAGTTAAAAGAAACAAAGGAAAGCAGGGATGAGCTTAAAGAAAAAGTGGAGCAGTTGACTCAAGTATTACTTAAGCTCTCAAAGCCCCCTGAGTTAGCACCATTATCCTCTACTCCTGATTAGGTTCAATTTCTAAACGGTACCCATGATTGAAAAGATTAATGAAAAGGGGACAATAGTTGATGAATGGACCCAAAGGCTGCTCCTGCAAGGAAAATAAGTCATCAAAGATACTGTGGAGGTCTATTAATCTTTGGAGGATATAAAGAAAGGAAGGAGAGAAAATGGATGACAAGTTTTCTTCAGAAATTGGGAACCTGGAGTTGACTTTCGAAGCTCTCCAAATGTTGAAACAAATTCCATCACGCATCTTGGTCGAGGAGGGCATCATCCCACATGGGGATAAACATTTTCAACTGACTAAAGCCATCAGATTCAAAGTAAAGATTCTAGATGAAGCTTGCAGTAAACTGAGAGAATCAAGATGCCAATTAGTCGATGGTAAGAACAACCTGGAAGAAGAGCTGGTCAAAATCTGTGTGAAAGTGTTGAGTGAAGGCTCGGGTATCATACTTGTAGATGATCTTTACGAACATGTCCAAGAATCAATTCAGCATGAACCAACTTATGGATTCAGTATGGAAGTCATTGATAGGTTTGTGAAAATTGAGCATTCTTTGGAGACACTGAGGAAACTCAACAAGAACTTGAAAAAGCTTCATGGCAAGGCTAGTGATACTTAAGAAACATGTGAAGTTCTAATCATTCCACCACACCTGATGAGAATGAAATTCAAGGTATAATCCAAAAGTTCCAAGAATTTCGGAACAAGCAGGCTGGATGATAATGAAATGCAACGTATAATCCGAAAATTCCAACAATTTCAAAACATGCAGGCATTTTTGGAAGAAGAGAAAGATGATGATTCAGAATAGGCATAATGTAACATGTCATTTTAATCTTGAAATCGACATGTCTTTTTCATTTATGAATTTTTTCAAAAAAATTGTCACATATGATGCAAATTTTTACTTGGTCTCCTGCGTGAGAGTCAAGCAAAATAGAACTCTTGTTAAAGACTATTTCCTAGGGTTTATCCTATTTTCTCTCTACCCTTTTTATTATAAATAAAGGATGCTTATACATTCCAAATGTGTGGAGATTTTTGGAATATTGACAACTATTGTGAAGACGAAGAACTTTGTGTTTTCTTTCAATCAATCAAGGAATAGAAATCGATGTTATTTTTGCAAACTTTGTGTTTTGAGATTGTAGCGTTGAACTGTAAAAAGAGGGAAAAAGATATACTTGATGACAAAATAGATCAGAAAGCTCTTACAAACAATTTTCCTTTGAGGGATCAATCTATTTATTTTGCATAATATTCAAATTTTAATAATATTTACAGAAGTGATGATGTTTTTCAAAGATTGAAAAGAGGAGGATGTGAATTTTGGATGCTTTTATTTTACACTTCCTATCGTATGGTAAGCATAATAGACCATTTCAAGGAGGGGAAGAGATGTGTGCACAAACTACATATATGCTTCTCATAGTGTGAACATAGAATATTATGTGAGTGATTATACATTGTTTTGGTTGGTAGACAAGGTAAATGGATGTAATAATTGTGGAACTACCTCTCCTATATATATGGGTGTAATACTTCCTTTGTAATAGAAAGAATGAAGATTTCAAATTTAATTTATGCAATTCTGATATAGTATTTTCAACATGTCCAAATAAACATGTTAATATATGATAGGAACTTATAGGATACACTAATAACTATAAATATGTAATCTTATATTAAATTAAATGTGAATTGAACAGAGCCATGGTACTCATCTTTAAGGTTTTGTAAAGGATATTCATCTTCTGAGGGATGATTGGAAATCTACCACACACTTTCAAATCATTACACAAACTACATGATGAAGCGAAGGGTTGGTGGTGGAATAAGATATTGGTGATATAACTACGGTTATAATAGTAAAAATGTTAATAGTAGAAGGGTTGTAAGTGTAAGACATTGAAGGGTTTATTTTTAGGTATACCATTGAGGGAGGCTAGCCAATAAGATCCTAACCCATACTTGTGAGTGATGACATATGGACTGATCCTGTTAAGGGAAAACTTTCAACGTTTATTCCTTTCCATAGTAGTGAAATTTTGATTTTATTTTAAGACAAGAACACCGATGTTAAATTCATGCTCTTTGACATGTTTTTTATATTTTCACTTAATGTGCTCTTGATAAACATGATGATGATTAAGGAATGTTAGGCGTCATTCAATTTTCAATTCTAATTGTGGTAGACGTTCTTGATGGCAATCCTCATCAGAGATAAAATATCTAAGTGATACGTGGAGTGATGGAATTTTAAATCCAAGGGGTAAGACCACCTTGGTGCAATAGACTAGAGAAAAGGGGTAGCACCTATAGGAGTATGTATGCTAGTTTGATAAGCCCATAGAGAAAATGGGATTTGAAGATGTCAATTCCTTGCTACTTTTTTCTACGGTCTTCATGAGAATTTTGTTAAGTGTTTTATTATAATCCTTATCTTTTCCATTTTATTATGGATAATAAGGTGATTATAAGCTTAGTTTTATGTTAAATGTGTCTTAAAGTTTCTTAATGTCTTTATTCTTGAAGGAATTTCTAGTATTAGTGACTAGTTTGTAAGGGATACAAAATAGACATATGATATGATGATAGATAAAGTCAAAAAAATTATTAGCTTTAGTAGATATTAATGAAACGGACTTTTCCTACTTAGTGAAGTAATTGATCGCTGTGATGATAGAGTGATGTTGTTGTGAAGAACAAGGATTGATAGTACCTATGAGGTCTAACCCCCATTGTGAGAAAGGCCATATATCTTGGGAAGGTTGTAAGGCTAGACTAGGGATGTGAGTGATATTCTAATGTTGTTCGAATTTGAGACACTTCTCAACATACGCTCAACAATCTTGGTTAATAGTAGGCCAGTAATATCCCATTTGTAGGACATGCTTAGTGACATTTCTTTCGTTAAAATTTCTACTACATATACTATCATGGACCTCTTGAATGGATTTACTAGTCTCATGGGATTTAAGGCATATTAAGAAGAGGTTGTTGAATCCACATTTATATAGGATACCACCTACGATAACATATCAAGTAGCGCATGAAAGAAAAGATTGTTTAACATTTCTAGATAGATTGGGAGTAATTTTGGATTCTGAAATATAGTCAAATGTATGAGTGTACTAGATTTATGTTGAATTATTTTTTATGATTTTTATAGAACGAAGTTCATTATTATGATATGGTTGATCTAGTATATTAAATGATGTTTAATTTAGATTCGCCGTTTGATAGAGGGATGAGAGATGCTAAAGAGGCCATGGTGTCCATGAATTTGTTGGAAGATCATGGAACTATTTAGATGGTATAATGATCAAAGGATTCTAAAATGAATTCAAGAATATCTTAGTAATTTTGTATAATTTCATTTTTACATAGGTGAATTCCTTTGATCTTGTTGATGACAAGTTATGATTCTATATAGGTGTCCTAGATTTAAACACTGAGAATGATAGAATTTTGGAGACCCATGGTCAAATATTCGTATTCTTCAATGTTGTTAGTACATTCAAAATTTAGTTTAAAAGACAAAGGGATAGGGGTTCCCCAGGGAGGTATGATAATGATACCATAACCTCCCCCTTGCTGACACTTAGATACATTAAATAAAAGTGTCAGTTTTAGAGGGGTGTATTCGTGATCAACAATGTTGATAAATACATTGGAAAATTGTTTATGAGGTAGTTGATTATCAAATCTATGGGATTCATGAGATAAACTCAAGATCAAACTCTTTCATAAGAATAAGCCATCGAGATATGTGTTCATTGTGATATGGTTTGGAGTGCATGTTTTTAAGAGGGTTAAAACTAGCTACAACAAAAAAAATGATTAAGAAGGTAATAATGAAGTTTGGATGTTGTAAAGTACAATGCACAACACAAATTTTGGACTTTGGTATAACATGTATCATAGTCATGCAAAGTGTGGATTATATAGTAAATGACCTATTCACGACCCTACTCATCTTGATGACCAAGCATGGATCTCACGACATGATCAATAGTGGAAATGTAGAGTTAGAATGGCTCCTCCTTGTGTGGAGGTGTATGCACAAATGGTGATAAGAGGTATTTTTTGAGGTCATTGAAGTCTTGTTGAAAATTAGTTTCCCATTTAAAGTTCACATCCTTTTAGAGAAGATGATGAAAAGGTTGAAAAAGGTTTGAACTTTATGAGATAAAGTAACAGATCAATTAAATTCTACCTTGGAGATTGTGAATATTTTTGAGGTTTGATTGAGGAGGAATTTTGATGATATCCTTAATATTCATTGGTTTTACTTCAATTCCCCAGATAGACACAATGAACCCTAATATCTTGTTGGTGAGAACACCGAACACACACTTAATAGGGTTAAGGAAAAGAAAGTATCAGATAAGATAGGTGATGATTATGACTAAGACAATGAGATGATCTCTTCGTTGTTTATATTTTCCTAAAAGTTAATCTATGTAACCTTCTACTATTTTGTGGACAAGATTGTGAATGATGTATGTCATAGCACATTGATAAGTGGGTACAGATTTTTTAAGTTGGAAGGGAATTAATCAATAACATATATTCCCCTAAGTGGTGATGAAATGGATTTTCTATTAATGATTAATAGGGATAAGGACTTGACTATAGTTCGATAAGCCATCTAGAAGGGAGAGAATTTTGTGGCCAACAATTAGATTAGAAAACTAGTCAATGTTTGGTTGAGGAAAGTCACATTTTAGAAAAACAACATTGAGATCTCAGAAGTCAGTGTAGATCTGTAACTTTCTAGATGATTTGGTTATAGGAATGATATTAGAGACTCATTATTGGTAGTTAATTTAGGGGCATCAATTCATCATGTCTCCTAGAGTGAGATTTCCATACAAGTATGATTAAGGGGTCATAACATGATTATTGAAGTGTTTAGGGGTCATAGATTAGCTTGGAAATTTATATTTTGAGTCATGTGGGTTTTCCCTCCATTTTCCATATTTGAATTTATAAAGAGGGTTTGACACCTTTTTAGTAATTTTGGAGTTGTTAATATATGCCATGGCTTAGGAATTTTTTATAAGAATAAATAATTTATGTTAATACATATTGTGGTTTATGGGAATGTCTTTTAGTCAATTTTTGATGAAGACCCTAGTGTGGTCTCTTAACTCAATGTAGTAGTTCAAAGGTAGTAAGGACTTAGAGAAACTAGTTATGGATGGAGTACTTGAATAAAATAAGAGAGGTTTTTGGTGAAATACATTTTTTTTTGGTAGAAGATGACTAAATACTAACTAAATAATGTATAACAACTAGGAATGCATGAAAATGGAGCAATAAGCCATTTATCTTTGTATAGGAAAAGTTTATTCGTTGGTACTTTGATCCTCATTTCTATGTTTCTAATAGTGTTAATATAAGGTTACTATGCACACATACTATGATAGTAGTGAAAGGCCATTCTTATAAACCAAAACTCTTTGATGTTCTTGACTATGTTTCTTGAGAAAATAATCGATGATTCATGTATGAAAAGGGATGCGAGAGTTGATCTCAGTAGCATTATAGGTATTGTTTTAACCTAAAAAGTGCCTTGTTGTGAAAGGTTTGGAATACAAAAGGATTAATGGATTGTGGTTTTCATGAAAAGTGAATTTGACTTAATCCATAATGCATAACAGTTAGATGATTTTCTTGTGTGATTTATCAAGGAAGAGGGTGAAGGTATAATATATTATTCTTTTAATGATATTGTACTGCCTTCAAAGTAATGATTAGACTGTGTTTCAAGTTGTGGAAAATTATGAGATTTTATATGGGGATTCTTAAGACTGTTAGTTTATATAGCATGCTTGAGAAAGTTTTGATTATGCTAATATAGTGCAAGGTAATGTTTTCATTGATTTGGTGGTGTTGAATGATTATTTTAGTTAAAATATTTTAGAACATATTTGTAACCCATTCTGGGTACTAAGAGAGAGATTGGGGAGGGATATTTTTAAGTAATTAACTTTCCCTCAATGGATCCATATTGGAATGATGGTATGATGATTGTATTTTATCAAAAACCTATGGTTAAGGAGTTCTAGTCAACTGTTGAGTGGAAAAATAAAGCATTTTGGGTTTTAATTCCTATGCAAGTTAGAATTGAATTTATCATTCTTAATAGTGAGAGAAAGACATGATTGTGGGTCAAGGATGTACAAGGTTGAAGGGGAATTTATATTCAAGGCTCAATATGATTGATACAAACCTCTATAAACAAACTTGAGTACCGGAAATAAATTCCTTTTAGTGTTGCAACATAAGAGGTTTTAAGATCTCGAACCCTAAATAGACAGTTTGTGGGTGAGAAAACATAGTCTAATATTGGTTATTTATAACTTTGGGAGACTAATGTCACTTTAAGTACGTGGGGGAGACCACTAAGAACCTATAACAAAGATTTGAAGGATAAAAAATGAGCTTGTGGCATTTGGTAATCCACTTTATTTTCTCTGGTAAACACATACATATAACTAGGGATCAATCATTGGAGGCTTGAAACATGGAATTCCACCCTAAAATTTTGTAGAAAATATCTTGATTAGATTCTTAATGAGATCCAAGAATAATTTTTGGATAACATTAGTTATCCTTAAATATTCTTTTACCAATCCTGGGGAGAAGCTAACTGCACATTTAAGACCTATTGGAGTATACCTGTCTTACAAAAGAGATAGTGGTTGTGTTAGCATCCTGAATTTGAAATTTCTCATGCATCTAGAATTTGAAAACAGATATTTAAATAGATAAAGGTTGAGTCTTGGGACCCCTTGTAGGAAAAAATAGAAATGACAGAGGACTGAGATAAGGCTATAAGTGCTAATAGTAAGTGGAATCAGAAATAAGGAGGACTAGAAGAGAGTTGTGAATTTAGATCTAAGATTTATGGCACACCCATGGATTGGTCTAGGGACCATGAACATGATATTATATTTTTATGGGGTTCTTTGAATTACTCCAGTCATGATACTATCTAGGAGTTTGAACTTCATAACCTTGAAGATATTATACGATATGGATTAGTGAAAATTGTTGCTTGTCATCTTTTTGAGTTAAATTTAAGGTGATCTGAGGTTTTGGGAGGTGTAAATCAGGATATGGGAGATAGGAATATTTTTTAAAGAAAGGAAGGTAAAATTTCATGTTAAGGAACGGATTTTAGCTAAAAAATTTGACAATAACTGTGAACTATGTAAGTGCAAGGGTACTAGGAAAGAGAGTGAATAAATTAATGATTAGATTCATAATTTTAATGTGTATACAATGTGACAAGTATATTATGATGGCTATAAGAATCACTTAAGGAGAATACAGACAATAATTGTAAATTTTGAGCCTATTTGGGCTTTCCATTATCCTTTAAGGAAGAGTTATTGTTGAAGGTTGGTTGTGGAGTCATATTAGAATCATTGAATGAACTGAAGTTGAGAATAACTTTGCATCATTTTTGGTATCATATCGAACAGTTGTTGTAAAGAATAATAAGAATTAAGAAAAACAATCAAATGAGAGAAACAAAGGTGGATAAGGAGATATAAGTTTTGAGAAATGATTTAAAGATGTTAGATATTATGGATGAATGATGTCTACAACTGAGAAGAATTTACACTAGTGGACTGAATTTTAAGAGAAATGTGAAGTGTCCAGTCGAGTCTATTTTTGAAAAGAGAAGAAGACAGGAAAAGAGGAAAAGTGCATGAAAAATAACTTGGTGAAGAAATTAAGAAAAAGAGAAATGTGTATAGGAACTAGGTAGGTTTGGAAGCATTTTTTACTTTTATTTTGATATCTAATATTGTGTTTTAGCATTTGTGTACAGGTTTGAAAATTTGGGTAAATAAAATTAAGGATATGATATTGAAATTTTAAATAAGGAGGTCAATAATAATTTCCTTAGGAACAAATGGATATGATGAAGAAAGAGAGTGGTATTTGAGAAATAAATTAATGTTTTTAGTATACTACTGATGAAATGAATGAAGGTATAATTTTCTATGATGCCTTGGAGATCTTTTTAGTGGAAGAGCACAAGGAAGGAAGAACAAAAAATAAGCTTATAAGCAATGAAGGCAAGAAAGAGAATGAGATCAAGCAACAGAGTGTGGACAAGGTAAATGAAACATTGGTTCTTTATTCTAATCTTAGTTATAAGGATGATCTGGTTGATATTCAAGTGATGGAAAAGAAAATGAATGATAAACACTCAAAATGAGTCATGGATCATAGATATAGGATACCATAGTGGCTTAAGAAACAAGAAAATATTAACAAAAGGGAAACAAAACCTAAGGAAATGATTGATAAAATTTTATATTATGGTGGGAAAAAAGAGTATAGCAGGGTATACAAATCAGATTTCATGAAAATCCCAATCAAAGACTAGTTGACAAATAAAGTGTGGTAGAAGAAGAGAACTAGTATCAAGAAAGAAGAACAAATTAGAAAGATAAAATATAAGAAAGAAGTTTTGATCCAAGATAAAAGTATGGAAGATGGAAAAGGAAAAATAATCCCAATATATGATTAAGGAAATATAGATTTTAGTGATCTAGCATGTGATTCCAAGGAAGAAAAAGAGAAATTGAGTCCTAAATTTGATCAAAAAAATAAAGGGGAGAGTAATATCTTGTTGTATAATGAAATGAAAAGGATCGAGGAGTTATTTATGATAGGTATAAGTTCAGATTAGATAAAGGAAAGCATTATTAAAAAGGAAAATGAAGAGAAAATACAAGAAGAAACATTGAAAATTTTGAACAAGAACAAAACTAAATAAGGTGAAGGAAATATGAAGGTTTAAGAACAATTATAAAGAGGTAAACATGATGAAATTAAGGTTTGTAAAGAGATTTTGAAGGACGCAAAACAATAAGAAATTAAGAAAATCTATAGTGGCATAGCGAAGAAAGGAAGAGATGAAGGAGATGGTGAAGAAGCAAATGAAAAAGTGCTTATACACCCAAATAAAGATATATTGCATTGTGCATCAACCAATGTAATTGATAGAGAAGGTGAGGAAAGTAGGATAGAAGAGGATATAATGAACATGCTTCATGAAGGAAGATATAAATCTCAAGAGCATATTGTAGGTTTCAAAAATAAAATTGAGAAGGACAAATACTAACTAAAAAGTGGTATAAAACAAATATCATTCATGGAATTAGAAAAACCTATATGTTTTCAAATTCATAATAGGTTTGAACATACTTTTCAGGTGAAAGAGAAAAGATGAAGTGAGAACAAGCTAGAATCAAGGATAGATCAATTGTAAATTCAGTCCATGAAGATGTACACCATGAAGATATTAAGGAGGCTTATGAGATGAATGAAAAGAAATAAGAGGAAAAAGGAATTAGTAATGTAAATTGGCACAAAAGAAGGAAACTAAATCATATGTTTGATAACATATTAATATTATCGATCCACGAGAGTTACATAGGTCATGGATTTTTTTAGTGGTGAATATTCGTAATTTGGGGAAAATTATGTTTTAGAAAAATTTTAAATAGAAATTTTTTCAGAACAGGTCATTGTCTTGTTTGCCTAAAATTTCCAATATAATTTTTTAGGGGTAAAATTTTCCTACCATTGAAAACTAATCCTATATAAAACTCGGTAATTTGTTTGGTAGTATAGTAGTAACTTACTACTATCTTACTAAGCTACTAGAATATCAAGTATCATGAACTTACAAGGAAGGTTGTTGATGAACGAAAAGATATTGTTAACGCATTGTAGGAATTTTTTTATGCATGCCATGAGGTTGTTGACACGTGACAATCATCTTTTCTTGACGTGCGATAGGAGGATGCAAATGCAGGAAGAGAGATATACATTTTGCATTTGTACGACAACAAGTTTGTTGTCATTTGACAAAAACCTTGTTGTTGGGTGATAATAAGGTTTCTTTCTCATGAAAACAAACTTTTTGTTGTGCGATAACAACCGTACTATCGTGCAACAACAATCTTATTGTTTCCTAACAACAAGGTTGTTATCGCTAGACAAAAAGGTTTTTGTTGCATGAAAACAACCTTATTGTCACACAAATTGAAAATGAAAGCGTCTGTCTGGTGAAAATGGTGCACAAAAACACTAGAAAATTTTACCATTTCATGAAAGTGGTTTTGGGGATATTCATTATGGATTTTCAGCCTTTGATTTCCTAGAGGTCTCTTAAAATGAACCTTATCATGGGTGTTTACAAGGAGCAAGTAAAATGTAAGTGTATCCAAAGAAATAAAGACACATGGAAAGTTTAGGAAGGAGTTATAGATGAAGAATAAAAATATGGAATTGAAATAGAGACCAATAGGGTTGTTCAAGCCCAATATTTTCCATATAATATTGTTCTTAGTTGTATTTTTGCAGGTAAACTAATGGAGGATATGAAGAGAGAACAAGAGAAAATAATAATTCTAAACAAATAAGAGACTTGATTTTTAGTTCTAAAGGTTAGCAAGAAACAAGAAGGAAAAAATACGGGCAAAGAAAATTATTTTAATGACATGTGAAACTAAGAAATGATTCAGGGGCAACAGAAGAAAAATTGACATACAAATCAAGAAAGAAAAAGCATAGCATTCAAAGAAAACAAAGTCATTTCACACGGAATAAATCTTATTCATGTGAAAAGAAAGCTAATAATCAGGATGAAGACCATCCTGAAGGTGTTATATTCATGGTGTGAATTCAATAATAAACTCATTGGATTCATCTACAACTGGAAATTTAGCATGAATACTTAAGTCTTTGTTCTACAAAAGTTAAGAGGAAAATTTTCTTGTCCCTTGGGAGTATGATGTAGGGGCATTAATTCACCATGTCTCCTAGAGTAAAATTTCCATACAACATGTTTAAGGGGTTCTAATAGGATTATTGAAATGTTTAGGGGTCATAGGAAAGCTTGGAAATTTGAATTTTGAGTCCTATGGGTTTTCCCTCCATTTTCCATATTTGAATTTCTAAGGATGGTTTGACACCTCTATGGTACCTTTTAGAGGTGTTAGTATATTTCATGGATTAGTAATTTTATAAAAGCATGAATAATTTTTGTTAATACATCTTGTGGGTTATGGGAATGCATTTTAGTCAATTTTGTATGAAGAGCCTAGTGTGGTCTCTTCACTAAATGTATTAGTTCATAGCTAGTAAGGGTTTAATTAGATAATTTAGCTATGGAGGGAGTATTGGAATAAAGGAAGGGAAATTTTTGGTGAAAGACATAATAAGAAATGAAGGAAATACTCTATTTTGGTAGAATATGAATAAATACTATATCATAGATTGGAATGCATGAAAATGGAGAAAGAAGCCATTTATCTCTGTGTAGTACAAGATTATTCCTTGGTATTTTGATCCTTATTTTTTTGTTCTTGATAGTGTTAATATAAGATAACTATGCATGTGTGTTATGATAGTAGAGAAAGGCCATTATTCCAAACCAACACTCTGTGTTGTTTTTTATTGTATTTCTTGAGAAAATAATGGAGGATTCATGTATGAAGATGGATGTAAGAGTTGATTTCAATAGCATAGTACGTAATGTATTAACCTAATAAATTCCTTGTTGTGAAAGGTATGACATACAAGAGGATTAATGGATTGTGGTTTTCATGGACAATGAATGTAACTTAATAAATAATGCATAAAATTTAGATGAGTTTCTTGTTTGAGTTCTCTGGGAAGAGGGTGAAGGTAGAGTATATTATGGTTTTAATGATATTATATTGCTTTCTAAGTAATGATTAGAATTTTTTTGAGGCTATGGAGCATTCTGAGACTGTTGATGGGGATTCTTAAGACTATGTGTTTATATAACATCCTTGTTAAATTCTTGATTATGCTAAGAGAGTGAAAGATACTGTTTTCATTGATTTAGTGGTGTTGAATGAATGTTTTGGTTAAAATATTTAACAACAAATTTTTAACCTATTCTAGGCACTAAGAGAGAGATTGGGAAAGGATATTTTTAAAAAATCAACTCTCCCTCCATGGATCCATCTTATAATGAAGGTTTGATCATTGCATGTTATCAAACACCTATGGTTAAAGAGTTTTAGTCATCTTTTAAGTGGAGAAATAAAGCATTCTCAATGTTAGTTCTTGTTCATGTTAGAATTGAGTGTCTTAGTCTTAACAATGAGAGAAACAAATGGTTGTGGGTCAATGATTTATAAATTTGAAGGGAAATTAGTATTCAAGTCTCATCATGAATGATACATACCTCTAGAAATAAACCCAATACTAGAAACAAACTCATTTAAGTGATACAACATAGGAGGGTTTAAGAGGTCAAACCTTGAGTACACAATTTGGGGGTGAGGAAACATAGTATAATATTAATTATTGACAAATTTGGTAGACTATTATTACTTTAAGTATGTGAGGGAGAACAAAAAGAACCTGTGTTCAAAGAAAGGTTGCAAAATCTATAGAATGGGGTAAGAACACTCAAGAACCCCAGAGCTTTGTGAAAAACCGATCAATAGACCATTAGATAAGAAGTAAAGAAGGATTCCTATTTTTCATGCATTAGTTATGAATCAAAAAATAAAACTTAAAAAATATAATCACCCTCTATTCTTGAAAGATTAAATAAGTGAGCCTAATAAGGATCTAAGCAACCAATTTGTGCTTAAGACAATGGGATCTAACCATTAATGGCTTTAAGGCCATTGGTTCTTACCATTTACTCCATGGTGTGTGGTGTGTTGCAATGGATAAAACAAATAACTCAATAAGATGAAATAAAACTCCTAATCTGAGCAAAAATACTATAGTTTATTTTAGAGGGAAGAAGTGTTCTTGTAAATGAGAGGGGGGTAGTGGGATATTTATAGTTTTCCATTTGGGAAAGTGGAGGAATTTTGATGCATGTGGGAATAAAGGATAAGTAAAAAACTTAATTAGGGAGTCAAAGTAAGGTTTGACTAGGTTTAGAAGAATTTAATTAGGGTTAGGACTAGTTAAACTAGGTTAGGTTAGTTAATCATGTTTAGAGAGGAATTAGGGTTTTGAGAGGGCTTTGCGAGGTGTAATCAATCCAATGAAATGGATTGATAGTCTAGGAATCTAGTACAAGTAGTATAGAAGAGGATAAGAATAGGATTTAGCCAAGAAGAGGCTTATATTAGCCTCTTTAATTGACTTATAAGAGGAATATGACTGAAAGAGTTGTCATAAATGGGCATCCAAGAATGGAGCAAAGAATGGGGAATTAATGAAGTGTAAGAATATTTTAGGTGTCTACATAACCTATAAAAAATATTTGAAGGATTAAAATGAGCTTGATACATCTGGTTATCCACTGTATGTTCTTAGGTCATCAAAGATATCTAACTAGGGCTCAATCACTGGAGGCTTGAAATATAGAATTATACCCTGAAATTTTCTAGAATAGATCTTGATTAGATGCTTAAGGAAATATAAGAATAGTTTAATGATTTCATTGGTTACCCTTGAATATTTGCTTACCAGTCCTGGGGAGAAGCTGAATGCACATTTAATACCTATTGGAGTAGATCCATCTTACAAGGGAGCTAGTGGTTGTGTTAGGATCCTGAATTTGAAATTTCTCATGCACCTAGAATTTGAAAAGGGGTATTCTAAAAGATCAATGTTGATTATATAGACCTCTTGCATCACAAGATGGAACTAACATAATACTGAGATAGGGATATAAGTGCTAATAGTAAGTGGAATAATGACGTCACTTAATATAAAGTAGACAAGCACAAACAAGAAGAAATTAGGGAGTCAAAGTAAGGTTTGACTAGGTTTAAAAGAAATTAATCATGGTTAGGACTAGTAAAACTAGGTTAGGATATTTAATCATGTTTAGAGAGGAATTAGGGTTTTGAGAGGGCTTTGCGAGGTTTAATCAATCCAATGAAAAGGATTGATAGTATATAAAGCTAGTAGAAGTAGTATAGAAGAGGATGAGAAGAGGATTTAGCCAAGAAGAGGCTTATATTAGCCTATTTAATTGACTTATAAGAGGAATACAACCGAAAGAGGTGTCTTAAATGGGAATCTGAGAATGGAGAGAAGAATGGGGAATTAACGAAGTGTAACCATATTTAAGGTGTCTACATTTTCCCCTCTTTGGGGTGGCATAAGTGACATCACTTCAAAGAAAGTAGACAAGTACAAATAAGTAGAGTTTTTTAAAGGGATAGAATAAAAATGAGTAGAATGAAGGATGTCCCCTTGATTTTTGATGGGGTGATGGAAGAACATGATCGACGATCGAAAAGATGAAGGAAATAAAATAAAATAAAGTATAGTGTGAAGAATAAGAGAAGGGATATAAAAGAAAAAGGAGTATGAGGAAGGGGGAATGAGCTAACATCTATCCAGTGCCTTTTAAACAAATTTATTTTTCATCATATTGCTAGAGATATTCATCATCGGTCCTTATTAAAAAGAATGAAAAAACGTATAGTATGACATGAAAAGCCATATACGAGCAAATTTCCATTGCTTAAAAAACCAACTCCATACAATACGAGAAAGTTAACAAGAAAAACTAATAGACAAATGTAATGTAATGTTGTTGTTATTGAGCTTTAGTTTGAACCTATTTGAATTAATGACAAGGCTTAAGATGGTGCTCCAAGCAAGGATACATGTTATGGGGATAATGGAGGCCATTTGGGTCTGATGATAATCCAATGTGCACTACGAAACAGTACAAGGAAATTAGTTGTGCCCCAGAGTGCAGACGAAGTAAGAATCCTAGATTTGGTTGATGGAGGTAGATCAAGATGATCCGTGAGTCATTTATGACAAGAAAAATCAAGAACCAAAGAGAAAAATTTTGTAGGAAAATTTATATTGTTTTTGATGTTTCTAAAACATATTTGAATGTTTTGATTTGTTTAAAGTTTTCCGAAGCTATGTATAGGAAGATGAGGAAACATGGATGTCCCTAGAGATAGATGGGATGTACAAGGGAAAAAGGCCACATGTGTACGAGAAAGGTGAAGATGTAAAAATGCCCAAACAATTAGGTGGGAGTATTCAAATAAAAACTCTTCATGTGTAGAATTGAGACCTAAGACCATTATGGATAGGTTTAATGTGATGATGAACATAAACCAATGAAATGTTGAGAAGAAGAAACGATGCCCCTAGTGTAAGTTGACCTAAAATCACATGATAGAGAGCATGTGAGAATATATTTTTTTGAAAAGTGAAAAAGATGTCCGAAAATAATGGAAAAAGGCAATACCATACACATGGATATTCTGAATGAAGTATAAGAACAATGAATGATAAGGTATATTATAAGCCTCATGATGAAAAAGTGATTATCCAAAGGTACAACTCATGAGATGAGATAAGGACTAAAGAAAGAATCTAAACAACGTCCAAACAAAATACACTTGGTAACATATTAAAACTACCTACTCATAGAGATCTAGTGTGTGCATATGGATTTTAATTACCTCTTGAAGGGAAGATTTGATATACAAGAAATGAGGACAAACTAGCCAATGTGTAGGAATGATTCATTTTGATAGGTGTGATTTGTGAGTGAATGGCGGAAGGATATCCGTGCATTGCTCCATTTCCAGCTAGGCGTCCATAGCCTCGACAAAGATGTATTTGTTTCTAATAAAAGCATTTCTATACTGTCATCCAGGCATCCATATCCCTGGAAGAGATAGTAATATATCAATTTGCATTTACTTTTAGATTCTAGCTTTGGTTTTTTTAATTGATTTTGATTATTTTTCTTTCTGAAAACTTATTTCAACTCTCTTGCTTGTCAAGGGGTTAAGAACCATTGATGGCTTGATGAAAGGAGGTGGAAGTGATGATGATGACAACATTGGCTCATGTCAAAAAATATGTCCAAAAGTTCTTTGCAACACGTTTATTAGATTTTGAATGTGATAGAATCTCTAAAAGGTCAGTCATTCTTTAATTTACCAAGGTGATAGAAGACTAGGGTCAAACGGATACCATAGAAATAAATGTCAAAAAATGTGTGCAAATAGGCTAACCAAAATATCACCGAAGGGATGAAAATGGTAGGAAGAATTGTAAAAGAAGAGAAATAAAGAGAAGAAAGAACATTCATGTGTACGCAATACTTGATTGTAATGTTTGATATTTGTACCTTTGATTTGTTTTATGTTTTCTAATTTTTTTTGTATTTTTGAATTTCTTTGATATTTAGGTTTTTGTTAGTTTTTGGAAATTTGGGATAAAAAAAGTTACTCCATGTGATAGGATCCAACAAAAATGTTAGCGACTTCCTTATTAGGGGAGATTAGGAACGTTTTCTTATCAAGAGTCATATTATATCCAATCTCGATGATCGAGGTGAGCTCATACTCAATAAATGACTGTGATTTATCCTGAAACAAAGATTGTTCATTTGGAAGCATGAGTTCCTGATTCATAGATTTATGCACTTTACGCCATACTTAATGGTTGCATTGGTGTTCGTTCTTTAATCGTGCTTGATTTTGAATCTTAAGATCATTAGAGTTAGGATATTTGGAGCTCTTGGAAAATTTGACCTGAGCTTGATTAAGAAACTGTCTGGGTTTTTTATATGATGATGCACGTCTTGTCTAATCTCGAGAAGGAGAAGAAAATGAACGTGAACATTTAGACCTGATGTGATAATTGATTGCGGGCTTACCACAACCATTGATAGAAGAAAGATGTGATGGATGAAAATGATATGGTCCAAGAATTGAAGAGGATGGGATAATAGGAGGCGAGCCACTAATAGAATATGATGAAGGGTTTCTAGAATATGGCCCTAAGATGGAAGAAGTTCAGCTACAAGGACATGACCCAAGAATAGAAGAAGATGACGAAGGGATTTTAGGGTGTGGCCCAAGTATAGATAAGGAAGGGCTACTCGGAGGAATCCCATAGATATAAGAGGATGAAGGGATATGAGGATGTTTACCTAGAATAGAAGGGAAAGGGCTAATAGGAGGTGACCCACAAGTAGAAAATGGAGGGCTACCTGGGGGTGGCTCCAAGATATAAGAAAATGATGGGCTACTTAATGGTTACCCAAGGCAAGATTTTTATTAAGAAATGATGATAGATAAGGAATGAGTTGGCAATGAGAATATAGGCCACAGATTAATGTTAGACCCCAACATCTCATCATCCTCAAAATAAGGTGAAGATGGAATGCAAGAAGAAGAATCAAGTTCTACGAGCTTAGGATTTTCCTTTACGTTTTGATAAAAGGAATCAATTTCTTCCTTCCCATAAGAAAGCGTATTGATTTCTAGAAAGAATCCTTGTTTATAATCCTATAAAGGGATATCATCGTGTAGTCTAATTGTTCCTTCATTCTAAGAGAAATAAATCAGTAGAGGTTTTTGTTCTTCGACCATGGGAGGATGACTAGAAGAAATGAGTTTGATAAGGGAGGAATATTGATTGATAGAAGAAGATGAAGATGTTTTCTGATGTAGACGAGGGGAAGGCCTGACCTTATCACCCCCATGAAGAGTTATGATAGTGCTTTGCAAATATATCTTAGCACATGGCTTCTTTATAATGGTTTGAATTGGTCTCACACATTGATCTTTAGAAGATGGATGAGGAAATGATACGATATGTTTGAAAGGGATAAAGGGCCGAAGAGGTATTGAAGTTAACATTGATAGCAGAAGATGACTCAAGAGACAACGTAGGCTTAGTGGTAGGCATCTCATGAATCGATGATTTGGATTCAGACCTAGATCACTTTTCTAGAAGACGACATAATGTACGTTGGAAAGTAGGATCACATAGTTATTCATTAAGTTTTGATGTAGGATTCAAATTTGATGATTGACTAGAGTGAATCCGAGACATGGAACTATTTTATGGAGAAAGTGGTCATCAAGATGACTGATGAAGGAGGTCCTTCAAAGAAAGGGAGGACCATGACTCAAGAACCGAATTGGATGTTTTATCGATAGAACTTGGAGTTTTACGAGTCTTCAAAGGAGGAAGACTTCGTTGAGGTGATTTGGAAAAAATTTCCTTTGAAGGAAGCGAGGATTGTGATTCAAGATTTGATATAGGGGTATCCAAACAATATTTGGGATCTAAATCTTCAGCAGAAGAGTGGGAATCCAAATAATAGTTTGGATTAGAATCAGAAGAAGAATGGGGGGGACCCAAATAATAATTTATACCAGAAGTATCCAAACCATACCACCGACTATGATTTGAAGGTGGGGAACAAGGTACCTTAATGGGCCCTCTAGCATGAAGAACCAAACAAGGCTTAGTCATAATGGAAATCTTTTGATTTGAATTCTTAAACCTAGGTTCCATATTTTTATAAGTATGGGAAACCGCATGATAGTCATTCACTGTTGGCGATGTTTAGGTACAAATGCCTAGACATAGCTAGTGTGATCAAATTCCTTCAAAGTGAAGAAAATTACATGTCAATTTGGGTAGTATAAGGGCAACCAACTAGACATCTTGTAAATATTGAGACACGTGGGTGATTTTCCGAAGAAGGCCTAAGGAAAATAGACATCATGATGAAGCGATCTCGATGAGATCAAAAGGGATTGTCCTAGAAAACAAGTTTTCTAGATGAATGGTCACAAGGAACAAACATGCAAGTGTGAAAAAAAAATCTAATCAATAAGGAAATATTCTCTATGTAAAATTTGTGTGTAAAATGATAGTTCAATTTAAATATGATCAACACAGTGTCAATTATTACGTCAACCTCAAAATGAACAAGGTGTAAATATTAAAAAAGGGTAAATATGATCCCCACTTAAATGATACTATGACTAATTTAGAGACAAACAAGGCTTGAATGTCAAAGGGAGAGGATTACAAATATAAGTTATGTAAGCACACTAATTAGACATGTCCATCAAACTTCGCGGAGAAGTGAGATATTAGTCTCAAATTGGTACTAAAACAACACAAAATAAAGTAAGTGACACCCATCAAGATTTGAAGAAATGTTTGAATTTAAACCAAATCAAGTTATACTAAGGATGTGCTAAAATGTGTGCATCATAATGCCACAATGCAGATACTTAGATCATGCTTATGAAAAACATGACATAAGTATCTTAATTATATTGAGACAGTGAGAACAAGGTAACTTGTCAATGGGAATTCAAATGATGAATCAATCCTAACTATGATGATGATATTGAAATAAGGATCAAGTGGTCATCAAAGATATGAGGACTAATCCACGGACTTTAGTTGTTTAACAACCCAGCTGTAAACATGGATAAGCGTAAAAAAGACAAACAAGTGGTGAACACTATCTATGAAAACACTCCCGAAAGATGCCTTATTTTTCCCCAAATGGGAAAATAGATCACAAAGGTATAGATCAAAATAATGAAAATAAACTAAGTGCCAATTGGGCAAAGTTTTGCCTCTTCTGAAGACAAGAATGAAATTGAGATAAGTGGGACGTAGTTTAATTCCATGATAAAAGACACTTAAGTCAATCTTACATGGGTTCTTTGCCTTGTTTGAGAAACAAGGTTTAGACTCCAAGTGATTCGTCACTTCGTGATGACTTGATGTGATAACAGACTAGTAAAGTAGGCTCCAAGATAGAATGGCCTCCTTAATAGGTTCTCTCAACTAGGTGTTATAAGATTGTCTAATGTGAGCACGATTTTCCCAAATAGTCACAACGACTAATTTGGGGGTATCTTGGATTTACTGTACCTCTTGCTGATACAATGAGAAAATAGTGTGTTTAGTTTTATCATCACTGGGACCATGATACAGAACATATTTGACTCTAACTCACAATTCATACCAGTCAAGTGGGTAAGAAGAGTGCTTCGTGTTTCATACACAAGGTTACTCAATGGTGGATTACTTTAGGGTTCTTAGAACCACCCCCATTGTTGTAACATAAGGCATTATGCCAAAGGGGTTATGTTCCAATTGAGTGGACAGGGATGTACCCTTTTGTGAAACCTACAATACAGTGTGAAGTGAAATGGTGTGTTTTTTTATCTTTCTTAACTTAATGTGGTTTTAAGTAGCACACCGTTTGGCAACCTCATGAAAACACGTGTATTAGAAGTGTTTGTTTTGTATTGGCATCTTTTTTTTGACAAGCGTTAGGACCTACACACAAAGAGTTAGTAATTTTCCATCAAATAAGAAAGAGAGTTTGCATGTTGTTTTTGATTTCAAAGAACACCAAAAAGGCATGAAGGAAGAACATACACAACGTGAAAACCCTACTAAAATCAACCTCTATGAAAAAACTACTTTGAAAGATAGAGTTCGTTTTATCCAAATTTGAAAAATTAATCCAATTATTCGAACAGAAAGTAGGTGTTTTTAAAAGCAACAAGGTGTTTTTAGAAGTGTTTTTTATTACCAATACCTCCTAGAAGGTGTGCGAGAAGAGCATACACACTTCGAAAATCCCCTTTTAACCAAGAAAAATGAAATACTTGTTACTTTAGTCAAATAAAACCAATAATATAAACAAATACGGATTTAAACAGATATGTTTGCACTCCCTTAAAGGTGTACACATTCCATTTTAGGCATGTGCATGTGGGTTAGGGTATCTGCGCCCCTTTGTGTAAACCTAGAAGATCTGCAGGGTTCCTACGCCACCTAAGAGATGCCTGCACTAGGGTAAGTGTTCCTGCACTAGGGAATACATGTCTCAAATAGGGGAGAAAAATATTGGTAAAAACTATGACAGGGCGCATGTGCTGGTAGAGAGGTACCTGTGCCAACAAAAGGATGTATGTGCCATGGTTTGGGCATGTGTGCCTAGTTTAAAAATTTTGACATAGGGCCAAGAGTACATAGTGTGCTTGTGCGTGGGTTTGGGTGCCTGTGCGCCTAGTAGAAATGACAGTTGGTAGAGTTTGTGTGCCATCAGAAGGGTGTGTGCACCATGGTTTGAGCGTGTGTGCCTGATTTAAAGTACTTGCATGTGGTTTGAGGTTCCTATGGACCTCTGTTAGAAAATGACAATTATAAGGCATTTGCACTGATAGAAAGGTGTTTGTGCCCCTGCCTAAAAAAGGACCAAAAAACATGAAAAATGAAATTTTAAAAGTGTCAATAGGTTAGAAATTAGCCATTAAATGTATTTTCTAGTATAAACTAAACAAATAAGCATAAAAATGAGGTTTAACTACTTAAAACCTAGCCAAAACTCCCAAGGAAAATTATTGAACACTACAAAAACATGTAAAAAGTTAGAAATTGAAATAAAATCTTACGAAAGACCCCATTAATGGAGGATGGCATAAGTGTCCCCCTGGGCATGCCAAATGTGTTCAAAGAAAGGTATGCAAAAGATATAGAATGGGGTAAGAACACTTAAGAACCCTAAATATTTGTTCAAAACCAATTAATGGACCATCAGATAAGAAGTAAACAAGGATTCCTATTTTGCATGCATTAGTTTTGAAGTAAACAAGAAAACTTAACAAATATAATCACCCTCTATTCTTAAAACCTTAAATAAGTTAGCCTAATAAGGATCTAAGAAATCAGTTTGTGCTTAAGAGAATGGGATCTCACCATTAATGGCTTCAAGGCCAATGGTTCTTCCCATTTACTCCATGGTGTGTGGTGTGTTCTAATGGATAAAGAAAATAACTCAATAAGATGAAATAAAACTCCTAATCCTAGCAATAATACTGTAGTTTATGTCAGAGGGAAGAAGTGTTATTGAAAATGAGAGGGGGTAGTGGGATATTTATAGTTTTCCATTTGAGAAAGTGGAGGAATTTTGGTGCATGAAGGACTAAAAGATAAGCCAAAAACTTAATTAGGGAGTCAAACTAAGGTTTGACTAGGTTTAGAAGCAGTTAATTAGGGTTAGGACTAGTTAAACTAGGTTAGGCAAGTTAATCATGTTTAGAGATGAACTAGGGCTTTGAGAGGGCTTTGCGAGGTGTAATCAATCCATTGAAATGACTGCTAGTCTAGAAAGCTAGTAGAAGTAGTATAGAAGAGGATAAGAAGATTTAGCCAAGAAGAGGCTTATATTAGCCTATTTAATTGACTTATAAGAGGAATATGACCAAAAGAGGTGTCTTGAATGGGCATCCAAGAATGGAGTAAAGAATGGGGAATTAAAGAAGTGTAAGAATATTTTAGGTGTCTACAGAACCTATAAAAAATATTTGAAGGATAAAAAATGAGCTTGTGGCATCTATTTATCCACTTTATGTTCTTGGGTCATCAAAGACATCTAACTAGGTCTTAATCACTGGAGGCTCGAAACATACAATTCTACTCTGAAATTTGGTAGAATAGATCTTGATTAGATTCTTGAGGAAATATAAGAATTTTTTTTTCATTTCATTTTCTAGCCTTGAAGATTCTCTTACCGGTCCTAGGGAGAAGTTGATTTCACAGTTAAGACCTATTGGATTAGACCCATCTTATAAGGGAGGTAGTGGTTGTGTTAGGATCCTGAATCTGAAATTTCTCATGCACCTAGAATTTGAAAAGGGGTATCCTAAAAGATCAATTTTGAGTCTATGGACCCCCTGCAGGACAAGATGGAACTGGCATAGGACTAAGATAGGGCTATAAGTGCTAATAATAAGTGGAAAAAGAAACGAGGACTAGAAGAGAGTTGTGAATTGAGATCTAAGATTTATTGAATGCATGTGGATTTGTTTAGGGACCTTGAACATGTTATTTTCTTATTGTGAGTGTCTCTAAATTCCTTAAGTCATGATACTAGACGTGATCTTGAACTTAAGAACCTAGAAGATAGCCTAAGAGACAGATTAGTTAAATTTTATGCTTGTCATCTTTTTGGTTTAAGTTTAATGTGAATCTGAGTTTTTTGGAGGTGTAATGAAGGATAAAGGAGATATGAATCTTTGAAAAGGAAAATAAGGAAAACTTACATGTTAAAGAAAGGAAGATAGCTGAGAAACTTGACAAGAAGGGTGTACTAGGTAAGTGCAAGGGTATTTGGAAAGAGAGAATGAATTAATGAATAAATGGGTAATTTCAATATGTATAAAATGTGACAAGAAGAGTATGATTGTTCTAAGAATCATTAAAGCAGAAAAATACAATAATTATAATTTTTGAGTCTATTTCGGCTTGACATGATCCTTTAAGGTAGATTTATTGTTGAAGGTTGGTTATGGGGTCATACTGGACTTATTGAATGAACTGAAGTTAGGAATAACTCTTTATTAATATGCAATGGGTGTCAAAATTTCCCCCCCCCCCCAGGGTAAATTTCGATAACATGCATCAGAGTATTCAAGTCCCAGGCAGATTGATTGATTCGGGGCCAAAAATCATGTTGCTAGAGTCCCCTCAAATATTTTCTAAGTCCCCTGTCTGAGAGGAAAAGAGCAAGCTCTGAGAAAATGTAGAAGGGTTGCAGAAGGCAAGTAGGTTGATCCAGGAAAAAATCATAAAAATGACTAAGTCCTAGCCCTAGGGGCAGTCGGGACATTTGGGACAAAAAGGCCCGAACCGGCCGGCTCGGCCGAAGTAAGCACAAACAGCCTGCAAAGCAACAGGGACATCTGGGACAAAAGTACGCGGTGGACGCGAAATGCCGGTTCGACCGAGAGGAAAAAATTGGCTAACTGCTGAGAGAGACGCCTGTGGGACAATCGGGCCAAAAAGGCGCGAACCGGCCGAACCGGCCGAAATGAGTCCAGAGGGTCCAAAATCAAATGGGACGTCTGGGACAAATGGACGCGAAATGCCCGAACCGGCCGAAATGAGCACAAAGGGCCCAAAATCAAATGGGACATCCGGGACAAATGGAGGCGAAGTACGCGAAGGAGCCGAATCAGCCGAGGACCAATCAGAAGCTGCCACGTGTCCTCACAAGAGAAAAGTCAAAAAGTCAATGGGCGAGTTTTCGACCACCGATCCGAACCAATCAGATAATGCCACGTGTCATCCAAGTGGCAGAGCGCGGGAAAAATTCCAAAATCCGTTTTGGTCTGCTCCGTGCCCTAAATCTTCAGATCGCCATATCTTTTGATCCAGAGCTCGGATTTCCACGTTCTTTATATCAACGGAAAGCTGTTGAGATGCTCTACATGATTATGGGATCAATCTCGAGTTTTGGTGCAGTCTGAAGAGAGAAAATCGAGAAACGGCTCTGACGTGTGGTAATGGCCAGAAGCGACCTTTCAACAACCCGTTTTAATGCTAATGGGTCGCATTCTTCTTCTGCACGGCCAGAAGTGACATTTTAGCGGCCAAATTAATACAAATGGGTCGCATTCTCCTCCAAAATCGGTCAAAGATGGCAGGGTATGGGTTGGAAAGGTATCCCATGCCGTTTTTATGCATCTGCAGTCAATGAGGAATGGGCTTGCACGTTTTCCTACGTTTCTGTCCCCTGGGTTCGACCCATGCAATGTAAAAGCCAGTTTTGGCTCATTTTGAAGAGGTGGTTCATTCTTTCGGCTCTGCCCTCCCTTCTTTTCTTCTCTAGGGTTGAAAATGGAGTTCGAACCTCTTCCCTTGCTCTGTAATGGCGTTTTTGCCTTTTACTAATGGAATGATGTTCTGTGCAAACTTCTGGAGCAACAAAACGTGTTTTGTGATGCATCTGTCCATCCTTCCTTGTTTTTGCTTGTCCTCTTCTTGCTTCTCTTCATTGCAGGTATTTGTGCATGTTTGAATGTTCATTGCAGGTTTGGAGCTGTGTTCATGGAGTTTTGGGACATTTTCTGTGTGAAATCTATCCTTGGGCCTGTGATGCATCTGTCCATCCTTCCCATTGCTCACCTCTCTTTGTCCCATGGCAGTTTTGATAGATGTCCAACATTCTCCTTCTCTGGTGTATCACCGTTTTAGTGTAGGCTTTTGTTGTTTTTTTCCTTTCTCTCTCTCTCTCTGTCTCCTTGGCATGGTTAGATTAGGATTAGATTAGCTTGCCTGCACTGGAATAGCTTGTGGCAGGTAGTTTAGGAGCAGGAACCAGCCTTCTCTGGAGATTCCTCTCTCGGTTTTACAAGTCCCACGCTTGGAGAGAGGTTTCCATGTTGTGCAATCACACTGGATGCCTGAACATCAACCTAGAAGCCTGATGTGCGTCCAGGGGTGCTGTGATTTTGCATCAACAGTTTTGGCACGCCCGGTGGGAGCTTAGAGGTCTTTCACTTCATCTTTTGCAGGTTGATGTGTTCCTGTGAAGATTTCAGCCTTTGGAGGCACTTGCAAACACATCTGGCGACTCCATCTGGTCAACAACCCATCTCTCAAGTTGCAGACCTTCCTTTCCATTCATTTCCATCCATTTTCATCCATCTTTCTTTCCATCCCCTTCATTCTTTTCCATTCCATGAAGTTGTGCAATCATGACTTCATTTCCATCATGGAATTCACATCAACAACAGCAGTATATTCCACCTCCAACATGTTTTACAAATCCTCCAAATCAGCATTTTGAGCAGATTCAAGATCAGTATGCATACCCATATGAGCAGCAGTGCCAAAGTCAGTTTGGCTATGGAGCTTTCCAAGAGCAAGGGTGTGCATACAATGAAGACCATCAGATCCAAGATGCTGGTCTGTTGGAGAAAATCCAAAAGATGGAGGTAAACATAGTGCAGTCCAGGGCTCAGGCACAGATGAGAGCATTTGGAATCGGTTGTGGAGCACCCTGTCCATGGGTGGGACCTTTTCCAAGTCATTACAGCCCTCAGGAGAAGCTTGACTTCATGATTGCAACGCTGCCTTTGCTTGCAAAGTGGATTGAAGAAATAGAGGTGTATGAGAGAAGTATTCAGCAACCTTGTCAACAGGTAAGCACACCATCTCATGCCTTTTCTTTTCCTCTTTCCCAATCTGTTTCAGTTCAGCAGTGTCAAGTTTCAAACTCTCCATCTGCTGTCCCAAATGTGGAATCCATGTCTCCACCTCTCAGTCTTCCATTTCATCTCGATTCTTCTTTCATTTTCCCTTCCAAACAGTCATTCCCTCCACAAGAGCTAACAGAAATACCCCCTCCTCCAAAGAAACAAGAGTTTCTACCTCCTCCACCACCACAAAAAAATGTAAAATCAATCGAGTTTCAACCCATTCCTCCTTTTGCATTCCCAATTCCATGTGGGAAAGAAGAAATTGTAAAAATCAGTCATCAAGGACAACAAGAGGAAGAGCCCAGAAAAGAAATGACAGACAGCTTGAAGGTTTGGGCTGCCAAATTTGGGATGACACAGATCCCTTTGCTGGTGAAGCCCACAGAAGAGGCTGAGGTTGAACAAATGGTGGTTAGGACTGATTTGGTTGCAGCAGAAGAAGAAGATCTTGCAGTCCCAACTTATCCTCTAGAGCAGCAGATTGAAGAGTTTGACTTGACAAACTTCATGCTGGAGAAGGAGTTCAATCAAGAGCAAGATTGCCTTCAAACATTGGAGGAAGGAGAAGCTGCTCCAAATCCAAAAGAAGAGGAGCACAATCTAGCTATGGAGGAGAAAAACGCAGATCCAAGGGCTTTGAGCACAAAGCAGGTTACAGAAGAACCTTCAGTTCTTCTTTCCACTTCATCTCTCTCAAGTTCTAGCACTGAAAAGGAGTTTGATCTCTCAAACTCAATATTGGAGAGTGAAGGAAACCATGGTGGTCAAGTTGCAGATCAAGAGGACACCATGGAGGAAGTTGAACACGAGCAGCAGGACAGCAATGAGGCAGTTTACCTGTCAGATTTGGAGGACTGTTTTGATGGAGAAGAGCCGGTTGAGTTTTCACCATTCTCTCTTTCATCATCCACATTCCAAACACAAGAGTCTGCTGTCATGAAGGAGAGCATTCATTTGCAGCAGCCTGCATCTTATAGCAGCCCTTTGGAACCAAAATTGGAAGATTTAAATCTTCCATGTTCTTCATCGGAGGAAGAGAAAGGGCAGAAGGGTCCTACCATTTCTTCCACGTCATCCATTCAGGTGGGTCTACAAGAAGACTCCATTCTTGGAGTTGAAAATCAGAGCTATGGGCATGTCAAATGGATCAGACCTTGCCCAATCAGGTATTTGGCTTCATTGGAGCCAAAGGAGAAGCCACAACCAGTCATGCTTGCTTCTGAGCATGAGGATGAGCTACAAAGTACCAAGGATCAGCTGCCATACCTCTCCAATCCAAATGCAGAGCAACTAAAAGAGGTATTGGATTTTTCAGTTGATACCTTGATGATTTGGATAGAAGACCAGCTTCTTGTTGATTTTCCATCCATCCAAACAGCCATGATCAGTGCCAAATCAATTGCATGGCTGCCAATTTTGAAGAAAGGAAGCTATTTCTCACAACCAGTTGCAGGGTTTGTTTAGCTTGCCTTTGCTTCCAGTTAGAGTAGAGTAGCTAGGTTTGCTTTCAGCAGAAGAAGTGCTTGTGCACACTCTGCATGTTCCATTTGGGGCATGTATGATTTTCAGTTCTGTACATAGTTTTGGTGTTGCTGGTTTTGCTCTTGCACAGTTCTTTTCAGTGGTTTTTGGTGAGAACAACTCCATGTCCGGTGGGTTTCAAGTGGCTCAGAGGGAGGTTTTCAAAGTTCAGATCAGTTGCGGGTTACAACTCATGACTCCATGCCCAATGGATTGCTTCAGGCTACTGGTCTTTTCATCTAGCAGGTAGATGCCCCCGCTGAGTCGTCAAAACTGTTGTCAAAATTTCCCCCCCCAGGGTAAATTTCGATAACATGCATCAGAGTATTCAAGTCCCAGGCAGATTGATTGATTCGGGGCCAAAAATCATGTTGCTAGAGTCCCCTCAAATATTTTCTAAGTCCCCTGTCTGAGAGGAAAAGAGCAAGCTCTGAGAAAATGTAGAAGGGTTGCAGAAGGCAAGTAGGTTGATCCAGGAAAAAATCATAAAAATGACTAAGTCCTAGCCCTAGGGGCAGTCGGGACATTTGGGACAAAAAGGCCCGAACCGGCCGGCTCGGCCGAAGTAAGCACAAACAGCCTGCAAAGCAACAGGGACATCTGGGACAAAAGTACGCGGTGGACGCGAAATGCCGGTTCGACCGAGAGGAAAAAATTGGCTAACTGCTGAGAGAGACGCCTGTGGGACAATCGGGCCAAAAAGGCGCGAACCGGCCGAACCGGCCGAAATGAGTCCAGAGGGTCCAAAATCAAATGGGACGTCTGGGACAAATGGACGCGAAATGCCCGAACCGGCCGAAATGAGCACAAAGGGCCCAAAATCAAATGGGACATCCGGGACAAATGGAGGCGAAGTACGCGAAGGAGCCGAATCAGCCGAGGACCAATCAGAAGCTGCCACGTGTCCTCACAAGAGAAAAGTCAAAAAGTCAATGGGCGAGTTTTCGACCACCGATCCGAACCAATCAGATAATGCCACGTGTCATCCAAGTGGCAGAGCGCGGGAAAAATTCCAAAATCCGTTTTGGTCTGCTCCGTGCCCTAAATCTTCAGATCGCCATATCTTTTGATCCAGAGCTCGGATTTCCACGTTCTTTATATCAACGGAAAGCTGTTGAGATGCTCTACATGATTCTGGGATCAATCTCGAGTTTTGGTGCAGTCTGAAGAGAGAAAATCGAGAAACGGCTCTGACGTGTGGTAATGGCCAGAAGCGACCTTTCAACAACCCGTTTTAATGCTAATGGGTCGCATTCTTCTTCTGCACGGCCAGAAGTGACATTTTAGCGGCCAAATTAATACAAATGGGTCGCATTCTCCTCCAAAATCGGTCAAAGATGGCAGGGTATGGGTTGGAAAGGTATCCCATGCCGTTTTTATGCATCTGCAGTCAATGAGGAATGGGCTTGCACGTTTTCCTACGTTTCTGTCCCCTGGGTTCGACCCATGCAATGTAAAAGCCAGTTTTGGCTCATTTTGAAGAGGTGGTTCATTCTTTCGGCTCTGCCCTCCCTTCTTTTCTTCTCTAGGGTTGAAAATGGAGTTCGAACCTCTTCCCTTGCTCTGTAATGGCGTTTTTGCCTTTTACTAATGGAATGATGTTCTGTGCAAACTTCTGGAGCAACAAAACGTGTTTTGTGATGCATCTGTCCATCCTTCCTCGTTTTTGCTTGTCCTCTTCTTGCTTCTCTTCATTGCAGGTATTTGTGCATGTTTGAATGTTCATTGCAGGTTTGGAGCTGTGTTCATGGAGTTTTGGGACATTTTCTGTGTGAAATCTATCCTTGGGCCTGTGATGCATCTGTCCATCCTTCCCATTGCTCACCTCTCTTTGTCCCATGGCAGTTTTGATAGATGTCCAACATTCTCCTTCTCTGGTGTATCACCGTTTTAGTGTAGGCTTTTGTTGTTTTTTTCCTTTCTCTCTCTCTCTCTGTCTCCTTGGCATGGTTAGATTAGGATTAGATTAGCTTGCCTGCACTGGAATAGCTTGTGGCAGGTAGTTTAGGAGTAGGAACCAGCCTTCTCTGGAGATTCCTCTCTCGGTTTTACAAGTCCCACGCTTTGAGAGAGGTTTCCATGTTGTGCAATCACACTGGATGCCTGAACATCAACCTAGAAGCCTGATGTGCGTCCAGGGGTGCTGTGATTTTACATCAAGGGAGTAAAATTCATTTAACTCTTACAAACGTACATATTGACTGAATTTGACAACATGAGGATCTTATGGAGTTCCTATATTGACATCGATAATGGATTAGTTAAGAAGTTTTAATGTATCAGGTGGCAAGGTTTTCTAGAGAAAATGTTCTTCTCCTCCCATATAAGAGATGATTGATTAGTGATCATGGAATTGGAGAATTTAAATAGTGAGTGAATCTTATTCAATCATTTAAGGTAAAATGAGAGGCAAGGTTTAAGTACCAAGGATAGTTTGATAATTCAATGGTATTAAGGTGCTATTATTGACTAAAAAATGTCAGATGGGATTAAGATGGTGTCATCTATGTCCATACGGTTGTCTTGCATAAATGAGGAGGATGGTTTAGGTTCTATGATGCATTTAGATGTGTTATGTGTGGAGGATTCAGAAACTAGTTTCTCATAACCTAGTTTGTATTTTTTATGATGCTTGAGGGAATCTTTGAGGGTTAAATCATGGAAAATCTATTTCATAACACCCAAACCGAAATCCTTTTCAAGGCACAACAGTGGAAGTACATCTATGTGAAGAATTGGTTGTATAAGAATGCAAATTCTGATATGAATGGTTTAGTGTGACACTGATATGTAAGATGTGGATAAGGATGATTAATCCCTCTATAGAAAAAGTTTGTTTTTAGATGTGGTGGGATGATGGAAATAACATCCCTAACATTAGATTCTTACATTGGTTATTTTCAGGTCTTTTTTACGTCGTGAGTATGGGAATATTATTAAGTGTGAGGAAGTGATACTCCCCTAGTAAAAGGAACTAGATAACATTATAGAAAGAAGTATCATGTGGTAATTTGTATGAGGTGATAAATGAACTTGTGGAGCATTTGTTTGAGTATGATTTTTTTTATAGGAATAAACACATAGATGGAATGATATGTCATATGACATGCTTTGAAAGAGTTTAGATCTTCTGTGTAATATGAAACTCTTACCTTCATCTTCGTATTTAAGAAAATGATGGGAATATCGATGGGATACAATGCAAAACGTGTATCTAGGGTCAACCTAATATTATATTCTATTGGAATTCCCCTTCTACTAAGTAGAATAGTTCATTGAGCTTTTTGATGTTCACTTTGATTGCTAGGATGATCATGCCTAATGTAAGGGTACCAGTGTCATTAAAAGCTCACAATACGGTAACTGATTGGGTGATAATAGTGTTAGGTAGTCAAAATTGTTCAAAGGAATGTGATGATATGATATTAATGTTGGCACCATTATCGATCATAATTGTTCTAATTATATTTTCATTGATTTGAACAATGATAAATAAATGGGAGATGACAGTCTTCTGGTTGTAATAATGGAATTGATGTTCTATTAAAAGAGATGGCCATGGAAGTTTTGAGAGTACTGACTAGATTTACAAATTCCTATGGATCCACTAAGGGTAATGATAATATATTGGAGTGATTCGATCATATTTTGGTCAATGTAAAGGAGAAGTTTGTACAATATCATAACGAGACATCTTCACTGGGACTTCATGAAGTTATTTGATAATGGTATTTTGAACGGAAGAAGTGGACTGTGAATGTGGGGAGGAAAGGATGGATACCTTAGCCATATGGAGTGTTGGATTGGATGACTCAAGTGTGAGGGAGATACACACTTTTGATTTTTTTTATTTGAGGTGTTAAGTTTGTGGGTATGTGGCTTTAGTGGTAATGTGCACTGTATCTATTTGATGAAGAGGGGATTTCTTGGAAGATTCATGATTTTTAATTAATGTGGATGTAAATAATGGTTTTAAAAGTGGTGGTCCGATGGATTTTTTTATGGTTTTAATTATGTAGGGAGAATTCCTTTGTTTATAAAGGATTTTTTATAGCTCCATGAGGGATTTACAAACCTTCTTAGAGTGTCCTCATTGTGTGATGATAATCAGAAAAGGATTTGAAATTATACTAAGATGGCTTCCATCCCCGAGTGAAATGTGGTTTGAAATGAGGTGATGTTATGATAGAGTTTTTCATAATTCTCTCAAGGATCAATGTCTAATGTCCTTTTGAGGTGGATGTCAAGGGAAGCATGGATTATTCCGATGGCAGGAGAATTGAAGGGATTGTTTTCTATGTGGTTACCCTTGGGTATTTGATGGGGGGGAATAATTTTTTATTCTCTAATGGTGACTGATAACTTTGATGGATGGTGTGGTCCCTAGATGGAATGGATGGCATTTGAATTTGAGGGATTAAGATGGTTATGTGATACAATAGAAATAGTTTTTAGATGGAGGGATATGTGGTTGTGTAGCGGGCTTGTTAAGATTACGTATGTAATGTTGAGTAACTTGATCTTTATAAGAACTCATATACTATATGATAGGTTTCTTTTCAAAACCTTGTGAAGAGCTCGTAAAAGGATACAATGATGAGATGGATGTGGGTGAATCTATGATTTTTTCAATGATGTGATCAAGAAGTATATATAATGTGATAGGCACTTTTGACGTGGAAGCACAAGATGTGGTGGAGGATTTTCTTGTTAATGTGGTGAGGGGACCATCCATGGATGATCTGGATGATGAATCAATGATAAGAGTATCAGGTGTTGAAGGTGTTGATGATTTATCCCTAATTGTATTGATAGTGTGGTGGATGGAATTATATTGTTCTTGACTTGTTTATGGGGGACGACTTGGAAAGGGTTGTTTAAAAACATACATATTCTAATTTGGAGGTGTGTTTAGGTTATCTAGTTACAACTCACCTTTGTCAATAAGGTACTAGAGGAAATTCCTAAATGAATGAATCCTTTTGATGTTGCATCCTTTGAACCTATGGTATTTATAGTAATCATTGTCTCGATACTAGGAAGGTTTTGATATAGATGTTTTAATAGGAAAGATGGGAGGAAGAGTGATCATATTCACAAATAAGATTTTATCAAATAATTTTTTGTAAGATTCTTTGATAGGTGTATAATTACATTGAGGATGGGTGTGTTTGTAGATCAAAAATTCTTTAGGATTGTTTTTTTTATGATGAATGTGTTGGATGATGATTTATACTTTTTGTGGCTAGAATATGGGTTTGGACGAAAAACTCAGGTTTTGGTTTCTTTTATGTAAGCTTAACCCTATCATCTTCGAGAGCGCAAAGATTGATTTTTTTAGCCATTTGGGAGGCTTCGTACAAGGTTTGGAAGGATTGGATTTGTAACGTGTAGGATATGTGTTCAACACGATAGCGAGAGAATAACTCAATTATCTCATTCTGTGGGAGAGAAAAGGATAAATAATTGATAATACCCCTTAAGTATGTGATGAAATAAATAAAGGATTCATATTATAATTACTTGATTTGTCTATAGGTCAGTGATAATTATTTTACATGGTGATATTTATTGAGAAATTTTCTAAGAAAAGTTGAGCGAGATGTGTGAATTGAAAAAGTGAGTAGTGAGGGATGTTATTATAATATCTAAAGAAGGTCCAGCTAGAGACATGGGGAATGTTCTTTGTATAAGGTCTTGATTATGTGTTATAAGGTAATAGGAATGTTGAAAGGCAAAGATGTTTTATTGAGGGTCTTATTTTTTCTAGAATTTGAGGAACTTAGGAAGTTCCCAGTGAGGAATATGTGCTTTATATGGTAGAAATGGATGGATAGGTTCATTAAAATTTTGTTAATAAGATAATGTCTTCTTGAGACCCATAGAGGGTGCTTCCAGGCTATATATTTTTTTCATTAGTGATTGTAAAGGGTCAGTTTGTGATGGTTGTTGAATATTAAATAATGAAGGATGAGGTTGATTGATATGGTAGGGGTTTTATATGTTGGAGAGGATTACTTATAGGAATGTTATAAGTGGGTTGTTGTTGGCAAGAAAATTTGTCAGGTGGACAAACTTGTCAATTTTCTTTCCAACGTTCTGGGAATCCAAGTCCCTCTACTTAACCAGTGTAACTGCCATATGTGCATGCGTGAGAAAGTGTGGATTTATGTGGTGGTCTTTCAACTGGGGATCAAATAGGGGCACTCCACTGACCCTGCAGAAAAGTTAGAAATCTCTTGCTAGGGAAGTCGTCGTCTATAGATTGGGAAAGGGGAGTGAGAAATGAGGTAGGAGAACAAATGTTGCATGTAGAAAATCAGATTCCTACACACACCCTAGTTTATAAACTTCAACACATGCATTTATAGGAAGAAACAACTCTGCGAATAGCAACAAGACCAAATAGAATTCACTAATCACCAAGTATCAAGAAACCCCTTAGTCAAAGAAATCTAGAAACTCATTCTTCTTGTATTGATTTCTCAAATAAAAGTTGTACATAATGTGGGAATGGAGGATATTTAGAAAAGGGGAAATAGAAGAAAATGGCTATCTCCTTTGCTTTCTCTAGGTACAAATGCACTCTTGAGTCTACAAGATCAATTGCCAACCCTCTGAAATGGGAATCGCTTTACAATTTATAGAATAGAATATGACTCTTCATCTTCTTAAGGACCTTTCGAATACCTTAATATGACTTAAGAATATTCATATTCCACTTCAAATATTTAAGTCCCTTTTATAATAGCAAGGCCACTTAATTTAAATTATTTTTCTAAAGTCACTTTTAAGAGGACTTAAAGGCATATCAAAAACTGAAAACCCAAATGAAGAATTAGAACATTTGAAAGTGAGAGAAAGTTTGGGGGAAGAGGAGAGACAAATAAAGAGAGAGAAGAAGAAGAGGAGATGTCGTTCCTGAAGAATTCTGTTTGATCCTCATTGATGGAAAGCTCCAAATGCAGCGAAGTTCTGAATGTCCCATTGTGCCAAAACTGACCTTTGAATGTGACTTACTATTTATAGTAAATGGTCATTTCCACTAATTTCTGGTCTGGATAATCATTCTAGCCTTTTGGAGATCTTCAAGTGCACACTGTTCTTTTCCATAGCCGCTTTTGATGAAGAGTTGCCATAAAATAGCAAGCATGTAAAGGAAAACTTACTATTTTTAGAAAGTGTGTTTCTAGTGCTCGATTTGTGATGGAACATAATTTTTTGGACTCTTCTTGTCATTACGATCAAACCCTCTGAATTTCACATAGTTTTGCCCACTAGAATACCTAGAAATAAATTTTGAAAATTTGACTTGGTAGTGGCTTTGGGCATAGAGTTGTCATGGCAGCCATTAATGGAGCTTGAAATTTGTAGGTCTAGTTTTTGTCTCCATTTGCAATGAAAAAAACTCCATTGTGATAGGTTTTTCATTTGGAGCTTGTGTGCAAAATTTTAGCTTGTTTCCATTGCCGGAATGACAGGAAAATCCGATGAATGTGAACTAGTGCACAAAGGGAGGATTTTGTTAGAGAAAATTATTCTGGGCTCTATTTGACCTCTTTTTTGTTATATCTTGATCACCTTGAAAAATTATGAATTCTTCAAAAGATGACATCTCCGATCCGACTTGTATCTTGTAAGATATGAGGATTTTTCGATCGAGTGACTTCACGGTTAATCTCGTAAAAAATCTCTTTTTTTCTCTTCGTTCTTTGTCATTTCACTCCATTCATGGTTTGGAGAGTTTATTTGGCCATAATGAGAGCTTATTCAGTAGCAAACAATGGTGGAACAGGTGTCTGGACAATCATGCACGAAGCCATGGCAAGGTATGAAGTTGTGAAGGAGAAATGAGGGGAAAGAAATGGCTAAGTGCCCCGGATTTAAACTTTCAAAACATGGACATGGAGGGTCTGGGTGAATTTTTATGTCCCTAATGTCCCTGACCTTAGGGATGTGAGGGACATCAATTTCCATGTAGTGGTCAATGTGATGCCATGTTTCCTCGATCCGACGGCAGAGGATTTGCTTTTAAAAATGCACCTGGGGGCTGAAAGTCAGTCACGTGGGTGTCTAGAAGAATCCTCCTAGGGAATGGGTGCATTTTTCCATATTTGATGTCCCCCACCTTAGTTACATAAGGGACATCAGTTTCCACGGTGGTCCTGGAGGTGACACGTGGTGCACCCGATCCAACGAGTAGAGAATGGATTCTCCAAAAATGCACTTGGGGGCTGAAAGGAGGTCACATGGGTGTCCAGAAGACTCCCTATGGGGGCTGGGAACATTTTAAAAGGTCTGATGTCCCCCACCTCAGGTGCACAAGGGACATGAAATTCCACGGTGGTCTTGGAGCTGACACGTGGTGCCCGATCTGATGGCAGGGAAGGCATGCTTCAAATAAGCACCTAGGGGCTGATCTGTCAAGTCTGGAGGTCATATGAGGGCCCCAGAGGTGACATGGGGGCTGGGAATATTTTCCAAGGGCTGATGTACCTGACCTCAGGGATTTCAGAGACATGAAATCCTACCAGGCTCCTAGTGCTGACACGTGTCCTCTCAAGAAAATGACTAAGTCCTGAACTGCGTTTGAGAGGGTAACTTAGAACGAAGATAACTTTAGCTCCCGGTGGAATTTATTGGTGAAATTGTATATGATCCTAACTAGAAATGGCATTTTGAATCCAATTATGGGGGTTTAATGTATTCATTTGGCAATATGATCCCTAAAAAATCAGATTTTTTATCTGTTACTCCACTTGTGCCTAAGAAAAACTACCTATCAATCATATGCGCCAAGGTGTTGTGAAAAATATTATTTTACCATATTGTAGGTATTAGAATCCTATTTCAGATGATGGTTTTTTTACTTATAAATCCATCCAGATCTCCCAAAATCTTCTTCTGAAGCTCACCAGTTGTTTTAGGCCTGTGTACCACCTAGGCTTGTGAACCTTGTTTTTTACTCAGACTGCTCCAAGTCTTGCAGAACTTCCCCAGACCTTCCAAAATCATTTCCATGATGTTCCAAGGTATTTCATTCACCTCCATGTTGATTTTTCTCTTCCATTCCACTCCAGGGGGTGATCCGATCCTGGGAAGGCCAATGATAGCCCTTCCCTATACTGCCATGAGATAGTGTTTTTTTTAGAACTCCCTAAAATCACCTAGGGGGAATGAGTAGACTTTCCTGAATCACCTAGGGGACCAATTTGACATCAAATAGGTGGGGAATAGACTAACGGATTTGGCTTGGGGTGCCTGGGAATGATAAAACATGAAAATTTTGACATCGGGGTATAGTTGTCCGTGTTCGGAAATTATAAATTTCCCTGTTAAAAATTTGTACGAAAACAGCTGGCTCTAGCTTGGGGACATGACATGGACTGAGTGGAGTGAAGACATGACACGGGAATCTAGAATCTCAATTTTAGACCATATAATTTGTTGACCAGTGCCTTATCCATTGGGCCCTGTGGAGTCATGCACAACTTCTAAGAGAGGAAGATTAGAAGAAGGAAACACACACACACAGAAACTAAGGAAAGGAAACACACGACACCCAACAAGAAGGGAAACACACGCAAGAAAAATGGAAACACACCTATCAATCACCTATGATACAATTCAGGGGACAACCCACTTTCACCGAAGTACTTTTCATTTCTCAAAAGTTACCCCTGAAGAGGTAACACTGAATGATGATGTTTTGTGAAGCCGTTGATAGGTTCTATAAAGTAGCCTCCCCTCCTCAACTGCTTATGAAATCCAAGTGCTTTCACAATTTTCTATGTACTTGGTAGGAGTGAGTCCATGTGAGCTTCTTGATGCTCAAGTCCTTGCTTGGAAATTCCATTACCTTCATGTTCTTTGAAATCAGTATCATTGCGCCAGTTGCCTTCCATGTTTATCCATATAGTTGATTCTCCATCGAGCATCTCATTGCTGCCCCAATGCTGATTTTTCTTCCAATTCCTTGAACCTTCTAAGTTACTTTCTTTCCCAGGTCTATGCTCATTGAAATCTCTTCCATGAGAAAGCTTAGACTTATCCATTTCCTTTACTCCACTGTGAGGTGCTTGAGTACTAACGAAGGGATTGGGCGCATGACCTCATACTTTTCTTGTATGCCCATAGCACATGTGAAGAGATCAAGAATCATCTTAGGGTCTTCCATAACTTCTACTATGTCCAATAGTTCTTGCACAAAGATCTCATCATCTTGGGAATCGTTGAACTCTAACGATCCTTCATAAAAAAGAGATTCATCTTCAAATGGGAATGAAAATATCTCCATTTCGTTATTACATCCATAAATCATTAGCTCTTAGAGTGGCATCGTATTTTTCATATTGCTTTATCTTGATGTGGCCAACCTTCACACCAGTTAAGGCTTCCAAACTAGCTTCACGATTGTCTTACAGATTTGTGGCTTGTATCAGGATCTCGAGACTGAGCTTAGGATCTTCAGTTTCTTCTGCAACTTCAAGCATTTCTTGTATAGAAATTTCTTTCAAAACTTTCGTGGGCTCATCATAAGCTGAGTTTTTCTCTCCATAGATGGCTTGAGTGAGATCATCTTCATCCCCAAATGGGAATGAGAATAAATCCTCATCTTGGAAAATCATATAAGCTGATTTGTCTTCTTGAAAATCATCGAGAACCATCTCCTCTTCCTCGTGGTCTGCATCATCTGGTGATTTGGGGCAGCCCTCTTGTAACTCGAATCTCCTCAGTGCTTCTTCAAATTCCAAATCTCTTTGGGAAGGCATGTTTGGACCTATCAAGATGGGAATATCTTCTTCCTCCTTGGTTGTCACCAAGTGATTCATCCACCTAGTATTTTGGTACAAAATGTTAGCTTCTGGGCTTCCAAAATTTTGCATAGTATACCTCATCTTCCTCTTGGGAAGAAATTTCTCCATGTATCCCTTCACTGGTATGGTTGCGGATGACCAATTCATCTGAATTTTAACTCCCAAGTATCGACATAAAATTCTACTCAGCAACATTCCGAATGAGGTTGGGACATTGTACTACCAAAATCATCACTGAAATCTTCTTGTTTGGAAATTAGGCGAGAGACACATGTGCATCTTTGACCTTCCCTACAAGTGGGACCTTTTTCAGCTCCAAAGAGTAACAAGAGCCACCAAGTGGAGCCATGGTGAGTTTTGAGAGCTTTAGTGACCTTCAAAGGTATCATGTTATCTGAGGCAACAAAATCTATTATGGAATTGCTTAGTACATATTCTCCAAAAAGAAAGGAGACATAGAAAGGTTCAACTTTATCAGTCTTTGATGCACTCAGAGAAAGCATGTTATGTGAGGGAGGTGTAGGTGAGTTTGGTAGCATGCCTTTCAAACTATAAGTTACAACATTGGGTGTTAGACTACCACTCCTAATATATTAGACGAACCTCTCGAAGTGTTCAGGATGAGTCTGCAAATATTCAGTTTCAGTAATCTACACTTTGGCTTTGTTTGCATATTCTATGAAGTCAAATGGAGCAGATGTGGACAAGGGGGGTGAAGGGACTACTTTTGGATTTAGGATAGGTTTGGAAGCAGGAGTAGATTTTTGGGAAATGGAGGGTATTTTGAAAGGTAGACTAGGAGCTGATTTAGATTCATAATTGGAAGAGACATCAAAAGAATTACTTGGGATTGTGAGAGCTTTCTTGCTTGCTACGAGATCAGGCTCCAAAAATGTAGACTTCATGGAAGATGGAAGTGTATAGGATCCTTGACTGATTATTCTGTTTTGTGGAGTCTCCACAGGAGGATCATCAACCTTTTTTTTCTTTTGCAGAAGTGGAGGGAGATGCTCTTTTCTTAGACTGAGAACAAGTGAATACCGTTAGATGAGAAACTGGGTGCATCTTCTTCATCTTCTTCATAACCTCCAGAATACTGACAAAATATGATTTGTGTCTCGTTCTCAAACTCATCACTTTCTTGGAAATCGCCACCTTCACTTTCTTTTTCAAACTCTCCTCACTTTCTTGAAATCTGTACATTTATGCTCATGGGTGGGGCCTTTAAGGTAGAGCCTTTAGGGTTCTCTTGCAATTTGATTTTCGTTGCTTCTTTGAGAAGATACTCGTTCAAATAATTACTTCTTCAAAGAGGCCATCTCATTTGTCAACTTTTACAGTGATGGATTGGTTCTCTCATCTCCAGGATGTTGGTCGTTTCCCTTTGATGGATTCTTGATCTTTCCAGAGAGGATGAGATTATCATCAAGTTCAATGGCCATCCTTTGTGTTTTTACAATATTCCTTGGTTGGGATCTTCATAGCAAAAAATCCTGCTTCTGATGATTGGGCGTTGATGAAGAATCTCTTGACATTGTTTTGAGATAGCGAATCCTCTTTAGGTAACTTGCGAAGCAACTGTTCAAAATGAGCCACGAATTCTCTGATGGTTTCACTTTCCTCCTTTCCTCATTTGAGGTAACTGCACCAAGATGTCTTGATAGTATTTAGTTGATTTAAATATTTCCTCGAAGGCAACCTTTGATGTCATCCTAACCAGTGATGGATCAGGAAGGCAGGAGGTAGAACCATTTAGCTACTTTTTGTTGTAGAGACTGAAAAAACAATCTTACAGCAACATCTTCATGTTGGATACCAAGAATTCCACATGGTTTTGTAAAAGTAGCAATGTATTCTTCTGGATGTTGCGTGTTGTCATCTTTGAACTTTGGAAATTTCTTGTAGGAACCCGTTGGTAGATCGTGAAGAGGGGGTTCAAGAGAAAGCGGGCCTGTATTCCTTTCCCATGGAATAATGGGTCGAGCTATTTCTTATTCATATGCCATTTTTTCTTCTTATTCTACTTCAGCTCTCGCCTCTGTAAATTCTTCTTCAAATTCTTCTTCTTCCGTGAACTCGATGTTCAATGGTTGTTGAAAAATTGTAGAATTTGAAGGATTTTGGATAGGATTATCAGGTGAACTTCTTGAAGAGCCAGATGAAGAGGAGGCTTGAGAGAAGAAATATGGATTATGTCTAATTCATTCTTATCAGATTTTGCAAAGCCTCGAAATTGGAATCAACAACACCTCTTGACCTGCTCAACCTGGGGTATCTTCTTTTAGGCTAGCTTTTGGAAACTTTTTTAGTCAGAAAATGAAAGGACACTGTGGAATGAGAAAAGTCACTTGCAAAAATTAGTAGTGTATCTTTCAGCAATGGAAATTCATGAACTTTATTTTCTAATTTTTTATATGATTTTCAGACCTTGTGGTCATATATTGGGTGCAGATGCTGCTAAATTTGCCCCACGGTGGGTGCTAAAAACTATTGGCGAGAAAATTTGTTAGGTGGAAAAAATTGTGGATTTCTTGCTAGTGCTTAGCGAATCTAAGTCCCTCTACTTAGCTGGTGCAACTGTCATATGTGCATGCATGAGAAAGTGTGGATTTCTATGGTGGTCTTTCGACTAGGGATCCAACAAGGGCACTCCAATGACCCTACAGAAAAGCTAGAAATCTCTTACTAAGGAAGTCTTCGTCTATAGAGTGGGAAATGGGAGTGAGAAAAGAGGTAAGAGAACTAATGTTGCAAGTAGAAAATCAGATTCCTGTACACACACTACTTAGAATCTTCAACACATGCATTTATTCGAAGAAACAACTCTGCGAATAGCAACAAGACCAAATACAATTCACAGATCACCAAGTATTAAGAAACCCCTTAGTCAAAGAAAGCTAGAAACTCCTTATTCTAGTATTGATTTCTAAAATCAAATTTGTACATAATGTGGTAATGGAGGAGATTTAAAAAAGGGGAAATAGAAGAAAATGGCTATCTCCTTTGCTTTCTCTAGGTACAATGCACTCTTGAGTCTACAAGATCGATTGCCAACCCTTTGAAATGGGATTGGATTTACAATTTATAGAATAGAATATGAAGCTTCATCTTCCTCATGACCTTTCAAATATCTTAATATGACTTAAGACTATTCATAGTCCACTTCAAATATTTAAGTCCCTTTTATAATAACAAGGTGACTTAATTTACATTATATTTCTAAAGTCACTTTTAAGTGACTTAAAGGCATATCAAAAAGTTTGAACCCCAATGAAGAATTAGAACATTTGAAAGTGGGAGAAAGTTGGGGGGAAAAGGAGAGAGAAATAAAGAGAAAGAAGAAGAAGAGGATATGTTGTTCCTGATGAATTCTGTTGATCCTCACTGATGGAAAGCTCCAAATGCAGTGAAGTTCTGAATGTCACGTTGTGCCAAAACTACCCTTTGAATGTGACTTACTATTTTTAGTAAATGGTCATTTCCACTATTGTCTACTTTGGATAATAATTCTAGCTTTTTGGATATCTTCAAGTGCACACTGCTCTTTCCATAGCTACTTTTGATGAAGACTTGCCAAAAATAGCAAGCATTTATAGGAAAACTTACTATTTTTAGAAATTGTGTTTCTAGTGCTCAATTTATGACAGAACATACTTTTTTGGACTCTTCTTGTTCTTACGATCACACCTTCTGAATTTCACATAGCTTTTCCGACTATAATACCTAGAAATAAATTTTGAAATTTTTACCTGGTAGTTCAGGACTTAGCCATTTTTGTTATTTGAGAGGGTAACTTAGAACGAAGATAAATTGAGCTCCCGGTGGAATTTTGTGGTGAAATGTTATATGATCCTCACTGGAAATGGAATTTTGAATATAATTATGGGGGTTTCAAGTCTTTATTTGGCCATATGATCCCTAAAATTTTAGACTTTTGATATGGTACTCCACTTGTGCCTGAGATAAACTACCTGTCAATCATATGCACCAAGGTGTTTTGAAAAATATTATTTTACCATTGTGTAGGTATTGGAATCATATTTCTGATGATGTTTTTTTTTTACTTCTAATTCCATTCGAAGCTCCTGAAATCTTCTTCTGAAGCTCAGCAGCTGTTTTAGGCTTGTGTACCACCTAGGGTTATGAACCTTGTTTTTTACTCAGACTACTCCAAGTCTTGCAGAACTTCCCCATACCTTCCAAAATCATTTCCACGATGTTCCAAGGTATTTAATTTTCCTCCATGTTGATTTTTCTCTTCGTTCCACTCCAAGGAAGTTGATCCAATCCTGGGAAGGCCAGTGATAGCCCTTCCCTATACTGCCATGAGATAGTGTTTTTTTAGAACTCCCTAAAATCACCTAGGTGAAACAAGTAGACTTTCTTGAATCACCTAGGGGAAAATTTTTACATATAATAGGGGGGTAAAAGACTAATGTATTCGGCTTGGTGTGCCTGGGTATGATAAAACGTGAAAATTTCGACATCGGGGTATAGTTGTCGTGTTCAAAAATTGTCAATTCCCTGTTGCACATTTGCACAACAACAGTTGTGAAACTAAGGGTTTTGAAGGATGGATGTACTAATATTGGATAGGAATGGATGTGTTCATGAAGGTTTGATATGGATGCATTATGTGTTGACAAGGAGAAGATGTGTGGATGAGGGGTTGTGAGTATTTAGATACATGTTAAAAGGGAGTAGAATTGTGCATTAGAGGTTGGGTTGGTTGGAATGTATATTGAGAAGAAATTAGTGATTGATATTTTTAGGGTATGTTTTGAGAGACAAGGGGGATTGACGACTATTGTGAAGAGGTATGGATGCTATAAATGAAACTAATGTTAATAAGGGGTGTCAAAGTTGGGATGGATAGATGATATTGTAAATAGGTGACATAGATTATTGTGAAGGAGTAGGCTGAGATGTACTTACTTATGTGGTTACTGATCTTACAGGAGGTATTTGAATGGTAATAGAAGTAGTAAGGATAAATTTAGGGGAAGACATGTTTAAATCATGTTGATATTAGGTGGATCTAGATGAGAAATCTAGTGAAAATGTTGATTGTTGACTAGTTGGTTATTGTGAAGAATCAACGTTAAGATTAAAAGTGATGAAATGTGTTGTTTATATGGGTGTTGATGTTAATAATGTAATTATATTAGGATATGAGTTGAATTCTTGGATGACATGCTCGTGATTGGGATTGATAACCCTAGAAACATCATATGTTGTATTAGAGATGAGGGACATCATTTTGGTGTGGTTTGTTAGAGGTGGACTCCTCAAGTAGTGAGATAGGCACTCAATGCCATATGATTCAAATCTAATTTTTTTGTGAAAAATAGATCAACGCTATCAAGGAAGTGAGGATTAGAAGGATATTGGATTTCAGATGTGGTAGATTGACTGTTATGGGAATGTGGGATTTCTTGATCATGTGGCTGGGTTATAGGGCTGCTTAGTGTTGGTGGATTAAATGAGTAGCATTGTTAATATGGGTTTCGATTTTTTTGCTAGATAGTTGTAATTTTTTTAGTCATATTATGAGGATTTTGTAGATGGGATTGTTGTTTAGTAAGAACCAACGAAAATAAAAAAATCACCTAAAACAAAAAATAAATCTAGATTGTTTATTACAAACAAACTTAAAAAACACACAAGAATTTTTTTTTATCTTGATTAATTAAAAGAAATGTTTAATGTGAGAAATGGTTTATAAGATCATAGGAAATGGAAATAGAAGGCTAGTTTTGGATGATGTTAAAGGTAGGATTTCTCTATATACATGAAGGTATGTGAGGCCCAAATTTGTGTTGATATCTATATGGGGCTTGGTATTGGGTCCTACCGACTCACTTCATAGTCCCACGATGATAAGGGAGTCATTTGCTTAGCGATTCTACCACCCACCAATTATTTATACTCATCTAGAACACTGAGTTAGATTATTATATTGGCAATGATATATAAGTAGGTCCACCTGGGTAGGAGTGTTTTGATTTAAGTTATGTTTAATGTGACTTGTTTGTGTGTGAGGGAATTAAAGCAAATGAAAATTTTTAGCATCCTAATTAGACTATGTGATTAAAAGGAAATGAGAGTTTCATTTTAAATCTAAAATAAGATGTAGATTTGATAAGGATAGAAAACATATGTAATGATTTTGAAATAAAAATAAAGGAAGATGATGTACCTGTAAAAACTTCCTTTTCAAATTTTAGATTTTTTTAGTACAGTTATAATGTAGAAAAAAATTCTTCATAGAGGAACCTATAAGGGTTATATGAAGACATAAAATATAAATAAAATAGATGTGAAAGGAAGATTGACTAAGCAACTAGAAACAATCTATAGAAATTATCAATGATTTGAAGGAATCACAAGTGATTTTACTTGATCATTAACAACTTCCGAGAAGAAAACCTAAATATGGATAGAATTTAATTTAAATGAAAAATAAAGGGGAAAAAGGTCCCATTGGGGGTGCTAGAATGTACCAGATATTTTTTGCTTTCTAATTCTAAATTAATAAAATGAAATAACAAAAGTAACTGGCATCAGAAGATGGTAGGGTTTACTGATACCTATGGTGAATGGATGACTAGATGTGTCAATATATGAGTTCTATTATTTTCTACAAATGAAGAAACTTTCAACAAAAGATAACTGAATAAAATATATTAGATAAGATGGGTAGACAAGCTACTCGACAAACGCCGATTCTAGGATTCCAAAGGGACTTCCTTGGAGAATGTTAGCTCATTTTAATACAATTAATTAGATTTACAATAATTATAGAAATAGATAAATAAAAATGATAATTGTTTTATAATTCAAGGTGGAAGGTAAGATCCTATTCCACTAGGTAGGTGGCCCAAAATAAAGTTGAAGTAATCAAGATAGTTTTGAAATAGTCATACCAATAATTCCCAATTTCTTGTTGCATCTCATGGAGGAATTCAATTTGATTCTCAATGTCCTCTACGTATGGTAAAAATATGATAATACAAAGAGTGATTTCGTGAAGGATGTCTTTTTTTCCCACACAAATGGTCATTAGACGATAGGTAGATCAAAGAAACTTGAGATAGAGTGTGTTGACCTGGAACTATCATCTAAAGAAGAGACATACTTGAAACAAACAATTTAAATTTAGATAAAAAAATAAAAGATAACAAAATGCTATGATTTGATTAAGGAAAGTTGAAAAAAATAAATCGAAGACGATCCAAAGGAATTGTAGACAATTTAGGAAAATCGTAGGCGATTTAAAGGAATTGCTAATGTTACGATAGTTGTATGAAAGTTTTATTTATTCTAACATTGATAATTTCATGAAAACAAAGAGCTAAGTTGATTTTTTTATTGTTATGATATAGGAATAATAAAATAATGAAAAAAATACCTTGTGATGTTGGGATAAACTATAGATCTCTTGCAAATGTTAGACGAAGTTGGCGAAGTTGATTTTCGATATCCTAGAAGATTGTTGATATCAAGGGTACCAAGATTGACATGTTCCAAGATTTTGATGCTAGTGTCGGGATTTGGTGATCACTAGAGATTGATGCTAGTGTCGGGATTCGCTACAAGGTTGAAAAAAATGTGCAAAAATGTTTCAAATAATTATGAAGATCCCTAAAACAAGAGTGAAAACTTTTTTTATATAATTGCTGGAATTTTTTTAGAATCGTTAGTGATTTGGGAATTATGGGGAAAAAATTAGAAGTGGCTTGACCCATTTCCTAAATAGTATTTTCGGGTATAGGGATGAGGTAAAATGGTTGGGAAGAGGTTTTGGCTAGGTTAAGAGGTTGGGATAAAATGGGTTTGGGGTGGCTTAGGGATGGTTTAGGGATTTAAATGTAATTTAGAAGTGGTAAAAAGTGATTTTATGGGGGAGTGAGATGTATTTAGGATAATTTTATAGTGATATATTTAATAATTTAATGTGTGTATGCAAGGGGTATGCGGGGATGTATGCAGTTGACAAAAACCTAGTGTTTACATATATGTATGTATGCATGTGTACATATATGTATATATATGTATGTAGGTATATATGTATTTATATACATACATATCTATATATAAACACATACATACATACGTATGTGTGTGTGTGTGTGTGTGTGTGTGTGTGTGTGTGTGTGGTGTGTGTGTGTGTGTACATATAAGTGGATTTATATATATCTCTCCCATTCCCTAAGGCTTATGGCCGTCCCTCCAAATTTTTATAGGTTTATATATATATATATATATATATATATATATATATATATATATATATATATATATATATATATAAATATATATATATATATATATATATATATATATATATATATATATATATATATATATATATATATAACTTCATTGAATATTTCGTAGTCCCTCCTCCATAGCTTAAACCTCCAAAAAATTAGAGGAGCTGAAAAATGAGAGAGTGATGAAGAAAATAAGAAGGAAAGTAGAGAAAATTAAGTCATAAGGATAAATATTAGACGTAAGATCTAACAGTGTAGGTTAGTTTTATCCAATGGCTTAGAATAAACCCTACATTTACATTTGACTTATCTTCACTTTAACTTAGTTTTATTAGCTAAATGAATTTAATTAAGATAGTGAAACTCCACTGGTGTTATAATAGGCATTTTATTAAGATGGGATAGGATGTATAAAATAAAAAGGGAATAATATTTATAAGTTAAGTATAATTAATTTTCTGATTTAAATTTATTGTGGCTAATTTTTTTAACAAAATATGCGTAACTTATAAAGCAGTGATTCAATTATAATTTCTAATAAAATAACACAATTTACGTATTCTCATAATTGTTGAAAACCTTTTATCTTATAATCTAAAAAACTAGAGAAATATAATAACCATTATCCCATTTAATAATTATTATTTATATTATAATAAAACATATGAGGTTAATCAGTGCTTATATCTCCTAGATAGAAGTTGGGAATGTGTAGAAATAATATATAATAGTCTAGATAATAGTAAAAATGAATCCCCTTATTCATCTGAAAATGATTTTATAGTAAATTGAGTTGAAAAATTATTTAATGAGAGTACTTGATGGGACAGGTGGATGAAGGCCTAAAAATGTTTCTAAGATAAATTAAATTAAATTAAACATTTAATAAATAATGAAAAAATTATCCAGTGAGACTAGTTACTATTGATTTTATTGCCCTTATTATGAAAACATCAATGTTTCCACGAGAGATTGAAAAATTCCTTCTCTAGCCTTGTTACCCTTTTTACTTGTCAATCACATTTAATTCATTTGTTGGAAAGGTTATTGACATCGAAAATTTAAACAGAGTGATTATCACTCAACTGCGTTGTGCAAGATATACACAAAAGTGAAAACACCAATGGTGGTGTATAATGGTGCCCAATACTAAATTTTAATAAGGTAAACTTCAAAATAAATTCCCATTAATCCTTTCTAACCTGTTATTAAAAACAAATGTTTTGTGATTTTCTATTGTTCATATGTTGTAAATCGATTGATAAATTTCTTGGGGAATCACACTTGGTATCAGAGTGAAGTTTTAAAACATTGGGAATGGGTAAATTATTACATTGCAAATAATTTTCCTAACTTCATGTTACTTCAAAAATACAAACTAGTTATAAATCCTCTACTAAATGCTAAAACAAATTCCCCATTCTATACATGACACACAAACATCATCAGAGGAAGGTCATGAATAAGAGAGAAGATGCATCACCACCACCAACAGATCCATGACCACCACAAACATCAAAAAAATATGTTACTAGGATGTCGATATTATAGATGCTTCAACAGATTATGGATGAACTAAGAAAACAATCATTCGTACAGACCCTTGGTTCTATGATACATTGTCAAGCAAGAGGTCATCAGAATCAGCTAAAAATTTGTGTTCCCATTCATATCATGATATCCAACACCTTAATATATTGAAAGGTCCCCAAAAGTATATACATATTCATCAAAATCCATGCAAACAGATAGATCACGCCATGAAGGTACTAGAGGAACCTCCTTTCCTATATGTAAAAATAATGAAATATTTTTAGGATAGGTGTGCCACCATGAGATGAGGGGAAATGATTGCATCATAACCAAATTCATGTAACATGATGAGTCGGTAGGGGTTAGTGGTGCAATGTGTAGATTCTTGAGAAATAGGACTATACCTCCATAGGCATTGTTTCTTCTATGGGTCACATGATCATTATGTATGAGATTTACCACACACCACCCTCCAGTGCCAATGTGAAAGTTAGGAACGTAGATCCCTCTTAGAGGGTAAAAAAATGTACTTCCTTATATTCATTTTTATAAATATACGATAATGTTATACCTTTTTCATTATCATATGTGTTGTCATTGATGTCAAGTTACGTTGATGGAAAAAGTATTTAGTGCCAAGTGGCATTGATGGAAAATAGGTTTAAATTGGTAAAGTAAGAAAGCCAATATAGATGAAGGTTGATTGGTAGTGTCATCTCACATAGGATTCACGATGATCAAAGAAATTTCCTAAGGGACTTGATCAACTTTTGTGCATGTCTGCACATATGAGGAGTTAACCACCAAAGTGTTGAAATAGTTGCCTAATTCTGTAGGGAACCATTGAGTAAAATACAAGAGCACCGAAAGATTAGTGAAGGCCCACAGATAAAAGGATGAATCTACGAATAAGAAAGGTTAAGCCACAAATGTGAAGGAATAGCCATAGAATAAATGGTAGTATGAAGGAAAAAAACTGTAGTGAAGGGAAGTTTGAAGAAAGCCACGCATAAAAGAAAAGTTGTGAAGACTTGGAGAAAGATGCTGAAAACTATACAAGCTACACATAAAATAAAATATTCGAGGACATGAGACAAATTCATTGGAAATGCAATGGACAAGGAGGAAAATAAAATATCATTGTAAAATATATGAGAAGTAAAAAAAGAAGCCACAAATAACTTAAAATCCACCAAGAACTGATAAAAGCCGCAGATAAAAGGAAAGTTCCGCAATAGAAAGGAAAATGTCAATGTAGCTAAGGGAAGCCATGGAACAAACAAATAAGAACTAGATAGGGCTCAAGGAAAATCAATTGAGATGGACATGGTCAAGAAAGATGTTCTCTAAAATCGATGGTGATTTTGATTTTTAGATGATTGTGGGTAAGTATAGGACTTGAGCTCCACAAAGAATGATCAAATCCACTATTTGATTTGCCATAATTTAATACTTGTTGAACCAGTAACATTCTCTTTGTGTTTCCTAATTTCAAGGAGAAATCAAGGCCAGAGAAGAAAATGCAAATCACTCATATAAATTCTAGAAGTATGAGAAAATAATTTTTAAAGATGTCAAATCATAATATTTTTGAAACGATGCATAGAAAAATATGAAATCAAGTCTTTTATAAAAAGAACAAATATAGACTTATTTGAATATTTTTAGTGAACTATATTCTTAGGAGAAAAAGGAGGAGAGGATGCATGGCACATTGATCGATGAAGGAATGGATTGATTATCTATACAAATTTAACTCAAATTTTATTGAGATGTTGCTTAAAAATAAAATAAAGTAATAGAGCTAATGGAAAGACAAAATAATTCTGATCAAGAAGACGATGCAATCGAGCTAAGGAAGACGAGACATGAAAGAGAAGAGTAGGAAGATGAATTATTAAAGAATCAGATGAGAAGAGCATCAATGTGGAAGATTGATTGAGCAACAGTGGTAGATTCAAATGTGCCGAAGAGAGTGAAAAAAAGAATACAAACAGATACACTAAGGTGATCATAATCTATTATGTAAGCAATATTTGTAACTAGATGATCAAATAATTTATGTAAAAATAATTCTAAGTTGTATCTTAGAATATTCAGGGGGTTGTAGCATCCTTGTGGGTTGATGCCTACAAAATAGTAGAAGTATTTGATTAAATTAGTGGTTAGTGCTCCTTGCAAGTTGGTTCTTTTTGAATTTTTTGAATGTGTGCTCATAAAATCTTCGAGTGGGTGCTTGAATTTTTGGAGTGGTTACTTCACAGGTTTAGTGGGTACTTAACCAAAACCATTGTAAGCTCGTAATTGGTGTTCCTAAATAAATTCATGGCTTCAAGTAGGTTTTTTCTCTCAAAAGGGTTCCTTACTATAAATATTTGTTCTCAGTGTTCTTCTATATTGCATGTGCATGTTTTAATGTTTATGATCTATTGTTGTAGTTACTAAGAAATTCTGAATTAGATTTATTAAAGTGAAAATTTTAATCTGCATTGAGTCATCCCCCCTCTTAGTGTTTTTGAATCTCTAACAATTAGTAGCAGAGTGAGTCCTTTTAGAATAATCATAACATATTCAAGAATATCCTTATTTCACAAGCATGTCAGCAAATCAGACACAAGGTGGTCTATCACTCTCAAGATCTCCTCTATTCACTATAGAAAATTATGCATTTTGGAGAATAAGAATCAAAACATATCCAATGTCACTAGGTTTTGATATCTGGGAATGCATTGAGACATGATATAATCCTCTAGCCATGTCTATCACTTCTTCAAAGTGTAAATAAAAATATGAATACAAATCAAGAGCCATGAATGCCTTACTATGCAGTATGAATGAGACAAAAAAATTAAAATTCATACATTGCACAACAAGAAGATATATTTGGACCAAAAATTAGAGTATTTATGAAGGAAATGAAAACATCAAGTTAGCAAAGTTGTAGATATACAAAATTTAGTTTGAGAATCTAAAAATGAAAGATGATGAGAGTTATAGTGGCCTACATGCAGAGAATAGATTTAGTGATTAATATGATTAGAAGATTAGGTGAGAATTTAGAATAATTTTTTTATTGTTCAAAAGATTCTAGGATCTATGACTAGAAAATATGATGCAAAGATTTTGGCTATATAAGAAGCCAAAAATATGAAGACTCTCACTATGCATGAATTACAAAGCACTCTTTCAAAATATGAGATGAGCTTTAAATGGATCCAAGACCACCAAGAAAGAAGTAGAATTGAAGGTCAAGAAAGAAACCCAGTCCAAGAAAGAAGAATAAGAATAAGTTTTAGAGCATGAGTTAGATGATTAAAATATTGAGGAAATGCTGCACACATGAGACCTCACACACTACACATTTCACACTATGCGCATTCATGACACATATCTCTCAAATGCATCGAATTTGCGACACAACTCAGCTACCCTATGACGCACTCTAAATTCCCATAGTTCATACTCGACTACTGAGGGTATAAATTTGAACATGAAACTCACCATAACTCACTCAATCTCTATGCTCTACGCTTTGATGATCATGGATATTTCTAGAATGCAAATTTCAAACCATTTCCCAATGACACACTCTTATTCTATGGTTCAATCTTGACTACTAAGGGGTATTTTATTCTATGCAACCTCAGACTCATCTACAAAGTGAAAATGATGAACATCATTCTGAACCTTTGTTTATGTCCATGGATGCACCTCAAGAAAGTAACTCTAAAGCAAAGAATATAACTTGACTATGCTGACTATTCATGAATATTCAAGTTGATGTCATTATCTTTTCTCTCTACACATGCACGTTCACTGTGTCTTCTAGTTGAAGAATTGTAAACTGTGTACACAGATTTACTACATGCAATATGGATAAGATGGCACATGTAAAATCTATGACCAGTCCCAATCCACAGATCCTAGGGACATCGAATTTCATACAGGGACCATAGAGTGCTATTGTTTCATTTTATACTAGTTCCTGATATTTCCTAGCACACTAATATATCGGACTCATACAAATGTCTTGACATACTTTTTATCTTTCCAACATTCTGAACTCAGATGCTTCATGTGACTAAAATTTTCTTGAGCATGGTCTATTTGCCAAACATGGTTGTTATGTATGATTTTTCTTGTTACGAGTTCTATCATTGTTTTCCATTGTATATGTGGGCTATGCCAACTTTGTCATTGTGTACATAATGTTTTTATTTTGGCCACTTCGGCCTTCGAGATTAAAGCTTATGAAAAATGAGCCTAATATCCCATGTTTGAAACCTGATTTTTGTAGCAATACAAAGGACCTCTTCTTATGCGAATAAAGAGTTCCACATTTATTTTCTAAGATGAAGTGTTTATCTTGTTTGTACTAACACTTATGCTATAATCCATACACACTTTGTTTGCATATGACTTGGTTTTTACTCAAGCACATTCACTCCCCCCATACAGGGCATTAAGTATAGAAAATTAGTGGTCTAGATTCTCGTTTAGGAAACAATTCTGGCCTAGTGATGTACACCATGCACCCCATAATTATGAGGGGGGGGCTACTTACATTAGGTGAAACAGTCACCCTATTCATTGGCATCATAGCTATAGTAAACACATAGTTCCTAAGACATGATCAACATGTGTAAACACTTTACAGAAAGATGACAACAAGAAAAAAAATGACTTGGGTCTTCAATTTTGCACAAACTGCCATTTCATTGAGCATAGATGATAGAAATGAGAACATGGGCATCCTTGGACTCTTGGATAGGTCTAGCCTATGACCATGGGGTAAAAGTTACAATTTATTTTTCTTCGAACATTGCATTAGTTGCTGTCAGCAGTTGGTGACAACCGTTTAGCCAGTATCAGTCTGAACAGGCACAGTCCTCTGAAGTCTTAGTAATGTAAAGTTTATAACCTGAAAATGTTTGTATATCTTGAAGTTCTGGATCATAACTATGTCAAGTGTAAGTAAATTGTATAAAACTAGATACAAGGCATGATTTTTCACACCATCTAAAGGTGGTGATATAAATTGTCGAAAACTAGGAATCAGAAGGATGAAGAATAACATTAGACCTTTCTCCCTACAATCTTCTTCCATGGCGTTGAGATAACCCAAAAAATCAAACTTGGAGTGAGATACTTCACAAGTAAAGTTAATCATAACTTGGCTATGGCATAGAAGGCTCCTAAGACAACTCAGTCCTTTTACAATCTATTAAAACTAGGATCCTAAAGGGTATCTACAACATCTTCACTCATCACTGATTAGGTGGACATGTTACACTTTTCAAAGCATTTTTACACACTTTTTACAGTATTTGGATTGAGATTTTTCACATTCACGACTTTGACTACTCTTTTAACTCTTCTCTTTTGCAGGTCTAATCCTTATGGGATCTCAACATTCATACATCAGAACATCAAAAGAAATTGACAAACATAGGTGTATCACAACGTTACATGGTACACTCATTACACCTTTAATGACATAGGGTAGACTTCTTCTTTTGTAAAAATTCCACGCCTTAGATTTTTTATCAAATCCACAGCTTTTTCTTGTAGAGAATGAGCACATTTTCACCATCGAGTGCTTACATGGTTAGATAGAGGTGGACGCATCTTCTGGTCTACTTTATGTTGATCAATTATTAACTAAAGAAAAATAAAGTGGGGGAAAATTCTAGACTACTAAATCATACACTTCGGGTACATGGATCTAGGTTCTAGATCACATACTTGCATTCATATAGGATTCCTAAGCAAGAACAAGTACTAATTGAACAAAATTGTCTAATGGCCTCTTGGAGTGAAGCTTTCTTTACTAGTTTCCATGGTCTACATCCTTACACACCTCTATTACCTGAGTTTAACTTTTGATACTTTAGCTTTTATGAGTTGTGGAAGACCAGTGCCCAACCAAGACTCTTATGCCCATGAGTGCCCTCGTCCCCTATGAAGTAAATGTTATATAAAACACTCGCCTTTTTGGGCCTCTTTTAGCCAACTTGTGAATCTTATTTTATTCCAGATGGGTCTAAGTCATTTTAGTTGGTTAATTATGAAATCAGTGCAAATAAGGGATATCATATAAATACAAGGTTGCTAAAAGTTGATCATAATACAGGACCAATGCTCTAAACATTTATTATCACCACCTAAGGTTTCATTTAAAGGCTCATTTACAAAGAGACATTCATGAAGCATCCATCTAGGATGACCATGTCAAGGGACAAGGGAATGAATTATTTTGCAGCACATGTATAGGAGGGGAAAGTTCATTTTGTCACTCCAGCACCCTCTAATTACATTTCTACATCGAGCTACGTGCTCACTATTCAGAGTGCGTTATGGAACAAGAGCTACCTAGTGGCACAATTATACACAAACGTAGAAGGCTATATGAGAGTAGAAGATACATGTAGGAAATGTCAGTGCTTGGAACGATAGAGTTCACTCATGTCGGAAGTAAAGATGAACATTGGGTTGATGCAATGAATGAAGAACTGGATTAGATAGAAAATAATGAAACATTGGATCTTATACCTAGACCGTGAGTCTGACAATAATGTAATAGGAATTGAGTGCGATATTCGACGAAAATACAATGACATGACAATGGAGAAGTAACAAGATATAATGAAGTCCAGTGATGTTGAAGAGACTATGCCAGAATGGAGGGGAATTAACTTTGATGAAACATTTTTACACCAGTGACGATGGCACCCATAATGTGGTCCTAGCTTACGCGACCTACAAGAAGCACCCCGGTCTTCTAGATTATTCGTGAAATCATCTTTCAATACATGTTTTTCTAAATAAAGAGGTATATGGTTGAAAAACCTGATGGCCTGCACTTTGGTTTTATTAGTTTTACAGCTCTGTACAAAGACTTATATGAAATTGCTAGCAAATCAACTAGAGCTTGGTCCTTATCCTCTGCATTCTTACCTCATTTAGGGTTTCAGAATTTCTACTTGCTTATTGCTTGTTGTCCACTCAAAATTCCCCGCTCTGATAAGAGTAAAAATTTCAAAATTTTGAGTTTAAGTGTTTTTCTCTGAAGTGCCTAAGTCGTGAAATTGAAAAAATCTGTGTTTTGGGTCATTTTGTGTGATTTTCGGGCCTGTCGGAACTTTTTGTCCCAACTGTCCCAAGTACGAAAGTGCACTCTATTCCCCGATCTGCCGAAATCCCCCGAAGCTGTCCCATTTTCGGGCCCCGCCAGAAAGTTTTGTCCCAAGTGTCCCAAAACTTATTGTGCGAGTTGTTCCAATTTCGGCCGAAACACCTGAACCGCATACTACGCACTTTCATGTCTCAAATGTCCCAAAGTTTAAAAGTGTGAGCTTTCCAATTTTCGGCCGAAACTCCCGTGTCGCGTACTTCAGAGCTCCTTGTCCCAAATCGAAAAATGCAAGCTGTTTCAATTTCGCCCAAACCGGCCAAAACCGCGTACTCCGGAACTTTTTGTCCCGAATGTCCCAAGTCCAAACGGGCCCACTGTTCCAATTTCGGCTGAATCACCCGAACCGCGTACTCCGCGCATTTTCGTCCCAATCGTTCCAAAAAAGCATTTGTGCATCCTCTCCCTGTTTCACCCGAATCGGCCGAGCCGCATGTTTCATGCATTCGCGTCTCACATGTCCCAAGCGTACCAAGTGTCATTCACACTTAGTTTTTCCCGCTCACTCCGAGTATGATGCTATTCAAATTGGTGGTTGTGTATTCAATGCACATTAAATTCATTCCTCTCTCCAAACGGCTATATAACGAGCATTTCCCCTTTGCATTTTTCGCATTGCTTCCATGCTATCTTTTGCTCGAACCCTTGCAATTTGAAAACCTGCGCAAATATCCCCTCCCTTTGCAAATTCCTTCCCAGAAGTCTAGGTTGCAGCTCCGAGACTATCAATATGAAGATCAAGTTTCAGGGACAGGAGCAAATTTCTCCGCTTGAGTCTGCTGTTAGCAATATTGGGGACAGCGAAGCTTGTCATCTCAACTTCGGTGATTTTTGGGCAAGAATGGTAGATGCAAACCCTACACCAATAAGCACAAACGATTCATGATAGCGGTTTGGATTTTGCCAGTGGTTTCCCAATCTCAGTATAGTGTGCTGATATTGTGCTTTCATGCGGAGCTCACTTCGACCCCGCTTCGAGCGAATTGACAAATGTACATGGGGAACTCATTGCCAAGCTGGACGCTGCCGCCATTGGCGCTGCTCTGAGGATTCCGGAGTTGGACAATGCTATAGTCGTCTCCCGGGATCAAGCACAGACCCTATTCGATCAAGAAAGTGACAAATATAAGGCGCGAGTGGCGAAGTCTTGGTTGAAGAACCCTAAGAAAGGTGCTTCTTGCCTAACCAAAACCCTCTTCCGAGCAGATTTCAATGAGGAATTGTCTGACTTCATAATCCTGCTGGCTTGGGTTATGGGTTTGCCCTCCACCAATGAGTTTCATTTCTGGATGTGCCCGCTCATCAGCATGGTGTGCGAGGGAACACAAAACATCAACTGGGCAGAGATCATCAGTATGAATTTGGCGGAGCAGCTATCCAACGTTCAGCAAACAAAGAAGTTCTATATGACTTCATACCTGATGTATACCCTAGCAGCATCAAGGCAGTGGTTTGGTTTCTCCTATATAGATGCACACAAAGATGATCCAGTGTATGCCTATTGCCCGCAGTTCACCCTGGAGACCAGGAATCAAAATTTCAGAAGGGCCAATGATGCTTTCACCATGTACGTGGTCAGATTGCTCGAAGGTGATACTACTAGAAGGTTTTTAGATGAAGCCATGAACCTGATATTGCAGTATGGAGCCTATTTCATCCAATTCAGGAAATTTTCCTATATCAGGCTTGCTGGCTATGAAAGCACTCCTCTACGGCTTCCCATGTTCTGCAATGATAAAATGGCCTTGATAGAAATATGCAGGCAACTAGACAAGTTGCACAGAACTTGCAGAGACAAGAAGATTTCTGGCTTGCACTTTCCCATCTCTCTGGGAAACTACACATGCAAAACAGCTCTGGATGCTCAGAACATAGAAAGAGCCATGGTCCCTATCACTGTTCATTTCTTCAAGCCAAGAACCTGCTTTGACTTGAAGAAGTTTATTGAACAGAACATCAAGATAATCTATCATCATAGGGCAGATACAAAAGACTACTGGGCTGACTGTGCAGATGATTTTGAAGCCAGAAGAAGGCATTGTGGCAGGTTCTCCCTGCAATTGATCCAAGAACTCGGTCTGTACCAAGTTCCTGAAGGTCTCCAGGATGCCAATTCTGACCTATACTCATATGAGTATGAAAATGTGATTAAGCACACCCCTCTGGAGGACCTGGATTGGAACAGGAAAGAGAGGGATGATCTGGCAGAGATTCTTGCTCCAGTCCTAGTCAAGACTAAGGTCTGGTTCAGTAAGAAGATCCGAGAATTCAAGAGGCACTCAGGAGAATCCTAGCTCCAAGGATGATTCGACACCAATAAGAGAGGCATCAGTTCCAGAGTCTGAAACACCAGTGAAAACCCCTCCTGCCTCAACAGCTCAGTGGACCTGTAGAATCTACTCCTTCTCCATCTACCCAGGTATACAGGAAGAAACTCAAAGAGGTAAAGAAGGAGCCTGCAGAGAATGACCCTCCAAGAAAACAGGCAGAGTTGCCTATAGGGCCAGAGAACATCATTGTTCTCAGTGAAAGTGAAGAAAGTGAGATGCCTACTCCTGCAAATGTTCCTGAAGACTCAGCAGATAAGGACAAAGAGGTCCAGAGCACTGAACTTCCGGGTGCTATTGATTCTTCTACTACCATTTGCCTCCAGTGCTCTACTCACGTCTCAGCTTGAGTCAACAGCTGCACAGACCCTGAGTGTCATGAGCTCCCTGTCTCTTGGTCCCCTTGCCCCTCCTGCAGATTCTTCTTCCTCTTTTGCTTGGGTGCAACCTCTGGTTGACAAAAGGAAGAGGAAATCCTCCTCTCAAAGCTTGGGACCAAATTTTGATGCTGTAGCAGCCTTGTTGGGCACCACTCCTTCTCGTGCCAAGAAAGCCAGAACCACCTCCAGAATTGTGTCTGATGCCCAAGGTCAGCAATTCTTGGAGATTGCTAAGCCTACAGTAGACAAATCAGAATCAGACTTGCTGACATCTGACTTAGAGCTTTCAAGGATCCCTATGGGAGAGTCTACTCCTGAAGGTGAAATTCACAACCTCCAGGAAACAGTCACAAGAGTCATTGGAAGGGTAGAGAAAGGGCAGCAGACTATTGAACAGCTGGAAGAACAAGCCCAAGTTCTCACAAGTTTTATCAAGTCACTCTTGTCTAAGGACAAAGTTTTGGACCCTACCCCCCCTTGACTGCTCTAACCCGCCTCCTGTAATTCTAAGCCAAGATGAAGTGCAAAGTATTAAAGATATGCACAAGTATTCTGTCTATGGCAGAGCTATTGAAGCCATGGTGGATGACATGCTTGTTGCTAGGGCTAAACTTCATCGATGAAGCTTTTAAAACTACATGGAAAGGTAGACAATTTGCAACAGAAGCTATCCTCTACTATTGGGGTTATGGATAAAGAACTTAAACTCTGGAGCAGTTGCATTGTAGACCTTCACCTCATGGGACAGACAGACGAGAACGTCTTACTGGCGAATAAGATTTTCAATGATGCCAAAGACAATCTATCAAAATCCTGGGTCTACAGCGTAGAGTGGAAAATCAAAGTCCTGGAGGAAGCTGTGGGAGAAATGAAGAACAGCTGGCAGAAGGGAGAAGCTTTCAAGACATTGGCAGCTGCTTCTTTCAAAGATATACATTGTCATCTTCAGGATGAAAACTCTGGTGCTTCCTTGTCCTTGCAAGAAATCAAAGCTCAGTTCAGAGCTTTTGTCAAAGATCATCTATTCAAGGAAAGCTCCATCTCTAAGGAAAAGATGAACAAAATTTGTTCTCTTCACTCTGCCATTGAAGAAGCAAACAAAGATTATCATACTCACGTCGAGTTTGATAAAGAGATGGAGAAATGTCTGGGATTTTGGACTCAGTCTGTAGCCAACACGTCAGTCCCTCGTGGCAGAGATATAGCTGAGTCATTGAAGAAATTCAGGCAGCGGATTCTGAAGACAGTGGGTCCCTCCCAATAGCTGGCCAACTGTCTCCTTCTCCTTTCTTTTCTCTTCTTCCCATTCTTTTCGTATTCCTTGTAATTAGTTAAGGTATCGCAATGGGCGATCTTTAACTATTCTTTAATTAAAAGAAATGGTTACGAAGAGTAACTGACTTGTAAGCTATATAATGGCCTTTCCATGCGATTTTGAAAGGGGAGGAAGAACTTGGATATTTGCTGAAAGTGTAAATAGAACTTAAAGAAATCAATACAAAAGGGCTTTTCATTCTCTGTCTATCTAATTCTTGTTATCTCTGTGTTTTCCTTTAATATTGTGGAGATCATTTTGTTCCTAACTAGTTAGTCTCTCTGATTGCATACTGTTCAGTTTTGCAAATGCAGTGATCTTGTATAACCAAGAAGGAACTTTGTGTCCTTGATTAATAAATCTGAAGAAGGTTATTTATGCAACTTTGTGTCTTTAAATTTAATCTCATTCAGCCATCGCAAATGATCTTGTCTTAAATTCTTTGAAGCTTCGCATACACGAGGAATTATTCTGCTATCTATAATTTTGAATGTTGCTATTCTACTCATCTTCTTATTCCCTTTCCTCAGTCCTTGTGTAATTGATGATCCTTGTGGAAAACACTTTCGTAAAATCCAAGTTTGACCATAAAACAATGTTCTGTACATTTGTAAATAAGTTCGTTTCTAAATAAGGGAACCTCTCCCATTAAAGAGGAGGGACTTATTGTCCCCTGACTGTTGCTCTTCTAAAAAGTCCTATCTGACGACCAAAATTTTTTGGCGACTCCGCTGGGGAAAATCGCATTCCAGTACTGCAATTTTTTCGATCATCCTTTGATCTGGTGACTCCGCATTTCACTCGAGGGAGAAGGACCCTTGGTATCGAAGATTCTCAGTTTCAGCTTTTGGAGCAACAAGGTTTTCCTTTCCCTTCAAATAGAAGAACTCGTTCGACGAGCACTCCGCCTGTTCAAGATAGAAGTCCTACGGGTGGTATTCCTTCAGAGCCTGCTAGTCCTAATCTACGATCTTTGATCTTTGCTAGTGTTAAAGTTCCCCTCCAAGCCGTATTTCCAAGAATGGCGGCACAATTGCCATGGGGTCAACGTGTCGGGCCCCTGGCCCTTACTCAGCCTTTGCATGAGTTACCTAGAGGTAACCGAAAGAACTTCCCCAAGTTTAGAGGATATGGCAAAGTACACCCTGATGAACACATTGCAGCCTTCATAGTTGCATGTGGAGTCTTGGGAGTTGAACATGAAGACGTCTCAGTAAGGCTGTTCGTTGAGACGTTACAGGATAATGCTGTTGACTGGTTCTATCACCTTCCGGATGGTGCCATCACCGACTGGAATACAATGAGAACTCAGTTCGAAAGCCGTTTCAAGCCGGTAGAAGATGTGCATGCCCTGCTTGCCCAAATTTCTCAGATAAAGAAAGATCCATCAGAACCCATGAGAGAATTTGTGGCTCGGTTCAATAGACTGATCAACAAAATTCCTGTAAATACTCGACCGGTTGATCAAATTCAAAAATGTTTCTTTCTAAATGCTCAAACGCCCAAAGTCAGTTATGTTCTAAGAAGGGCTAATCTTGGAACGCTAATTCTGGATCAAGAACTGGCTGTTAGTGTCGAGGATGACCTGATCATGTCAGGGAAGTTGAAGAGAGATCCTCCCAAATCTAAATCTGCTGCTTCTTCCTCTTCCACCTCTGGACCCAATACTGATCCATTAGTCCAGAAACTTGCAAATGATCTAGTAGCTATAAAGAAACAATTGGCCCAGCATGCCCCATATGCAGATGTTCCAAGAAGAAATTTTCAGCCTAGAAATCATTTGCCTGCTCCTCACACAAGGCTAGCACTTGAAGGTCCTCCTATCAAAGTTCCTGTGAACACAACCTGTGAAGTCGAAGAGCATGATGATGATGTGGATGACGAAGCTCGTGAGGAATTCCTGGAGGAATTTGATGATGAGGCAGAAGAACTCGAAGGATCTCGGGTTAATTTCTTTACCACCGAAGGCACTGATGATGGAGATAACTATGATGAAGTGGTAGCAGATATGAACAGTGAATCATTTGCTGTCATGACTCGAGAACAGACGAGGCAGAAGGAGAAAGTGACACAGCCCATGAAGAAATCTAAGGAGCAGCCAGCAACTATTCTTGTAATTACCAGAAGAGGATCTCCTATCCCTACCTCATCTGCACCAAAGGTAAGTACTGTCAATCCTGCTACCAAAGTTGCTTCTTCTTCTTTTTCTCCTAAGGTTGATAAGCCTATAATTTCAAATGATGATGGCCCATCCACCTCTGGATGCTTTGATATTGTGGATCACCTAAAAAGGACCAAGGTTCAAATTTCAGAAGCTGAATACTACCAAACCCATCCCAAAGCTTTCACCAAGATGATCCAATTTTTTAATTCCCATTCCAAGACCACCTCTAAAGGCCTCTTGCCCACTCCTCCTTCTGCACCACAGCCTAGTCTGGTAGCTGCTGTCACCTCACCTGGAGACAAAATCAAGCCTTTTTATGTAACACTTCTTATAGCGGGCCATAGGCTCAGTAACTGTGCCATAGATTCCGGAGCCTCAGATAACGTGATGCCTGCTAAAGTAGCTCATGCTTTAGGCTTGACCCTTACTCGTACTTATGGATCTTGCTACTCCATGGAAAGTAAGGAAGTGCCTTTGGTTGGAAGGATTAAAGATGCACAAGTGGCTTTTGCTGCTTTACCTGAAAAGAAAGTCTTGGCTACCATCCTAGTAGCAGACATTCCTCCTTCTTATGGAATGTTGCTAAGTAGGAACTTCTGTAAAGTTGTGGGTGGGGAGATTCAAATGGATTGGTCACATGCCCTCATACCTATCAATGGACAAATGAAGAAGTTACTCCCTGAGAAACAGTCTGAGTATATTGTGTAGAAAACAGATGATCCTAAGGCACAAATACTCTATGAAGACATAGGTCATGGTAATTACATGATTCTGTCCCCTGATGAAATCCAACCCTCCAAAGTATCACTCAAAGATCCCAATGGTGTTTGGATTTTAGAATTTGATGGAAGTTGTTCCTCGGCTGGTTCTGGAGCTGGTGTCCTGCTAGTGTCACCTGAAGGCTGCCTACACCCTTTTTCGTTTAAGTTGCAGTTCGAGAACACTAACAATACAACAGAGTATGAGGCTCTCATTCTTGGACTGCAAGTGGCCAAAGAACGAGGTGTGAAAAATCTTCTGGCTCGTGGTGATGCAGAGCTAATTGTGAAGCAAGTCAGAAGTCTTTTTCAGGTAAAAAATGGGAGGCTGAAGCATTTTCGGAATCAGGTTTGGGATTCAATTGAATTCCTTTATGATTTCTCCATTGAAGCAATACCCAGAGAAAAGAACAACAGGGCTGATTCACTGGCTGTCTCAGGGTCATTACTGATTCCCCATCCTGAATTCTCTCAGGATAAGTTCACTATTGAAATGGTCCACCGGCCTAGTGTTCCTGACAATACTAATAACTGGCAAGTTTTCATCGATGATCAGCATTTGCTTTCCTTCCTGGAACTCAAGGGGAATTTCGAGCAACTGTATTTTGAGGGAAGTGATAACCTGCCTCGTGAGAGTGTGTCCTCTGACCAAGTTGTCACCCAAGGAGAAGAAACAGATCAGGAAGGGTGCATTAAACTCAAAGGAAACAAGATTCCCAAAGGTTTGGTGAGTTTGGAGGAGTTGTTTGATAAACATGACAGATATGTAAAATCTAAAGCTTCTACTGGACCTCAGCAATCAGCTGAGTATGATAAGATTGATATAGGGAGTTCTAACTGATCCCAAGCTGGTAAATATCAGAAAATGTTGCACAACCGATGAGAGGAGAAGAGCAATTGATCTTCTAAGGAAGTATAAGGATGTTCTTGCATATTCTTATGAGGATCTAAAAGCCTTCAAGCCAAAAGACATGCAGCACTCTATCCCTCTCAAACCAGGAATCAAGCCTTTCAAGCAGAAACAAAGGCAGTATAATCCCAAAATAGCTGACACTATATTTCAGGAGATTTAGAAATTGTTGAAGGCTAAAATCATTTTTCCCATTCACCATTCAACATGGATTGCAAACATTGTGCCTGTTAGGAAGAAGAATGGTGAGATCCGCATCTGTGCTGATTTCAGGAACCTGAATCAGGCTTCTCTGAAAGATAACTACCCTTTGCCTATGATGGATCAAATATTGCAAGTAATAACAGGATCTGAAATGTTATCTATGCTTGATGGGTTCTCGGGATACAATCAGGTAGAGGTTGATACTGCAGATCAACACAAGACAACCTTCACCACTCCTTGGGGTACCTTTGCCTACAAGAGAATGCCTTTTGGGCTGATTAATGCTGGTGCCACTTTCCAGAGAGCTATGGATTTGGCTTTTGGAAGCTTGAAAGGGAAATGTATTGTCATATACCTTGATGATCTGACAGTGTTTTCAAAGACAAGAGCATATCACTTCGACCACCTGGAAACAGTTCTGCAAAGATGCCGAGAGCATGGGATTTCTTTAAATCCTAAAAAATGTGTCTTCTGTGTTACAGAAGGAAAACTATTAGGGCACATTGTCTCCAAGGATGGTATTAAGATTGATCCTGAACGAGTTCAATCCATCTAGCAGATTCCTCTCCCAACCAGTAAAAAAGGCGTGCATTCCTTCTTCGGTAAGATCAATTTTTTAAGAAGATTCATCCCCGATTTTGCTGAATTAACTTTGAATATTTCTCAGATGATGAAAGGGAAGCAAGCATTTGGTTGGTCTTCTAAAGGAAAGGAATCCTTTGAGGGTATCAAGAAAGCTATTACTAAAACTCTAGTTTTGGCCTGTCCTGACTTCAACAAAGATTTCATCATCTATTGCTATGCTACAGATAATACCCTGGCTGCTGTCTTAACCCAAGAAGACTCTGATGGACATGAGCTACCAATTGCCTTCATGAGCTATATCCTGAAGAATCATGAGCTGAAATACACCATGATGGAGAAGCATACTTTTGCAGTAGTCAAAGCTGTCAAACAGTTCCATTTCTATATCCTCAACTCTCACTCTATGGTGCTGGTTCCAGATACAACTGTCAAGTCAATTCTTACACAGCAAGAATTTGGGTCCAAGAGAGGAAACTGGGTGGCTAAAGTCTAGGAGTATGACATTGATATCAAACCGACCAAGCTGGTTCGTGGAAAAGGTCTTTGTGAGCTCATTGCTGAAGGAGCCAAACATGAGTTGCTGGAGGAGAAAGCTGACATTCCTACTGTTCTATTCCTTAGTTCAGTTGATGAATGGTATTCTGACATCGCCCATTTTCTCACCTATGGGGAATGCCCCTCTCATCTAACTACCAAGGAAAAGAGGACTATTAAATTGAGATCAGCACAATATGTACTATGGGAAAATGCCTTGTTCAAGCGTGGTTTGGATGGGAGATTTCTGAAGTGTGTGGATAAGGAGCAGCAGAGAAAGTTTCTCTCAGCTTTCCATGATCAGGCATGTGGAGGGCACTATTCATCAACAGTCACAGCTCACAAGATACTCCGGGGAGGATTACTTACTGGCCTTCCTTGTTCAGAGATGCATCCAAGTGGGTGGATAAATGTGAAGCTTGTCAGACCTTTGTGGGAAGACCTAAATTGGCATCTTTACCTCTCAAGCCAGTTGTGATCGAGGAACCATTTCAGCAGTGGGGTCTAGACTTCATTGGTGCACTGAACCCTGTTTCTAGTGCTGGTCACACGCATGTGCTAACTGCCACTGACTACTTCACCAAATGGGTGGAAGCTATTCCAGTCAAGAGCACGACTTCTGAAGTGGTATGCAACTTCATCAAAGAGAACATCTTGGTAAGGTATGGTGTACCTAACAAGATTGTAACAGACAATGCTTCAAACTTTTCCTCAACTAAGATAATGGATTTCTGCTACGGGTATGGCATCTCTCTGGCTCATTCTTCAGACTATTATCCCCAGGGAAATGGACAAGAAGAATCCACCAACAAAAATCTGGTGACTATCATAAGGAAGTTGGTCAATGAATCTCAGCGAAACTGGCATAAGAAGCTTTATGATGCTCTTTGGGTAGACAGGATCACACCTAAAAGAGGCCATTGGGATGTCTCCTTTTCAAGTGGTGTATGGAGTGGAAGCTCAATTGCCAGTGACAGTGGAACTCCCAGCCTTGCACCTGATGAAGGCCATTGAAGATACTAGTTTCAGTGATGCTCTGGATAAAAGAATCATGTACCTGCACAAACTGAACGAGGATAGATTGGAGGTTGCTGACAGGATATCTGCTCACCAGCAGAAGGTAAAAGATTCTGTTTGACAAGAAAGCTAGGTTCAGAGAGTTCCAAGTTGGAGATACCGTGCTGTTATGGGACAAAAGACATGAACCTCGTGGCAGCCATGGAAAATTTGATTCACTGTGGCTCGGACCATTCAAGATAAGACACTTTGCTGGTAAGAACTCTTTCTATCTTGATTACATGGATGGTTCCCCCTCTCCCACTTCCTTATAGTGGGCAGTATTTGAAGTTTTTCAAGTCGTAGGTGACTAGGGAGTCCCTTTGTATATTCTGTACAGTGTTTTTGCTTTTCTACTTTCGGTGTGTTTCCCCTTCTATTGTTGTGTGTGTTGCCCTTTGTATTGATTTGTTTTTCACTCCTTTGCCCAATGGATAAGGCACTGGTCTGCTTCACCGAGTTATCTAAGTTCTTGCCTTGTCTCATTCCATGAATTTATACCAAGTCATCCCCAGAAGGAGCCAGCTGTTGTCTACTCAAAATTCCCCGCTCTGATAAGAGTAAAATTTTCAAAATTTTTGAGTTGAAGTATTTTTCTCTGAAATGCCTAAGTCGTGAAATTGAAAATATCTGTGTTTTGGGTCATTTTGTGTGATTTTCGGGCCTGTCGGAACTTTTTGTCCCATCTGTCCCAAGTACGAAAGTGCACTCTGTTCCCCGATCGGCCGAAATCCCCGAAGCTGTCCCATTTTCGGGCCCGTCGAAAAATTTTGTCCCAAGTGTCCCAAAACTTACTTGTGCGATGTTGTTCCAATTTCAGCCAAATCATCCTTCCCGCGTACTTCGCACTTTCCTGTCCCAAATGTCCCAAAGTTAAAAAGTGCGAGCTTTCCCATTTTCGGCCGATTTACCCGAACCGCGTCCTTCACGCAATTTTGTCCCAACTGCCCCATTTTAAAAAGTGTGAGCTTTCCCAATTTCGGCTGAGCCGGTCGAGTCGCGTACTTCGGAACTTTTTGTCCCGAATGTCCCAAGTCCAAATGGGCCCGCTGTTCCAATTTCAGCCGAAACACCCGAATCACGTACTTCGCACATTTTCGTCCCATTTGTCCCAAATGCATTTGTGTGTTCTCTCCCTGTTTCGCCCAAACCGGCCGAGCCGCATGTTTCGCGCATTCGCGTCTCACATGTCCCAAGCGTACCTAGTGTCATTCACACTTAGTTTTTTCCCGCTCACACTCCGAGTATGATGCTTTTCAAATTGGTGGTTGTGTATTCAATGCGCATTAAAGTCATTCCTCTCTCCAAACGGCTATATAACGAGCATTCCCCTTTGCATTTTTCGCATTGCTTTCATGCTATCTTTTGCTCGAACCCTTACAATTTGAAAACCTGCGCAATCCCCCCCTCCATTTGCAAATTCCTTCCAGAAGTCTAGGTTGCAGCTCCGAGACTATCACTATGAAGATCAAGTTCCAGGGACAGGAGCAAATTTCTCCGCATGAATCTGTCGTTAGCAATATAGGGGACAACGAAGCTCGTCATCTCGACTTCGGTAGTTTTTGGGCAAGAATGACAGATGCAAACCCTACACCAATGGCACAGATGATTAATGATAGTGGTTTAGCTTTTGCCGGTTGATTCCCAATCTCAATACAGTGTGCTGATACAGTGCTTTCATGTGGAGCTCACTTTGACCCCGCTTCGAGTGAATTGACAAATGTACATGGGGAACTCATTGCCAAGCTGGACACTACCGCCATTGGCGCTGCTCTGATGATTCCGGAGATGGACAATGCTATAGTCGTTTCCCGGGATCAAGCACAGGCCATGTTCGACCAAGACAGTGACAAATATAAAGCTCGAGTGGCGAAGTCTTGGTTGAAGAACCCTAAGAAAGGTGCTTCTCGCCTAACCAAAACCATATTCTGAGTAGATTTCAATGAAGAATTGTCAGATTTTATAATCTTGTTGGCTCGGGTTATGGGTTTGCCCTCCACCAATGAGTTTCATTTTTAGATGTGTCCGCTCATCAGCATGGTGTGCCAGGGAACACAAAATATCAACTGGGCAGAGATCATCAGTATGAATTTGGCTGAGCAGCTATCCAACGTCCAACAAACAAAGAAGTTCTATATGACTTCATATCTGATGTATACCCTAGTAGCATCCAGGCAGTGGTTTGGTTTCTCCTATATAGATATGCACACAAAGATGATCCAGTGTATGCCTATTGCCCGCAGTTCACCTTGGAGACCAGCAACCGCAATTTCAGAAGGGTCAATGATGCTTTCACCATGTACGTAGTCATATTGCTCGAAAGGTGATACTGCTAAGAAGGTTTTCAGATGAGGCCATGAACCTGATATCGCAGTATGGAGCCTACTTCATTCAATTCAGGAAATTTTCCTATATCAGGCTTGCTGGCTATGAAAGCACTCCTCTGCGGCTTCCCATGTTCTGCAATGACAAAATGGCCTTGATTGAAATATGTAGGCAACTAGACAAGTTGCACAGAACTTGTAGAGACAAGAAGATTTCTGGCTTGCACTTTCCCATCTTTCTGGAAAACTACACATGCAAAGTAGCTCTGGATGCTCAGAACATAGAAAGAGCCCTGGTCCCTATCACTGTTCATTTCTTCAAGCCAAGAACCTGTTTTGACTTGAAGAAGTTCATTGAACAAAACATCAAGATAGTCTATCATCATAGGGTAGATACAGAAGGACTACTGGGCTGACTGTGCAGATGATTTTGAAGCTAGAAGAAGGCATTGTGGCAGGTTCTCCCTGCAATTGATCCAAGAACTCAGTCTGTACCAAGTTCCTGAAGGTCTCCAGGATGACAATTCTGATCTATACTCTTATGAGTATGAAAATGTGATTAAGCACACCCCTCTGGAGGACCTGGATTGGAACAAGAAAGAGAGAGATGATCTGACTGAGATTCTTGCTCCAGTCTTAATCAGGACTAGGGTCTGGTTCAGTAAGAAGATCCGAGAATTCAAGAGGCACTCAGGAGAATCTAGCTCCAAGGATGATTCGACACCCATAAGAGAGGCATGAGTTCCAGAGTCCGAAACATCAGTGAAAACCCCTCCTGCCTCAACAGCTCAGGGACCTGTAGAATCTACTCCTTCTCCATCTACCCAGGTATACAGGAAGAAACTCAAAGAGGTAAAGAAGGAGCCTGCAGAGAATGACCCTCCAAGAAAACAGGCAGAGTTGCCTATAGGGCTAGAGAACATCATTGTTCTCAGTGAAAGTGAAGAAAGTGAGATGCCTACTCCTGCAAATGTTCCTGAAGACTCAGCAGATAAGGACAAAGAGGTCCAGAGCACTGAACTTCCGGGTGCTATTGATTCTTCTACTGCCATTGCCTCCAGTGCTCTACTCACGTCTCAGCTTGAGTAAACAGCTGCGCAGACCCTGAGTGTCATGAGCTCCCTGTCTCTTGGTCCCCCTTACCCCTCCTGCAGATTCTTCTTCCTCTTTTGCTTGGGTGCAACCTCTGGTTGACTAAAAGGAAGAGGAAATCCTTCTCTTAAAGCTTGGGACCAAATTTTGATGCTGTAGCAGCCTTGTTGGGCACCACTCCTTCTCGTGCCAAGAAAGCCAGAACCACCTCCAGAATTGTGTCTGATGCCCAAGGTCAGCAATTCTTGGAGATTGCTAAGCCTACAGTAGACAAATCAGAATTAGACTTGCTGACATCTGACTTAGAGCTTTCAAGGATCCCTATGGGAGAGTCTACTCCTGAAGGTGAAATTCACAACCTCCAGGAAACAGTCACAAGAGTCATTGGAAGGGTAGAGAAAGGGCAGCAGACTATTGAACAGCTGGAAGAACAAGCCCAAGTTCTCACAAGTTTTATCAAGTCACTCTTGTCTAAGGACAAAGTTTTGGACCCTACCCCCCTTGACTGCTCTACCGCCTCCTGTAATTCTAAGCCAAGATGAAGTGCAAAGTATTAAAGATATGCACAAGTATTCTGTCTATGGTAGAGCTATTGAAGCCATGGTGGATGACATGCTTGTTGCTGGGCTAAACTTCATCGATGAAGCTTTTAAACTACATGGAAAGGTAGACAATTTGCAACAGAAGCTATCCTCTACTATTGGGGTTATGGATAAAGAACTTAAACTCTGGAGCAGTTGCATTGTAGACCTTCACCTCATGGGACAGACAGACGAGAACGTCTTACTGGCGAATAAGATTTTCGATGATGCCAAAGACAATCTATCAAAATCCTGGGTCTACAGCGTAGAATGGAAAATCAAAGTCCTGGAGGAAGCTGTGGGAGAAATGAAGAACAGACTGGCAGAAAGGTAGAAGCTTTCAAGACACTGGCAGCTGCTGCTTTCAAAGATATACATTGTCATCTTCAAGATGAAAAATTTGGTGCTTCCTTGTCCTTGCAAGAAATCAAAGCTCAATTCAGAGCTTTTGTCAAAGATCATCTATTCAAGGAAAGCTCCATCTCTAAGGAAAAGATGAAGGAAATTTGTTTCTCTTCAGTCTGTCATTGAAGAAGCAAACAAAGATTATCATACTCACGTCGAGTTTGATAAAGAGATGGAGAAATGTCTGGGATTTTGGACTCAGTCTGCAGCCAACACGTCAGTCCCTTGTGGCAGAGATATAGTTGAGTCATTGAAGAAATTCAGGCAGCGGATTCTGAAGACAAGTGGGGTCCCTCCCGATAGCTGGCCACCTGTCTCCTTCTCCTTTCTTTTCTCTTCTTCCCATTCTTTTCGTATTCCTTGTAATTAGTTTAAGGTATCGCAACGGGCGATCTTTAACTATTATTTAATTAAAAGAAATGGTTACGAAGAGTAACTGACTTGTAAGCTATATAATGGCCTTTCCACGCCATTTTGAAAGGGGAGGAAGAACTTGGATATTTGCTGAAAGTGTAAATAGAACTTAAAGAAATCAATACAAAAGGGCTTTTCATTCTCTGTCTATCTAATTCTTGTTATCTCTGTGTTTTCCTTTTATATTGTGGAGATCATTTTGTTCCTAACTAGTTAGTCTCTCTGATTGCATACTGTTCAGTTTTGCAAATGCAGTGATCTTGTACAACCAAGAAGGAACTTTGTGTCCTTGATTAATAAATCTGAAGAAGGTTATTTATGGAACTTTGTGTCTTTAAATTTAATCTCATTCAGCCATCGCAAATGATCTTATCTTAAATTCTTTGAAGCTTCGCATACACGAGGAATTATTCTGCTATCTATAATTCTTAATGTTGCTATTCTGCTCATCTTCTTATTCCCCTTTCCTCAGTCCTTGTGTAATTGATGATCCTTGTGGAAAACACTTTCGTAAAATCCAAGTTTGACCATAAAACAATGTTCTGTACATTTGTAAATAAGTTCGTTTCTAAATAAGGGAACCTCTCCCATTAAAGAGGAGGGACTTCTTGTCCCCTGACTGTTGCTCTTCTAAAAAGTCCTATCTGACGACCAACAGGATAGTAACCTCTACATCAAATAAGAATGTGATCATCTATTAATTGTCATTGTATATGTGGATGATATTATTTTTGAAGGTAATTACGAAAAAATGACATATGAGCTTGTTGATATGATGAAAGAAGAATTTGAAATGTCAATGTTAGAAGATCATTCATTAATTCTAGGTTTGCAAATCAGTCAATCAGATCAAGGTATTTTCATATCCCAAGCCAAGTACATCAAAGAAATGTTGAAAATATTTAGGATGGAAGATTACATACCTATATTAACTCCAATGGATGTTGTATGTAAGTTGATCAGAGAGGGAAAAACACCAATAGTGGACAAAACAATATACAGATCCATAATAGGTAGACTACTTTACTCCACATCATCAAGACCTAATATCATGTAGGTGGTAGGTCTTGCTGGAATATTTCAAGAAGATCTAAGGGAAACAAACTCCAAGGTGGTCAAAAGAATTTTGAGATATCTCATGTGAACAATATATTGTGGACTTTCGTACCCCAAAAGTAATGATTTATGCATGAAAACATATTCAAATATAGATTGGGTAGGAAGAGTACAAGTGGAGGAGAATTCTTTGTTGGAAATTTTTTAGTCTCTTAGGTGGGCAAGAAGAAATCATCAATGGCTCTCTCAACATGTGAAGTACATTATATTGCTAATGCAATGTGTTGCACTCAAGCTTTATGGATGAATTTGACACTGGAAGACTATAAGGTAAAATATAATAGTCCAACTCCCTTGTTTTTTATAGAAAAACTGTAATAAGTGTCTCAAAGAACCAAGTGTTACACTCAAAGACCAAGAATATTTCAATTAGATATCATTTTTGGAGGGAACAAGTGAATGATAAGAAAATCAATCTAGAATATGTGAGCAAAAAATCAGAAATTGAAAACATTATGACCAAGCCACTGCCAAAAGTTAGTGTTGAGCACTTAAGGAATGAATTATTGGCTTTTATCAGTGTCAACTAGTATTTGTGTGAGGGGGAGATAGTATACTAGCTTATATTAACAATTGGTATCATCACCTCAAGGGGAGAATTTCTATGGAAAAACACAAATATATTAATCAGAAGCATGAGCCTAGGGGGAGCTTCATGAGGTAAGAACATGTATTATTCAAATTACCTACATTTTCATCATTATGTGCCATAAATGGCCCATTCTCATTGTTGTGAAAGGGGGAGATAGGAGGTTAAAAATGGCAGAGATACTAAATCCAACCAAATAATACCAAAAGAAGACAAAAGTTGAAAACAAAAAATCTACCATGGAAGAGTTATAAGCATTCTCAGAAACCATGTACGTAAGTATTATTTTTCCATCAAAAGGTTGTAGGTTTATGAGGTATTGAAGTGTTGAGGTGTTTCCATCAATGAAAAAGGGGGAGATTTTTGGACCTTTGTATTTATCGTATGTGTTGTCATTGATATCAAGTTACATTGATGGAAAAAGTATGTAGTGTTAAGTGACATTGATGGCAAATAGGTTGAATTGTTAAAGTTATAAAGAAAGATAGATGAAGGTTTATTGGTAGTGTCCTATCATAGAGGCTTCATGATGATAAAATAAAAGTCCTTAGGGACTTAATAATATTTTTTGTATGCCACAGATATAAGGAGTTAGCCACCAAAGTCTCGAAGTCACCGCCGAAGTTAGCAGGGAGCCGCCGAGAAAAATAGAAGAGCCATAAAATCTTAGTGAAGGTTGTAGATAAATGGATGAAGCCATAGATGAGAATGGTGAATCAATGAATGTGAAGGAAGAGTCGCAGAAGTAAGGATAGTCTAAAGGTAAAACTACAAAGTGAAGAGAAGTCTGGAGAAAGTTGGGCATAGAAGAAAAGATGTGAAGACTTGGAGAAATCCGTGAAAAATTATACATGCCGCACGTAAAATAAAATAGTAGTGGACATGAAACAAAGCTATGGGAAGTGAAGAGGATAAGGAGGAAATCCAAATAACATTATAAAATCCATGAGAAGTAAAAGAAGAAGTTGCAGATAACTAAAAATCCACCAAGAAATGAGAAAATCAGTAAACCAAAGGAAAGTGCCGTGATTCAAAGGAAAATCTCAAAGTAGCTAAGGGAAGCCACATATCGAACAAATAAGAATTGGATAGGGCTATAGGATTGAGATATATATGGTCAAGAAAGATGTTTTTCTCCTAAATCGATGGTGATTTTCATTGTCAGATGATTACGGCTAAATATACAGATTGAGCTCCACAAAGAATGATGAAATTTGTTGTTCCAGCTGCCATAATTTAATGCTTGTTGATCTAGTTACATTCAATATGTGTTTCCTAATTTCAGGGAAAAATCAATGCCAGAAGAAGAAATCAGATCACTCATCAAAATTATAAAAGTATGAGAAATTTATTTTTAAAAATGTCATCTCATAAGATTTTTGAAATGATGCTTAAAAAAATACAAAATCAAGTCGTTAATGAAAAGAACAAATCTTGACTTAGCCAACTATATTTAATGAACCAGATTCTCAAGAGAAATAGGAGGATAGGATGAATGACACATTGATCGATGAAGGAATGGGTTGATTCTCTATACAAAGGTAACTCGAAGTTTAATGAGATGTTGCATAGAAATTCAATAATGTACTTGACATAAAGGAACAACAAAAGAAATTTTGTCAAGTAAGAATACGATGTAATCGAGCTAAGGAATATTAATAGATAGAAAAGAGTGAGAGGAAAGAGAAGAGAATACTGATAAATTATTGAATAATTAGATGAGAAGATCATTAGTGCGGTAGATTTATTGAGTAAGGGGCGTCAATTCAAATGTACAAAAGAGAGTGACAAAAAGAATATAGACTAATACATAAAGGTGATAATAATCTATTGTGTTAGCAATGTTTGTGACTAGATTATTACTTTTTTTATGTAAAAATAAGTCTAAGTTATATCTAGCATATTCAGTGGATTGTAGCCTCCTTGTGGGTTGGTGCCCATAAAAGATCAGTAGTATCAGATTAAATTAGGGGTTCATGCTCCTTCAAAGTGGGTACTTTCTTAATTCACTAAGTGAGTGCTCAGAAAATATTTGAGTGGATGTTTGAAGTTTCGGAGTGGTTACCTCACAAGTTAATAGGGTTCTCAGCTGAAACCATTGTATGCTTGGAATTGGTGTTCCTAAATAAATACATGGTTTCAAGTAGGTTTTTCTCCTGAAAGGGTTTCCCACTATAAATTTATATTCTCAATGTTCTTTTATCTTGCATGTGTGTGTTTGAATATTTATGATCTATTATTGCACTTACTACGAAATTATGAATCAAATTTATCAAAGTGAAATTTTTTATCTATGTTGATTCACCCCCATCTCATTTCTTGAGAATATGTAATAGATAAATGTTGTTATTAAATTTAATTCATTTTTGAATAATTTTAGTACCAAAGTGTGTCATATAAATTTATGTGTATGTGTGTTTTTTGCAATTATGTAAAGTGTTATTACAAAACTCCTTGAAATGTGAAATAATCTAGTTTAATTCATAAAACTTTTATGCAATAAAATATGGTTTCTGATATAGTGAATAAACATAAATGAATGGTAACGAGGCATAGTTGAAATGAATAGAAAATAAAGAAAAGATAAGGGATCTAGAATATAATTTTGTTTAAAATAATAAATTCAACCATTAAGTGGGTCACTGATGCAGGAACATCACTCTAGATCATGTAAAAATTTCTTGTAGTATTCAAATTTTGTCTTGTTAATATGATAGTAGGTTGAATAAGTTATTAGGAGGCATATATATGTGGTAGGTTGCACTTATCTCCTCACAAATTCAAATTGTGTGATTTCCTTCTAAAACTACAAATTTAAATTTCAGAGGTTATTTTTGCTTGCTTAGGAATTTAAATGCAATTATGGGCCATTTATGGAGTGTTAAGAAAGTGTTAAGGTTATAATAGGACTCTAAGATTCATAATTTGTGTTTAAGAGAGAATCTTGGAATCCTAGTCTAGATTTTAATGTTGTGTTTAAAGTAATTCATGGAATCAGGAAGTCTTAGAAGCTTCCATTCGGTTGGAAACCGAATGAAGCGATATAAATGTTAAAATTTAACTAATTTGTATCATTCCATTCAAATGAGAATAAAGAGAGTAACTCCAAGATGGGTTGAAGAAGTTTTTGCATGATATTTCTTGTTTGCAAACAAGATGAGATAGTTCAAAGTCTGTGTGTGTTTGAGTTTTGAAGTTCATTTTCTTAATGTCATTCTTAGTAAACGTACATGCATGTTATATTGATGATATTTTTCTTGTGTTTTGATTGAAAAGGGTGGATCTTACATTGCTTGATAGTTTATTATCTGTGATATTCATAGGAACTTAGACACTAACTATAAAAACTATGTGAACAATGCAAGTTTAATATTTGAAGGGTAAACCTAGTTTGAAAAAGGAAGGTTGAGTTTAAAGAGAATTGGTAATTAATTTTTGTATCCTTAATGGTATGATAAATTCACTATTATAGAGAAATTATTTTCCACAGTTGGGTTATAGTTATCAAATTTGTGTATAAAGATTGATTAACTAAAATGTATGTGTTTGTAACCTTGAATATTAGAATAAAAGATATACAAGAGGTTTATGAGTTGTAAATTAACTCTTTTCACTTCCTTAAAACATTATGGCTATTGTATTTTGATTTATTTGTATGACATTTGGTAGAACTCTGTAATAGACTGTGATTTGAGCACAATTCGAACTCAAAAGCAAATAGGGGTAGGTTTCTAAGAAAGCTTCGATGTTTATGAATAGTGAATATGAAATCATATGATATATACCTTAAGTAATCCTTAGAGATATTAAAAGGAAGAATAATAAAAAAATTATTTCTATTGAGTCTATTCTGGAAAGGCTTAGAATCTGTTGTTTGTGAGAAGAGCATTAGAAATTGAATCATTACACAACTGTATGAGAAGGAAGAGACTTATTGATAAATACAATACGTGGAGAATGGGAAAGAAAGTAATGGAAGAAATTTTTAGACCTTCACATTGCATATTAGCTGGTTTATTACAAAATAATATCCTACCAGGTTTTGAGGAAACCCCCTAGGTTTTAGCTAGGGTTTTTCATTTGGAGGCCCTAATGATTGAGATAACTTATGAAAATTGCAACATATATTCATAGAAAATTTCTAACTCTAAATTTTAAGGATTTAAGACCTAATGACTAATAGGAATTCAATATTTATTAATATTCTATATGGACATTGTTATGACAATCTAGTGACCTAATTGGGAAGCAAGAACGATTGTTTTGAGAGATTGTTTGTAAATAAAGACCCCGTGAAGCTCAAAAAACAAGTGAATTAGCAAAATGGGTATTTGTAATGGTATTTTTTTACTTAATTTAGTCCTTGAATCTGATGTTATACTAAAAAACATCCTCAAACAAGGCTAATAGGAGACAAAACTAGTAAGAAAGGACAAAGAGAGAAAATTAGGTCTAGCAAAGGACTCGAAACTTAAAATTTGACACACACCACCTTAAATATAAAGGGTATTTGGAAATATATTTGGTTTATTCTGGGTATCCTTAATTTTATCCAACATCAAACCTAGCAATGGCATTTATTCAAGAAGCGTATGATAGTAGTTTTACAAGAGGGTAAGCAAATTGATACTTTTGATTGATTTCCTTCAGTTTAGTGATGGATTTGACTTGTTATGAAGTCTATAAGAATGTTCCATTGATTGATTTATTTCAATAAGGATTATTTTCTTGATTAAGGAGTCCTCAGACTTGAGAAAGGAGATAGTTTGAAGGCCTAAAAGGAAATTTTGAGTTTGTAGTTCAATCTAAATTTTTAAGTTGTTTGAAAGTGAATTAGTAACTTTGTAAGTTTTTTAAAATTGAATTAGGTTGTGTATCAGTCACCTCAAAGTTAATCATATTGGTTGTAGTAGGTATCATTAATTTTACTTCCTAACAATGGTGTCACGTACCCATTTACAAATTAAGTAAAATCTCATATACAACGAATGTATTTAATTGATCAATAAGGAAGTAAGGAAACCTATAGGAAGTAAAAAAAACCATGAAAAATATAAAGGAAAAATTGCTTAAGACATAAGAAACACAAATAATTAAAATAAGAAGAAAATTTTAGTAGATTAACTATAACTTCATTAATAATGAAAATATTATTGAAGTGAAAAATGAAACAAGTTAATAACCAAGTAACAACCCTAACAAGAAGTCATATTGTCAAAATTAATTTTCAACAATGTGGTTTTAAGAAAAGGTGGGATGAAAATGAGATAAAAAATTATACTACTGAAACAAACCAAACAAAGGTTTTCATGGATTGGAAAAAATAATTAAAGGGAAAACTATTTTAATTAAACTGAGGAGGCATATAAACAAGTGTAATAACTTAAGATTTTTTATATGATAAGTAGTAAGCATATAAGAACTAATAATAATTTTTTGTTAAATAAGAGAGAGAATATATAAATTCAATATGTTTGATAAGGATACTATGAATAAAAAAATAAGAAGTGAGGTTTACAACTCTTATATATCATCAATATTTATTTAATATTTCATGACTAATCAATGATCAATTACTATTCATGATGTCTTGAGAATGGAGCACAAAAAGCACGAGCCACAGTGCATAACGCATGACCCATGAGATTTAGGAGGATCAAGAAATGAGAAACTCTCAACTCTTACAAAAAATTAAAGACATATAAGTAGAACTATGAGGGATCTGAAAAGAACTAAGGAAAAGTTCACTTCATCGTGCTAGTTTTGAGCACGAGATCTCACACCCAAGACAAACTAGATCCATGCATGCATCACAAATTAGACCCTGATTCCCTATTGTGTAGCCTCATCACCATTAACCATGTGTACATAAGGTACATTATCACCACTACATGATCAAATAAGGGACACTTGGATGTACTAGGACTAGTGGATACATTAGATGAGACCACACTTTACATGATACTATTCGTTGATCCTTTGAAGAGGAACGGTTGGCCTTATCATGACAAATTTAGGAAATTTTATCTAGAGAGATTGCATAGTTAGATTATATGGGCTCTAATGATATTTGCTTTAAATAATTTAATATAATTTGAATTAATTAAATCTATATTGCAAAGTCACTTATTGAAATAAATGATAAAAAAATGAATTGACACAAGTAAACTAAGATTTAAAATATGAAACACTAAGAAAATAAGAAAGAGAGAGGAATTAGTTTACCTTTGTGTAATATGAAACTGATTTGAAAAGGGAGAAGTGATGAACATGATACAAGCAGTTTCATCACTGATGACTGTAAAATGTGGGGCTTGAGAATAATGTCGGATAGGGGCACCCAGGGAATTAGTGACTATTCTTAGGTGTAGGTGACTATCCAGAAGTTATGAATCTTCTTTATACGGTGTCACAAAGGTATCCCAATTACTCCTTTTTGATCATGTGAAATTCATACTATGATCACTGAAGGTAATTGTAACCTAGAAAAGAGATATTCACCCGTATAAGCCAAAAAGCCACATAAAATATTTAAAATAAAGTGTTATCACAAAAAAGTATTACCCTAGGATTTTCTTGTTACATATCCCTACTTTTTGTTAACATGGGATTATCTCACAAGCATGGGACTTGAAAAGTATATGTGTTATAGCCTCTAAGTATGTTATCTTGGAATAGTTTCTCTATCATAGAACCATTGATGGAATGTTGTTAAGATGTGTTAACGAAGAACAATTTGAGAAGAATATTTAGGAATCCTATAGTGGAGTATGTGGAGGTCACTTTGGGGGCCACGCCACTGCTCAGAAGATACATCGAATACGATACTTATAGCCTATGTTAGAACACAAAGCAGTAGATTTTGTGTGCAAATGCCATAAATTTCAAGATTTCTCCCATGAAATCCACATACCAGCGCAAGCTCTATAGCTAATTGCAACATCATCCCCCTTTCCCACATGGGACCATTATTTGATAGGGAAGGTATCTCCCTCATCGATAGATGGCTATAACTTAATACATTATTGAGTGGGCAGAGACCATGCCTCTTACCACTATGTGTGGATGTGTAATTGCTAAGTTCATTCTGAACTAAATCATCTGTAGGTAAGGGGTCCCACGAGTCATTATCTCTAATAATGGCACATCTTTAAAAAATGAGGAAATACGTGAATTGTGTGTAAATTTCAAAATAAATCACCATAAAAAATTTCTCCATTATCTTCAGGCCAATGGAATAGCCGAGGCTATAAAAAAGATGGTAAAATCCATTCTCCTTATAAGTGTTAAGGATAATAAATCATATTTTCATTTAAATCTCTTTCCGGCCTTGTGGACCTATCAAACATCAGTAACAACGTTGATAGGGAAACCCCCAATTCTTTTGTATTTGGTGTAGACGTAGTTTTACTGCTTGAATTTGAAATACCTAGTCTTTGTATCTAGTTGTAAGGAATTCTAGGAGAAGAAGGCTACAAGAGGCGCGAATCTCTCAATTAGAAAACCTTGATGAAGCTGGGATTAACGATGAACAACAACAAAGCATTTACGTTGAACGAATAGCTCAGAAATACAACAAGAAGGTCTATGAGCATGAAATATATGAGGGCGATTTGGTTTTAAGACTTGACATCTGAATAGAAAAAATGAGCGCCAAAAGAAGAAAATTTAGGCCCAGGTGGTTGGGTCCATATTGAGTAATATAAGACTATAATAATGGGGTAGTTTGTTTGTGTAGACTAGAGGGTGAGGTGTTTAGTGAATTTGTAAACTCTCTTCATCTAAAGAGATACTACGCATGATCTATTGGAATTTCCATATTTATATTATTGCATCCCCATTGCATTTTCATCTACAAGTTCATTTCATAAATGTGTGATCAAGGGACTTATTCTTATAGCAATTCCTAAAAACTTTTAAAAACATTGGAAAAACATTCGAATCATATCTCTTATAATCCTCATGATATCATCAATTGTTTCTAAATCAATTAATCAATTCAATCAAGATAAGATAAAACTTCAATAGTAACCATACAAAGGCTTGCATACTTGGTTCTACTCATAGTTTCTTCTAGATTAGGTGTATTTTCCTATAGTCTATTCTAGAATCTTCATGGTATCACATCTATCCCATATATATCTGGTCGTAAATGTGATGTGCCAAAATCCCCAATATGATATTTGTTGAAAACTAAAAAATAAGTTATTATGATTACTTTGGAATATTATTGTGTAACTCCAAAATTAAAAATCAAAAGGTTTAATAGGAGAGGAACTTGTCAGGACACTATTATTTACACTAAACTAATTATAAATTTGCAATTTGGAAGTTACCCTTGTAACCTTTGGTAATGAAACCAAATGGGGAAAATTATTATTTAAATGTCTTGTAAGACTTGTTGAGGATCTTGGGGAAAAAGAAAAAAAAAGTTTTTGGAAATTTCAAAAAGCTTGTGGAAATTTTCTAGGGAATCTAGGTTTGTAAACAGGGCTGTGGGTAGGAAGGAGGGGCTCCAGAGGAGTCCTAATCAGGGGTACATAGTACAACCTCAGATGGTTCCTGGCTAGGAGATCAATTTGTGCTTTTAAGAATATTTTCCTTCCCTCATTAATGTGGTCATGGTTCTGGTGCTTAAATCCAAGTGGACCGGGAATTGAGCATAGTAAATCCCATTCCTAGATTGAGATAAGTTCCTTCTTTGTATTTTGATTGCATATTGTGCAATTATGGAAAGATATTAAATAAACGAGTAAATTATTATGGTTCTTTTATTTGTAACATTTTGTTGGAATTGATATTTAATTTAATTGTGATAGGAAACTATATTAATTGATATTGCATTGTTAATTTATTTTTATAGTGTCGCATTGCTTCTCTATATTTATTTCAAGAAAATAAAATAAATTTTACAAAGGTGTTCTGTGATTGGTTGATTTAAAAGAGATATAGGTTTATATTAAAGTTTAACATTAACTTGAGTGGAAAATTATTAACTCTTGTTTTGGTTTTTTACTTGCATAGTAAAATTAAATAAAGTGCTCAACTTATTTTCATCCATTTCAATAGTTAACTTCCAACAAACTAATATGGTTTTATTAATAAATGCATTTCAAAAATGATTTAATATTTAAAAAATATTGTTATAAAATAGTTGAAGAGAATTTATTGAGAAGAGTTTAATTTTTATAAAGTTTACAAATTTCATATTTAAAACTTTGTTTATTTTTAATTCTTTCCAATGAATTGGACTTATATTTATTTAATTATTTAGGTTTAAGTGTTGGAAACACAATGAAAAGATGTGTAAAAATTAATTTACGTAAGGTTTCTTAGAAGGAGACAACACTCCATGAAAATAGAAAATTTGATTTTTCCTATTAGCTCAAGTCATCTTCATGCCCCCGCTTATTGTATTCTTCATTTATAATGTGCAAAATAATATTTACATGTTTCTAAATAAAACTATATCATATTTTATAATAATATATTTAATGTGTTCCTAACCTTTATCCCAACTTATGCCTATGTCTACATTATTAGTCATATACCGGGTGGATTAGATTGTGTAGTTTTATTTAAAATCTATATAAAAACCTAACCGTTTACCTATACGAACCATTCCCTATGTATATTTAATTAAATTAAAATATAAACTTTATAGTAATCACCAAACATTAAAACACGGGTTATAATTCTAGCTAGATGTATTTACTTTGCATTACCACATTTAAAATGTTATGTGAAAATTTGATTTGTAAAGTGGAGTTATTTAAATATATAATGTTTTGTGTATTCTTTTTTTTTTAAAGTAAATTATATATTTTTAGTTTAGCATTAAATAATTTAATATATTATGAAATATTTGTATACTTATAAAAATAATGGATATAATTTGATGAATATTTGTAATAAATATAAATCTAATTTATTAAATAGGTAGTTAATGCATTTTAAATATAAGTGTTTAAAATAAATTAGTAGGATTTTTATATGGTAAATATTAGGATTTTTAATTGAGTTATTAATATCTATCATTCATAATGACTTGCTTTTGAATGTCCAAATGGTTTTTTTCGTTCTTATTCTATTTAGAAAATAATTTCCTAATTAAATTATTATGTAGTTACAATTTTTTGAAATATAAAAAATGCTAATATGTCATCATTTCTTTTATGTGGAAAGTCTTTTTACATTGTATAGTTTGGTGTAAAGTGTCATTTTGTGTATGATTGTTTTTCGTTATGTTAAATGGTGTCACCGTCCCTTTTCCTAGTGTGGGGAAAAGTGGTGTTACAATTTGGTATCATAGCACTTTTTGATGTCCTTGTATTTGAGTTATGAGTCTTGTAAGTAAGTGATTTTATTTTTTTTGTTTGTATCTCCACATAGTGGATATCACATTATAGGGTTGAGTTACTCAAAGGGTGCAGAATCAAATGAGCAACTGGAACGAAAAAAGTCAAAAATTGGGAAAGGAAGTTGAAAATCTTACCTTGCAATTAGAATCTTTGAAAAATGAATTTGCAGAAGTCATTTGTTAAAAAAGAGGGATAAAGCTATTAAATAAAAAAAATATACTAGAAAGAGAAAAACATATTCTGATAGTGAATCTACTTCTATTGAGAAAATGGAAAGTTCTTCTGATTCTTTTACTTCTTCAGATTCTGAAAAAGAAAATGTTAGTAGTCATAGAAGTTGAAAAGAAATGCAATTATTTTCTAAGAAAATTAAATTTCCTGACTATGTTGGAGAAGTAGGATGAGGTGAACAAGCTAAAACTTGGTTAACAATTTTAGAAAAGTTTTTTGAATTTCAAAGGACTAGTAAGTGATGGAGAACTCAAATTGTTTCTTTTCAATTAAAATATGTTGCTTTAAAATGGTGGGAAGACATAGTGAAAATTGAAAACCTTAAACCTCACATGGTTAAATGGAGTAAATTTAAAATCTTGTTTAAAAAGAAGTATCTCTATGGTCATTTCTTGCAGCAACGAAAAAATTAGTTCTTTGATTTGAAGAAATGTTTGAAAAGTGTGCATGGATATAAGAAAACCTTTAAAAGATTAAAGAGATTTGTACCTTTTATTATTAGTTCTGATAGAGTGGTTATATTTATAAATTGTTTGAGGGAAGAGTATAAAACAAATGTTTTCTTTGGTAAACCACAGTTAGTAGAAGACGTCATGTAAATCGCAAAATGATTTGAAAAGTTTTAAAATGTGATTAATAAAAACAGGATGAATTCAAAAAGAAAAATACTAGTTTTCAGTTTAATAATAGAAAGAGACCCTTCACAAAAAATGTTCAATGTAAAAAATCTAAGTTTAAAAATTGACAAAGAAGGAAAGATTAGGAAAAACTAAAACTTGAAGATTTTAGGTGTTGGGATTATGGAAGAAATCATCTTCGCAGAGGTTTTCCTCATAAAAAGAAAGAGTGGGAAATAAGAGACAGAAAACGGATGAGAAAAAAGAAAAAAAAAAGATTTTTTGTTGTTGTTGTGGACATGAGTAATGTTCATAAACAAGTGTCTTTAGTAGAATTATTAGGATCTGGTACTGGTATTGATCTAGTTTTCTTGATTGATTCTTGTAGTAGTCATAGTTTTATTTCTCGTAAAATATTTGAAAAATTGATTTTTTTTCCAGAAACATAAATTATATTTTGGTGGAGATGATAGATGGAAGAATAGTCTAGAAAATTGGAGCTTTAGTGGAAGACTTAGAATTTCAAATTGATATTTTTACTTCTATGGAGTATTTTCAAGTGTTGAATTTGGGTCAATATGATGCTATTCTAGGAATCACTTGGTTAGAAAGATAACATGTTCTTATTAGTTGTAAAAGCAAGCATGTTTGTATTCAATACTTTTGTAAAAATACTCATGTTCTCCAGGTAATGAAAATACCTCTTACTTTGAAAACTGTTTCTTATTTTCAAGTTAGAAGATGTATTGAGGAAAAATGTAAAATATTGTGTGTTGTTGTGACTGAAAATAATGGAAAAGTAGAAACATATGTTGATGTTCATTCCTTTGTTAAAGAATTTATGGATGTTTTTCTTTATGGTTTTGAAGATTTACCTCCTAGGATATCTGTTCAGCATACTATTGACATTTTTTCTAGTAGTCAACCTATTGCTAGAGTACCATATACAAAATCCATACCTAAATGGGTTGAGTTAAAAATTCAATTCCTTGAATTGATTAAATTAGGAAAAATCAGACCTAGTGTTTCTCCATGGGGTTCTCCTATTTTTTTTCTGAAAAGAAAGATGACACCATGAGACTATGCATAGACTATAGGAAGTTAAATAAAGTTACTATTAAAAAAAAGTATCATCTGCCTAGAATTGATGATTTGTTAGAAAAGTTATATGGTGCTAATTTTTTTTCTAAAATTGATCTAAGTTCTGGCTATCATCAAATTATAGTTAAAGAATCTGGTATTCTTAAAACTACTTTTCATACTAGATATGGCCATTATGAGTTTGTTTTTATGCCTTTTGGTTTGACTAACGCTCTATCTACTTTTATGACTTTGATGCATGATGTTTTTCATCCTTTTCTAGATCTGTTTGTGATAGTTTTCTTGATGACACTCTGATTTATTCTAAAACTAAAGAGGAACATAAAAATATGTTAGAATAGCATTATAAATTTTAAGGAAACATCAATGTTTTGGGAAACTGAGTAAATTGAATTTTTTAAAAATAAATTTTCTTATTTAGGCCATATTATTTTTGAAAAAGGTATTGCCTCAAATCCATCAAAAGTAAAAGTTGTAGAACAATGGCCTATACCTAAATATTCCCATGAATTTCCAAGTTTTCTTGGATTATTTGGTTTTTATCATAGATTTTTTAAAAACTATTCAAGAGTTGTTTCTCTACTTACTGATTTAACTAAAAAGGATAGAAAATATTGTTAGACATAAAAGTGTGATCTTGAGTAAATAATAAATTAAAAGATGCTTTAATCTCTGCACCTGTATTATGCACTCCTCATTTTTCTAAACCATTTACTGTTTTTACAGATGCTTGTAATTATGGCACTGGTTGTGTGTCAATGGAAGAAAATAGAGTTGTTTGTTTTTGTTTTAGGAAATTACTGCCTATTGAGAAAAACTACCCTGCTCATGATTTCTAATTTCTTGGAATTTTTCATGCTTTAAATATTAGGATACTCTATGTGTTAGGAAATAAATTTGTCTTGAAAACTTATCATAGAGGTTTACAATACATCTTCACACAACCCTTGTTAAATATGAGATAGAGAAGATGGATTGAATTGTTAAGCCAATATGATTTGTATATTTAGTATGTTCTTGGCAGAGAAAATGTTGTGGGTGATGATTTAAGTAGAAAAATAATTTATTGTAATGATGTCTCTACAAAAAGAATTCATGATAAATATTTTTTTGATATATATGTTGGTTTGAAAAATGGAGCTCAAAATGTGCATTTGCAGGATAAAATCTCTCATTCTTTAGTTGATAATTTTGGATTATTGCATTATAAAAATAGAACGTGTATTCCTAATCTTTTTGACTTAGTTTAGCATTAAATAATTTAGCATCAACTTATATCTTTTTAGTTTAGCATTAAATAATTTAAAATATTATGAAATATTTTTATATTTATAAAGATAATAGATACAATTTGATGAATATTTATAATAAATATAAATGTAATTTATTAAATTGGTAGTTAATGCATTTTAAATATAAGTGTTTAAAATACATCACTAGGATTTTTGTATGGTAAAATATTAGGTTTTTTAATTGAGTTATTAATATCTATCATTCATAATGGCTTGTTTTCGAATGTTGAAATGATTTTTTTTTCTTTCTTATTCTATTTAGAAAATAATTTTCTAATTAAATTATTATGTAGTTACATTTTTTTGAAATATAAAAAAATGTTAATATGTCATCGTTTCTTTTATGTGGAAAGTCTCTTTACATTATACAGTTTGTTTTAGAAAGTTTTGTTTTGTGTATGATTGTTTGTTGTTATGTTAAATGGTGTCACCATCCTTTTTATTGGTGCGGGAAGAAGTGGTGTTATAGGAAATAAGAACATTATAGACATTTTTCCTAGATAAATAAGTCAAATGCAAATCCATAGAAAAAATTTGTTTTACACATTTATTTTCCCTACCAATCTTCAATGTTGAACTTGCATCTCTTACTAGTTATGTAGGGTTGGGAAATGAGAAAAGTGAGCTTACTCGCTTATGCCTTGTCCACAATGATGAGCCGATACTTCCTATTAGTAGTATGGGGAAAGATGTAGGGGGATTATTTGAAAATTTTGATAGTTATAAATAGTTCATTCAAATGTTTTGAAATCATAAGTAAGAACAAAGTGAGTTGGATGTCTAGAATTCCAAAAGAGTTTAAAATCTCAAAACTAGATTTTGTCAACCAAGTGGCCATCTACAAATCTAATTCTAGTTAAAATAGAAATAAATTCACATGTCAAATGATGAAGAAAACTTGATTAGAATGAATTTATAGGGTTTCAATTTATTTTTTCCAAATCCTTGTCTTTCTCTCATCATTATCATTCAACAAATTTCTATAGCTTGTTCCGCTTCTTGCTCTTTGTGTTCATCCCTCGCATCTTACAGTTACTTGGAGTTAGAAGTGGGGAAATTTCATTCACTCATCATATCACTCTTTCGTCATGTCTTGCCAAAATAATACAGAGTATCAAAATTTTGTTAGAGACACAAAACTTCAGCATTGCACTGTATTTGCATTATCATGTATCAATATTACAAAACACAAAAAAGACACTCTGTTAGCATTCATATCCAATGTATACATTCTGAAAAGCATATAAAAATGGAAGTTCTAAACATTTAGAGTACACTTGTGAAGTGAGTCAAAAAGAAATCAACTCGGATATAATGAATTACCAAACCAAAAAGAAGAGTTTTTATATATAAATATATCATAATAAGTTAAGTTTGTGTACAATGCCTTCACACGCTAGGCATGGTCAAAACTCTCGCAATGATCCTGATATATACAAAAAAATCATATAAATTCCTAAAAAAATGGAATCTAAGCAATAAAAAGCCCAATGGCATGTCAATCCCTCTGGGATCCTTGAGACGGTATATGGCTATGTCAAGGACTCCTACTATAGCTATGACGCCGAGAATGAACTAAATGGTGGGAGCACTCATGAAGAAGGCCACTAGATGTGGTGTCACTTTGAGAACAACTATGTCTCATTAATCTATCATTTTTCTGGTACGTGGAAACTTGAGTGTTAAGAGAAATCATGATCTCCACTTCCCTTTAGATAGGTGAAAATACGTCAGTGTGTATTTCATCTAATAATGGTTGTCATGTGTCCTCACTAAGATCGACTCATGTCTTCCCTGAAGATATTAAAAAGGTTTCCATGTACACATGATGAATAATATCTCGCCATCCCTGTGCAGTCATTGCAAACAAAGAGAAATGAAAAGTTAGAAGGCTAGAAAATTCAACAAAAAAATACCAATTAACATTTCCATCTAACAAAGTCAAGAGAAGAGTATCAACATACTCAAATCTCCTTGCATCTCTATGGGGTAGACTGATGTGGCTAGAACTACTGTGGTAGGTACCTGGTGTGTCACCTCTCCTCCAAAGGCTATGGGTTGTCCCATGAAAAAACCCTCATCTCCTCCCTCGACTCGAGGGAGTAGATCCTCTAAGACTAAGGTCTCTTTCTCCATTTTTTCCTCCTCTTGCTCTACTCTGAGTAGATCCTTGGTGTTATGCAACTTAGGGTAACTCTTCTCCTCCTCCATGTCAGTTTCCTCACTATTCTCACCATCTAATACCTCATCATCAGATCCATCATGAGTCTCTTCACCACCTAAATCCACTACAGCCTCATCTCCTGCCTCATCCTCACAATCGGAGTCCACATCAATGGGCTCATACTCCTCATTCTTGGTAGGTGTAGCCTTAATCTAGAGTAAAGGTCCATGAGTAGTACCAACTACCCATAAAGAATGAACAACTCACCTAACTATAATAGGCACTCTTGGAATCACCACTGTCTAGCCCAGATCTCTGTGAGAGCCTTTTCAAGCCTCGTTAACACTCCTGTATATGGGTGCCACTGGTGGAATCATGTCAATGTATGAAAGACCAAATTGTTGAGGAAATCAGCCAAATGGGTGAGTCGTAACCTTCCCTATCCTATTAACTAATTTTCCAGTAGTGGTATAAGCCATGACTGTGGTCCCATTCTATCCCAATATCCTTCCATGTCTTGGTATGGAGTGGTCACCATGTCTACTGTGGTCAAGGAAGCCACTGGCTGATTTGGCACTCTAATAACTGACATAACCATCCATCTAATAACCCTTACGGACCCTTGGTATTATATTGGTACTCCCCTCCCATAGGGGATGATCCGCTCATACACCGAACTCATAACTAATGTAGGGTAGCTCAAATACTGTCCATATAGCCGGAAAATCTGGTATAAATCATGATAAGTGCTGCCAAGGATATCTTCCCCCTAGGTGTAAATATGACCATGAGCCTTAATTTATGTAATGATGGGAGCCCAACATTATAGTAATGTGTCTCCTCCCTTATCCCCTATAAACTATGAAGCCAGAATACCCATGATGGCCTTGTAGATAGTGGATATGGGAGTAGCGACAATAGATCAAACCTTCAACCCCTTCTTCAAACAAAATGACATTATAACATCTCCCATATTAATAGCCCATAGAGTCATCATGTCTCTAGATCATGTTGTCTCAAGAGTCAACCTCCTCCCAAGTATCAGACCTCTAAGTATCTAATACACGTCCTCGAATGTAATCATCCACTCACCCCTTGCACCCGACAATCGGAAGGTATTCCAGTTTGTCTCCCAATAAGAAAACAAGTCACATAGTATGTGACTGTCGTGAGTGACATGGGGCACCCGTGTAATCCTTCAAATGCCCACCCTCTGTAGAGTGTCAGTCTCATTCTGATTCAACTGATCTAAAATCTCTGGGAGCCAATCACACTCCCTCTCATGACTCCAACGGATGTACTCCTCCTTCTTTTGTATCTACCAAAACAAGAAAAAGATAAATTCAGTGACATATTCAATAGGCAATCTTATCAAAAACATGAAAACATATAAAAAATACAAAATAACATTAAGATTAACATGAGTTTAATATGTTTTGTTTAGAACCGCTACCTTGTGCAAGGAGGTGGTTTTGCAAATGCTCGTTGTGGCAGGGTGCCATTTTTATGACTGCTCCCTTGTGAGGGTAGTGGTTTTACAACTGGTTCCCTTATAAGGATGACGATCCTCAACTAATTTTCCATATGGCTACATGACCCTATAAAGCTCCCAAAAATGTAAAAAAAAACATTCTTTGCAAAATAAATGACTACTCTATGGGAACCCCCTTAGGGACTAGATTGACACAAGAAATTTTTAAAATAACACCCATATGCAAATATTTTCAAATTTTTAACATTTTTGGTTTCAAAATAAACAAATGAGGAAAACTAACCTGATACTATGTGATTTGATCTCCTGTTTGTGTAGGCATTATCACGATCTCTCAACGGTCATTTTAGTTGTATTCTTGCTGAAAAAGGTCAGCATGGGCCCAGAGCTCAAAAATCACAAAATCAATATGTGCAAATTAATTAGAAAATGATTTTGTTTTGATATATATCTGTTGTTATAACTTCATTTTTAGTGGATATGTTCATAGGGTTTTTGTAGGTAGTGGGAGTCCTCTTATCATTTTAATTTGGATGACAACATTTCAACACATGGGTATGTTACGTATAGCTTCTAAGTCTCCATTTCGGGAACGCCATACTCATACTTTACGTTTTACGCCTTTTCATGGCTAATCCACTTCTATGAGGGGGCAATATATATGCAACCAAAATTGAATGTGCTGCAATATTGGAAAATGGTAATAAAAGTCCCCAATGATGATTAATGTCCTTTAAAAAGGTGTTCAAGTTCCTAAGCTCATCTGAAGTGTATATTTATAACCTAGACATATTTACTTATATTTTCCACACTTTCTTCTAGCTTCCCACTCTTTTCTGTGCATGTTTTGGCCTTAAGTGTCAAAACCACCACCCTTCCTAGGTGGTGGTGTTGTGAATGCCACTAAGGCAAGGCGACAGTCTTGCGATCGTCACAGTGCGAAGGGTGGCACTCTTGAGCAATTTTTTCAGAATTCCTCATGCATAATTTTAACACATGATGCTTAAATTATCTCTACTGCCCAGGTGCGTTTGTGAACCAAATTACCTAAAAATAGTCTTGATTGTAATGTATTCCTTCCCTCTTCTATTTTTCAATATATTTAATTAGTTTTAACTACTTCTTAACCCAATGATTTGGCACACTAAGGCTTCCTTGTGCATGAAGGCACATACGAGGAAATTCATATATATTCAATGCTTGTATTCAAGCAAATGGCCTGAGAATTTTGTGTAGCTTGCATAGTATTTCTACCACAATCTTGTTGGAAATTATAAAGCCAAGCTCTGTTCACTTGTTTTATCCCTCTTCAACTTGTATTGCAACTAGACTACCTTCAAGATGCCATTTTCCAAGCTCATTCTCCTGTTATTGCCTTTGCATTCCCAAATTCCTTGGACTCATATGGACATAAAAAGAAGAAATGATAAAATCAGGGGTCAAGAAAATACGCAACCAGATTTACGAAAGCTCTTGTTTATCCAAGTTGGAATTATTTGTTTTTTTTGCTTAATTTATTCAAATTCTCAAATTTTAAATTTATTCAATACAAATCCATATTAAATAGATTTCTGAAATCATTTCATTTAGATTATTGAAACAATTGTAAATATGAAATTAGTATCAACCTCACTTTGAACATTATGATGGTAGTTGTGGGGAACAATTGCTTTAGAGAATATGTGATTTTTTCCTTATCTTTGAGGTAGGGTTAAGGGTTTTTGATTGAATAAATTGATTATTTAGATTTATATTCACATATTTGCACAAGTAGTAAGCTACATCCGGTTGATTACTTGTATTAGATTTCATTCATTGGATTAGAAGCATTGTTTGAAATATATAAAAAATAGTCCAAAAAATATTTCCTTTGTTAGATTAATAGTTTATTTGCTTTGTTTTCATGTATATTCTGGAAAATACAAAAACATAGTTTAGATTTTATTTTCTTCATTAGTTGGATTTATTTAAATTAGATGCAATCACATTTCATATGACTATTACGTGTTCAAAAGAACTCAAATATATTATCTTCAAACTGGTAATACCATAACCAAACCTACTAGTTCCACTTGTAGACATAGATCAAGGACTTAGATACAATGTTTTATAGAAAACTAGGGACATACAAAGAATCAACTGACAAATAGACGCATTAAACATTGAAGATGATAAATCGTTCGAGTATTGGTTGAATCAACAAAATTACAAACTAACTTGAGCAACTATACGACCATCAAAGGTCCACAACAAGAGAAACATTTTGGTTTCTATCCACTAGTCTGATAACCAAATAGACCTAAACTTTTCACGGACATTGATATGGGACTCTGTCTTCTTGTCCTCAAGACCCTGACCTAGAACGCTGAGAAGAGAGAACAAATCAATGTGATAAATATTATAGACGATCAGGCTAACGATTATTGGAGAAAACATGAGCGTAGATTTCCTAATCACCCTTGGGTTTAGGCTCTTGATCATTGTTATGACCACAGAGAGATCATGACCAGAAATAATTTATACTTGTGATCCTATGGTTCCCCAACCAAATGGAACTGAGAACCAATTAGACGCAGACATCGGATTGAGAGCGTTAGTATTTCAAACCTCTCCATTGCAACCCAATATCATTAGGTAATTTAACATTCTAAATGAAGAAGCTCATCGAGCCCTCTCATTTTTGGAACAAACCCACCAATCACCCATAGAGCTAAATGGAATCATGCTTGTCAATTTTAAGTGTTTCATGACCTTTTTTGGAAAAAATTATGAGGCCTCGTTCATTTTCCCATTTGACTAGAGTCTCTTTATTACCATCCTTTCTGTTTTCTCCATTTGAGCCACCCAGGTTAGAGAGGATTTCATCATGCTTGATGAGGAGATCCCACCATTGCAAGCTAGAGGTGTTGTATTTCCTTGAAAACCTATCAAAACACTATCATCCATCACCATATTCACTACAACCTATCCATTCATATTTTCTATGTCATCTTCCTTAGCATGACCTCAGGGAATCGAGTGCGGTTCAATGTCACGTGTTGATTTTATTTCATACAATTACCTTCGACCGAAACCAAGTACATTTGTTTTTCTTATTTTTTTAATTAGACTTATATCTAAAACAATCATTAGTTCTTTTAGATTCTATATTCTCCCAATCTCTACATATTATCATTATATATTTACTTACATCACTTTTGATTAAGAACGGGGTTGACATATGCAGAGGATGTTAACACTTTTTGGGTCCAACTTTTCAAGAAACCCCCGCAAAAATCATCTAATCAAAATCATTTTTAGTCATACTTGCAGATTTCATCTGATTTGTAGTAATCAGGATCCAATAACCATTGTGCACCCATATCATCATACATCTGAGGTAATATGAACCCTCCTACATTTCTAAGTTGTTTAGCTTCTTTAGTAGGTAGTGCATTAAATTCATTATGAACAAGAAATTTGGATAAAATTTATGGCACGCCTGGTGGGACAACTTATTATTATTTTTCGTTGCTTTTTCTATCTTCCACTACCACTGTAGCATGAGGCTTCACTTTATTACTTGTTTGTTTTGGGTCCATGGCTTGGATAACTCATCACCCAAGAGTGCAGATTAATAGGAAAAGTGTTATCCATTTATTCCAGTATTTCCTTATTTTCTCCTTTTTGCATCGTAATTTCTCATTCCTTCTTATGTCCTCATCTAATATCATACTTTGTTTTGGGCTCAAAACGAACATTCCCTTTACATCATGCTTTCCCACATAACTTAAATAGGGGTTTAATCTTCTACATTTCACACTTTATAACACACAACTTAAACGTCATGAATCAAATTAACACATCAAAACATCCCCTACCTAGTTTTATGATTAGAATTTCATCACCCAACAAAAGAATACCTCTGACATTCCCCAACCATAACAAACCTGAAAATGGACATAGTTTTGATTCTCATGGGTACTTAGTTATTTAACCCCTTTCTTTTCATACTTTGTTAAATAAAGTAAGAACATAACAATAATTTTATGTTTTAATTTCCTGAGTAAAAACTATTCTCATGCCCATATTCACTTGTTTAGCAGCTAAGGAATGGAACAAAACCTAGCTTCAAACGATTCCTTATCTCAACAAATTTCCTCTACAACAACCACCTCATCTATACCCTTAAGCACTCAACCTTTTATCGATGTATCTCACCCAAAACCCATTATTTTCAATACAAATTTTGGTCTGACTAACCCATTATTTTACCACCAATCTATCCCTTTTAGGCCACTTACCCCACCATCAATCCGATTGGAGTCTTTTGGACCACCTAAGGTCCCACTAGGTGATACCATTTTCAAAGAGGTTCTGGATGCCAATCTAGTGGCACTCCAAGATTACCTCCTTAGGAGATCAACATAGATTCCATCAGATGGACCACCGCTTGATCAAATTTATCCTTATCAAACGAATCCCCAAGCTACCCTACATACATCTGATGAGATTTCTATAGCCAACCTTGATTTCTCTTCTACTAATCCCTCGACTAATCTAGACTACCTAGATATTCACACCTATTCCTCCAAACATCCCGCTAATCAAGACAACAATCAACACTACTCTTTCCCTCACCTCTTAATTCATTATTTTCACTAGTGTCCCTAGTCAATTCATCCAAACATCATATCTCCTATCTGGAAAATATGATCTTCTCACATCTAGCATGTTTGTCAATACTTCACAACCCCATTTCACAGGTTCTTTACACTATGTGGTGTCTACCCCCTTTCATAAATAATTTCAACCTATTCATACCTACATTCCTACTAAACATTTTTTGTAGCATCCTACCTAATCCCATTAATCATATAATTTTCCCATAACCCAACAACAATTCTTTTAGAAACCACTCTTCTAATCTCAGTCCATGGCTTACCCTCAACAAATTCCCCAAACACCAACACATCCAGAAGTTCACTAAAAAATCTATCTAACCTTTAATTGACCTTTCAATGACCTTGAATGTTCCCTTCATGTCATCAACACAATCTCATCAATCTCCACCTTCCATAGATCACGTTAGAAAAAAAATATTTTCTGAACCAACCATAGCATCACCATATGACCCCATAGTGAATGTTTTTGTTACTTCTCTCAAGGATGCATATTCATATCTAACATATTTAATCCCTCCTAGGGTTAAACCATCAAATCCACAATCATCAGTTTTAGAACCTCAAACATTTCAACCAAACAATCCAAAACTTCTTAGCACTAAAACACCAATCAACACCAAAATTGAATTGAAATCATCAAAGCATCAATACACTTGGGTTTTACCCCAAACATCCAAAGTATCTCATAAGGCATCTTCTAGCACTCTAGTTAGATCATATACATAAAATTTTAAACACTTACTACAAACCAATGCAATTATGTTTCCTATCAAGGCCTTTTACCGAAAAGGAAAGAAGACTTTATGGTTCAATTCCAACCTTATGTGCACCTTTCATCATACCCCGGGACATGATACTGAGCATTGTAGAGTGCTGCTGGATCCATTATTCGTAGACTCATTATAGAGGGAATAATTTCCCTTGGACCGAGTTAGTTCCTTCCTTCCACAACTAGTCTGACATTGAGAATTTCACCTGCGGGACGTGTCTCACCCAATGATGGACCTCATTTGTTTATCAATGCAGTTTGGGTGACTACTTGATCCAGCTCACTCAATGCCTAAATCAACCTCAGAGCTAAAATCCAAGACCTTCATCACCATCTCTCCTCCTAAGGAATTAGCAACATCATCGAAACTAAAAGTTTCTATTTTAGTGGCTCTTAAGCCTATTAAAAAAGCATCCTTAGACAAATTCATCAAGACCATGTAAAAATTTCACTCTATGATGTTATTCAAAGCTTGCCACATCATATAAAGTCTCTTATCAAATCCTTAAAGCACATTCTAACATCTGATGATGAAGCTCAGCCCTTCACATCTTTCCTAGGAGCACTTACTACTTCTACTGCTTATCATTCAATTACACTAAAATTATGAGAATCCCACTAGAAAAACACGATCTTCCCCACTTTATTACAGTTAGGATCAATGATATGTTCATTTAAAGATCCAAGATTTATAGTGGGGAAAGCATTAATATCATTCCCTTACACACTTTTGATAAACTTAATATCTCAAAGGAATCTGTCTATTGGACACCCAGAGTTCTTTAAAATTTTAATGATGTCATTGTTCTCACCTTGGGAATAGTTGTCCTCCCCATTCATGTTGATGAGAAGCTCATCCATGAGATCTTCTAGATCAGTGAGGGAGAATTTTAATACAATGTTTTGCTTGGATGACCATGGATCTATTCCATGCATTACGTCCCATCTACACTTCATTACTCCCTTAAATATGAATATGAGGAAAACATCTCGATGCTTCTTGGGGATGCTCCTCCCTTCCAAGGATGTAACATGACTTAGTGAATGAATGAAGCACTCATCCCTAAGGATGATCCATGTGTACAATCCACCATCTCAATCATTCCCTCATCCAAACTCCCCAACAAGGACTCCATGGATAATGAAATGGAAAAACTTACAATGGGGAAGTATCACCTTCTCCTTCTCAATACCCTTCCCACTCCTAACCATATAATTATACATGGTAAGGAAGCTATGTATAACCTAGACATCAGGGATTTTGTCCCTTTTGGTCCACCACATCTTCACACCAATATTAGTTATGGTGGTTTTGATACCCCCTTTTTCTAAATTGATGATATTCCACACGACATGCTTTATACTAGCTGCTTTAGCTTTCTTGATAACCCGTATTTTTCCAATAAATATATCCATTGTTGCACCTGGAAGGGATTTAGCTTAGGTCATTATGAACAAGGCCCATATGGCCTTATTCTTAATCAATGCTGCAAAAATTATGAAAATTTTGAATTAGAGTTCAAGGAGCATCCCCTGATCCCATTCCACCATCTAAGATCCTCATGGACATGCATCCTCTACCTCCTTTGTCTTTAATGAATTTCAAAGATGTGGACATATCTACTCTACCTTCTCCATATTTTCCAACCCTTAAAGATGTGAACATGCTCAAAAAAATGAACATACCTTCATTACATTCTCCATCTTCTCTGACTTTTGAACACATGAAAATACATTCTCCATCTTTTTAGACTCTTGAGGATATGGAAATGGATGACACCATTTCCATTGCTTCTAAATTTTATTTTTAGTCTCCACCATAACTTTGGGACTAGTCACCTATCAATGTGAAAATAAGACAAGGTCCCTTCCTCTTTACCATCAAGAGATGATAGAAGAAGATTCTCCTAATGTTGATATACTTTAGTGTGCTAAAAAATGATGTCATCCTTTACTACATGGGGGAAGAGGATTCTTATCTTTAGGAGACCTTACCATCTAATTCACCTTCTCTTCTTAATGAATCCACCATTAATGTCAATATTGAGACTCCACAAGAGCTTCACATTCTCAAAGTTGGTAAATATATTGATCCACACGAGATAGAATATTTCACTACATTATTATCTATATTCATTTTTACTCCCATCACAAAAGGAAGGAATCTCATGCGTGCCATCCTATCACCCAGCGAAAGCTGAGTGTTCACCTGAGGAACATGCATGGGTACCGAGTCTCTCTTTTATGTGAGTTTAATGGGAAACATCATCTATGATTAGTGTAAGAGTTTTTATGAAGGAGGTTGAAACATACAAGAACCATAGGGCTCAGAATGACCTCTAAATCCTTGCAGTCACTTCAGACCGAGTATTTTAACAGGATCTCGAACATGCATTATGACATAAAGAATTATATAAGCATTCATTCATAGCATGAAAGGAAGGAGAAATCATAAGATAGAAATATGCATTATAACCATTGATATTCACGTATATATTATATCGGTAACCTCATTACATTCATTAATTCATTATAGAGTGTCATAGAGAGCATACCATAGTCATGCATATTATTGGACTTACGTAACTAAGCTATCAAAAGAAAAATTACAGCTCCATTCCCAAGACATTCTCACATGTATGCAATTATCCATTAACAGATTCCTCGCAGCATCTCTGGAGAGCTCCGCTCACTCTTTAGATCTATATATCAATTCCCACTCTCACTAACCCAGTAATATCTCAAACTTGTATATCTTTTACTCCGCAGGCACTTGTATTTATAATTCTCCTACACTGCCAACTCACCTTCCAGCACCCTCAGATCTGGCACCATGTGTTGAATGTGGTTCTTCATGCAAGCATGCTTCTCCAGGGCTAAGCTTTCCACTTTATCTCATGATGTTCTTCTAGAAGATTCCAAGGCATGCCCTTATTTGGGCCAACTTGTTCACCAAGATGGAATCTTATCCATGCAAAACCGATCATGATTTTCACGTGTTCTGTCCTAGGTGCTCAAATTGACTAAGTCCCGAAGCTCCTTTCATGTGCCATGTGTGCTATGTTCTTCCTTAAACCTTTCTATTTTGTGCTTTTTCCTTGCACGACCTTTTCATAACTAGGACCTTGTGTGCTTAAGAACCTTCCTACTTGCCCAATATTCCAGGGGTCCAACATCACCCCACACTATGCATGTTCTCCGTCCTCAGAAAAAAATTTCTTGACCAAGATGCATGTTGTCTAGGGAATCAATGAATAGTCTTACACTTTACAAAGAATTGGGAATGAAAGAATTGGGGAAAGAATGGGGAATGGGGGGGGTGAACATCAATTCAGCAAGCTAGGGAAATCTTTTCACAAATCTACCTCTAGCTTATTCCACTCTTTGACCTCGTTTTGTGCCTTTTGGAAGAGGTCGCCCACTAGGTTGCTCACTTCATCAAAACTCATGTTGATTCCCTGGGTGCCCAAAGTGTTCACGATCTATTCCATCTCTTTACCCAAGTCCTCAAGTTTATCCATTCTCCTAGTAATCTGGGGGTATAGTTCCTTTAGTTACTCCTTAATTGAGCTCCTTAAAGCCTCAATTACCTATGATTTCTTCTCTACTTTGGCCAGAACCTTGCCCCTCTCCACCCTGTTTGCCCTTGTTATTTTCTTAGAACTATTTTAACTCTTGCTTCGAGTGTGGCGACCAAGCAGCTCCCCACCTTATCCCTGTCTGCGCATGTATCATATGCGGCTTCTGCATATTAGGTAGTGACCTAAACCTCCACGAGTATTTGGCTATACTCAGAAACAAGTGCTACTAGTTTCAATTTATCCTCCTCTTTCAAGCATGCAGCCACTTCTTCTACAAATTCTAAGACCAAGGGTCATCTCTCCATAGTGAGGATGCACGCGTTAGATCTTCTAAAAACTCTCAGGAGGGACGAGTACTTCTGTTTGGGTGGCGCTAAGTCTAGGTGCTTCAAAAGGATGGCATCTTTGATAGACTCCATTTTCTTGTACACTTCCTGCACCTTTATATTCTCTTCCTTTAATTTGCACCTTAACTATGCACTGATCAGTTCTTCCTATTTTAAGCTCTTGGCCTTTTCTACTAGTTCTTCTTCCTTCTTCCCTAACTTCCCCTCCAGCACTCTGATCCTATTGTTGCACGTGAATAATCTAGCCTCAGTCTCGACTGTGACCTTGTTAAGTGCATTGCAAAATTTCTCGTTTGACAGCTCCTAAGCATTCACTAAGGGATTGACTCCCTTAGATTCTGGCAATGTTATGAGTGCCCCCTGATAGACTTTGAAGTCTAGCTCATCAATATGGGACTCAAACACCCAAGAGAGGATCTTCTTGGTTTTTGGGTACACGCCATCCTTTTCAAAAGACCCCATGGCTAGGAGCCTTTCTGTGGGTATAGTGCTTTGGAATCATGCATGTAACACCTTCTTTGTGTCATCAACATAGCACATTACTTGTATTTTTTTTACATCAAGAGTTCTTCTACCCAAGTGTGTGCCTTTGGGGAAGCTTACTGTCAGAGTGGGGCCTCCCAGGCTATCATGCTCCTTTTTGATGTTCTCCTCCTTCCCTTCCTTCAACACTATGTTTGCGCTGCGCTCTAATTCTTGGTCTACCAGGACTTCGAGAATTTTTTATGCTTCTCTTTCTACCACCTGAGCAATCTACTCCTTCGTAAGACTTATGGATCCCTGCTTTTCCCTAAAAAGATCCTCATCCCCATTCATGTCTTTGGTATCTTCCTCATCATGTGCACCCTAATGCCACATGAAGATGAACTCCTACTTCTCATCTCCACTCTCCTCTTCTGAGTCATAAATAGTAAACACATGTGGCTCTTGGTCTTTCTCTACCTCGTCTTCCTTGTCTGACATCTTCCTCACTCTCATCTTCTCTTTCTCCCAAGTATTTTTCCAAGCTATCAATAACCTCTAAGTCAACTTCCTTATCCACCCTCTACTTTTTCCTGAGAGGTGGCTCCTGATCAAGGGAGTCGGCCTTATCTTCTTCCTTAGGTGACCCTTCCTTGGTGATGGGTTTCCTAGGTGCCTCTACCTCTAGCGTCTTTTCCTTCACCAGATAATTCTTTCTCCGTATGTAGGTGCTTGGCTTAGCGCTTGTTGTTGGCATGCTCACTATCTGAGTAGTCAGCAAACTTGGTGCTTTTTTCCTCTCTTCCCCTCTTCTTGGGCGTGGGCTTCTTTCCCTCCATGGGATTCTCAGGTATGTAGACTTCACTCTCTAGATATGTTCCCTTCTCGAAACTTCGGCCTTAAATAGAGGTACATGCACGTTGCAGCTCCTCCAATGATGGGTAGTGTTATCGGCCTAGTCATCTGGATCTCATGCAACACGTACTTTTCCACATACATGTGCTTAGCACGTTGAGGTAATTCATATTCTTTTTCATCTCTCTATGTTTCCGGTCTAGACTACCTAGCTCCATCCTTATCTTCTTTAACTCCATAAAATTTGTTCACTCCTACCTAGAAGTATTGGGTAGTGAACACGAAGGGAAGCTTGCACCAAGGTCTCCATGATTCGTTTATTAGCTTGAACCTACTCAATTAGAAATGTTGATAAACCATGAATTTGGCCTCCCCCTCAGTGGCTACTGGGAGTTATTTAGGGATTCTCCACTCTACCTCAAACGCATGTTTCTTAGGTGTGTGTACCATTTCTCTAGCCGTGCCTTGTGGGGTGTTGTCATTGTATCGTAGACATACTTTTCGAACCTCTATGTGGTTGACGGATACTTGGCGGGGGTACTCCCATACAAATTTTTCTGGTTTGTCAAGCACCCCAATATCTGTAAATACAATGGTGAGTAAGATGTTGATGAAGATTATCATGTCCCCTTCCTTCGCACACTTAACGATTTCCTCTACGATGTATGCAGATAGGTTATATATGGTGCCTTCTGCAATCTTCCTACAGACATGTAGCCAAGGTTTGTTGACTTGTGTCCACCTCTCCTGGCCATTCATCTTAGTCACCAGAGTGCGTGGCCATTTTCATTATGAGGTCCTTGATGTCTGAGATGTCATAATATCATGGCCCCTCCTTGTAGGAATACTTAGTGATGGTCTCTTGAATAGCCTCCTTGTCACCTAGGTCATCTTCCAAGCTATCTCCCTCACATATGAGGCCTGTAAATTGTGAAATAAGTTAGGAGAGTCATGCGCATCTTATGCCCTGTAAAGTTGAAGTAATCTTCATGTACCCATGACATCAACCATTGGTATAGGTGCTCTTGATTTCCAAAATAGGGCAGCTCATAGAGTTGCAGAAGCCCTACCTTCTCCATTTTGACCTTAACATCATCATTGTATATTGGCAAACCCTCTGGTGTTTAGTTTGCTAGTGGGGCACACTAATTCCAGCAACATTTCCTTTCTTATTGTGTTTTTACGGTGATTCCAGTCACTAACAGGTACACTTCTTAGGTGGGATTCCCATTCCTTCCCCATCATCACCACATCTGGGTATTACATCTTTGCATACCATTCTTTGTTTGTGTTTACTTTGGGTTCTTGTTGTTTGGCCTTGGCCTTGTCCTTTCCTTTCTTAGGTGCCATGGTCGAGGTATTTTTATCACTCCTACTCTCTCCTTGTTACTCTGTCTTACTTCTTCCAATCCTTCGATCTCAAATCCATGATACAACTCTTCTAAACCCGTGCCCCTAGTTTTTTGAACCCTAATTTGGGATTAAATCTTCACAAGACAACACCTCTTCAATTATTTTGATGCTCTGTGTAACCCCTTCTGGTTCATGCAAACTCAAAGTGGCTACTCACACTTCAATCCCACATATATTCCTTCACTCGATCGAATCTGAAAGCCCTAGTTTATAGAACTCGCTTATATCTCAAACTACTCTATTTCACAAAGTAAGAATGAGAGTGCCACGGCTGTTTACTTATAGTTTTTCTCTTTTCTAAAAATTAAATTCTACTTCACCTACCATCATACTTTGTTCATTTAATGCATCTTTTTCAAAAAAATCCCATTTTTAGCACCTTCACTTACACACCCATCCCACGTGAAAAATCCTCCAACCTTCTGGCACGCAACCAATCTAGCCTAATAGGAGACTCTTTTGTACGCGTAACCCGCACCGAAGGCACTTCTTCTATCGTAATTATTGTCTCTTAGCTACCTCATGTTACTTTAAATGCACTTATTTCCTCCTTGGTATGTGGGATCTACAAGTAGCTTTACCCTACCACCAACCATTCTTCCATCTTTCTTTGTATACCACTTTCAATCTGGGCCATTTAATAAGACTTTTCAACACAACTTCCTTGATACTTTAATCATGCACGCTCCTTTAAAGTTCTCCACCCCACACATAAAATGATGTGCAGTCCTCTGCATACTCAAAAATTCTCCAAAAATAGAAAAAAATGTTACCAATGCCCAAGGCACAAAACAAAACAACAACGCGAAAGGGAAACACAAGAAAGGGAAAAAAATGCATTAAGGAAACTTCAAAACCAATTGGAAAAACTACCTTATTTACAAATACCAAGAAGACTTATTTATAGTAGGGCTTTAACCTACTCCCATTGAAGTGTCTAGGGAACTTCATCCCATCTAGCACTTGTAACTGGCATGCGCCCGAATCAAGGATGTATGAGATTGTGTAGGGACCCAACCAATGGACTTTCAACTTCCCAAGATGGAACAGAAACTTGGAATCATATAGTAACACCATCAGCCCAACCTCAAACTTCTTTTTTCTAATGTGGTGATCATGCTAATCCTTTTACTTTTCCTTTTCCACTATTTGGCTCCATCGGGTGAGTGATCATCTCTCATCTAGTTTTATTAACTCATCAATCCTTTCTTCCAGCGCTTGTTCATCGGCTAACCCTCCTGCGCGCACTATTCGCAAACAAGGCAACATAAATTCAACTAGAAAAATAGCTTCTGCGCCAAACACCAATTGAAAAGGTGTGGCTTTGTTCATCCTTTTATGCATTTTCCTATAATCCTATAATAATCTCAATACTTTTTCATTCAAATCTTGTCTTTTGGCATCACAAATTTTGGTCAAGGTATGACTTAGTATCTTGTTAAATGCTTCTACAGTTCCATTTGCTTATGGGTGATAAGGTATAGTCTTGTGATGAGCCACCATGAACTCTGATAATAGGATCCTCATGGTCTCATTCAAGAAATGTGTACCCTTATCACTAGTCAAACTCAATGGCCATCCATACCTTGTTATAATATTTTCCCATAAGAACCTTGTCATTGTTGCTTCCGTGTAGTGTTTAGTCGGGGTTGCCTCTGCCCACCTTATGAGATAATCCATACAAGTGATGACATAATGTGGCACAGTCCTATGCATGGTGTTGGTGTAATAGGTCCTACAAAGTCTATCATCCACTTTTCAAAATGCTTCGCATTAGGAATAGGGCACAAAGGTATCTCATCTCTCCTTCCCAGTTTACCAATGTGCTGACAATGGTCACACGACTTACAATAGTATCTACAATCTTTGCACAAAGTTTCCCACCACAAACCTGCCATTAATATCTTACACATACTGGCATCACCTACATAATTCCCACCCGCACTTCCTCCGTGTGCTTCCTCCATGATGACCAAGCACTCATGCTCTAAGACACATCTACGAAAAAACTTCATCACGTCCCAACTTGTATAAGTCTCCACTGATTAAAATGTAGGGCATGGCGTGTATGGCCAACTGCTTCTTTTCTAATGTCTTCATTCCTTCCGGTGCCACACCTTCCTTTAAAAATATTGCAATCTATTCCAAATCCGAGGGCACATGCCGCAACCTCAATAGTTGGGCATCTGGCACTTGCTTCCTCAATACTCTACGCGTCCTCCACTGAATCAATTCTTGAAAGATGATCAGGCCCATAGTTTATTTTTATAGGCTTCACTACAACATGGTGAATTCAAACTCTTGAGACAACAATACCCATTGACATATGCATCCTTGTAGAACATGACTTGTTCATTAAATATTTTAATGCCATGTGGTCGGTGTAAAACAATAAGGGTGTTTCCAGTAGATATGATCTAAACTTGAAGAGCATGTAGATCATTGACAATACCTCATGTTTAGTTGTGGTATAATTTTTCTCTGTTGGTGTCAGCTTCCTTCTTACAAAACACAGAGGGTGATCAACAATCCCTTCACCTAGATGTGTAAGCATTACTCCAATGGTGGTCCCTGAGACATCTACATGGACATGGAAGGGCTTGTCCCAAGAAGGAAAACGTAAAATAGGTGTGGTGATAAGCCTATCCTTTAATGTATCAAACGCCCTCTATTGCGCCTCTCCCCAATGGAAGGCACTTTTATGTCTAAGAATCTCCTCTAAAGGTGTGGCAATCTTGGCATATCCCGTATGCCCAAGGAATCCTTGCACTATGCTCTTGTTATTAGTCTCCCTTAACCCCACAATAACTACAACCTTAGCGAGATCTACCAGCAAGCCCTCCTTACATATGATATGCCCCAATAAAGTCCCAAAGGGTGTAGGAAACACACATTTCTTAAAGTTGATGGATATCCTCAACTGCCTACACCTCTCAAACATTAACCTCAAATTGTCACAATGGTCTTTAACCAGACCACATACTATCCAATCATCCAAATATACCTGAAGAAACTTATGGATGAAGTCTTGGAATGCTTTTACCACTATGCGTGAAAAGATAGTTGGCACATTCTTTAACCCAAAGGGCATGATTGTATATGTAAAACTTCCCCACTTGGTGGTGAAAGTTGTCTTCTCTTGGTCTTCCTTTGTAATCCAGACTTGGTGGTACCCTAAAAATCCATTTGTAAAGGAATAAATTTCATGCCTAGCGAATCCTTCCAAAATTTCTTCAGTGAAGGGGGTCGGAAATGGATCAATGACATAAACTGTGTTTAATTCCCTATAATCCACACAAATTATAATCCACTCATCCTTCTTGATGTTGATTACCATCGGGCTTATCCACTCTAATTCTTCCACTGCCTCCATGATCCCAGAAGCTATCATTTTTTCTATCTCCTCATTGACCTTCACGTGCAAGTTGGGATTCATCTGGTAGAGCCCTTTTTCTAACCAGGCGCACACCATCCTTTAGTTTTATCTTCATCTCTCCCAAGGAGTGGTGAATGCCTTTGAGCTCATGGTACCCATGCAAGAATAAATCCTCAAATTTGCACAATAGATCAATGATCTTTGATACTTCCTTCTCTATCCAGTAATCCCCAATGATAGCTTCCTTAGGTTCTTCTCCTAAACCGATGTGAACTTTCTTCATTTTTAAAGGCTCATGGTAGGTGTGCGTGTGAGTATCTGCATTGTCCACTACCTCATGCATCCCCATAGAATGGCTAACATCCAATATTTTTTATTCCTCTTCATCAATCACATACACCAACTTTCTCTTCTCCTTTTCCAAACATGCGTGCTCAAGCTGTAACTCTTCTGCTTCCTCTTATTCAAAACGTGCCTCCAATCCTGGTTCGTCTAGTAATTCTAGCAGCCTATCTTCCATCTTGGAACTATTCCCCATGGTAAGGTGCTTGATACCCTACAAGGCCTTATCAACTAATGGCTTGGTAATCCGATATTCAATGGTTTGAATAAGGTCATTTGCGAGATCTTACTAATTCCTTTTCTTGCGGCGTGTCTCCAAATGAATGTACCATGCGCGCACAGTAACCCTGTAGTGTAGAATATAACTTGTGCACCAAGAGGGATGGTGGAAAATATTCCATGCCTTCTCTCCAAACCCATTCACACTGCTGGATATGGAAAGAGGTGGGCTCCTTCCCATGGTACTCCTTGATGATGGTGGGTACATTACTCCTAGAAAATCTGACAGAGAGAGTAATTCTTATCTTGTGCCACTCTAAAAGGCTCTCCTGATGTGTGGCCCACCACCAAGATGCTATGCCAAGCAAGACATAACTTAACATCCCCCTTCATTCTTTCCATCCTTCCACTAAGCTTCCACCTCCTATAGAAAGATCTTAAGGAAGGATCCTCCTGAATACTTCGGTAGTTATTTTCCTCCAAGGTGCCTAACCATGCACGCCTTAGTCACCTTTGTCACCAACCCTCTCAACGTCCGTCCCATTAATTCATAAGTTCCATGCACCCAATTGTCACATACCAGACTGGTGGTATCACTCATCCTGACTGAGAATTTTCAAACTTGATAACCCTATTAGTAGGGTCTATCATCTCAGGGTCTTTGATTGAGCACACATAAATCCTATCCATAACTTCCACTCCCAATGGTTCAATATATGGTGTCGACTTCCCTTCAACCAAGGGTATAATGATCCATTCCTCCTTGTTCTCAAAGCTTATGTACCCTTTGTTGAACCAAAGGTCCGCATTGTTCTTGTAACACCAAGGGTGCCCAAGTAGTGCTAGGAAATTTTCCACCTCGATGAGCACCAAGACTTTGAAGTCCCTAGTAAACTTGGCTCCTTGGATAGTAATAATTGCATCCTTCAAGACACCGATGGGAATTTCCTTAGTATTGTTTTCCATATACAACACATTCGAAGATGGCTGTAATGTAGATCTTCCCATCTGATGCCATGCATCCAAAGTCATAACATTAACCTCCGTTCCTGTGTCAATGGGGATATTGCTAAGGATCCATCCATCTACAACTACATTCAACGTAATCTCCTTGTCATAGTCGATGCTATAAGGGGGAAGGTTCACATGAAAGATGTGTCTCTCATGCTCTTCTCCGGTGCATTGTACCTTATCTCTCAACTAGGATCCTAACAAGGGAATGATATTTTTTCTACCTTAGCATTTTACACACCTCCTTGACCTCATCCCCATCATCCTTTTGCACCTCAAACCTCCTTCCTTGTTCCTCCCTCCTGGATTTCTCCTTTAGACATTATATCTCCCATTGTAAGGTCTGAATAACATCCATGGTGTCTTGATATATCTCCTTTTGATGCACAAGGTCTCTATACTTTCCAGGAACGACCTCCTCCCTTGAAACTAGGGTTTTCTGTCTTGGCACCTCTCTCACGTGCGTGGCTTATACCCTTGTTGTTACCAAGATAGGCTCAAAACCTTCATCCCATGTTACCCGAGGCATCAAATGTATGTCTGACTTCTGAATAATGACCCTTGCAGTGCCCTTGACCTTTCGGTGCTACTGATTCATATGCTCAAATAATTTCGGGCACTCCTCATACTTATACTTCTTTCCACACCATGAGCACTTGCAACAGGTCTAGGAACTAACGTTTATAATGTTTTGTAGATCCATAGTTGAAACATGTTCCACACGGGAACTCACTCCTTCCTCCACGGTTACCTCAACCATTGAATCCTCATTAAAAACCTCTTCCATGCATGCCTCCTTCTGCGTGCTCCTCATAACGGTGATTATTATTCTTGGAACCACTGGAAATGCTGGTTTGATGCACCCCATGATCAATGGCCTTAGTATCATGGGTTGTAGAGGGGAAATTTTTTCAATAATAAGACACATTCTTCCTGATTGCGTGTTGTAGTAAGGGAGATTTACTTACACCATGGTCCCCATGACAAATTTCACAATCTACTGTCACAACACATACCATCCTCTGGGGGTAATTATCCTTAACATGTCCCTCTATTTCACAATCTGTGCACCACAAACCACAACTTTATCACAGATGGTCTATGATGGCACTCCACAACCACTATTGTGTCCCATGCCACTCCCTGATGTGAGACTGAAATCTTGTACACTTACTCCTTGTCTAAAGACTCCTCTCAATACTAGAATATGTGTAGCCATAGAAGAAGGAACTATAAAATTGTACCTTGTAGGCATGGATATGTCTCTTCCACTAATATTAACTGGGTCAATAACACTTCTTCTTGTTTCAGGAAAACCAAGTGCTAGGGATCGATCACTGGGTGGGTTCAAATATGTGCCAATGACTCTCCTTTCTCTGTGTGACAAAATCTCACTAGAAGCCGAAGGGGTCTCCCTCATGCGCTTACCAGGATGGGGTAGCACAGACTTCTCAGGTTCCATGTCTTCCGCATGAACCTCAACTCCTTCCCGTAATGTCTGTCTCCATAGATCCATCACACTTGCAGCCTCGCATCGTCTAGCAATCTTCCTATAATGCACTTCACTATACTTGAGCCATCTCTCTTCCCTCTCCTTCTCTTTCATGATATCTGCCATCTTCCTCTACCCAAGATCCCTTACCCATTGCTTAGAAAGGTCTAGCTGGCCATTGGGAGCACCTCTAAACTCATGGTAACCATCAATATCTTCATAGCTAGAGGAATAAAATGTAGAAGCATTCCTATATGTTCTCACAGAAATTCAAACTCAGTAACCTCCGGACAAGAGTACATAGAAATGGTGTAATCCAAAGTGTAACTAGTCAGTACTCCTCTCCACCAATGATCTACAACATGAGTCCACGTCATATCTCCATCCTGTAACCTTTGGTAGTCTTATTTGTTCCACATATGTGATCCATAATGCCAACTTGATCTAGACACATAGGATTAAATCCATTCATATAGTTATACTAGGAATTAGTAGAAGAAGGTCTCATATAGATCGTGGTAGAGGTTCTCTTCTACCCATCTACGTGCATTAAACTCAGGTTCAGTGGTGAATCTATGAGAAAATTCATCCTCTGTGCTCTTGAACCACGATTCAACATTTTCCAATGTTAACCACTATGTCATTATTCACTACACAGATCATGATGTATGTTATATCCTACTACAAATTTCAAAATAATTCCCAGTAATGGAACCAAGATGTAGTCATTTTTACTTCCATCATAAAAGGAAGGAATCCCATGCACTCCGGCCTATCACCCAACGAAAGATGAGCACTCACACCGAGGCATGCACGGGTACTGAGTCTCTATTTTATGTGAGTTTAATGGGAAATATCATCTATGATTAGCATAAGAGTTTTTATCAGGGATTGAAACATACAAGAACCATAGGGCTCAGAACAGCCTCTAGATCCTTGCAGTCACTTTAGACCGAGTGTTTTAATAGGATCCAAAACATGCATTATGACAGAAAGAATTATACAAGCATTCATTCATAACATGAAAGGAAGGAGAACTCATAAGAGAGAAATATTCATTAGAACCATTGATATTCACGTATATATTATATTGGTAACCTCATTACATTCATTGAGTCATTACAGAGTGTCATAGAGAGTAGACCGCAGTAATGCATATTACTAGACTTGTGTAACTAAGCTATCAAAAGAAAAATTACAACTCCATGCCCAAGACATTCTCACATGGATGTAATTATCCATCAACAGATTCCTCACAACATTTGTATAGAGATCCACTCAATCTTTAGATCTATATATCAAATCCCGATCTCTCTAACTGGCTATATCTCAAACTCTTATATCTTTTACTCCACAGGAACTTGTTATTTATAACTCTCCTACACTACTAACTCACCTTCCATTGACCTCAGATATGGTGCCATGTTTTGAATCCGGTCCTTCATTCGAGCATGCTTCTCCAGGCCTGAGCTTTCCACTTTATCTCATGATGTTATTCTAGAAGATTCCAAGGCATGCCCCTATTGTGGCCAACCTGTCGCCAGGATGGCATCTTATCCATGCACAACCAATCATGATTTTCACATGTTCTTCCCTGGGTGATCAAATTGACTAAGTCTCAAACCTCCTTCCACATGCCACGTGTGCTATTTACTTCCATAAACCTCTCTTACACAATTTTTCCTTGCGCGCCTTTTCATAACTGGGACCTTGTGTGGCTAAGCGCCTTCATACTTGGCCAATATTCCAGGGGTCCAACACTCTCCCATCATAGCCAAGAATTTTCATGGTGATATTCATACATGTCAGGTCTTGACCCCTCTATTATCATTCACAACATTGTCACCTATCATAATTCTAACCGGTGAAGCAGAAGCTTCGTTGCATACATCATTGCATCGCCCTCCTTGTTAAAGTGGAGTTACAATGCCTTTTGTAATATAATTTCATCATCATCATTGATTATCCTCAATGGATTTCCAACATTATCCTCATCGCTAAAACATCAGGAAAAGTTTGTATATGCATCAATTTTCAATATCTTAATCTCACTTTCCCTAAAAATGACTTCCCTCTCCCAAAAATCAACTAGCTTGTAGATCTTACCACAACACATGAGATGATTTATCTAATAGATGATTTTTCTGGTTATAATAAACTCCTCATTGCATTGGAAGATCAACACAAGACATATTTCATGACCCCTTGGGGGACCTATTGCTATCGTGTTATGGCCTTTAGTTTAAAGAATGCCAGTGATACTTATCAACGAGCCATGACTTATATATTTCATGACATCATCCAAAACTCCATAGAAGAATATGTTGATGATATTTTAGGAAAATATAATCATTGACATGACCATATTTCGATTCTCAAAGTCCTTTTCGACTCCATTTTTGTTTTTCTGCATCTCAATCCATACAAGTGTGTGTTTTGAGTCTTAACGGGAAAAATACTTGGCTTTATCATCTCTATTAAGGGTATTGAAGTCGACCCCACAAAAATTTTGGAAATTATCTGAATGCCCCCTCCTTCTAATCCTAAGAAACTTGGAAGCCTTCAAGGCCCCCTTCAATATGTCCTTCATTTCATCTCGCAAAATTTTTATCGTTGTCAACATTGTCATCGCCTCCTGCATAAGGAAATTAAATTTTATTGGGATCACGATTTTCAAAAATATTTTGATGATATTAAATAGTATCTCATATCTCCACTAGTGCTCATAACTCCACGCAAGAAGTAGCCATTTTATTTATACGTCTCTGTCACCAATCATGGCTTAGGAACCATATTAACAAATTGTTAGAACCTAGGTCATGACTAGGTTTCTTATTACATTAGTTACACTCTTCATAACTATGAGACCCGCTGCACTGAAGATAAAATAATGTGTTGTGCTCTATTCTTCACCACATCTAAGCTTAGACATTATCTTCTCAATCACAAGACTTATGTAATTACTAGCTTTCATATTTTGAAGACATTTCATTCTAAATCTTATCACAGTGATCATGTTACTCAATGGTTCATGATCATGAATATTTTTTACCTTGAGTTTAGTTCTAAAACATCCATTAAGGGACAAGATATTTTTTACCAATTGGTGGAATCCCCTTTTCCTATTACATATTTACCTCATGAGAAATTTCCGGACAAACCCATTAATAAATTTCATCATGAATAAGGCACTCTCAAATTCACTCTCTTCTTTGATGGCTTGAAATGTTAGCAAGGGGGAGGTGCTGGTGTCATTCTCATTCCTCCTTGGGAAACTCCTATTCCCCTCACATATAATCTCAATTTTAGTGTATAAACAAAATGGCGGAATATGAGGCCCTCATCTTGGGTCTTGAAACTGCCCTCTTTTTAGGTGATCACATTCTTGACATCTATGGAGATTACAAAATTATATTTAAATATTTCATAGGTGAGTATCGATTTAAAATTGATACCCTATTAAAATATCATGACATTGTTCATCTTCTCCTTAAATATTTTAACTCCTACACCATCTAAGTTATTCCTAGATTGACCAATAGTTTCATTGATACAATGGCATCCCTTGCGGATCTCATTGCATAGACAACAGAGGATTATAAGATCCCTATCATTATTCATTGTCATGATTACATTTTCCATAAAATACCCCATGTTAACCTTATTTAATTTGATTCATCAGATATTTGGTATTCTCAAATATTATATTATCTATCGAAATATATCTTTCCTCTTGATCTATCTAAAAATGCTAAGAGGTCGTTTCTTCAGCGCACTCACTGCTATGTGATCCTTGGTAGAATTATTTATAAATGCAGATTTTATGGTGTTATTCACCAATGTATTAAATCCTGTGAAGTCTCTCGAGCCATTCAAGAAGTCCACAAGGGTATTTGTGGTGGACACTCTAGTTGTTAAGCATGTTCTCTATCTTGGCTATTACTGGCCTTCTCTCAATCATGATTTTTTTGAGTATGTTAAGAAATGTGAAAAATGTCAATAGCATTCCAATATTATTAATATTCCTAGTCAAGATTTACATCCGGATCAGGGCCTATGGCCATCCTCATAATGGGACTTTTATCTTATTGGTCTTTTTAATCATTGTTCTTCATAGTAACACAACTCTATCATCACTACATCAGAGTATTTCACTAAATGGGTAGAAGAAATCCCACTCACCTTGACTAAACCTAGAAAAATCATTAATTTTATTTTTCAACACATTATCTTCCACTTCGATGCTCACCAAAAACTTCATATGGACAATGAAAAGTCGTTTAAAAATAAAGATATCAAGAAAATATGTAACACATTCAACATCCTACTCAACTTCTCTTCCCCGTATTATCCCCAAGCTAACAACTAAGCCAAAGCTACCAATATACACCTTTGGAACATTCTTTGAAAACCCATTGATTGAGAAGGTCGTAATTTACAACTCCAACTCCCTTTTTCCCTTTGGGCATGTCATAATTGCATCCGTACCTCTACCACAACTACACCCTTTTATCATGTTTACAGTTCTCAAGTTTTTCTTCCCCTTGAATTTCAAATTACATCTTTATGTGTGCAAGTTTGCGACTTCATCTCGGATCAAGACTAAAACCAATGTCATCTAACACAGCTTGAGATACTAGATGAGCATCGCCTCCTCACTCTTGAACACCATCATGCAAACACCTTAAGGAACATGACTTTAATTTTGGTGACCTCATTCTCAAGGAAACTCATAATGTCACTACTCTAGAAATGAGTCAAAGCATAAATTTTTCCCCTAACTGGATTGAACCATATGTTATTATGCACATGTATGGGTTAGGAGGCTATCATTTAGCTTCCCATAATTGTAAACTAGAAGTGGAACCACTTAATGCATTCCACTTATGATTGTTTTATTGTTAGAACATTTACCAATGTGCCCTTAGTCATATCATTACATCATTCCTCCATCTTAGCCTCTTCTATTTCTCGTAGTGATGATTTCAAACTATGTGGTCTTCCGTTACTTCCTAGATATGAACTTAAATATGGGCACCATGACTATGTCCCTAGCATATTACTTATGGATAGGTTTTCCCCTTTGGTGGGAACTGTACGATACTTACATTTTTCACCCTATTATTCACCCACTAGAACCATTCAAATGGTCTAGGGGTGTCTCTTTTACATTCATTTCCCTCACATAAGTAGTCTACTTAGCTAGTCCCAACTCTCCCTTGTCTAAAATTAAAATCAAAATTATTAAAAATAGACTAATCCCTTGAAGGACAATTGTTCATGCAAAAAAAATCATATAAAAATCAAAATCAAATAAATAGACCGATCCCTTGAAGGACAACTATCTTATATTATTATTTCCATCTACATTTTGTATAAAGTAGACCATACCATCAAAGGATGGCTACTCAAGTTGTGGCATTTAAAGGCTTTGCACATTGATCAGCCTTCCATTTTATCAGCATCCTAAGAAATCCTCCTGCATTGATCAACTTTCTCTCTGCCCTTCCCAAAGCTAGGGCATAGTTTAGGGATGACTGCTTTTTGAGAACCCTCTTTCCTATGTACAAGGTACATCAAAAACCCCTTTTTGAATGTCAACATTAGGTTTATGACATCATCTCATCCATTTTTTCCTTATGATCTTTGAAATGATTAACTAGTGCTAGTTATTTTCTAGCATCGGTGTTGGTCGCATGTGCTTCACGTTACATAGATTCTCATCTTGTTTACCTTCAATGCAGTTGGAGGCATAATTTCCTTGCACATTAATTGATATAATGTAGAGTATTTCATACCTATAGGTCACCATAATTAAGTTGTGTCATATTTTATCTCATCCAATCTATCTCATCGTAATTCCTTCTTTGTGGCCATCTATATTCTTCTTTTAGGGAAATTTTCTTCAATATTTCACATCCTCCTTGTTTCATCCCAAGTCCACATTCGTGGCTATATTTATAATTTACTCCAAGCATTTTATTCAAAAATTCCTCGCAAATTCCACCTTCATGGCCATACGTATTTCCCCTTGGGGAATTTTAATTAATCATTCGTTTCCCCGCTTCGCCTTTGTGGCCATATGAAATCCCCCTTCAGGAATATTTATTTCACAATTATTTCTGATCTGGGCATAAATTCCTCCTTTGCGGCGATATTTATTCCCTCGTTGAGACATTCTATTTATACATCCACTCTTCTCATTTCTACTGTCGATGTCCTCTTTTGAGGCCATAACTTTTCCCACTTGGGACATATTTCATTTCCACATTCTCAACCATGTTTTCCCCCTACAGAGAATATTACTTCATCACTCACTGTTTTATTTTTCCTTATTGGCCATTTTTCATGTCCCATTGGACACCATACCATTCAATCTCATCCTTTATGGACGTATACCTATTCACTCAATTCCTTGTGGATGAATGATTTCACATACCCTTTCACATATAGTTTTGCATACTTTGGTGACTTTCTTATGACCCATTGGTCATCCCGAACTACATCCATACTATAGTGATCTTCAACCACTCACTGGTCTATAGAACATTGTTTTCTATCTCTGTTGAGACTACAATTATCCCATACTGATGTGATATTAGAGTCACGGCCATAGTTTCACATAATTATTGTGATCATTTTTTCCTAGGGCATCTTGCTTAGGTAATAATTTTACCCATATTTTCTTTACCCACCCTCCCTTTTTCATCTACCTTTTTCAAACAGTTCATCAATTTCCCTTGACATTATCAATCCCCCATTTAATGGGTATCTCATCATAAATTCATTTTATCATTATCGAAATCTCATATTTTTGTCTCACAACTTGTTAGACCAAACCACTCAACAAAAGGGGCAAAATGTAGACACCTAAATTCGGTATCTATACCTTTGGTCACTTGCGTGTGTATATTTTTTTCTAGTCATCCCCCTTTATTTTATCAAATTCCCTCTTAATTAACTCATCCCCATTTATTAATTAAATTCCCATCACCTTTAATTCATATTTAATCAAAATTAACTAATTAATTAATTAATCATTCCCTAACTAGCTTTCCATTTTGGAATGCTTTTATTGTAAATCTACAACTATGCTTTTCCTTACAATTTTTCTAACCTATCTCTACTACCAACTCATCTACACCTCATTATTAAACAACCCCTTCCCACCTAATGCTTTAAAGCATTTCTCCAACTCCTAAAAAAATAAGAAATCATGCCAAAAATAGGAAAATATTCCCATTGAGGAAACTTTCCTCATGATTGGCAGTGACTTAGCCCAATCATCATCAACCCTATAAATCTATGTGCTTTATTTCTATTCCCCATCGAATGCAAGAAAAATATGGAATCTCTCTTGCAACCTGCAAATAATTCTTTTTGCCCAAACATTCATGAAGCCACTACACACCTCTCATACCTTATTATAGCGTGCATGCATAAATCGTGATCGGATTTTTTTGAGATTATTGTCATTTTACATTTCTTTGATAAGATTTTGTAGGTTCAAATCATCAATAACAAAAATTACATCTTTGTCATCAACCTCCTTTCGTAAACCTGTACTTGGAGGTTATCCATCCGGTTCACCTTTCCTTTGCTTTATCTAGTTATATCATAGTCGTCATTGAACCTAATAGTTCTTCGTCGAATTAGTCTCATAAGCCCTTACTTTCAATTCCATAACTTTTTTCCCATCCTTGAATGGGCCCTGTGCCATTGTATTTTTTCTTTAATCCTCATCTAGTCCATTTGTTATAGAAAATCAACATGTTTACACCCAAATCACCATTGATTAGGGTCTTGGTTCCAATCCTTCCCTTTAATACTTGATTTATATTGTTTTCTTAGTTTATGTTCCTTCATACCTCGTCTACAGGTTGATTCTAGCATCCTCAAATTGTTGTAGCTTCTAGATTGCATTCAGATTCTACATGGTCTACATAATCTTCCTACACTTCTAATCCAGTCTCTCACGTCGTCATGGACCTACCTCTGCATATTCTAGGTCACCGTCGAACTAGACCAGGTACATTTATTTTTCTTATTGATTTAATCAGACCTGTATCTAAATCAATCAATAGTGATTTCAGATTCTATATTTTCTCATTCTCTGCATATTATCAGTATAATTTTCCTTGCTTACATCACTTTTGTTTAATAATAGGGGTTGACATCTGCCTATGAAGTTAACGCTTCTTGGCTCTACCTTTTCGGGAAACCCCCACCCAAATCATCTCATCAAAATCATTTTTAGTCTTACTTGTAGATTTCATCTGGTTTGTAGTAATAAGGATCCAACATCCATCATGTGCCCATATCATCGTATATCCAAGGTAAATAAATGCTCTAACATTTATAAGTTGTTTAGCTTCGTTATTAGTTAGTGCATTTACTTCATTACGAATGAGAAATTTTGACAACAACACTGACCATTACATGTGAAGAATAGGGCATAAGAACACATTCCCATGCTCAAATGGAGGTCTACAAATCACAAGTACTTAAGGAAAATTTTGATATAGTTCCTTTTAATTTTAGAACATCATCCCCACAAATGGGATATTTTTACATTATATATAGATAGAGAAAGGAAAATAGAGGGAAAATTTTATTTCCTCCTTAAACCACCAAAAAGTTGTAATAAATTTATGAAAAATAGGCATGGGAATGTGTCAAACCCATTTCCACACATCACATTGCTTGTTAGAGAAGCCAAACACTCCATATTTCATCAAATCTAGTGGCTGAGCTACCTAGAATTGTTATTTTAAATTTGGGATGTATTTCCTCTTTTTCACCCAACAAAACACATCAAATTTAAGATTTCCAATTTCCATGGTGTAGTACATGCTAAGACCTTTCAAAAAAGTTTGCATTTGTGAAAATCCTAGAGTTACAGAGGGAAATTTATGGTCATTTGAAGTTCAGGGTATCATACTTCAATAATTGTGAGTGTTTGAGCTGTTAAATATAGCATTTGTTTGGTCTGTGACCTTGAAAAACACCTTCGGAATAATAACACCTTCTGAAATGGTCTTGGGTAGAAGTCGACCTTGATTTTCCCCTGTTGACCTCAAAAATACAAGATCGAAACTTATTACATGCAATGCAACCCTAAACTTCTGACTTGGTGTTTGTGGAAGTTTACTACTATAATGCAGCGTTTGACTCTTGAGATGGTCTCTAGCAGAAGTCACCACTTTTAATGCACATTCAAAAACCTGAAATGGTCACAGGAAGAAGTCACTTCTTGTAATGCACATTGAAAAACCTGAAATAAAAACGTCAGAAGTCAGCCACCTTTTTTACAACTTTTTTGGGTTTCAGGTTACATGAACCAGGTTACCTGAAACCCAAAATGCACTATTTACTTTGATTTTCAAGAATCGGGGTTTAATTTGAAATTTACATGTAAATTTTAAATCATAACTTGAAACAAAAATTACACTAGGGGGTCATGTTTCAGAGGTTAGGTTTCATGTTGTAATTTGAAACCCGAAACCCAAAATAGACTAAATCCTTTGTATTTCTGGTTTCAGGTTTTGAGGAATTTTTTGATCCAAATTACAAATTGTTTCCCGAAATCCAAAATCTGAAATACAAGGGAATCATTTTCAATCCTTAGGAGGGTTTTTGGGATTTCCCCAAAAAATATTTTTTAGGGTTGGAGAAAAAGGAGCATGAGACATATTGAGGTGCACGAAGAGCCCAATAATTTGACAGTCTTGAAAATGAATTCCTCATCCCTGAATCAACAGTAAATTTTACCCATGTCTTGAAATTAAGATATGGGTTACCAAAATATCCTGGGGGGTTATTTTAGACAACAATTTGATGACTCAAAGGGAAAATATGCCTACTAGATTGAAACATCAACAACCTTGAATCATTCATTAGGCATGGATTCATCTTGAAAACATGAAAATAGTCCTACTACTTTAAGAACTCACCCCTACATCTTGATGAAGCATTATTTAAACTTTTCTTTGTACATTGTTACTCGCAATCATAAAATATTTTTAATTTTTTTTTCTGAGGGTGGAAAACTTTCCTACGCTTTGAAAACTACCCCAAAATCTTATTTTCCTAGTTTTAAGAAGATGAATAGCTTGGTCCTTAATAAGATTGGAAAACTATTTAATGTTAGGACCAAACCCTAGTTTTTTGGCACGGATGAAGCATTGTAGAGTTCTTAATTACATGTTGATATGAAGATGTATTGCATACACTTGGAAATTTCTCAAACACTTGTTTTCACCATGAATACTTCTTCTTGAAATGAATTGTGCAATAACAAAAAGGGCACAAAAATTATAAACAAACATGAAAGAACATACACGTTCCAGGTGGAAACATCTAGAGTGTGCACAAGAAAATATTATAGAAAATCAAACCAACACTAACCTAATATAACCAAAGAAATGAGAAGTTAAACAAAGTATGATACAGGTAGGTAGAAGTAGCTTCCATTTATTAAAAATTGAGACCATGTAAATTATTTGGTGCTAAAGATTTCCTTTGATGAGAGCAGATTTTTTTTTGAAGTTGTTTTTCCACCTCATTCTTCATAGTTTCAACTAAGAAAATAATGAATAACTATTTTAGTTTCTCTTTATTTGGTGTTATGAGGTATTGCAACTTACATTTGAATATTTTATGATCATCTCAAGTTCATAAGTGAGCATGAATGGTTATAACTCCTTTGGCGGTATACTCACAAAATATTTGACTGGATAAAGACTTGTCCTTTGAGATTTCCCATCCTTTTTGTATGTAACCACATGAATGTGGCTACAAGGAGAACCTTAACCTTCTACTCAATCATTGGGTGTGTTTGAAATTTTATCCATACTTAGTTCTTCTTTTCTATATAACTTTATCTCTTCTATGATGACTAATTTAGCAATGTTGTCATCTTCTTCCCCAAGCATGAAGTATGAAAGATAAAACTCATTTACTTTTTCTTCAGAAGGATTAGTTTGGCTAGTATGTTCTTCTTTGATGCTTTCCTCTATCGAATGTTCCTTGATAAGATCATATTCAATAAAGGATGAAGGGGAAGAAAGATTTACAGTTTCACCGTCAAAAGAAAGAAAGAAGCTTTCTATGATCTTTTCTTCATCCAAGACTTATGAATTTGATTTTTTCTCCTCCATAGATGATTCTTGTGAAGACAAACTAGAAGAATCCTCCATGTGTTCTTCATTTCGAACATCCAATTGACATTTAACCAGATGTGTCATTTGATTGGATTAAAATTTTGAATCCCAATCCTTCATATTATTCAAAAATTATTCTCTTCTCGGTGCTTTAGTAGGCTTCCCTCCTTGACTAATTTTCTAATTGTTTTCTTCCCAAAATGGATTGTGGAATCTAACAGGAGGGGTGGGATGGGTTTCAATGAATTTTCGAAATGGTTTCAATGACAGTGAAGGTATGAAATATTCTCATGGAGGATAGAGATGGAAGAAGAAGGTTTAAGGTAGCTAGGAACTTTGAGCTTAGGATGAAATGTTTAATGAGGAAAGGGAGTCAGATAATGATATGGTAGGTATGTAGGAATTTCCAATTTAAAGGGTTCAAGAACATTATGATCATTAGCTTCTAATTGTTGTAATGATGTAATAAAATAAACCATTTAAGTGAAATAATCACTCATTACATCAATCCTTTTTTTTGGATGAAACGGAGTATGTATAGGACCTCCACATGGATAGGGCTACCTAAAACTAGGTTATGTAGCTTATGATATTTATAGATTCTCCTTGAAAACCTGAAATATATGCTCCTCCCTTTGATCTCTTCCTTTAAAATCATCTTCAGGTGTAGAATGACCTCCAAATTATGCATTTTTATCCTAAGAACATTCATGCTAAATCAGATTTTGTTCAAAAAAATGATATGGAGGTGTGTTATAACACTTGAAAAAATATTTTGGAATAATGGAGGTTGATTCAAATGATACGACAACTTAAAGTGTGGAATATTTTCAAGAAATGAACTAATGATTGCAAAAATTCATGGGAAAGAGAAATAAAATGATGAGAATAAAGGAAACAGTCTACTAGATGAGAAAATGTGTTACTTGGAAAATTGGATTCATTAGATGTGCTTGAAATTACCTCGATAGGTTGAAAATTTACCAAGAATACATCAAAATTGACAAGATGGAAATGGAAAATTTTGTTGTCCTAAATGTGGAAGTTGAACCTTGTTTTTCATCCCTCAACTTCTGAAACAAGAATGAAAGAACCCAAAAATTACTTTACAACCCGGAACTTCCGAGTTGGTATTAGGTGGGACTTGACCCTTGCAAAGTAACTCCAAACTTCTGATCTTCTCTTAGTAGAACTTGGGACTTGTTTTTCACATGTAAAATCCTAAATTGTTCTATTCAAAAGTAGGGGATTCAAATATAATTTCTGACATCTAAAATTCAAAGGGATGATCCTGCTCAATGTTTTGCAATCCAAAAATTCTGACTTTATTGGAAAATGTCTCGAAAGGTTAGATTTTTTAAAAGTATTCTTTAGATAATACCATCGGGCGTGCTATAATTTTTATCATAGTGGAGGCACTAGGGTGGCTACGATAATGCAATGGAAAACCTGCAAAAAGATATAACTTCAAATTGGTCCTATTGAGTGTCTCAGAATTGTTATAAAAAAAAAATAGCACACTAGGAATTTCTCATTACAAAAAACTAATTTTTGCTAAAATGGGATGATCTCACAAGTGTTGGACTTACAAAGTAAGATAAAAATCCATAGATGTTTTGTTCCTCTACCTATTCCTAATGCTAAATTACTCCTACTCCTGGAAATGAAAATATCTAATCCTAACTTACACATTCTAAGGGACCAAGTTTAAAAGGATGCATGAAAATGAAATCCTTAGCTAAAGATGGTAATAGAACCAGAAAATAGTGAAGACACTCTAATGAGGGAAAATGGAGAAGGAAGAGGATAGATAGAAGTTAAAAAGACCCTTACAACATTTTCCCTCTATTCTCCATGAAACACAACTAAATGAACCTAGAAAGGAGCAATACATGCACAAAACAAAACATCAAGAAGGGAGAGGAAAGGAAATGCAAAAAAGCATAAGTCGGGGTTCAGAAACATGATAAAAGAAATATTTTACTTCTTTCAAAGTATGCACAAACAATTACATGTGAAGAAGGCATAAAAACACATTTCCAAGTTCAAATGGAGGTTTGCAACTCACAACTACTTTAGGAGATTTCTGACATAGTTCCATTTACATTTTAGAACATCCTCCCCACAAATGAGATATTTTTACATTATATAGAGAGAGAAGGGAAAAGAGAGGGAAAATCATATTTCCTCCTTCAAAAAAAAACAAACTGCGATAAATTCCTAAAAAATAGGCATGAGACTTTGTTAAAACCATTTCCACACTTCAAGTTTAATTTTAGAGAATCCAAAGGTTCCATACTTCATCAAATTTGGTGGTTGAGCTACTTGGAACTGTTATTTTAAAGCTTGGAATGTACTTCCTCTTTTTTACCCACCTAAACTCATAAAATTTAATATCTGTAGTTTCTATGGTGTAGTAAATGATGATACCTTTCCAAGAAGTTTAAATTTGTTGAAAAATCAAAGTTACAGGGAAAATTTTATGGCAATTTGAAGTTTAGGGTGCCATACTTCAATAAATGTGATTGGTTGAGTTGTTAAATCGAGACTCTATCTCCACGACCTTACAAAACACCTTCGGAAACTTGACACCTTTGGAAATGGTCTTGGGTGGATGTTGAACATTGAATTGCACTTGTTGACCTCTAAAATAAATGGGCACAATTTAGTACTTTCAATACAACCCCAAACTTTTGACTTGGTCTTCTCAGAAATTGATCTAAGCAATGTAACTTCTAACCCTTAAAATGGTCCCTGGTGGAATTCTTCCCTTGCAATACACATTGAAAAACTTGAAATGGTCCCCGGCGGAAATTACCCCTTACAATGTGTTTTTAAAAACCTAAAACACACACGTCGGAAGTTAGACACCTTTTTATAACTTATCATGTTTCAGTTTTTGGGAATCAAGTTGCAATTTACATGTAAACTACAATTGAGAACCAAAAACCTCAAATGCACTGCTTTCTTTGATTTTCTAGAATCACGGTTGGATTTGCAATTTACATGTAAATTGTAAATCAGAACCTGTAGCTTGAAATGTACTAGGGAGGTTGGGTTTTGGGGTATGGGCTTTGTATTGAAAATTTCATGGAAATTTCCATTTGAAACCAAAAACCTAAATTACACTAAATTATTTTTATATCAGGTTTTGGGTTTGGAGGAATAATTTGAATGCAAGTTTTAAGTTATTTTTTGAAACCCATAATATGAAATATAAGGGAAATATTTCTGATCCTAAGGAATAAAAATTGGATTTTTCAAAAACTAATTTTTAGGGGTGGAGAACAAGGAGCATGGGATGTGTGGAGGTTCATGAAGAGCCTGATAATCTGACAATCTTAAAAATAAATACATCATCCCTAAATAAACTAAAAATTTTACCCAAGTTTGGAAATGAAGATGCAAGTTTCAAAAATAGCTCGGGGGGTTATTTTAGACAACTGAACGATGTAGAATGGGGATTATACTGACCCTGATACTCACCCCAAGAGTTAATTTACGAATAATCACTCCAATACATCTCATACTTAATGTATTTCTTGTGAGTGTGTGTAGAAATTATGCCCTGCGATGCCCTTGTGTAAGTTGCAATTGATAGTGAGTTGTAGCTAGAATGTAGAAATGTATTGCAATGTGTGGATGCAATAGAATGAAATTCCCCTTCTTATGTTATGTATGTAGAGTATGTAGTCCCTTTTCCCTTGAGTGGATGTTAGATGGGTTCTTTAAAGTTCTTTAGGTTCCTTTTGGATGCAATATTAGGTGGTAATAGTAATTCTTCGTGTTTGGTCCTTTATTTTGAACACACCACTATGTATTAATATGATTCCCTAGTTACGATTTCATAATTTCCAAAAGGAAGGCAAAACCATAAGTGAAAAATATTCCCAAAATATAAAATAGACCCAAGAGGAGCGATTAAGATAAAAAGGGTCAAGTGCTCCCAGAGGGCACAAGAGTGTTTGTACATTGCTTTCTTGGTGTCATGCTAGTGTTATGAATGGGTTGTAGGATGTGAAAGACAAATGATACAGCAATAGATAAAGAAAAGGGGCCAAATATAGTTACCAAAAACTTGTTTTCTTGCTTCAAAATCATGTAAATGCTAGCATGTGTTTAGGACCTAGAAATGTACCCAAGTGTGTAATGTTATGTCTACATTTTCCCCCACTTTATGTTTTCGAGTGAATAATTGATAACATAAATTACATAGAATATGTATTCCTGATAATTGTGTAGAGTGTGTGACAATATGTGTGTTGGGTGGATAAGTGAAGTGTGGAATGATGTAAGGAGATGTGTGAAAACTAGGAAAGGAAAGTGACCTTAAGAGGTGAAGTGTTTTCTTTGTGTTGTACCTATTTTTGTATTTTTTGGTTACTTATTCTTATAAGGATGGATCTGTGAAAGAAGAGAAAGAATGTAGTCAAAGTCTTATATATAATAAATTAGAGAAAAATGTGTAAAAATTTAAAATTGTGTAAAGGTAAAGTGCATAGGTCTGATGTATAAGAGTGTAAAGGATAGAAAAGTGTCTTGAAATATTGTGAAGCATGAGTTTTTTGGGTGATCTCATGCTAACAATATTTTTTTGGGAGATCTCACACAAGGAGTGAGTTTTTTTGGTGATCTCATTCCAAGAGTGAATTTTTTTTGCGATCTCACGCCAATAACTAGTATTTTGGGAGATCTCATACCGAGTAGGATTTTTTTTGGTGATCTCATGCCAAGTGTGATTTTTTTGGGTGATCTCATGAAAAGAGAAATTGTTGGGGTGAGCTTTCTAGTATTACTCTCCTTCCATGAATCTTCTTGATAAGCACAGCTGTAGATGTTACATCCCTAATTTGTTCATGTTGTCCCAAATTAGTTCTGATAGTATTAAATTTTCCTATTGAAATGGGTTGTAGGAGATTGTATGCATTCTATAACTAGAGGAATATGCTTATAAATGTATAAATACTTTGAAGGATTTTGTGCACTATGTTGATATGATAAGATTATTGTATGTTCCCCCATGACATTAGTTACTAGGAGAGGACACATGTGCCCAAGCACTTCTGTCTGAGTCTGGGCACTATTTTTTGTGCTGTGATTCTAACCCAAGATTGATTCAATGCCATTTTCGTGACTGTAATATGTGTTATTTTTTATTATATTGTGTTTTCTTGTATCTTTGAAATGTTATAGGGTTGATATTTTAACCCAATGTATGCCCCCTAATTTGGAGTGCATGCAAATTTTTTAGGATAATGGAGTGTAAAGGAGAGGACTTGGTGTTGATCTAAAGTTGATATATGCAGGGGATAAGGGATGTGGATGGTGGAAACCAAGGCACATGAAAATAAAGTTGCTAGGAACATTTGTTAGTAGAAGAAATTGTAAGCAAATAATGGAAGACAATGTAATCAAGAAGATATGCAAACAAAGTAGACCGCAAGAAGTGGGTTTCAAACATGAGAGATGCTCACAATGTCACAAGACAATCAGGGCCAAAGAAACCAAAAGTATAAAATGGTCATACAATAATAGGGAAAATCCCACAAACAATAACATAGAGTAGAAAACAATGTCAAGAAAAATATCATATAACTATGGTGGCATATAGTCCTACAAAGAAAATTCTACACATGGAGCACCTATTATCATGTTAGAAAGATAAATGGTCTGTCAAGGAATGTATATATAAATGGAACATAATGTGTTATAAATTAGTAGTAAATAATGAAATAATAGCACATGTAATATGTTAGAGTAGTAACGGTAGATGCCATAAGAAGCATTAATGGTACTTGTAAGAGGTACAATGCTAGGCATTATTACATCCTCTGAAATTCTATAAGAGATCTACATTCACTCAAAAAAGATAAAATGAATTCACATATATGTATATAGAAATATAATGAAATATTGAGTATTTAAATAGCATATTAAGTAAAGTGAATCATGTAAGTAGTATAAGAAACCAAGATATGAAAATGCAGTATATGAATGTCATGGAATGGAATGAAATGTGTGGATGTGATATGTGCAACGTGCTCCCAGTGCATGTGTATGAAATGAGGTCCATTTATAAATTCCCCCTATATAGTCAGAAATGAACCATAGAACAAGACGGCATCATCAAGAAATGGTTTTCAAATGTGTGCTAGAAAGATAGATCATGAAGCATAGAGTAAAAAAATTATGAGGTCCATTTCAGATTTAGACCATCAGTAGTCAAGTACGAACCATGAAACTAGAGTGCATCATAGGGTAATGAAGATACAATGTGTGTATTAAAATGTTTGAAAGTGCATATAAATATGTGGTCATGAAGCAATGAGTGTTAAGTGTGATAGTAGATGCTAAAGATCACTTACAAGAATGGAAAGGGGAAAGAGAAGGAAACATGATGCCCTCAAGTGTGTGATGTAAAGAAGTATCAAGTAAGATCATCTAGGAGATCACCAGTGTCAAGGTCATAACCGAAAGGATCTGGATTAAAGACTTGGTAGGAAATAATGTGGGTTGATCATATAAAGAGCAAGTACGACATAAATTTTACATTCCCATAAAATATTCTTCATTATTAAAAGGATGTTAAAGACAATCATGTGCATACCATTGAGTGGTATTTTTAGTATAGGAAAGAAATGAATCATTGCATACAAAAACATGGCTAAAAAGCATTGGAAATGACATATCAATATGATTGGGATCCATTGTGCCACCAATGTAACCAAGCGAAGACTTCCAAAGTGTCAGTGGAAAGGAATGATGAGTGCATAAAACAAAAACTATAAAATGGAAGATGTGGATTACATAATCAAAAGTAATGAGTACACATATATGATAAAGGTTAGGAGAGTGCGGTGGAGGAACGAGATCCTAAAGTTTTAATCCTAGGCAAGCCAAGGCATCATATGTGTAAATAGTATCAGAGCATGTAGGGTTAAATAGAATATCAAGCCAATAAGAGTTACGAATGAAGAAAATGCATATGAATGGATAAGGGTGAATCATAGAATGATTTTAGGTATATGAAATAGATGGTAAAATGTTAAATGTATGTGTAGACACCTATAATTACGCCAAAGCAATTTAAATACTTAAATTGCACTAATTATCCCCATTCTCGCAAATCGACAACATATCATCAAAAGTGCTCATATCCCCTCTTATTGTTGTTAATCAATTACAATACGCTAATTGATTAATCCGCCTATCCAGTTAATAGCCTAATTAATGACCTTCCGTTAATTATCACTTCCTCTATCTAGATTAATTAATTATTAATTAGTCTTCCCCTTCATTTAACTAGTAAATCAATGTTTAATTGATTTAATCCCCTAAAAATATCCTAAATTGCACTATTATTATTCTAAATGGCTTTTATAAGCTTACACCTACCTATTAATTAATCACCTTTGATTAATTAAAATACCCCCCAACTCCCATGACTTGCTAAACATGTATTAAACCCTTCTAAAAGTAAGGTTACCTTTAATAAAGTAACCTTATCCATTCCTAATCATGTTTTACCTTTATCCCACATTCATGAGGATGTGTCGAATCCTTTATTCTTTGGGCTATATAAAGAGCCCTCCACCTACCTTTTTACTTACACCTAAACTCCTTAGAGAGAAAATGCAAAGCATATAGCAAAGAGACTAAGAGCTTGCACTTTGTCCTCTTAAGAGTTCATCATCTTGAAGAGTTAAGCCTCTTCTTATTCTAGCCTAAAGTGCTTAGGTCATATGGGAGGTATCGAAAGGGTCTTGTAGCCCAAATTTGATTAGCCCCCATTCTTAGGTTCTTGGAACATTAAGGACAACTATTTTTGATAGCCATCGAACCTACCTAGGTTCCTTCATTTATATGTTGTTAGAGAATAGAGGATATTTAGATGCTTAACATAGTTGATTTAATAGTTTTGTATTGATAAATGTTAGCATCTAACCCTTGATTAATTCTTATCATGATTGTGTTTATAATGTTGTTTAATTCTTGATAATTATGACTATTTAGGTGTTAGTCTTTGTTTACATTAGCATTAGTTTAAAAACAACACTTGCACACATTTGGCACGCCCAGTGAGACTTAGTCCCATGGCATTTTAGTTTAATTTTCATTATTTTGGATAGCTTTTTTATATGCACATGTAGTAGTTAATGCCAATTTTTTGGAATTTTAGCTCATTTAATATGTGTAACTTCATGTTTATAGCCTTAATTTTAATGGGTCATTACCATTTTTAAACTAACTTGTCAAAATTTAGAGATATTGTGAAGTTTTTTTTGTTTTTTCCGTACTCAGGTTACAGGTCTGGAACAGGCACAATTTTTCATAGCGCAGGCACAATTTTCAGAGCACAGGGACGATTTTCAGGGTGCAAGCATGATTTTAGGGGCGCACACATCTCTCTAGTGGCACATGCACGCTATTCAAATATGTCATTATGTCTTCCAACCCCTGGCACATGTGCAATAACCCTAATGCAACCCGCGCGTAGGTGCACTAACCCGGGTGCACGCGTCGTTTCATACTATACCTTCACTACATACTAAAACTTGTCAGATTGGTTCACATGCCCTGACCAGGGCACACATGCTATTTTAGTGGCACAGGCACATTCTTTTGGTAACACAGTTATTTCTGTCTTTTATTTTTAGAGTGGCGCATACACTGTTTTTATGGCGCACACGCCTCTCTAGTGGCACAGGCGCTTGGTAAGTAAACAAAAATGAGCAAAGTGGCACATGCACTATTTTAGTGGCACACACGTCTTTTTGGTGGCACACACACCTCTTGGGTGGCACAGGTGCACTACTAATAAAAATATACACAGAGTGGCACACACATCTTTTTGGTGGCGCACACACATAAAAGGGGGCGTAGGTATATCTGTTTAATCTAGTTTTTTTTGTTACAACTTTTTAGTGCTCCTTATTTTGATCATAACTGTTAACTCATTAACCTATTTTTAAAGTTTGAATAAGCGTTGGAAAGATAACAGAGTGTACTTTATGAGGGAACTTCTAAGAGCTAGATACCTTAGATATACCAAATTTTATCACAAAACTCCCAAAATGCCCCGGAGACCTCCAAAAATGCAAATTACTAAAAAATGCTAAAAAAGTGCAAAAAAATTGGATTTCTAGATTTTTGATTTTCTTAGTTTTCTAATTCTTGTAGGTTTTATCTAATCACATACTCATTTTTATAGGGTGTTTTTACATGCTTTTACTTTATTAAATAAACTTTGCATGTTTACTTATAGGATTAAGATCGCTTATGCGCTTCCCTCGCGTTCCTTTGGGACGATCTTGGGAATCAGAAACGATTCTTAGGTCCTTTTGTTATTTTGAGATTGTTAGGGGTATTTTAGTTAGAATTGGTCAATTTGGCTTTTTTTGAATTAAAGTGTTGTTCCATTTGGTTATATTTTGAGATTTTTGAAGACATCACATATGCTCTTCTCTTGTGTCCTTGGACGATTTGGAGAATCAAAAATGATGCCTTCTCTTTTGATGGAAAACTACTAATCCTTGACATACAGGACCAAAACGCTTGTCGAAGAATGAAGGAATCGAAACAAAATTCACAAAAATTCTAATACACGTGTTTCTTGCAGGTTTCCAAATGTTGTTCAAGAAAACCACATCTAATTAAAAAATATAAAAAGAACAACATATTCAAAACACTATATTGCAGGTTTTGGAAAAGGGTACGTCCCTCTCCGCTCAACTGAAACATAACCCCTTTTGGCATACATGCCTTAAGCTATAACAATGGGGGTGGTTCCAGGAATCCCAAAGTAGTCCACGCAAGAGGGAACCTTGTGGACGAAACGGAAAGTGCTCCGCACTACCTACTTGACTAGTGATTCCTTTGTGAGATAGCATTACCAGTTATCTGTGTGGCGACCCCAGTGATAGTACATGTAGACGCACTAGTTGCCTACCATTCTTGAAGGGGGTAAAGTAAAGCTAAGATACTCCCAAACTAGTTAGTGTGACTTTTTGGGTAAATCTTGCTTGCTTAAGAAAACTTTGTAACACCTAAGATGAGAGAACCACCTAGGAGAATATACTTTGGCTAGGAGCCCACTGTGACAATTCTAAAATAGTGTCGAGTTGTGAACCATATTTTTATTGTGAAATCGTGTGACGCATTACTTTCGCTTAGTTTTTACTTGCCTTAGGGCGAGGTGAAACTATACTGAAGTGAAGCCAACATGTTTCATCCCATTTTTGATTCACTTCCTTCACATTATTTTGACACTTTGTTGATCAAAAGATGAGTGACTACCTCTGTGTTGTCAATCGATTGTTTCTACCACTTTTTTGTCCATTTACACCCATCCATGTTTACAGCTGGGTTAGTTAAACATCTAAAGTGTGTGGAGATGTATTTATATCATTGGTAGCCTTTGTGATCTTGATACCCACGTTAGGATCATCATCATAGTTCAGATTAATTCATCATTTGATCTCCCTTTTCCGTGTTACCTTGTTTGCATTATCTCGACACAATTAAGATACTTATGTCATGTTTTTCGTAAACGTGATCTAAGTATCTGCATTATGGCGTTACGCTGCGCACATTTTAGCACATCCTTAATATACTTTGACTTCATTTGATTTCAAACATTGTCCCAAATATTGAAAGGTGTCTCTTACTTTGTTTGCGTCATTTTAATACCACTTTGACACTAATATCTCACTTCCCTGTGAATCTTGATAGATGTGTCCAATTGGTGTGGTTGCGTGGCTTACATTTTTAAACCTCACCCTTTAACATTTATGTCTTGTTGGTTATTAAACATGTCATGGTATCCTTTGATTGGGAGTCACATTTACCCTTTGTTAATATTTACGCCTTGTTCATGTCGAGCTTGACGTAAATATTGACATTTTGTTGATCATTTTTGCATCAGAATATCACTTTGCACACAAATTTTCATATGGTGTATTCCCTTGTTGATTGGATTTGGGTTTCACACTCGCATGATTGTTCCTTGTGATTATTCATTTAGAAAACTTATTTTCTAGGACAATCCTTTTTTATCTCATCGATATTGTGTTGTCACGATGTCTATTTTCCTTAGATGTTCTTCAAAAAATCACGTACACCCATCCCCATACTTACACAATGTCTAGCTGGTTCTCCTTATGCTACCCAAATCGGCATGTCACTTCCTTCCCTTTGAAGGAGTTCCATCACACTATCTAAATCTAGACATTTGTGCTTAAAATAGCACCAAAAATGTCTGACTATTATGCGGTTCCCCATACTTACAAAAATATGGAACTTAGGTTTAGCAATTCAAAGCAAAATATTTCCGTTACAACTAAACCTCATTTGGTTTCTTCATGCTAGAGAGCCCATATGGGTAACTCGTTCCCCACCTTCATCTCACAGTCGATGGTATGATTTGGAAACATCTGATCCAAATTATTATTTGAGTTCCACCCACTCTTCTTCTAATTCTAATCCAAACATTTCCTCTTCTTCTGAGGATTCCAATCCAAACTACTATTCAGATCCAAACTACTATTTGGATTCATCTAATTCAACTCCTAAGTCATCTAATGCGACTCCTAAGTCACGGTCCTCCCCTTATTCGTAGGACCTCTATTATCAGTCATCTAAACAATGTTCTCCTCCTCTAAATATTTGTGTCACCACAAATCATCTTCATCCTTCACATAATGCGATTATTACATTGCGGTCCTCCCTCTCTTTGCAGGGGACTCCCTTTTATCAGTCGCCTCAATGACATCTTCTTCCTTTGAAGATACACGTGACTCCAAATCCCTCCAATCAAACATCTAATAAAATTCTTGAATCTACATTCCTCTCTTTCTTTATAGGACCCTTATTATTATTCATTTAATGTGATTCTTGAATCAGGGTCCTCCCATTCTTCACAGGACCTTCTTCATCAATCACCCCCAATACATCTTCCTTCTTTGAAGATTCATGTGACTTGAAGTCCTTTGAGTCAAACGTCTAAATTGACCCATGCATCACAATCTACAAACTTGGGACTTAATGCTACTAGTTTACAGACAATACACCATCATATAGGTAGGTCCACACCACCTTATTCTACTCCTGAGACATCTAGCTACACATCTTCTTTGTCTCTCACGTCATATTCTTCTATCAATAATCATCAAACATCTTCTAATTCTTCCACTCCAAGTGAACCTATTTCTTCCAGTCAACCCCTGGTGATCAATCAACAACTAATAACAATTGGACCTCTTTCAGAATGAAGAAACAATCAAGGTATTTATAGGGGCACATGAATATATTCCTTTAGAAGATTACGAGAAAGGATTCTGATTAGACTTTGATGCACCCACATATTTTGAGAAATTTTTTGATTAATTTTATCAAGAAATGGAGAAAGAGCCTCAGATCATGCAACTTGATCCTCCTCTTATTATTTCATCTTCGTATTCTTCATTAGGTGATGAAACCCCTTGGTCTTGCATTGATCTCATGGCCTATCTTCTCATCACCCAATCACTCTTTGTCTATCATAATTCCTCAATCACAATCTCTTATGGGTTCAACTCTAAGTAGCCCTTCATCTTCATCTAGGTGTGGGTCACCTTCTAGTAGCCCTCCCTCTACTATTTGTGGGACATTTTTGAGTAGTCCACTATCTTCTATTCTGGGGGCACATCTAAGTAGGCCCTTGTCTTCTAAGTATGGATCACCCCCAGGTAGTGCATCATCTTCTATTATTGGGCCACATCCTAGTAGCCCATTATCTTATATCTATGGGTTGCGTCCTAGTAGCCATTCTTCTTCTATTCTTGGGCCACATCCTAGTAGCCCTTCATCTTCTATCTATGGGTCACATCCTAGTAGCCCTTCTTCTTCTATTCTTAGGCCACATCCTGGAAGCACTTCATCATCTTCTATCAGTAGCTTGCCTCTTAGTAGCCCCTCCTCTTCAATTCTTGAACCATATCCATTTCATCCATCACATTATTCTTCAACCAAAGATGGTGGCAAGCCCATGGTAATTTCTCGCATCAGTTCTGAAATTTCCACGTTCACTTTCTTCTCCTTCTCGGGATCAGACAAGTCATGCATTAGCTTATAAGAAACCCAAATAGTTTCTTAATCAAGCTCAGATTAAAAATGTAAAGAGCTCTATAGCTCCCAACAAATCAAGCAATCTCAAAATTCTAAATCAATCACGATTCAAGAATGCACACCAACATAACCATCAAGTATGGTGCAAAGTGCGTAAACCTCTGGATGGGGAATTAAATCTCCCACATACAAAATCCATGTTTCAGAAAAAATCATAGTCATTTATTGAGTGTGAACTCACCTCAATCATCGAGATCGGGGATAATATCACTCTCGATAAACAAACGTGCCTAGTCTCCCTTATTAAGGAAGTCGACAAACATTGTTGTTGGATATTACCACATAGAGTGACTTTGTTAGTCCCAACCTCTTAAAACTGTCAAAAATACTAAAAATAAAAAATAATTCAAAAATACAAGAAAAACATTGAGAAAACACAACAAAAATCAAAGGTACAAAGATCACACATTGCAATCAAGGTATTGTGTACACATGGATGTTTCTTTCTTCCCTTCCTTGTTATTCTTCTACAAGTCTTCCTACCATTTTCATCCCTTCGGTGATATTTTGGTTAGCTTATTCACATGAATTTTGTGACATTTATCTCTATGGTATCCGTTTGACCCTGGTCTTTTATCACCTTGGTAAATTAAAGAATGACTGACCTCTTAGAGATCCTATCACATTCAAACATATAATAAACTTGTTGCGAAGAAATTTTGGACATATTTGTCGAAACTAGCCAATGTCATCATCACAATCACTTCACCTCCTTCCACCAAGCCATTAGTGGTTCTTAACCCCTTGGAAAACAAGAGAGCTGAAATAAGTTTTCAGAAAGAAAAAGAATCAAAATCAATCAAAAATCAAAAGCTAAAATCTACAAAGCAAAAAGCAAATTGATATATTACTCTCTCTTGGGTATTTCCAATAATCTCTATCGAGGCTATGGATGCCTGACTGGAAATAGAGAAATGTTGCAATTAAAATTAAATACATCTCCGTCAGGGCTATGGACACTTGGCTGGCAGTGGAGCAATGTATGACTATCCTTTCACCATCCATTCCCAAATCACCTTTCATAATAAATCATTCCTACACATTGGCTAGGGTCTCTTCACTTGTTGTCTATTAAATCTTCACTTCAAGAGGTAATAAATTCCACGTGCACACACTAGATATCTATGAGTAAATAGGATTAGTATGTTACCAAGTGTCTTTTTTTGGACCTTGTTCAGACTCTTACTCTAGTCCGTATCTCGTCTCACGATTTGTGCCTTTGGCTAATCACTTCTTCATCGTGAGGCTTCTAAGCTACATTCATATCATTCACATCATTCTTCTACTTCATTCAGAACATCCATGTGTATAAGATTACTTTTTTGCCATGTTTTCGGAAACCTTTGTCCCCTTTCACAAAAAAAAACTTCTCCTTCCTTTCTATCATGTGCTTGTAGGCCAACTTACGTTGGGGGCATCCTTACTTCTTCCCAGCACTTCATTGGTTTACGTTCACCATCATGTTGAACCTATCCATAATGGCCTTAGGTCCCGCTTCTACCTATGAAGAGTTTACCTTTGAATACTCCCACCTAATCATTGGGGAATTTTTTTTACATCTATACCTTTCTCATACGCACGTGGCCTTATGCCCTTGTACATCCCATATATTGCTTGGGGGCATCCACGCTTCCTCGTCTTCCTGTACATAGTTTCATAGAACTTTTAAAATCAACCAAAACATTCAAATATGTTAGAAAAATCATCAAAAACATTCAAATATGTTGAAGAAAACTTCTAAAAATTGAAAATCATCCTACAAAACTTCACTCTTTAGTTCTCACTTGTTCATGTGTGTGACTTATGGATCACCTTGATCTACCTCCATCAACAAAAGCTAGGCTGCTTACTTCATCTGTACTCTGGGGCACAATGAGTTACTTGGTACTGTTTTGTAGTGCACATTGCTTTTCCATTAGACCCAAGTGTCCTCCATTATTCCCCTCGCATGTATCCTTTCTTGGGGCACCATCATTGTTTAACCCTTGTCGTTAATCATGAACTTGTGGATCTCTCCAGCACTGATAACAAAACATTTATGTAACTGTCTTGACCGTTGTTGGGTTAGATATGTGTGTTTGTACTTGTTTTCCCTATTAGATGAGCTTGTTTCCTTCTCGTATTGCATTGAATTTTTGTATGTTGCGTGGAGTTGATACTTTTAGTAATGGAACAATTATTTGTAGTATGGCTTTTCATGTCATTCTACCTTTGTCGTATGCTTATATATATATATATATATATATATTATTTTTTGTATTATTTCATTAATGAGGGCCGATGATGTAGCTCTTGTGGCAATATGATGACATCTAAATTTGTTCCACAATATACAGTGGCCAGAGGCTAAGCTCTTCTCTCACCTCTTCCTTATTTCTTGTATGTTACTTCCCTTTTCACCCCTAATTTTCTCTCTCATTGGGGCATCCCGCCTCCTTCCCCATTCTTTTGCCTCTATCTCACATCTTTTTTTCGATCGTCGATTGACTTCTTTCATCACCCCATCGAAACTTGAGGGGGCATCTATCCCTCCTCACTAAATTTTATTCTATCCCTTCAAAATTTTTCTTCTGTCTACTATATTTGAAAGTGATGTCACTTACGCCACCCCAAAGAGGGGAAAATGTAGACATCTATAATTATGCCTAAGCAATTTAAATACTTAAATTGCACTAATTATCTCCCTTTCTCTGTAAATTGATGACATAGGGTTAAAAGACGCTCATATTCCCTCTTGTTGTCATTAATTAATTACAATACACAAATTGATTAAGCTCACCTATCTAGCTAATAGCCTAATTAATGACCTTCTGTTAATTAATCACTTCCTTTATCTAGATTAATTAATTATTATTAATTAATTAGTCTTCCCCTCCATTTAACTAGTAAATCAATGTTTAATTGATTTAATCCCCTCACAATAGCCTAAATTTCACTATTATTCTTCTAATTGGCTTCTATAAGCTTACACCTACCTATTAGTTAATCACCTCTGATTAATTAAAACACCCCCAAACTCCCATGACTTGCTAAATATGTATTAAACCCTTCTAAAAGTAAGGTTACCTTTAATAAAGAAACCTTATCCATTCCTAATCATGTTTTACCTTTATCCCACATTCATGAGGATGTGTTGAATCCTTGATCCTGTTGGGATATATATAGAGCCCTCCCACCTACCTTTTTACTTACACCTAAACTCCTTAAGAGAGCAAATGCAAAGCATATAGAAAAAATACTAAGAGCTTACACTTTTTTCTCTTGAGAGTTCATCATCTTGAAGAGTTAAGTATCTTCCTATTCTAGCCTAAAGATAATTAGGTCATATGAGAGGTGTCAAAAGGATCTTGTAGCCCACCTTTGATTAGCACCCATTCCTAGATTCTTGGAACGTTAAGGACAACTGTTTTTGATAGCCATAGAACCTACCTAGGTTCCTTCATTTATATGTTGTTAGAGAATAGAGGATATTTAGGTGCTTAACATAGTTTATTTCATAGTTTTGTATTGATAAATGGTAGTCATCTAACCCTTGATTAATTTTTATCATGATGGTCTTTATAATGTATGTTTAATTCTTGCTAATTAAGACTATTTAGGTGTTAGTCTTTGTTTACATTAGCATTAGTTTACAAACAACACTTGCACACAATATGTAAGGTCTCTTAGAAAAGTATCATGTCATTAGTTGATGGAGGAGGCTTCTTGAATTGATATTCACCACGGAAAATAGCTATAAATGTATCCTTTAAGTAGGACTCATCTATTTTGATAAGAGTAAAGATAAGATTGTGTAATGTGTCATCAGTAAGCTCCACAACATCAACCTTATCATCAGAATCTTCAATGGTGGAATCATGTTGTTAGATAGCATTGTCAAGGATATTGGTAGAGACGGATCAAATTGTAGTATTCATAAGAGCCATGATAGGTGGAAAATTAGTATTCATATAGGTAGACATCATGGGTGATAAGATATCAATAATATGAGTAGGAATAGATGGAATACATGTAGAGGTATAATAAGGATACAAAGTACTAGAATTACCAACATCATATGTATTAATTGCGATATGGAATATGATGTGAAGGAGGAATGGGAATGGCGGTGATGGGTTCTCTACAGAAAAACTTGAAGGGTTTGAGGTCAACAACAATGGTATGTTCATAGCCATCATGTAAGAATTTAACACATATATGAACTGTAGAGGGAACAACACACATTGCATGAATATAGGGTCTGCCAAGTAAGAAATTGAATTGGAAAGTGGCATCGATAATAAAAAATATAGTAGGAATAATTTTAGGCCTAACTTGGAGAGGTAGGCTCATAGTGACCATGCATATGAGAGTACTAGAATCATATCTACAAATTAATTGAGAGGATTTATTAATTAAGTCATCAAGAATTGCATTTTTTCCTGAGGAGTGATAGAGCACATATATTTATAGTATATCCATTCTCAATGAGTAGATTCTTAATACAATTTTTCCAATAGTAGCAGTGATAATAAAAGGTACAACTAGACCATCAGTAATGGAGGTAGGGATAATTTTACCACTAAAATATATATCATGCGGTAGATTTTTGATAGATTGAATTATGTGAGTAAAGGAAAGATGTGAATTATTGATTTCAATGTAGATGGAATGAAGGGCATACTCTAATGTATGAGGAAAATTGGGTGCACTACGTAAACTATCTTAAAGAGAGATTTTGGCTGTGGTATTCTTGAGGTGCTTGATGATTTCATACCCTTTAGAGGTGGTGGTACGAACTATGGAAGTAAAAGGTGGTGGGATAGAGATAGACAGAGCTATAAGAGGATGAGAGCAGTGGGTGGTGACTACATTGATGGATGGATCATACATTAGGGTAATAAAATGAGGAGGATATTGAGTTTGAACTTGCATAAAATTAGTACCAATAGTATCCATGCTAGAAACCTTAATTGGATCAAAATAAGGATATGAAGATTGAATCTGTGAATTCAAAAGAAGGAGAAATATTGTCTTGCATTATAAGAAGGTAAGTTTTGAGTGATGGGTTCACCAAATGATTTGAAGAATTTAATTTAATTTGAATTAATTGAATATATATTACAGAGTCACTTATTGAAATAAATGATAAAATATAGAAATGACATAATAAAACTACGATTTAAAATATGAAACCCTAAGCAAAGAAGAAGGAGAGAGGACTTAGTTGTTATTTGTGTAATCTAGAACTAGTTTGTATAGGGATAAGTGATGAACATGATGCAAACACCATTGACACTAGTCACTATAAAATATGGGGCTTGAGAATAATGTCGAATCGAGGCGCCTAGTGCTAGATAGAGGAACTCAAGAACTAGTGAGTTTTCATGGAGACTTGTGACTATGAAAAATATTGGAATTTCATTTTTGTTGTGTCATAACTATTCCTTGTTGATTACTTGATATTTATACTATTATTTCCAAAGGTACCTATAACTTGTAAAAGAGGTATTCACTTGTACAAGCCCACAAACCAAATTAAATTTAGAAAAAAAAGATGTAGAATGGGGATTTGGACTTACATTGATGATCACCCTCATAGTGAACTTACAAATGAGCACCACACTACATCTCAGGCTCCGTGTAATTCTTGTGATTGTGTGTAGAAATTGTGCCCTAGGATTCCCTTGTGCAAGCTGCACTTGATAGCGGGATGGATCTATAATGTATCAATGTAGTAGAATGTATGGATGGAATATAATGAACTTCCCCTTCATATGTAGTTTATGGAGAGTATGCATTCGTTTATCCCTTAAGTGGATACTATATGGATGATTTGAATTTCTTTAGGTGCCTTGTAGGTCCAATCTTAGGTGGTAATAGTAATGCTTCATGCTTGGTCCTTTATTTTGATAACACAACTATGTATTTATATGATTCCCTTGTTTGAATCTCATAATTGAAAACTAGAAGGCTGACCCATAACTAAAAAAGATGCGAAAAAGATAAAAGAGACCCAAAAGGACAGAGTAAGATAGAAAAGGGTCAGGGGCACCCAGAGGGGATATGAACATCTAGGTCCTGCTATCCTAGCTAGGCATTGGTGTCTGAAGCCATGAAATATAAAAAGGTTAAATTCAAATCGGCATGTAGGGTGTGGAAGACCAAAGAGAAATAAATAGATAAAGAAAAGATGTCAAAGATAGTTGCTAACTTCTAGTTTTTTTCTTAGGAATCATGTAAATGCTAGCATGTTTTCAGGACATAGAAATGTACCCAAGTGCATTATTTTCTGTCTACAATATTGAATTAGGGGTATATTTGGGTAGAATATATGAGGTTGGGAAGTTCCCACACTACAAAATGAGGTGACACCATGAGTGGATGTGTCCATGAACACCCATGTCGCGCCATAACAGTTGCCTCCATGAAACTCTCCAAGTTGGGAAAATAATTATTTTTCGTTGTTTCGTTAATAAAGTACATAGTCAATGCTAGGATGTGAGTGTCACATTGGTGTTTGAGATAGTTTGGAAATATCTTTATAATATTTTTCTTTTATTACAGGATGATCTCGACCCTGTGTGGGTGAATATCTTCAAAGGATTAGTGCATCAGGTTATACAGTATGAGGTTATAGGACCATCACATTTTGAGTAGAATTGGTAGTCATACTTTTGGATATCTCATATTGTGACTTCAAAGAGGAAGTTTTGTTTAAATGGAGTGGAATGTAATTCCCATTTTCTCGTGACCTTATTCGGGCTATAGTTAGGTTGATTATAATATCTTTACTCTACCTTGTTAATCATGTTTATGTTGACACATGGTGCCTAATTTATAGTAACTTGGAATTTTCCTTAACATGTGAATCTCTAATGATATTAATACTATTAATATAATATACACATATATACATTTATAGTTTTGTTCTTCTTAAAACAAACTAGAAAGTGTGTGGTATAATGAGATTGGATTATAACCTTGGTGTATTTTAATCAGTTGAGAATATAACATGAACCTTTTAGTTAAAAATAGGCACCAAATGATGGATTAATTAAGAGGGTTAAACATAATTTATACACTATAAATAACTAGGTGTTATGTGATTAAGTAAATAGTAGAAAATAGCTAGTGTTATGGAGTGCAACAATAATAAAACTGGTTGCTAGTATAAATGTTTGAAATGAGCAAAGTAATGAAGGGAATTAATTAATTACCTAAGACATTATATTTATATAAATGGAATTTTGAAAACATATTAGTGTACTTAAATTGATTTCACAAGGTGTTTAATTATGGGTGTGTGTGTCAAATTGATTCTAGTAATGAATGGTGAAATGATGATGACTCATAACATTGTTTAGAGTAATGCAATATGATTTAGGTCTATATGAATATTAACTAGAAATTTTAGAAGAAATATCACGAAAATCGGGATAAACTAAATATAATGTTGGGGAAATTGATTATAAAATTTATATATATTTAATTTGGCATTAATTGGTTGATTATTGGGAGTGTATTTACATTTTATATTGTATGATTCTGGTGTGGGCATGATGCTTCCTTTGGAGTGTGTAGGTGATGGACATGTATATTCACGAACAATAAAAAATACTAAATTGAGATGGGGGAGGCCAACAACCCAGAAATAACATGTGGCTAATGAATGTAACCCATTCAATAATTGTGTGTGTGTGGTTGTGTGTGTGTGGTGGTGTGTGTGTGTGTGTGTGTGTTGCTAATGTAAAAGTGACCTTTGTTTATTTGTTTGGTGATATTTTATTTTTGTTCTCACCTTCATGTGGAGTGCCACATAATCTTGTATTTTTTAAAACCCTTATGATTTTAATTTAATGTTTGTTCCTAGTTTGTCTTGTTTTAATTTATTGATTTTAAGTTAAAGTTTTTTTAACTCAATGTTATAATTTATTGTTTTTAAATTAAATGGTGTTTTTATTAATGGAAATCTCATTGTAAGCATTATTATAATTTTTTCCTTGAGCATGAGCATTTAGGTTGATTGTTATCTTGAAATATCAGATTTTTCCTTAAAAAGCAATTTTGCAAAGTGTGAAGGAGAGCTTTACATTGTACCACACTCCCATAATTGCACCAAAGCCCCCATACCCAATGGGTAGGTCAATTCTTGAAAGGTTAAGTTTTTCCTTTTACTTGTGGTTGGAGATATGTTAGAGATATATTGTCCTCCTCTTCACTCCATGGTTTTATTATGATTATTTTCTTTTTACTTTAGGCAGAGGAGTATATTTTGGATGATGGATATTAGGTTTACAAATAAACCTCCTTACATGGGAAATTATTTTTGAAAACGAATCTATTTTACTCTTACACATTACGGTGAAGAAAATGTGCTCTTGAAATAGAGGTCACAAGTTCAAATCGTGTAGGGGGTAGGGTATGTATGCCTCGTTTGTACAAAATTTAGTTACCTCCCGCATGTGAGTATGAGGTAGTTGCATTTTCTATAAGCCACTTGTAGACCCAAAAACAGACCACCTAACATCGTGGAATGTAAAAACCTATTATTATTATTATTATTATTAATGGGGCTTGGCTTATGTGTACCTATCCTTTTAGAGAGAACATGGGTTTCCATTATTGGATATCCTACATTTACTCCACCTCACCTTGCGTCTCAAAATCTATAAATAAGAGAGACTTGAAGAGAAAAAAGGGGGATCCATGAATTTTATTTGAAATATTTTCTTTCATGCCTTGTTTTGGGAATCTTTAGACAAGTTTTTGTAGTGCTTTACTTGTTTTGTGGAAATGGCCATCAAGAGGACAATATATCTTCAAGATATGCTTGTATTTCCTTTTTTTTCTTGTTATTTCTTGTTTGATCTATGTAATCTTGTAATGACTTTAGATCTTTCTTATTGATGGAGGAGGCTCTGGAATTGATTTCTACATGGAAAATAGTTATAAATGTACCTTGTAAGTGGACTCCATCATTTTGATGAAGATAAGATAAGATTGTGAATTATGTGTCGATCAGTAAGCTCCAAACATCAACCTTATCATCGAATCTTCAATTGGAATCAATGTTTGTGTTAAAGCATGGTCAAGGATTTGGGTATAGAGACTGATCAATTGTATTATCAATAAGACCATGTGGTTGGAAAATTAGTATTCATATAGGTAGACATCAGGGTGATAAGATATCAATAATATGAGTATTGGGATATATGAGAATACTGTAGGTATATAACGGGATACCAAAGTCCGAGAATTTACAACATCTATTATAATTTTTGGCGATATGGAATATGATGAAAATTGTTATGGGAATGCGGTAGTGAATGTGGCCGTGGTTTCTCTACACTGAAAAACTTAAGGGTTGAGGTGCAACACAATTTTTCGTATTTTCATAGCCCTCATGTAATAATTTAACACATATATGAACTGTAGAGGGAACAACACACGTGCATGTAATTAGGGTCGTGCCAAGTAAGAAATTGAATTGGAAAGTGGGCATCGAAATAAAATTATAGTAGGAAAATTTTAGGCTAACTTTTGGAGAGGTAGCTCATAGTGACCATGCAATGAGGGTACTCTTAGAATCATATCTACAAATTAATTGAGAGGATTTATTAATTAAGTCATCAAGAATTGCATTTTTTCCTGAGGAGTGATAGAGCACATATATTTATAGGATATCCATTCTCAATGAGTAGATTCTTAATAACAATTTTTCCAATAGTAGCAGTGATAATAAAAGGTACAACTAGACCATCAGTAATGGAGGTAGGGATAATTTTACCACTAAAATATATATCATGCGGTAGATTTTTGATAGATTGAATTATGTGAGTAAAGGAAAGATGTGAATTATTGATTTCAATGTAGATGGAATGAAGGGCATACTCTAATGTATGAGGAAAATTGGGTGCACTACGTAAACTATCTTAAAGAGAGATTTTGGCTGTGGTATTCTTGAGGTGCTTGATGATTTCATACCCTTTAGAGGTGGTGGTACGAACGATGGAAGTAAAAGGTGGGTGGGATAGGAGATAGACAGAGCTATAAGAGGATGAGAGCAGTGGGTGGTGACTACATTGATGGATGTGATCATATACATTATGGTAATAAAATGAGGAGGATATTGAGTTTGAACTGCATAAAATTAGTACCAATAGTATCCATGCTAGAAACCTTAATTGGATCAAAATAAGGATATGAAGATTGAATCTGTGAATTCAAAGAAGGAGAAAATATTGTCTTGCATTATAAGAAGGTAAGTTTTGAGTGATGGGTTCACCAAATGATTTAAAGAATTTAATTTAATTTGAATTAATTGAATATATATTACAAAGTCACTTATTGAAATAAATGATAAAATATAGAAATGACATAATAAAACTATGATTTAAAATATGAAACCCTAAGCAAAGAAGAAGGAGAGAGGACTTAATTGTTATTTGTGTAATCTAGAACTAGTTTGTATAGGGATAAGTGATGAACATGATGCAAACACCGTTGACACTAGTCACTGTAAAATTTGGGGCTTGAGAATAATGTCAAATCGAGGTGCCTAGTGCTGGATAGAGGAACTCGAGAACTAGTGAGTTTTCATGGAGACTCGTGACTACGAAAAATATTAGAATTTAATTTTTGTTGTGTCATAAATATTCCTTGTTGATTACTTGATATTTATACTATGATTTCCAAAGGTACCTATAACTTGTAAAAGAGGTATTCACTTGCACAAGCCCACAAACCAAATTAAATTTAAAAAAGAAGATGTAGAATGGGGATTTGGACTGACCTTGATTTATCACCCTCAGAGTGAACTTATAAATGAGCACCACACTACATCTCAAGCTCCGTGTAATTATTGTGATTGTGTGTAGAAATTGTGCCCTAGGATTCCCTTGTGCAAGCTGTACTTGATAGTGGGATGGATCTAAAATGTATCAATGTAGTAGAATGTATGGATGGAATAGAATGAACTTCCCCTTCATATGTGGTTTATGGAGACTATGCATTCGCTTATCCCTTAAGTGGATACTATATGGAGATTTGAATTTCTTTAGGTGCCTTGTAGGTCCAATTTTAGGTGGTAATAGTAATGCTTCATGCTTGGTCCTTTATTTTGATAACACAACTATGTATTTATATGATTCCCTTGTTTGAATCTCATAATTGAAAACTAGAAGGCTGACCCATAACTGAAAAATATGCGAAAAAGATAAAAGAGACCCAAAAGGAGAGAGTAAGATAGAAAAGGGTCAGGGGCGCCTAAAGGGGATATGAACATCTAGGTCCTACTATCCTAGCTAGGCATTGGTGTCTGAAGCCATGAAATATAAACAGGTTAAATTCAAATTGGCATGTAGGGTGTGGAAGACCAAAGAGAATTAAATAGATTAAAAAAAATGTCAAAGATAGTTGTTAACTTCTAGTTTTTTTTCTTAGGAATCATGTAAATGCTAACATGTTTTCAGGAGCTAGAAATGTACCCAAGTGCATGATTTTCTATCTACAATATGGAATTAGGGGTATATTTGCGTATAATATATGAGGTTGGGAAGTTCCCACACTACAGAATGAGGTGACACCATGAGTGGATGTGTCCATGAACACCCATGTCTCCCCATAACATTTGCCTCCATGAAACTCCCAAGTTGGGAAAATAATTATTTTCGTTGTTGTGTTAATAAAGTACATAGTCAATGCTAGGATGTGAGTGTCACATTGGTGTTTGAGATAGTTTGGAAATATCTTTATAATATTTTTCTTTTATTACAGGATGATCTCAACCCTGTGGTGGGTGAATATCTTCGGAGGATTAGTGCATCAGGTTATATAGTATGAGGTTATAGGACCATCACCATTTTGAGTAGAATTGGTAGTGATACTTTTGGACATCTCATATTGTGACTTCAAAGAGGAAGTTTTGTTTAAATGGAGTGGAATGTAATTCCTATTTTCTCGTGAACTTATTCGGGCTATAGTTAGGTTGATTATAGTATCTTTACTCTACCTTGTTAATCATGTTTATGTTGACACATGGTGCCTAATTTATAGTAACTTGGAATTTTCCTTAATATGTGAATCTCTAATGATATTAATACTATTAATATATATACACATATATACATTTATAGTTTTTGTTCTTCTTAAAACAAACTATAAAGTGGTGTGTATAATGAGATGGATTATAACCTTGGTGTATTTTAATTAGTTGAGAATATAACATGAACCTTTTAGTTAAAAATAGGCACCAAATGATGGATTAATTAAGAGGGTTAAAAATAATTTTAGACATCATAAATAACTAGGTGTTATGTGATTAAGTAAATAGTAGAAAATAGCTAGTGCTATGGAGTGCAAACAATAATAAAACTGGTTGCTATTATAATGTTTTGAAATGATAAAGTAATTAAGGGAATTAATTAATTAATAAGACATTATATTTATATAAATGAATTTTTGAAAACATATTAGTGTAACTTAAATTGATTTCAAGTGTTCTAATTATGGGTGTGTGTGTCAAATTTATTCGAGTAATGAATGGTGAAATGATGAATGACTCATAAGCATGTGTTTAAGTAATGCAATATGATTTAGTCTATATGAATATTTAACTAGAAATTTTAGAAGAAATATTCACGAAAATTGCGATAAACCAAATATAATTTTGGGAAATTGATTTTAAAATTTATATATATTTAATTTTGCATTAATTGGTTGATTGTTGGGAGTGTATTTACACTTTATATTGTATGATTTTTTGTGTGGGCATGATGCTTTTTTTGGAGTGTGTAGGTGATGGACATGTATATTCACGAACAATAAAAAATACTAAATTGAGATGGGGGAGGCCAACAACCTAGAAATAACATGTGCTAACGAATGTCACCCATTCAATAATGTGTGTGTGTGTGTGTGTTGCTAATGTAAAAGTGACCTCTGTTATTTGTTTGGTGATATTTTATTTTTGTTCTTACCTTAATGTGGAGAGCCACATATCCTTGTATTTTTTAACCCTTATTATTTTAATTTAATGTTTTTCCTAGTTTGTCTTGTTTTAATTAATTGATTTTAAGTTAATGTTTTTTTAACTCAATGTTATAATTTATTGTTTTTAAATTAAATGGTGTTTTCATTAATGTAAATCTCATTCTAAGCAATTATTATAATTTTTTCCTTGAGCATGAGCATTTAGGTTGATTGTTATCTTGAAATCTCGGATTTTGCCTTTAAAGCAATTTTGGGAAGTGTGAAGGAGAGCTTTACATTGTACCACACTCCCATAATTGCACCCAAGCCCATACCCAATGGGTAGGTCAATTCTTGAAAGGTTAAGTTTTTCCTTTTACTTGTGGTTGGAGATATGTTTGGAGATATATTGTCCTCCTTTTCACTCCATGGTTTTATTATGATTATTTTCTTTTGACTTTAGGTAGAGGAGCATATTTTGGATGATGGATATTAGGTTTACATATAAACCTCCTTACATGGGAATTTTTTTTTGAAACGAATCTATTTTACTCTTACACATTACGGTAAAGAAAATGTGCTCTTGAAATAGAGGTCAAAAGTTCAAATCCTGTAGGGGGTAGGGTATGTATGCCTCATTTGTACAAAATTTAGTTACCTTCCACATGTGAGTACGAGGTAGTTACATTTTCTATAAGCCACTTGTAGACCCAAAAAACAGACCACCTGACATCGTGGACTGTAAAAACCTATTATTATTATTATTATTATTAATGGGGCTTGGCTTGTGTGTACCTAACCTTTTAGAGAGAACATGGGTTTCCCTTATTAGATATCCTACGTTTACTCCACCTCACCTTGCCTCTCAAAATTCTATAAATAAGAGAGACTTGAGAGAAAAAAGGGGTTCCATGAATTTTATTTGAAATATTTTCTTTCATGCCTTTTTTTTGGGAATCTTTAGACAAGTTTTGTAGTGCTTTCTTGTTTTGTGGAAATGGCCATCAAGAGGACAATATATCTCAAGAACAAGATATGCTTGTATTTGCTTGTTTTTCTTGTTATTTCTTGTTTGATCTGTGTATCTTGTAATGCCTTTGGATGCTTTTTGGGTAGTGTTTGACCAATAGGAATGGTTTCACAAGGTGCATTAAACTATGATTATTGTTGGAGGTATAAGTATTAGGAAGATATTAGGTTTTACGTGTGATATTTTGGAGCTAAAATAATTTTGATTTATTAATTCTAGACTATCTTAGAGGGAGTATGGGATAGGCAACAAGTTTCCCTATTGGAGAAAAAAGTCTAAGAAAAATTTGGCTTGGGAGTTATAAGATTTTAGTTGTACCAAAGAGGGAATTGATGTTGTCATCTTACTTCCATCTCATTTGAGAGTTAAAAGGAGAGCATAGTTTATTTCATCCTCCATAGGGGGCATAGTTTTGCATCCCAAGTATGTTCCTTTTGTGTTTGTAACTTTTGGTTATATTTTGGATTTTTACTACTCAATGTGGGCTAAGATGTGCTATTTTTCCTTTGTTGGGGCTCGACAGTCAATGTGAAGAGAATACTTTTTGCATTAAGAAGGTTTGGAGGTGAGAATTTCCCCCATCTCTTTTTGGTCAAGAGAATGTGTTGAACCTATGAATAAATATATGTTTGGAAGACTTGATACTTGTGGAAGATATTGTGTATTATTTTCCCTTTTTTTGTAAAAAAGTGTTCTATTGTAATGATCATTGTGAACTCTTGCAATTTTTTATTCCTAATTGAATGATAAAATAACATTCATAAAAGTGTTGTTTTTAGAAGTGTATTATGATCTTTGATACTTCAGTGAAATTTAGTCAAATGGATGGATTGTAATTTTTGGAATATAGAGGAAATGATGGGTTATTATCTCTCTTATCCTCTTAAAAGGGTTATTTTCACAAATGAAAAATCTTTATATAATGATAATAAAAGGAATGATAGCATTGTGTATTTATTTGTATGCTCTGAACTAAGGTTGTATCAAAAATAGTTGCAACACTTCTCTTGGATTATAGTTTAGCATTAAAAGGTATATTTTTATAAGTTGTGTCATGTTAATAGGTGATAAACTAATTATGAACCCTTGATATGAATTTTAACTAAGGAATAACAAGTTATAAATGCGATATCTTATGGATTTATAGAACATATAAAGTATACTCGTGTATATATAATACATAGTTATTAAACATATATAGGTAATGAAATTGATGTGAATCCAGTTACAAGAGGTTGAAATTGATCAGGGGATCATTTTCAAAAGTTCCCTAACCACCCCTAAATGGTGTTAGTGCAGAAGATCATCTCGAGAGCTTTCCAACGACTGTGAGAACACGAAAAATAGACATCGAAGCTCTAGATATGTTCGGTCATAGTTCAGACATCGGGAAAGTCAAACTATGGTCAACTAGTCAATATTGGACCGAATCACACTATGACACGTGGCTTGCCAACACTCGTCGATTCGCTCGATTTGCCTATCAGGAGACGACAAGTGGATTACAGGATTACCGAGTTAATTTATTTCTAGGCCACATTGTATGGGTCAAAATTATAATTACTTGGTAAGGCCACTTTCCAAATGCCACATGTATATATTAATGTTTAAAACATTAGTATTAAACCATGTTGTTGCTAAGCACGTGGGTGGTGAAGCGGTTGTTTGGAAGGCATTAAGCCTTGCCACGTGGAAGAGGGAAATTGAAGCGGTGGTAAGGGGGCTAGGCCCATGCATGGACTGTCCCACGTGAAGAATGGAGTAGGTAAGGTTTAATAAAACCTTACCCAAATATAAAGGCCGTTAAATGTGGGATGAATACCCACTTTAGCATATAAAAACTACCCTCTTCACCCCTTAGCCACTCAATGGGGATTTTTATCCTATTTAAAATGCTAGGCGCTCCACATGGGATATTTATCCTATTATTAAAACATGAAATCCGCCCACATAGGGATTTAATCCCATTTTTCTATGTACGGGTGAGGCTAAAATAGCCTAAGGATAATATGTAATGCATATTTGTAGGGCCCTAAAAATGTATAAATAGGGTACCTAGTTCATTGTAATGGACACATTACACACAAACTTGGAGAAAAGCTCATTCCTAGAGTGTTGGAGGTGAAGTCCGAGCCAAGAGGAGAATGAGAAATTGTTGTGTGAAGACCTAAATTATTTAGGCATTGTATATTTTTTATATTATTGACCTATTATTTTTTAGGCAATAATAAATGAAATATTTGTGGCTAGGAGTTATTCAAACTACCTAGTCGGCCCATAGCGCCACACCAATTACTTGCAAATCTTGGATTGTTGACCGGAGTGCTAGCTTCACATTGTTTGCGTCGGGAAGGCCAATCACAGCCGAAGGAGATTATGCATCAAGAAGGTGGAAATCGGGTGCTATTTTTCATCCTTGTCATCCGAAGGTTTGGTGTACTGATAGGCAAGTAAAATTCCATTAGGTTTTCTTGTGAAAGTACTATTGTAACTTACAAGTTTTGACTAGTAGAACGGTTCGACCACAAACCCGGAGACGTAGGCAATTACCGAACTCCGTAATCAATCTGTGTGCAATTGTCATTTTTTTCTTGCATTATTTTAAAATTGATTACTTAAAAGGAGTAAATTATCGGCGAATATTTAAAGCCTACAAGGGTCCGAGATCAGGTAGTAATAATCTGATTATTTTCGGATTAGAAATACCTCCAAAAACACACATAAACAACTTTACAAATAAAAGCAGGAGTTTCAAAATAGCTTACTTCTCATTCTGGAATTCACACTGATCTATTACATCATTACAATCCTCCTTTTATTTCAAGACTACTCTAAAACCCTAAAATGCCAAAAAACTCTAAAATGCAAAAAAACTCAGATTGACCCCCAAAATTTTCGTGCCAAATATGCATTCATAAATTAGAGCTCACACGAAATTTGGACTTATTCTGAGAAGCACAACAAAAATTATTCAAGTTCTAAGACTTAGTCAAAAGCGGAAAAAACATTCGGAGCCAATTTTAGGCCACTAGATGAAGGAATCCAAGCTGAAAAACATGCCAAAATGGGCACAACATTGTACGTAATGTTGACCCCAGCATAGTACTCATGTATATCTACCACCCTGTAAAATTTCAGGACGATCCAATGGTCGGATCAAAAGTTATGGTCTCTGCAAATTATGCTTCCGCATCAGAAATGGATATTGGGTATTATATTACCCATTTCATTATATATATATATATATATATATATATATATATATATATATATATATATATATATATGTATTATACTTAATATTATCTCTAATATATAGTTATTATATTTAATATATAATAATAATTTATATGTGTTGTATTATATAACATATATATTATATATAAAAATAAATAAATACAAGCATTCATATACATATACATATGTGTGTTTGTGTATTTAAATGAAAGTGGTGACTCAGTGGTTGGAACCTACACATGCCACGAATTACCACCCCCCCCCCCCCCCACCCGCACATACTTGACCTTGTGGCTAATGGCCCAAAAAATCCTCTCTCTCTCTTTCTTGTGTGTGTGTGCGCGCACACGCGTGCACATGCGCATAGTTATGTGTGTGTGTGTGTAGTTATATATGTGAATATACATACATACATACATACATATATATAACATCCTTGAAAATTGTGTAGTTCCTCTTCCATATCCCAAATCAAAAACAAATTAGAGGAGTAGAAATTAAGAGAGTGATGAAGAAAATAATAAGAAAAGTAGATAAGATTAAGTCATAAGGATCAAGATTTTAGGGTTGAGATCTAATGTTATAGATTAGTTTGATCCAAGGGCTTAGAATCAACCCTACATTTACATTTGACTTATCTTCAATTAAACATAGTTGTATTATCTAAATGACTTTAATTAATCTAGTGAAACTCCAGTGTTTTTATAATAGGCCTTCTATTAAGATGAGTTATGATGTACATATAATTAAAAGGGGGATAAAATTTATAAATTAAGTATCATTAATTTCCCCATTAAAATTTGCTATGGCTAAAACGTTTAATGAAATATGCACATCTTAGAAAGTACTGATTTAATTATCATTTTTAAAAATAACGAAAATTAGGTATTCGCATAATTGTTAAAACCCTTTTATCTAAAAATCTAAAACACCAGAGTAATCTAATAGCCATTATCCTAGTTAGTAAGTATTATTTGTATTATAATAAACCATATGAGGTTAATCAGGCCTTATATCTCCCTAACAAAAGATTAGAATGTTCGGAAATAATATACAATATAAAATATAATTGTAAATATAAATCCCCTCATTCATCTGGAAATTATTTTGTAATAAGTGGATTTGACCAAAGATTTAATGAGACCACTTAATGGAACACGGGGATGAAGTCCTAACCATGTTTCCAAAATAAATTAACGCAAATTAAAATTGTAATAAATAATGAGAACCTTGTCCCATGAGACAAGTTATTACTGATTTTATCACCATTATTCTATGAACATTAATGTTTCCACAAGAGATTGATAAAAAAAATTCTATGGACCCATGACTCTTATTTAATTTTCAATAACATGTAACCCATACATCTGATAGGTTATTAGAATTTCCAATTTAATTGTGGTTCTTATCACTCATCTGTGCAGCGTGAGCAATCCTTAAAAGCGTAATCACCAATGGTGGTGTACGATGTTGCATAATATAAAATTTAATAATGTAAAATCTATAATCAATTCCCATTAATCCTTTCTAAGCTTCCATTAAAAAATCATTCATGATTTCTATTGTTCATATGTTGTAACTCGGTTGCTACATTCTTTGGGGAATCAAACTCAACTCTATAATATTATTACATATGCCTTAAATGTTCAAAATACATAAAAGATACATGGTTTTTGCCCTGGGATATAACACGAATATTTTTTTTTAGGATATTCAATATTTATAATGAGGGTATTGTTTTATATTGCAGGTGTGAGTCATTTTTAACATATCCTACAGCTTATGACATGATTCACAACAATGGTGTCTTTAGCATTTACGAAGAAAAATAATGTTCCCTTTAAAAATTCATTTTTTAATCTAACACACTTGCCTTCAATGGTTATGTTGAGAGATATCTAGTACTTGACCTAAATACTAATTACCATGTTTGTAACAATGTGGATTGAAGAGAATAATCTTTGATAAAAAAATTTACCAATTGGATGTATTTGTACAATTTGTTTTGAAAATTGGATTCACCAAATTTATAACATATCATAAAACATTTGTAAATTTTTAATATGATTTGCAATCACATACGACCATGTTTTCTAATATCTTTAAATATTGATATGGGCTTATATTATTTGAAGATGAAGATGATGGAGAATTTTGAGGCCAAAATGGTTTGTACAACGTATCAAAGTGTAACTATTTAGATAGAAGATTGTTTATATGATTTTAGGATTTCTTGATAAATTGGAAAGATTTATATGTATGATGTAGGTATGATACAAATCGCATTCTAGTTGAAATGGATAGAATTTTATTCCATAAAGGAATGGTGATCTTTACAGATATGGAGGATCTTCTATTGAAAGTAAAATCCGTGATGGATGGAATGAGATGGGAGAGTTATAAAATGGATCACAGGAATGGTCCCTTCAACCAAGAAAAATAATTGGTTGGTGTCAAGAGTTATTGCATAGGTAAGGCACAAGACAAAGGAATCTCTTAGTGATAGGGATAATGTAGACACCAAATCACACACATATTAATATTTTGTTATGTCTTCATTATGTTGTTATATGCATGAATCTTAAGTAAGAAAAATATTCACTATTGACACTATCTCTTATGTATCCATGTTCTTTGATTGTTTTTCTATTGTGATTCTCTTCCACATTTTTAATTTTTGTATTCACTTCTGGTTAGGTAGCAGGGATCCTTTTTTATATTTCATTTTACGTTTGTCTTCATTTATCCCAAGACACTAGTGCCCACTCTATACACTAGAACCCAAACTCTTACATCCATTCTAGGAGATTTTGTCCCGCTTATTTATTTTTCATATTTTGACATTTTTGGTTAGCTTTTTTACTCTTTTAATCCTTATCACGTTCTTCTAGTTATCCTTTTGTGTCACTAGCGTTGAAATTCAAACAAGAGATTCATACATATGAAAAAAATACACAATATTATTATGGTTAGAAATTATAAGGGACTATATCATCTATATGCTACCACTTCTATCACAAGGAACTACATTTTTGGGCTGAATTCACTACATAGGAATGTGAAATGTTGAATTCCATAAAACACATTTGGATCTAAGCTAGCTATATCCTAATATCTTGGTGTCATTAGCATGAGCGAAACATAATGACACTATTTCACACATAAGCACATAAAACTACATGGAGTTTAAAATGTAATGCATTGATAGGTACTAAGTTCACTCTTCAGGTGACCATCGGGGTCAATCCAACTTCAAAGATTACTTTTTTATTTCAGATATAATATGTTTTTGATTTTTTATAGATAGGTATGGTTTGTTTTTTAGGTTACTTGTGACATCAAAAACATAACAACAGAGTTAAAGAGAAAAATAATATATTGAAGCAAAGACTCTCTGACCCAAAAAAGGTAAATGCTAAATATTTGCATATATTCTAGCACCCAGATAAGACACTAGTTCCCAGGAACTCGTGTCCTCCCATGGGCCCTCCTATCCAGCATAGTCTCGATTCTCAAAACTCTTTTTCATCCCCTGTGACAACATTCTTAGTCAGATCCAACAGATACACAGTCTTGACTGTGTCCAGGTTACATAGAAAGTAGCTAAGTCATATATCTATTTCATTTTCTTAGAGTTCTACGTTATTTGAGTACTTAACATTTGTACATTGTTTTATATTATTATTTATAGAATTTACTCTAAAATATATATTTAAATTCTATTTTTATTACATCATTTGGTAAACACCACTCCTATTCGAATCCATTGCCCTTAGATCCCAAATCCTCATGACTCAAAATAGGTACTCATCTCTAAATCATGATATGACCTATATGAATTTACCACCAATACTTTCCAATACTGTTGAAGAAGATGAATTTATTAATGTCATACACCATCCCTAATATGGCACAAAAAACCTCCAACTACTCATTGACCACCAAAACTACCTTCATGTTGGTTTCTAAAACTCTAATATTTTCATAGTTTCGCTTGAGAAAATTTTTACCCAATGTTATCCCTCGTTTCCCAAATACATGCATAACCATCCATCCTCCCCTCCTTTTACTATTGCAAATGATATCATTAATATAGATTCTATGCATGATGAGGTTATTTCTTGTCAAAGCATGGATGTTAATGACTCTATAACAATATTGAAAATGTAAATAAAGATAATGATATTCATGTTATTATTCAAGTTGTATTTGAATCTAATTCTCCTACCATTCTTACTTTTGAAAATGTTTCTAATGATTGTACTAATATATCTAATACTAGCACTCCTACCACTTATTTGTATGATGATGATAATCTTGATGAAATCCTTTCTTGGAAAAATATGAGTGATAGTGAATTTTACTCTAATAATCATACTACACATGTTAATAATGATGTTTCTTCTATTAAAATTGTTGAATTTTAATCTACACCCCCTCTTGTAACTACTTCTAAATTTCCATCCAATTATACTCATGTTGACATAAATCCTACTCATAATACACCTCTCATTATGTCTCATGATTTTACACCTAACACATCTATAGAGCCTCTATGATTTAATCCTATCACACCTCCATCCCATCCTTAGACGTCCACTCCTCGTTTTCAGGTTCTTATGATCACTCAAAATTGCAAGATTCAACCCCTCAATGTGCCTCTCACTTCCCCCACAGTTGCCTAACTATATATCCTCTCTCCCATGCATGTTGCTAGTTCTTTACAAACCTAATTTCATAACCTTACCCTTGCGATCAGAGATTATTATGTGTCCATTAACAATAATTCCCTTCATAGAAATCCCACTCCTAAGAAGATTCAAAATTCCACTTTCTGCAAGGACTTCATCATGAATAATTTCTCATGTTTTGATGGCACCAAAAATCCTTATTTACGTCTAAAAAATTCCCCTTTATTGATGGCTTCTTATTCCAATGATAGATTAATACTAAAATCCTTTCATCATATCCTTGTTGATTATGATCTATAATGGTATACTCATTTTCCTTATGGATCCATTAGTACTTATTATGATATGGAGGATGTTTTTATTAGAAATTTTATTTCTAGCAATAGTCTTAAAGTTACATACGAATTCTTTCCTTCCTTGCATCAAGGAAATAATGAAATAATTTTAGATTACATTTTACACTTTAATTCTTACATGCATTAATTACTATTTCATCCTATTAATCTAGAAATATAATTTATCTTTTGTCATGGCTTAGTTCGTCCCTTAAAACAAAAGATCTTATATGATACATGGAAACCATTTACTCTTTTGTGCTATAAATGTTTTGATTTACAAAATAAATTAATTGAAAAACATGTTATAACACCACCTTATACTTATTATATTCCTTCCTTGACTAATAAGTATTCGCCTCCCCCATTTATTGACCCTCCTGCACATTCCAAACCTCCACCTCTGCAAAAGTGTATTCTTTCCCCACAAACATGTTGGTATTCACCTAGGTCTTATACATCTCCCACTCGTGAACTATTGCACTTTTCACATAATGCTAAACCACATGATGTTTTGCATACCTTACTTGATAAGTAGTTAATCCGTTTACCTTCCATGAAACATCATTCCCATCATCGGCTGCAAATCCATCATCACCACCCTATTTGTAATTTCTACAACATCAATGAACACCTTGATAATGAATTTTATGTTCTCCATGATCGACTACAACAATTAGAAGATAATGTTGTCATTAATTTGTTTTATCGCTCTTGTGAGCACTCTCACTCTCTATTTCACATAGAAAAGCCTATGCAACAGTTAACATGTCTTATTCTCCTCTTCATAAGGTCATTATCTATCCACATTTTAAGGTCATTATCCATTCACCTCCTCCACTCGCCTATGTTATGTCAAGTCATCCTCCACACCTCGGTATTGCATCTCATTGGCTTCATAAGCAACCCGTTTCCCCACATCATAATGTCACACCCCCCATCATTGGCAACATTTCATCTAATTTCTAATTTTGTACCTATACTCACAGTGCCACTATCCCATATGCTCCTGTGTTTTGTACCAGGACTCTCCACCTTTGGTAGATGATCTTTATTTTCATTTCATTTCATAATGACAAACTCTTATTCTATGGTTAATTCATGACTGCTGAGAGGAATGTATAAATGAACCTCATTCTCACACTAGGGGAACTCACTCTTCTACCCCCCTTCATCCAAACCACATGCCATTGCAAACACTAGTTTACATTTTTGTATTATATAAGTATCCATGCACTATTAGTTCATTATTTTATATTATATTATGTTCCCATTTATAAACCCCATTGCATCACATACATACATCGTTATTTATCATATGCTATATTATAGACTATTTTTCATTTACATATCTTATACACTATATTATTTAGAAATCCTTTCCACATCGTAATTAATTTAAAATCAACAACATATATCAAAAAATAAACCATTCCAACAATGCATATAGAATATAACCAATAAAATAATCAATACCAAGTACCAATAATTCTCATCACATCATACAATGTACATCAACATATATATATATATATATATATATATAGTCAAAAACATAGTTACAATATACAAGTGTTGGGGGGAAATCCCCCATGCATCAACACATCATATAACTCAAGGCTTCACCAATAACTTTATGCTAATAGTCTTGGCCTTTATAACTCTCAATCTGGCCCCGTAGTATGGAATATCCATCATTTTCTTCACATACCATCCCTGCAACTCCACATACTATGCATATATATCATGCACTAGACCTCCTCATCCACTCTATCTCTACATCAACCTTATCACGCTTGATCAAAAAAATTGTGCACGTGGTTTGCAATTTAAACACATACTCAAATTAAAGGGAATGCCCACCTACAATCATATCTACCCTCTTTAGCATCCTGCATCCCAAGAGCACATATTGGGGCATGTTCCATGTCAATGTGCATATGGAAGTATCTACAATAAATTTCCAATAGGAAACACATTTAATCACATAAAAAACATTATTTATTACATATCTTTCCATTAAATCACTATATCAATCAAACAAAAATTAACAAGTAACTCATAACGATACTTCTCTCTATTTATTGTTACATTATCTACCTTGGGGGCACCTTCCTAGCCTTCTGCTCCTCGAACTACAGGGCCACCAGCCACATCTACAACATCTAGAAATAACAACACCCATCAGTGTATTTCCCAAAATTGAATCTATGCCTGAGTGTACCCCACATCATTAACCTATATTGGCCCTACGGTCAAATCTGAATCATCTTGTCCTAGATGCACTAGTTGTGCTCCTATCAATCCTTGCCTCAACCTAGGTCACCTAAGAGTGCTAGTAGACCGACACCATATATATGGATCTCAAGGAACATCTTGAGCCATACCGAAACTAACTAGACACTCGCTCACCCTAAAACAACTTTTATATCCCTGGGAATCGATCCTCTAACCTATAGACACAAAATCATGCACTTTGGGTAATTATTTAGTCTTGATTATATATTAATATTCATATGATTCCTAATTAAGAAAAGTACTAATTAACCCATGTATTTGGCCATGTTTCATTGATTTCTATTTCCACTTTTGATCTTACACCCTTATTTTCTCAGTCTTCCATTTTATACCTCGACATTTATCATCCTAGACACTAGCCCCCAGCCAAGACGCCAGCACTAAGCACCCTCATCCCTTCTGAGAATGCCTGAGATCACTATACTTTGTTTCATACTTTTTCAGGTCTTTTCTATCCATTTGATCATCGTATCTTTTTTGTAGCCAATTTTTTTGGGCTTAATTATGAAATTCAAGAAAGGGAATAATATAAATATAAAGTTATGTCATCATAAAAAGGGACCAAGCAATAAGCATTCGCTATCACCACCTAAGGTTACATCCATCAAGATTCTAAGAGCTCCATTACATCTATCTAACACCATATAAGGGAGACAAGGAATGGTAATTTTGCATACACTTCAGAGGAGGTAAATTCATTCTATTCCATGCAAACATCTATAAAATTTCTTTACATCTAGATACTTGTTCGTTATCAAGTGCTACACATACAAGAGCCACCTAGGGAAAAATTCCACAAATAAACATAGAACTACATTGGGTATGAGATGTAGTGTACCACTCAATCATAATTTCACCATTGTGATAGATGAGGGAAATTTGACCCCTCATTCTCCATCTTTATTTTTAGGATTTGATGTCTCTTTGAGGGTTTTGCAAGTCATTATTTTATTGTAGGTTTCTAGTGACTTCGGTGATCATTGTGTGACCTCGTAGTGACCAAAGGTGAACACCAGTGAATACCTTGCGACCAATCAAAGGAGGTTTCTTTATCATTTCCATAGATATAAGTGTCCAGAAATAGGTCTAGGGAAACCACAGGTGCCCCTATTTCTCTCCAGGTGCCCCAGTCCAAGAATATCGTTAGCTCACACTCTTTTCTTAGGCTTTGTGTGATGCTTCTCCCTCTCTTTTCATCTGGTCAAGATTTCGTCATAATCCAGGGATAATTTTGAATCATCTAAGCATCTTCTTACCCTCTTTACAACTACAATTTCACATTTTATTTCTTAGTTTTCTTGGGTAAATTCACGTACTTAATTATTCGTTTATTTACTACTACAATAAAAATCAGATTAGGAATATATTTCCATATTTAGCTTACTCATTTTGGTGAACCCCACTCATGATTAGTATTTTGGATCCTTCTTTGGTATATCATCTTCTCTATCATGGGTCTAAAAATTCCTTAAACTTATTTGTGTGATTTAATTCAAATGCATCTCAGTTGCCAGTTCATTCTAAAACAAGTCCTAGACATCGTGTATCTCCATAGTGATATGTTGCCTCATAAAGTGAGTGTTATTTTGGATTTTCTATATGAAGACCCTAGTATTTTTCATCCTTCATCTAATCAATCTATGCTGGACTCAATTCAAGCTTTAAATTATTTATTTCAAGACAAATTTTAGGCTATGAAATCCATGATTACATCTATAAAATATGAACTTCAACACCTTAAGAACACTTCTGAGGCTCATATTTTTTCTCCTTCTACATCTCATATTAATGTTATGTCTTCTAAATGTGCTCATATCAGTGAGCCTCAAGTGTTTCCATTACTAAAGACTATCATGCTTAATCAAAATTCTATGAAAAATGACATTATTACTGATCTCCTTATTCATCAATTGATCACTTTACCATCTACAAAAGGCTATCCTTCTTACCGAATTGAAAAATATCAAGGTAATCCATATTGAAAGTATCATTAAACCAATGGAAATAATGAAACTGAATGTTGTGCTTTATGAAAAATAATCAATCACCTTGAGCATCAAGGATTTATCTCATTTGCTGCACAACATTCTGTTGCATGCCCATCTACAATTGTTACATCCCAATGGGTTCCTAAATCTGATTCGTCTATGTCTAATGAACATCATGCCATTACCTCTCATGTTTCTTCTATGGAAAATCAAATTCTACCTAAACAACATCCATTAAAAATCATTCCAATGCCTTCTTGTACTAAGCCATCTATAGTATTACCGATTCAAACTAAGAAACCTCCTCTAAAGATTAATACCGCTCCTCCAGCTCTAGAGTCATCTACGGTAAATAAACAACCACTTGCTACAAAATCCCACCAAAAATTACTTAACCTCTTTTTACTTCCACCACTCAAGGATCCTACAACATCACCATTGCAACGTCCCATCATTTTTGTTAAAGAAACTACTCCTTACATTGATACACTTAGTGTCTTTGACTAGATATCCATCGCTTACATACTTGGGGGGAATCATAGCTTCTCCCCCTTGAATTACTATCAATTTTTTGTCTCATCTCATACACTTGATACTTCGGGATTTATGACTAATGTTCTCTAAGCATTATTACAAACCTGTTGATACATTTATATCGTCATTTCTAGATGATACACTCATGTTCTTGTGGTTATTACATGATTGTTGAGGGATCTATTACAATAAGAATTTGTTTCATCTACCCATTATATATATATATATATCTATTACATACTCATTCATACATGCATACACTTATCACCATCTATTTACGCATACAATACACTCTCTCATCAGTGGTCGAAAAACATCATTCATAAAATAAATATTAGGAAATAATGGATAAAATGTGTGGAACAATCCCTCAAAGAATCACAATAGTAGAAAATAATATGCAAAAAATATTACATATCTAAAATAAAAGTGCAGAATAAAAATAACGAAACAGAAAGAGACAATATTTAACATGGTTCACCCAATTTAGGCTAGGTCCACCAAGAATCACTTTCTCATTATTTTATTACAAGCCATCATTCTATCAATAAAGTACCCATATTTGTCTGGAGCTATGCTTGATTAACTCTACAGAATTCACACCTGAATTTAGACACATATGCAATGTTACATAAATCCTACCACATGCACAAAACAAAACAAATAGGCAATTGCTTAAGTAGTTTTACAATACTGTGGGTACCAAAAGCATGGGAAAAAATTGTCACATAAACCTATAGGTATAAATCCCCGACCATATCATAAGATCATGTTTCCTGAAAATAGGCTCCACAACACAACAATAACACACTCATCACCATACAACTAGGGAGCATCATACTTCCTCCCCTCCTCTTGTTGCATCATCAACTACCTTCCCTCTTAAACGCATCGCATCTAGTATTTTAGATTCATCATAAAAATCTTGATACATTTTCATCGTTATTCCCTAATGATGCACTATCGTACTTTGGTTCACATTTGATAATTGAGGGCATACTATATACATGAACCTCACACACCACACACTACACAATATCCTACATAGTATGCCTTACATATTATACATTACACACTCCACATTTCACATTTCACGCATTCATCTCTACATATAATTGTACTTTACACATTTACGATAAAACATTTTTCACACATTCTATACAACCAACACACTTGCATCACATTCACCCTTGTAATACACTCTTTTCATGCCTATCTATCAATACAATCTCAAAACCATGAAAAAAACATATTCTTTGTGCATATTCAACATAAATTACATTCTTACTACACGATTAGTTCTTTCACAACATACCCCTCTTACATCACATGACACATCTTTCTTGTGCCTAATCAACACACAAAAATTACATTATCTACATATCAACAACACATCTTTTTCAAGACACAACCATTGCACACTCACTGTGCCCACAAATTTTTGTTATCAAAAATATTTAATATAGCTTGACTAATGGCAACATAGTCATGACATCGTTCTCTAATATGCAAACCAACATATTACACACTTTACACAACATGCGTTATAGACATTCAACATCCTCTTATCGTAGAATCACTACACTTATGCACGATGCACTCACTATCCTATAACGCACTATAGTTCCAAGGTCTATACTCGACTTCTAAGGGTCTATATCTCAAATGGACCTCACCAAAATCTCGTGTTTAATCACTCACTCACATGATTACTCTCTACACTTTATGCTTTAATAATCAAATATTTTTCATACACAAAATCAAACCATTTTTTGATGATGCACTCTTATTTATAGTTCATTATTTATTGTTGAGGGGGTATGTTGAAATGAACCTCATCACATGCATACACATCCACTCAGGGGGGACATGGATTGTATCATTCACACTGCATTCCATTCTAACACCTCCACATCATACTACATATCTCTCTCGTACTTAATATTACTTACATTTACTTATTACATGTACAGACTTTCTTACACATGTTAGATAGATATCTTATATGTCATTATATTTATCATAAACACATGTACATTCAATTCCTTTTCTAGTTGTGATCACAAATTATACAGATCGATTACACGTAGCATGGATGTTTGGAACAATACCTATTACTAGTCCCACAACGGCTCCTAGGGGCATCCACTTTCATACAATACAAGTTCTATTGTTTCATTTGGTTTTACAACACATTATTATCATTTTATACACTTTTTGACATATGTTTTAGCTGTCTAACATGCTAAAGGGTGTTTCATGTGTAGTATTTTATTTGTAGGTCTGTTTTCTACCATGGTTTTCTATTGCATTTCTTTTTATTCTCTACCTATTACTGTCAATTTTTTTCATTGTTGGCAGGCTTTTCCCTATGTCTTGTGTGCACACTTATATGCTTTTGGCCTAGTCATCCTTGATTATCTTTCAACATTTTTCAAGTTCTATATTGTCTTCTTGTGTCTTATCTTACACATTGTATGCTTAGCTTAACTTTTGTCTTATACATGTGTGTTGTATTTTCTTGTACTAAAATTTTTCACTTAGACACTTTTTTTTACGTTTTCTTTGGTTTCAACTAAGCATATTCACTTATCCATCCAGGGCACAGTTGTAGCACAATTGTTGGTCCTCCTTTAGCAACATCACATGTACCCTGAATAAGGGGGCAATTATGTGGTTGAATCAACCACCCCATACAGAATTATATATTCATTACACAACACAACAAAATACTAGTACAACACAATCATCAGTATTAAACAAGGCTCAGAATCAAACTCGGGTCCTTAAATTGGCACACACACAAGCTCCCAAACCAAGATAGTAGCACTTGGGTGCCCCTAACCCTTCCTAGATGCCTTTAACTAGGGGGATATTACACAACACTTAGAAGTTCAACATAGTCTATAAAACTCCAAACAATGGATTTTATAGGGCACATAGTCCTTATCACTCAACATGCATACAACACAAAAAACTTTTTATTTTCACTTTGGAATTAATTGTTCAATTTTTACACACCATCTGCAATGTTTTTCTAAATTACAGGAAGAAATTAAAGGATGGAGGATAACACCAAACTTTTCTTTTGACACTTCTTCCATGACATGGCGTGATATCTCCTAAAAAACACGTAGTCGAGGAAAATGGCGCGAGATCACCTGAAAAATGTGTTCATCTACAACATCTTTAGGATCCTTTCTACACCCTTTTACTCACCACATATCACCATCACATGTTCCTTTTTCATTTTCATATTTTACATATATTACTTACATAATTTTTACACATTTTCGATCATATACAAGCATATTTGAATAATTTTTCATTATTCTATTTTGGAGGTCTATCCTTATGGGAAGTGGGAGTCACATAACATCAAAACCACCAATCACATTAACATCTACATTGAAAACTAGCACATCATCACAACTACACGTGTTTTATCCCTAGGGTCACTTTCATCATCACTTTTTATACTTTCTCCTCCTTAGCATCCACACTTCATTTTTTTTATCGCTCCACGCTATGTGTCATCCTTGATAATTCTCTCATTAGTGATATTCATGGTTATTAGGTATGCATATCTTATCTAATTTATATTATCAAGATTTCACTCAACAACATAAAGCGGAGGAAAATGTAGACACAAAATTACGCACTTTGGACTATTTAGTCTTGATTGTATACTACTATTCATATGATTCCTAAGTAAGAAAAATACTAATCAACCCATGTCTTTGGCTACCATTATTTACCTTTTTTTGCCACTTTTGGTCTTGCACACTTACCTGCTCAATATTCCTTTTTATACCTCAAAATTTATCATCTTGGACACCAGTGCCCAACTAGAACAACAACGCCAAATTCCCTCATCCGCTCTAGGAACCCTTGACCTCAGTATACTTTATTCACAATATTCGGGTCCTTTCTAGCTATTTGAGCATATTATATTTTTTGTAACCAGACTATTCAGTGTTAATTATGAAATTCAAGCAAGGGAATCATATATATATATATATATATATATATATATATATATATATATATATATAAAGTTATGTGATTATAATAAAGGAAAAACACTAAGCATTAGTTATCACCACCTAAGGTATCATCCATCAAGCATATAAGAGATCAATTGCATCCATTTAGCATCATCGAAGGAAAAAAAGGGCTAGTTATTTTGTGTACACTTTAAAGGAAGGAAGTTCATTCTATTCCATGCCAACATCTATTACGTTTCTTTACATCTAGCTACCTGTTCGATATCAAGTGTGACATACACAAGAGCTACCTAGGGTACAATTCAACACACATACACATAGAAATACAGTGGATCTGAGATGTGGTGCAATGATAAGCCATAATTTTACCATTGTGATAGTTGAGGACATTTCGACCCCTCATTCTGCATCTTTATTTTTTAGGATACGATGTCTCTTTGATGGTTTTGTGGGTCATTATTTCATTCCACGTTTCCAGCAACTTTGGTGATCATTATGTGACATCATAATGACCAAAGGATAATAAAAACGAATACCTCACAACCACAAATGAGGTTTCTTGATAATTTTCCCAGAAATTGGAGCCTAGAAATAGGTCTAAGGCATCCATAGGCACCCCTATCCAGGAAGATTTATAGCTCACACATTATTCTGAGTCTCTGTGTGACATTGCTTTCTCTTTTTTCATTTGGCTAGCAATTTGGCATAATCTAGGGATTACTGCAAATAAACTAAGGATATTTTTACCCTCTTGAAAACTATGGTTTCACATTTTATTGCTTAGTTTTCTTTTGTTAATTTCTATACTGAATTATCAATTTTTTAACTGCTACAATAGCAATTAGATTAGGCATATATTTACATATTTAAATTAATCATAACCACATGGTGCATCAAAATCACCATGGCTCCACATTGTCCTCTACCCATCTACCATAGTATCTATACAGTCTCCATATAATAGCCCCAGGGCCCATTCGATCTATCATCAACTTATACATAGTCCCCATCCTCCTGTTATGGGTACCCACCCACCTCTCCGTAAATATATCTCGTCATGCCCAATTGTCCCATGGCCCATTAAGTGTCCTCAATATAGCAATATTCTCATATGCCCATACATGTATCAAAATCGTACCACTTTATCCACCTCCATGATCCTCATGAGTAAACATGTATAAGTATTTTTATAACTAGACCAACACACACCGTGCCCATGCAAATTTGGTACCATTCAACTCTATGTTGAAAAAAAAATGCATTCGGTACAAAATCCTAACTCCTCTTCCCTCTACAACCACCATGAAGCTAATACCACTACAATAAATTTATGCAATTGTGTAACCTCTTATCTCATAATGACATATAAGCCAATATGGGTATTGAATTGTACTTAAAACTTTGTGAAATATTGCTGTGTCACCCTCATCTAGCTATGAGAATCCACAATGGTCATGATCTATACTCTATCTCAAAAAATAGGGAGCCATAATATCCTATATACATCTTATAAAAGCACCATCATCTCACTTGTTGGCAACTAGAATGTACATGTATCCATGAACTATCTCTCACACAATACAGTAAATAAAGGAATATTATGGGATATCTCCCCTAAATGCATGATGTGTTGCAGGATTTCACGGTCCAATATATCCCACTCTACATCATATAACCCCAAACCAAGTAGTGTACTCAAGTGATGGCCTCAACCGAAACTTCCTAGAGTGTATATCTCTCAACACAATACTAAAAATATCCAAATCATACTATAAACACATTGTACATACTAGAAAATCAGTTCATAACAACATCAAATTCATGAAAATAAATTCATTTCACACTATGGTGCTAAAATCTTGCCCCTTGACACTAGTTCCTAGGAGTTGGGCACTAGCACCAAGACATAGGTCACTAACATCAAAAATTGGGTGATAGTTTCCTAAAGGACATAAACACCATGTCTACTTCTATTCTAGTGAGAAACACCAAAAACTACAAAAAATCAAATTACTTAAAACTTAAAAAACAATTGATTTTTTTTCCAAAAACAATCACACATAATATCTCCTCAGTCACCTGCGAAGCCACATGCACTGGTAATCACTTGAGATCTCATCAAACTAATCAATATAATACTTGACATCTTCACATCTCAGAGCTCTAATCTCAGGCACTCTCGATACAAAAAAAAAGTACTATTAACTATTCCATATTACTATTTATATTCATTCCAATTTATGATATACTATAGTTATTATCCACCACTATTCATATAATAATACACGACACATGGTTTTGCTCATATCTTGAGCCCCATTACTTTGTTTTTATCCCCATTTATGTCATATAGAACATGTTTTCCTCTAGCACCATAATATAAAATTTTCATCATTCCATACTCACATGTGGAACTTGTACTAAGTGATATATACACACTCTTTGTTTTATAATACTATCTCTCCAATGTTATCCCTCATTTACTACTATAGCCTTTCTTTTGGCTCAGTGTTCATTTCTCCACCCTTCATCCTTTTGTTGAAAGGGGGGCATACAATCAAGATTATCCTATAATTCCTCTAAATATAAAACATGATCAACCAAAATTGCAATCACAAATTTCTATAACTTCTTTCAAACATAGTTATAATTATTTTCTGTGAATAGTTAGTACTTGCTAATATTTTAAATCTATCCCACCAAATGAGCTAATATGGGGGAAAAGTAAAATTTCTCCATGAGTAAATTTCTATATACATCTTATGCAGTCAATTACTATCACTCAAATCAATCAACCAATAAAATATTCACAGTTACTATCACTCCTAGATGACCTAACTTGGGATTCAAATTGCATTACCATCACTTTCAGATGACCTGACTTGGAAGCCATCTAGAACTATTCGAATAGGAACACCTATTACCATAGGAGTAGAGGAAATGAGATATCATTTCCTTTCATATACTGCTCCTATGTTGGTTCTTCAATTAGAACTAAATGAAACTAATCAGAACTAAACATGGAACAAAATTTGGTCTTTATCTGTCTTTAACAATAGGACCTTTTGGGGATGCCAACATGTAAGGAGGAAAAAACAATCCTCTCTCCCCTAAAATTTTCCTCTAGCAGACAGGATGCCCAAATCCTTATATTATTTACAAATCAGGATGGGAATTAATCACTCCTTACCCATCTCTATCAACTTTTAAAAATAATACAACATCACCAATGACATTACAAATAATTTTGCAAGTACCTCCTTACAACTATTGATACCTCATCTTATGCCACATGGATCAAAATCTTGATCCATGATTTTCCACGCTACAAGTCTCTACATTCTACATGCATTCTACATCATGGCTTCTCCAAAATTTATATGTGTATGTTCCTTACTTCCTTTACACTACTTGAATTTCATTAAATAAGGATAAAGGGGGCAAATGTAGACACAAAATTACCCACATATTACTATTTTGCTATGTTTTTATATGGATGAATCTTAAGTAGGAAAATTATTCATCGGTGACACTATCTCTTGTCTATCCATGTTCTTTGATTTTTTCTATTGTGACCCTCTTACAAATTTGTCACTTTTGTATCCACTGCTGGTTAGGTCATGAGATCCCTGTCTCTCTGTCTTTTCATTTTTTTCTTCATTTATCCCAAGACACCAATGTCCACTCTAGACACTAATTCCTAGGCACTTGAGTCTATTTTGGGAACTGCTGTTCCACCTAATTATTTATCTCATTTTGAAATTTTTTGTTATACTTTATACTCTTCTTATCCTTATCCATTTTTCATAGTCATAATTTTGTGTCACTAGTGTTGAAATTCAAAACAATATTCACTCACACACACACACACACACACACACACACACACACACACACACACACACACACACACACACACACACACACACACACACACACACACACACACAACATACACACTATTATTTTGGTTGACAATTCTAAGGGACTAGCTAATCTACATACTGCCAAGTTACTATCATAAGGGACTACATTTATGGGTTGCATACACTCCATAAGAAGGGGAAGTGTTGAATTTCATATCGAACATTTATATCTAAGATATATATAGCCCACTATCTTGGCGTGGTTGGTGCGAGGGAACTGTAAAGACACTATTTCACACACAAGCACACAAAACTACATGGAGTCTGAAATTTAATGCAGCGCTCGGAACTAAGTTTACTCATCGGGGTGACCGTTGGGATTATTCTGAATTCACATATTGCATTTTTATTCTAGATCTAATGTGTTTGTGAGCTTTTGTAGATAACTAGGGTTTGTTTTGTAGATTACATGTGACATCAAAATGCTAAAGGAATAGTTGAAGTGACAAAGAATATATTGGAACGAAGACCCTCAGACCCTGAAAAATTCATATCATGAATAGTTGTTTAGATCCTATTGCCTAGATCAGACACTAGCACCCAGGTTCTTTTGTCCTCCCTTGGACGCTCCTGTTGAGCACAATCCCGAGTCCCAGAACTCTTTGTCAGCTCCTGTGACATCATTACTAGTAAGATCCAGTAGATATACAATACCAACTATTTCTAAGTTGTGCAAAAACAAGATAAGTCATTTGTCCCTCTCATTTTCTTAGAGTTCTACACGATTTGAGTGATTAACATTTGTACAATGTTGTATATCATCATTTGTATATTAATAGTTACAAAAGTTAATGTGAAATATAGATTTAAATTTCATTAATATTAAATCGGATAACAAAAATGATTTTAATGGACTTATGAGTTTTGGATGTTCTTAAGGACAAGGGAAATGACAATCAGTTACTCTTTATTATATGATTTTGTACTATTTTAACATTAGCTGGAAGGGGCAAATTTTATTAATTTTTTTTACGATGGGTTTTAGTCATTATTGGTCAGATTTCATTTTCATTCTTTGGAAAATTATAAAATATGGAACTTGGGAGTATCTTTTTTTCAAATTTTCTTCCCACAGTTAGAAGTCACTTTGTACTCTTGCTAACCCTTTTCACAAATATTACTGCAACTATACATCTACACTCATTGGAGATGATGCATATTTCTATGGGAAGAGATATGTACTTGGATTCTTCAAGATTTAAGAGTGTCCCATTAGCTCATCTTCATTCTTACATTTTTAAAGAATATAAATTAACATTCAATAAAATAAAAATATCCCATATGTTTATGTTTTTTATTGCATGTGATTGTGTATGCAAGGATGTGAATGTTTTATAGAATATTCCCTTTTTCATGCCAAAAATTGTGACCCTCAATTATGATTGAGGATTTTTTTAACATTTAGTACGAAACACTTACTTGTAATTATTTTTCTTACAAGCCAACATACCAATATCACTTACATCAAAAACACCATTGACATGGTTCATGCTTCAATTCACATACATGGTGTAAATTTAATTGTTTTCTTATCATTTTCTTAGTGGAACATTGATATTGGTTTTTTTTGTTTCAACTTGTTGGAAAACATTATTTTCGAACATGTTAAAAAACAAAGTGGGTTTTTAAAAAATTTGAGAAATAATCTGTGTATTTCAAAAACATGAAACACACTCTATTTTTGAACATGTTGAAAAACACACTATATTATTCAACATGTTGAAAAACACACTTTGTTATTCAACATGTTGAAAGACACGCGGAATATTTCAATATTTTGAAAAACATAGTGTCTAAAAAAAAAATATCGATGCCAACTGGGATGATGGGAACAAGGTGGAGAGATATAAAGATGGAACCAATTTCCCACCAAAAGAAGACAAATTGTTGGAGTGTTTTTGATGTCTTTAAATTTTACAAATATTACTTATGGGCACATTTATTCCAATGTTTATTTTCTTTTTCTTCATTTATTAATTTTTCGTTTAGTTTTTAGGATCGTGATGTTTTGGTATGTTAACAAAGATATGTAATGTTCTAATTGTGGGTTTGTTATTTTCTGTTTTGGTCCTAATATGTATTTCACTGTGAATTCTTCACAGAGAAACCATTAGATTTCACCGAAGTCGAATGAAAAACACGGTAAAAATGTTAAGCTAATCAAGGTAGAGAATAGAGTGAAGAAACGGTCTACCTACAATTGCCTAATTTCTCCCATGTGTCACAATTCCTTCTACTGTTGTCTCCCCTTCCATCTTTCTATTTATCTTTATCTTTCTCCTTCCTTTTGAGAAAATTCCTCATGTTGTTTCTCTTTTTCTTTTTGTCTCCTCTTTCTATGTATCCAGAACAATTCGTGGAAGAATTCCTATAACAGTCATCCAATGTTTACAAGGACCGTCATTTTTGGCTAAGGACAAAGGAGGCATCCAGTTTTAGAGCAAGGGCATCTTGACTTAGGAAAAAATAAATTAAATAAAAGTAGGAATCTTACACACTATGATGAGAGAGAAGGAAGAAATTAGGAAATCCTGATTGTACAAAACATCAATTAAATTAAGAAGTTGTGAAATATGAAGAACACATAGAATAAATGGAAAGATATAAATCTTCCTACACTATTTGGGAAAAATCAGGATCCATTTCCAAATACAATCAAGGGAAAAGAAGAGTAAGGATCATGTTGGTGGTCGTAGATCATGGACCCAACAATAAGCATGAGTCCGATTGGACCACTATCCTAACAAACCACACTATTTTCATGCCACTCATATTTACTACTCCGGCTACAACACCCACACTATTTTCATGCCACCCATATAAGTTTAAAGATGTTGATGAGATTTATTTAACACCCATAGGATATAGAATGGTCAGCATGCCAATATGATGAAGGATGACAAGTAACAATTAGCGTCTAAAGTGGAAAATGTCAAATTTCAAGAAACATCTATATCTGGGTGAGCACTACGATGATATTTTAGAATATGGTTCATATGTTTCAAGCTTGTTTTATGAGGACATGTATGCACGATGACACATTCTATTGGGATAATAGACGTCACGAATGTGGGATATTCCCACCAAACCAAGCATGGTTTATGTGGAGTTTGGCTATGTGGGAAGCCTTATTAAAAGACACTAATGGTTATGTTCCCACGTGAACATATGGCTAATTCTTATTAATAGGCTAAAATGTGGGATATGCTTAAAGTCATTCTTAAAGGGTTTAACTATTTTAAACGATTAATTTAATTAAATCCCATGTATGAGTTAAATTAGCCTATTTTAGCTATTTTAGAGGGATTTAATTATATTCCTATGATTTTTAGTAAAACAATTTTAAAGGTGCCTAAAGTTTATTTAAGTCTATTAACGCTTATATTTGTATGTCTGTAAACTAGCAAAAGCATTCATAGGTGCTTGTGATAAGCCGATAGGTATATACAAAGATTTATAAGAAGTATTACACTGGGAATAATTGTACTTTATATGAACTTTATTAAATCAAAATCAAAATTCAGTCTCATTGTAAATAATTAGTAGTAGCTACTATGGATTTATTCATTCATATGCGAGAATGAATTTGCATGTAGAAAAATAATTATTTATTCATATCAACATCATTCTTGAGTGCTCATTGTTGTAGACCCAGCCACGAAGGCAAGATCAAGACTGGTCTATGCTCGGATGTGCATCAATGTGCCTCTAGGCACTAAGGTGCCAAATAGAATTTCCTTGAACATCCCAAACCACAAATGTGAACAAAGCATTGTTTTGGAGAAGTCACAGATTATCAATGAAAAATGTAGGAAAGTCAGTTATGATGCCTCTTTGTCTTGCCGAGGTACTCAGTCTACTCTGATTGCATATATAAGTCTTTGGAAGTCCAGTCTAATTTATGCATTTACTTAAAAAATTTCAATGTCTTATGAACTAAAATTTTTGCGCATATCATGCAATTATCGACAAGTCCACATCTCTTGGAAGAATTTATTTCAAGATATTTAAAGGCTTGCCAAAGACACCATTTTTTACATATCCGACAATCATCAAATTCTATGAGATTAAATTTAATCTAGGTTATTTGCCACATGTTTTATGCATATAAGTCTCTGGAATTCCAGTCTAATTGTTGAATGGATGTTACGGAATATGTACTCTCACCAACATTCGCAACATCATACACCACAAATACCACCCTTGGTTGATTTCCTTTCATTACATCCTAATGTTTCCTTATCTTGGACATGCCCCTTAATTACAATTGGTTTTATTTAACAAAAATTATAGAGAACTAAAAGAGCATTGAAAATAAATATTTTGATCTATTTCAATACAATTATCAAACACTAAGTTGTCACATGCATGCTCTTGTAAGATATTTCTTTGAAAACCCATGAATTTGATTTTCTATTTAATATATGCTATCATTCATCTTTGAAATTTGGGCTTCTACTAAAATGACATATTAATAACTTAAAGATTCCATCCAATAATTAACGATATATTGTGTGTCCTTTTTAATTTTTTTTTTTTACCAATAATGTATAATATATGCATTTTAGAAATTCATTCAAAGCAAATGGGATGTGTGATACAGCACAATACATTATGAATATTGTATGTTTTAATGTTCTTTCATGGTTATTAAAAATATTATAGGAAGAAAATATTAAATGGATTGTGTTGAAACATGAGGGCACCTTTGGTACGGGGTAAGAAGAAATTCACTTAATTCTACATTGACAATGCAAATTTCCTATTTACAACATTGAGACCACCTCTTTGATATCAAACGATGAAACTTGGATCAAAGTTTTCATACATTAATTATATTTTATAAAAAAATAATACTATTATAATTATTTGTACAATGGTGAATTAAGGGCCATGATTATGTTTGAGTTTGAAGCCGTAGGGCACATCTAAATGTAAGTGAGTCAGTTTCAAAGATGAATTTTTGTGGGGGAAGGAATCCCTCCTATGCAAATTTTAATCTTTTGGGAAAATATGTAGATGTTGTATATCAAATTCAATATATATGTGGAAGTGAAAAACTTAACAAAAATAATAATTAAAAGGTAGTTAGATACTCAATTTTAAAGTAATATAAATATTAGGAAAAAAAAAAAAAGAGAGAGATAAAAAGTTAAAATCTAGGCAAGGATAAAAATTGCATGTGGCATTTTCCATGCCCTCGGCATATCTTATATGCCAAATACACCTCAATAAACTTTACTATAAATAAAAAACATTTCCCCTAATCCAAATTTATAATAAAATGAATTAAATTTTCATGATTTAAGGCATTAAATAGAATACTTTATTATTAGAATTAACAGTAAAATCCACTATGATGTAGTATAGCACATGACCTTCTATGGATAATTCAGTGTCTTGTCCATATAAAAATATTTTTTTGCTGGTTGAAATGTTTTCTTACTTGACTTGCAGTTTTTGAATGTTTGGGATATGCCCTAGCATAAATATTTGTACTTGGATGAATCTTACAATTTCTTCAAAAACAAAAAAAGTATTTCATGCACAAAATACTAATTTCAGTGATTTAATTGTGGAATGAAATGCTTCAATTGAAAATTTATCATATATAAAACAATTGATTCTATAGTTAAAATGTGGCCTCCATGTAGTTTATTTAAAGATTCACCTATTTTTTCTTAAACACCCTTCATATTTTTGGTATTGTTAAAATAATTCATCAAATCTTTGGAAACAATTGAACTTGTAAAAGGATGGATAGATTTATGCATTTACCTAAGACCTTCCACCTTGACAAGATCTATTGAGAAAAACTTCAAAAACTGAAGGAAATGAACTAAACCATTGTTCTTATATTTATTCCATGGCTAATATTAGGCTCAATATAAATCAACAATCAAGGAAATATGACAATATGAAATTTGTTCTTACTTTGAAACCCCAATATGAAACATGAAGAATTTCCAAAGATAACAGTTAAAACATTTAGTATTTCAGCCATTCATGAAAGAGACGAACATAAAGAAAATAGACCCTGATATGTTACTTGTAATTTCATCATAAATTTTGCATGCAGTAATTTTGTCAAATAATGGACAGACCTCACTGGTCATATGGCACTGGATTTGTAAGAAATCAACATAAAAATAGGATCCACACACACCTTTTCCCTCTTCAACCACAGACTCCCCTATACAAACACACGTAAAGATACTTCTGTTATTACGCACAAACCCTTTCCCAGGATGATGACAACATGCCTTTACGAAAGTTATAACTGCGGGCATATTTAACATGCCCAATACAAATATCATTAGAGTCATGGGATCCCCTATACCCTTGAAGATTAAGACTCGGCTTACCATTGAAAATTTGCAGAGGTATTTGCTGTGTGATCAACATCCCATGTTATTTGAGTGATCTCCCACTTCAAAGATGTCAAGCCTCATTTTGTTATATACAAATTGATTAATCTAGATCTGTATCTTTATCTGAGGAGGGTTCAATTATTTCTGAGAGGAAACTACCACCTATGCTTTCCTGTTATCCCACTTATGTCTCCGCAAGATTTGTATCTTTCACTTTCCCTCTGCGTGAAACCGTCTCTTTATCAATACTCAGCCCAATTTTGTGTCCCTCGACTCCCGCAAAAGTTAAGCGTCACCTTTTTTTGTGACGTTGGGAAAAATGCAATATTGGAGATGAAAACACGGAGTATTGGGTTAGAAAAATAAAAAATTAAACGACTATGACAATCTAAACAACAGTTACCAAGAAACAACCAATAAATGTACCAAAAAACTTCACAATAACTGGGGAAAAAAAGAATAATTATTAATTACTAAAAATTGATTAGCATGCAACATGCGGGGGCAGTTACTTTTCTTTTATTATAGCAACATGATTATGACAACATTGTTTTTTATTTTATTTTTAAATAAAGGACGACTACCAAAAAAATTCAGTTACAAAGAAAGTTGTCTCTAAAAAGCCTATCGGCCAAAATAAAAAGGTGGCGAAAATTATGAGGATAATATATGTCAAGATGAAAATGTTGGAGAATGGGGGTTATCCGTATACGAGACATTTTTTTATAGCCGTAGGATATTATTTAAATCCTTATGGTTCAGGGGCTTTGTAGCGTATGAAAAGGCCCCTAATTCCATTTCTCAAACAGGTGATGGCATTTGATTTTCAAGCCAAATTTGAGCTTGTGAGAATTGCGAGAAGCTTATTATAAGATTGTGAAAACTTTTGTAAAAGGCATATTAAATCCATGAAAAATATTTTTTTCTCCTATTGTAAAGGTGCTAAAGAGTGATATTATAAGCATTTATGATTATCTTTTATAAAATTATTGTCGTTTCTCGTTGGAGAGCCATTTATTTGCAGTCATCCAAAGAACCATCATTATTGTATAAATGATAAAGTTGACATAGTGTAGTAGCGTCATCAACAAGTTCGAGAGTCACTATTCGACAAGACAAAGAGATGTTATTCTACCGACACTGTTGTTAGGAGTTATAGAGATCATCGTTTTAGTGACTTTATTGTGAAGGAGGCTAGAGATTTGTAGATATCGTAGTATGCTAACATTATCATCTCAAAGGAAAAAGTTTGGCTATAAAGACATTGTGTTATCATCTAAGAGAGATGGTGCACCCTTACTATTGGTAAATCTGAGGACCCTATTGTAGATCCAAGAGACATTGAGATAGATAGTGTCAAGTTCAAGCTAAGTCGATTGAATCTATTGACCATGAGTAGTTAAATAATTTTTAAAAATAATGGTATATTAATAGCGGAGATGAACATAGTAAATAAAATAATGATATTTTCTATATATTATTCCATACGCGATGGTTTACATATTTATAGGTGTTGTATCTCCTATACTATATAATAGGGGAGCTAAAATAGCACATACAGTAAAAACAAGTTGTTAAAATAAATCGTAATATATTAAAAATTAATTTACAGAAATTGTTACACCCTCACTAACCAAACAATATTATATTATCATAGACAATATAATTACTCACACTAACAAGTTTAATAACCAAAGGAGAACTAACATAATGAATTTCTAACATTCCCCTCCTTAGTGCGAACATGGTAGAAAAATAATCACACACTTAACTGCAGTATGATCACCCATGTGAAACATGTCCTACTTTATGAGTAATGATTTTGATCAAAAGAAAGGATCTCTACTTCCATGGTTTAAATAGGATTACCAAAAACCTTGATGTGAACAGGCACCAACAATTGTCCACCTTGTGTGGATTTCCGGATCCTCCCACAAACTCTTTAAGTATCCATGAACTAACTTTGGTGTTTTTTTCACCACTATGCTTGTATATCAAGGAAGTATATACGAATAAAAACTCTCTTATTAAAAAACTAAACAATATAACACATATTGGAAGGATATTTCACATTACTTCCTATAAGAATTGTAATGTTCTTAATTACAGCCACTGTTGTTGATCATTGCCACTTGATCTCGAATATAGATAACTACCACTCCCACAAGAAGATTCATTTGAATTTAGTCATTTTGGGTGCAAAATGGAAATGGAACATTGCCGTTATGTTACTCCCAGAATGTGAAATTTCCATTATCAAACTAGGAACACTGAAAAATAAAATCACATCCAACTGCATTCTACTGATCAGATCTTTCTCTCTTTGAACTTACTGCACATGATCGCAAATTCCAATTAACGTAGTAACTGAGAAATCATCTTTCAAGAAAGTATGACATTCAGAGGATCTCTACAGTCATCTTCTTTCCAATATCATTATTTTTCAAGCATCCATACTACACACCACAGTAAAAAGATGAAATGAAACACACTACACAACTAATAAGCACATACTCATACTACAAAGATGTCACCATAACTGATATGCATCCCTATCATTGGTGTCTGATGAGAGGTCGTTGATTATCCTCCAACCTTCGATTGTTCCATCCTTTAGTGAAAGGTTCCTAAATCAATAAATTTGTCTTTTAAGGATCAATGGTTATCGGGACGTTGACTTCCACCAAAAATGTGTCCATGAGGAATTTTGTTTTTTTTACGGACTTTTTACAATGACATGACTTTTGATGATAGCTCACAAATTTTACCACAACAATCTTGACTTGGACAAAAGGATTCGATTAGAAATTTAAAAAGTAATAAAATGAGATTACTTTGTAAATGAACATGACTTTGATGATCACAATACCGAAACAAAATGTTTTGACTATTTTACATGACCTGGATTCTTTTAAGGAAACTTGAGAATAATAATACAATGATATATATAATGTCAATTGATTTTTTTAAAGAAAAACTTGACATAGAAACACTTTGATTCAAACAATACTTATAAAATTACAAAATGGCTTAGCCTCTAATGACTCATATATTTTTTTATAAACACACGACCTATAAAGAGAGACATTCTACTCTTAATAACATCAATGAACCTAAAGCTTTATTCAGACTTGCTATAGTAAAATAATAAATACCCAACTACTACTAAACTGAGAAACTAAGACCCAAACATTTAAACTCAACCGACCAATAAGACATAAGTTAGATGAATCTAAATAATAACTTGATTTACCATTGCAAATAGGAGCAACCTAGACGATGGAGAAGATTTGTTGTAGATTTGCACACATAGAGGTCAGTAGGCACTTAGTAAAGAAAATGTTGCTGATCTGTGAAATGTAAATGAACATGTGGGATTCAATGTGAAAGCTCCTCAATCCTACCAAATATTGATTTCAATATAAGTTGTGTATAATTTAATGAGTTTTGGCAGTTGTAGCTTTGGAAACACACTCTCGGTTTACATGGAATGCTCAACTAGTACTTCTAAAATTGTAAGATCTTGATGAATTTATATGGTAGAATTGGATATCTAATAGTATATGCCTATACACGCTTCATTATGTACACATGAATGAATATAGGTATTGAAAATAATTTAATGGATTGCATCTCATTAAACAATATGCAGGACTTCTTCTTTTCTATAGGCTTATCAATGCATGGTGTTTTACTAAATTTTTGTAGATAATGAAAGAGATAAGGATAAAAGGGGTAAGGAGGAATACCTATTATACGCTGGTTGAAGGTTAAGTACGCACATTCTAATTTCTGATCCAAACTGATTGTGTGAGCTTCCCTTTCACTAGGAGGAACTACCTGTAAATGCAAAGCAAGACCATAAGATACAATTAATAGAAAAGGTTAGTGGATTGCCTAGCATGAGCTATATCCAGGAAGTGTGATACTTCCTTTATGGTTGTTAATCAACTGATATTCAACTCAATATAAAATAACTGATCATGCAACTAAAATATTATAGTGCTAGCGTTCTAATTTAGGTATCTCAAATTAATATAGGTGTTAATCCAATTAAATGCTTAATAATTAAACTAGTGAAGGTGGCTGGTTAGGTTATAGGCTTGGTAGGTGGTCTGAGCGTCACAGAAAGGGTTTGGGTAAGATCTGGTGCAATTTGGGTTGATTTTGGATGATTAGGAATCTTATTTGTTTAAGGAAGTTTACCAGACACAAAGATCGATGCAGGTCAGTGTTATCCAAAATTCACTCCTCGAGGTAAATTTTGATAACATGCATCAAATTCTTAAGTCCCGAGAAAGAAGATTGATTCAATGCCTAAAATCATGTTTTTGGGGCCCCTTTGGCTTCTCTTTAACTCTCCCATCCAAGGAAAAATCTGAACGAGTTAAAAAAAATTGAAAAAATGCAAAAAAATGAAGTCACAAGCTTGTTTTAATGCATTGTGGGTCTGAAGGTTACAGGTCGTACCAAGGTTCGTCGTACCAAGTTTGGGGGTCAAAATACAAAGGAATCGGCTAAGTCAGAACTTTTTGTCCCAGGCGGTCCGTGGGACATCAGGACGCACAGGACGTGCAAAACCGAAATGACTCCAGTCAGTGAAAATAAAAAAAAGTGGAAGTTTTTGCTATGGGCGGTCTAGGACAGCTAGGACAAAAGTACGTGCGGGACGTGAATTGGCCGATTTGCTGCAAGTCAGTCAATTGTGAGTGCTACAGATATTTTCATCTGGGACAGTCGGGACAAAAGTACGCGTGGGAAGTGCAAAGGTGAAATTGCTGCATAAGGAGCCAAGCTAAGCCCGAATCGGCCAATGTGAAAGAATGTGTCTAGGACAACAAGGACACACGGACTTGATTTTTCCGTAATACCTGCAAATCAAAGAGAAAAGTCAAAGTTTGACCCTAGAACTTCAAACGGCCATAACTTTTGACTCTGAGCTCTGATTTTCATAAAATTTGACTTTTTGGAACGAAAACGACGTCTAATTTTCTTAATTTTAATGAGGTTAGATATATTTAAATAAAAGAAACATATTCGGCTCCATTCAGTTAATGCTCATTCCCGTCAAATGATAGAAAAATGCCTGCCAGACCCAAAATAGCTTCTCGCACTCAGAATGCCATAAATTTTGCATTTCTCAACGAAATCACACAAAATTGGTACCGTTGGAATCGTGGCTTCCATCCTGACACATATAAATAAATAAATTATGGATTTTATGTGAAATATGTGGGTATTTTCCATAAAACGTGTCCGGGTTCATGATAGTGTTTTATTTGGTAGTTGGGAGTGCAATTAAGAGGCATGGTCATCATTCTTTGTCTACTGCAGCACCTGGAACAGTATGGGGATCCTTTTGGAAGTAAAATACAATCATTTCACTCCATTTAGTGCTTCTTACAATTGTTTGAAGGACAGATTTTGGGATTTCCATTTTTTCCCTTTCTCTCTCTTCTCTTTTTCTATAAATTCAAGTGTTGGGCTCATTGTAAAGAGATTTTTTTGGGTACCAAAGCTCTGTCAAAAGTGCTTTGTGAAGCCAATGTGCTATAGGTCCTTATAGTGGACTCCTTGCATGGTGATCCAGGCACTTATCTTGCAACAGATTGAACTGTGTATATCATGAAGCAATAAAATATATGTTTATGGATGCATCTTCCCCTGTTGTGTTTTCTTGTATTCTTCTTGCCCCTTCAATCTTGATTACAAGTGTATTGTGTCTATCTTTACGCTCTTGTAAGGATCCATTATTATTATGCATGTATGAAACATTTTTGTGAATGCACTTTTCAGATTGTGGAGAACTGTTATCACCCCTTCTACTATGGACTTTACTCCTAGTTTTCACACTTTGGAAAAATACTCTCATAGCCTCCTTTTCTGGTATATCACCACTTTAGTGTAGGATTTCATTTTATGCATTCTCTCTCATTAGTCCCTTGTAAAGTAGATTAGAATGATTACTTTACCCTGGATTAGAGTAGATTGTGGCAGGTAGTTTAGGAGCAAGAACCAACTTTCACTGGAGGTCTATCTCAAGTAGTAAGTCCCACAACTTGAAGATAATACCCATGTTATCCAATCACACCATGAGTTCAAGTATATACACTTTTGAAAACATAAGGGTGCTGTGATTCGATGATAATAGTTAGGGTGTGACTGATGAGGGTTCCAGATAACTAATATCGATTACTCTAGATAATGGTAGAATGTCAAAAGAGGGCATCTAATATCTCTCTATGTCTGCACAAAGAGTTGGGAATGTATTTGGTGAGGTTGTAGGTGGGGTATCCGGTTTGGGTGAGGTTTTGTGAGTTTCGGAGGATATCAGGGGAGGTTTAGTGAAAATTGGCAGGAGACACAGTAACCGATATCAGCTGGGTGACCAATGATGGTTAAGGTAATCGACATCGGTAGGGGTGAAATGGTGGTAATTAAATATACTTCGTTTTTGTGCTTCTCTACGATTGCACAGAGAATGGATGGAGGATGGTTAGGTTTGTAAAAAATGCTAGGAAGGTTCATGAATGCCTAAAAGTATGCTATGGATATACATGAGGTGGTGGGTTATAGGTTGGGTAGATTGGTAAAAGGTGGGATGGAGGAATGTAGGAAAGAAAAAGTAATGGTTGGTGACTGATGTCAGTTATGGTGTAACTGACGTCAATTTAGTAGGGCACGACATGATCGCTCAAGTCGATTAGGGGAGAAAAAGTAAAATTCATGGTTTAACAAATTCATTTTAAATTTTTGGAATTTACGAAAATGACAAATAGGTGGTGCTTCCATGAAAAATGACGTTGTGAAGTGTCGAGTTGATTTGGCTAGATACAAGTACGTGAGTGGTTATCGGTAGGTGGGTCCATGAGATTTAGTGGATCAAGTTGATTGGCAGAGAGATTCGAGATGGATTTTGGCATGGCAGAGGTAGGAGAAAGCATGGGAGGTCCACTAGCACATAGATGGCACCGAGATCACATAGGAGGCAATTTGAATTGCTCATTTGGTTGAAATATTATTGTAAATGTGGTTTTATTGTAAATTTAGGTGGCATTTTGCAAATGTAAATTTGTGAGTAAAATGAAATGAAATGAAGGGTGGGAACGTGATACATAGGTGAAATAGGGTTGGGGAATGAGGCTTGGGAAGGTTTGAGTGGGTAGGAATAGATTTTTAGGTTGTTTTGTGAATTTTTAACAATGGGGGGACAAATTTTGATTTTTGGTTTACACAACAGAGACTGACATTGGTCAAGTTTTGGCCGATATTGGTCATCTTTAGTGAGCATCGGTCTGGTCTTATGTGACTGACATGGGTTAAATGGAACCACTGGTGGTCAAGAAAAACTAGTGATTGTCAAGGCGACCTATGCCAGTCCAGGTTAAGGAAACAGAGGGGTAAGAATGACTAGGTAGGGAAGTAAAATAGGTGAGGAAAGATGGTAAAATATGATTTTGGTGATATGGAATAGGTAAGTAGGTGAAGAGAACTGAGAGAATGTAAAATGATAAGGGTTAGTAGGCTTATAGGTGAATTAGGTAAAGAGCGTAAGACTGATTGATGTGATTGGCTATGGGTTGGTGGGTAATACCTGATTTGAGGTAGTCAAGTCTTGACATGATTGTGTTTGGTGGATGTAGGTGAGATACGAGCTCCATATGTGTGATAGAGTACCACCTCTATTGGTACAGATGTTGTCCTGTGTGACCACCGAGGAGTGGGAGCATATGACTGAGGTCAAACTTATCGGGGTCTGATGTTATAGGTGGATAGTCTGTGATCATAGTATGATGGTTGTGCTCATTAATAGATGGCATTCAACAACCAATACCTTCCACTTATCGATGGGCGAGATGACCGTCACCTTGGAGGACATGTAGAGCATCATGTGGCTTCCTATTGTTGGGGACCCAGTATATTCCATTTTATTAGAGGAATTGGTGGAGCCGATAGTGGATTTTTTTGGTGATGCAATGGGTTATCTGAGGTATCACATATGGGGACATATATACAGCCTACTCATAGAAGACGTCATTGTCTATACTGATGATGGAAGCAGTAGGTTGTTTTGCACTACAAGATTCTAAGGGTGGGATATTCCCATGAGAACTAATGAGAATGCTCCAGGATATGATGGAGGAGAAGATCTACTTTGGTTGGGCACTAGATTTCCTAGTCCAGCTATATAGGAAGCTATGGGCTTTTAGGAGATTGCACCATTTCGGGACGTGCTGCACTTTTTTACTGCAATATTGGGCATACGAGTACATCATATATGTGCACCCCGTTGGTTTTCCATGACATCATTGGTTCAAGGTTGGCTTGATCCAAGTTGGATACAGACATTGGGTACAAGTTGTTGGGCATCTGAGGGCGGCCAAGGTGACTTATGATCTTTCATACTACAGGAGGTTACTAGAGGATCTTCTAGGAGCTGATATTATGTGTAGGCCATATATTGGCTATCCCTCTTACAAGGGAATGGTAGAGGAGTAAGAGGAGATCCAACTGTTGAGGTGGATATAGATGTGTCATGTCAGTGAGCACAAGATGATACCTGTTGAAAGAGTTAGATGGAATTTTAGAATACCACAAGATGTACCCCAACCTTTTCCTCTGTACTGCCACCATGTCCGAGTGTGCTAATAGGGCAGGAGGAGTAGGAACTAGATAAATAGATTGATAACACAAGATTCACTGATGGATATAGGTAATGGTGAGTGACACAACTACAAGTGGCACCATCTAGGCCAAGGCATCCAGATTTTTCAATGCTCATAATGTAGAGAGATTCATTACAGGGGGAGGTGACTACCCTATAGATGTTGATCATAGGTTTTTAGGGGAATTTGATAGGGGAACATGAACAGGTTGTTACCCTACAGGATCAAGTGATGGCCTTACATGTCAAGTTGGCACAGGTGTAGGCACTCGCACAAAGAGGAGATGGTAGTTTATAGAGCTAGTTGGCCATTACATAGGTCGAGGTAGCAACATTACAGTCCCAGCTTAGCATAGGTACCTTGACATGCCCAGGGAAAGGGTGTCATACTATAGTTAGTAGCGGAAAGACAGGGTCCTATGGTAGAAGGAGGATGACATGGATCATAGGTATAGAGACCGAGGCAAGTATTAGAAGGACATTGCTCACAAGTTGCATTGAGACCCATGACAACACCTGAGATGGTGTCGATGATGAGGTTTAGGGATGCCCTGAATAAGGTGTGTTACTAACAGGATCACTTAATGATCACCGGGATATATCTTCCCTCATATGCCTAGTATAGGTTCCAGTAGGAAGGTAGTGAGAAAAAAAGATCTAGCACTCGCAGTTCAGGGAGTATAGGGGGTTGTAGAGCCCATAAATAACACCAGGGAGAGGTTACGAGTTCTCAGAGGCCAGGACTGAGTGAGGATCAGGAGGGGATCAAACTGAGACCCATGTAGGGTGTAGAGATGATGACATGATGACAAACATGTTGGGAGGAGGAGACAGGTGAGACTGGCCTAGAAGATATCAAGTGGGTCGATGATTAGTCATTTCATATGATCATTGTTTTAACTTTTGATATTTATACCGGCCTGCATGCCGAAGATAGTGAGGCTTTTTTATGAGAATTTTTGTGATTTTGAGTTTTTATACTGATTTGCATGTCAAAGATAGTCAGGTTGTATCTTAGTGATTTGAGATAATTGTATTTATTTGTATCTGTGTATATATGTATTGATACAAAAACTCTCCCATTTATATATTTTATGTTGTTTATTGGATGAATGATGTACTTTTTTTTAATTTCCATTGTTATTGTGTATTGATGGAAACTAGGTGAATTAGGCATGATTGCGTCAAGGTCATATAGGCATGATTGAATTTAGGTCAGTTAGGCATAATGGAGTTTAGGTCAGTTATGCATGGTTGAGTTTAGGTCATGTAGGAATGATGGAGTTTAGGTCATGTAGGCATGATGGAGTCAGGTACAGGCATGGTGGATTCTAGGTGAGTTAGGCATGATTTTGTCATGTTTTTGGGTTTGATTTTAATTTCTAAGTGATTGGTAGTATGGCAAATAAATGATGATCTATATGTATGTTGTGATATAAATTTCAAAATATATGATGTCATGGAAATGTGAGATGATGGATTAGATGTTTTGATGATGCGATAAAATTGTAGGTATGCATGCTTGTTGAGTGTTTAATTTACCAGGGTTATGTAACATGGAAAACTAAGGTAGCATGTGAATAAAAAAGGGGGGAATTTTTTAGGGTAAAGAGTGGCTGAGCTAACCTCCAAGGGCTCCATGCCCTTATAGTGCTTCCTACATAGCCCCGACGAAAAGGGGCCCAAGCCTAATATAGTTCTCCCTTAAGCTAGGGAAGCATATGATGAGGTAGATGGATGGGTTGGTAGGTTATAGGCATGATTAAGTCTAATCTAGTTAGGCATGGTGGATTTTAGGCCATTTAGGCATGGTTGAGTTTAGGTCAGTTAGGCATGGTTGACTTTAGGTCATTTAGGCATCGTTGAGTTTAGGTTTCGAAGGTATGGTCCTGTATAGGATAATCAACAACTAATGAAGAAGGTAATTGGTAAGAGGTGACAAAATAGCCTCCTAATTGACAATAACCATAACAAGTCTATCATACCAAAGATGGGCTTATGAAGGTAATACCCTAAAGGTGTTGCATGATTGACTATTATAAGGGTGAAGAAATTCACATTATCATGAAATGTCACATTTGTGGCACATCCCTTGAGCAGGTAGGAAATTAGGGTGAAAAGGTGATGAAGTAAAAATAGTATTGCTTTAGCGTAACCTAGTGTGAGAAAACATACCTATTCGGAAAGAGACCCAAGATCAAAATAGGCAAGTCCATGATGAAAAACCTATCTTTTTCTTTTTCCTTTTGTTTTTATACACTTATCGATCTAGGAAGTCTATATGGGATGAGTAGATTATATCCTTGAGGTCTTCATGAAGCTGATTAATTTGGGAAGATTCTGAATAATTTATTTTATTTTTTGTAAGAATAGTCTTATTTTTATCATAGAATATGCACAGTATGGATAGCTTTGTATAGTTTTCCTTCGAGGGAGTAGTCTATTTATAGCAGTGAGATAGAAAGAGTATATGTCCTTTTTATGGAGTCATCGTTTTGCTAGAATTTTGACTCAAGGAGTTGAATCCTATTTTACTTTTGATTTTTTTTTGTTTTTGGACTTTTAGGTCATGGAAAAGACTATAGCAAAAGATAGACTCTCATGTTGAAGATAAAACTATAGCAAAAAAAGGTTAACTATGAAAGAGAGGGTTTAAGGAAAGAACAACCATGCGATTCCATATTGAAAAAGATGAAAAGTATCCATGAGTCTCATGCCATGAGTAGATTTGTGGTACTTGTATTCAATACAAGTATGAAAAAGTGATGGGTAATCAAATGATTCTTGTTTAGTCATTGATCCTTAAAATAGGTAAAATGGAAGATGAATGGTACTCAAGGGATGAGCATTTTAACTAGATAGAATGTGATATAGGACTTGATTCAACAATAGAATTTTCAAAGATGCAAGGTATTGATAGACTCAGGTTAGGGTTTGCCTTTAAGTGAAGACAAATGATAAGCACCTGATCCATATGTATGAGTAACAATATAGGGTCCAAGCCAATTAGGAGTGAATTTTACCCATTCACTTTTCTCCTCTTTTGTCAGATGTTTATTTTCCTTTAGGATGAGGTCGCTGACCTGAAATTTTCATTCATGGACACATTTTTCATAGGCACAGTTGATAACTTTTTTATGTATTTTTAGGTGAGGAGGAGCATTGAGAAAAAGTTTGTCTAATAACTTGAGTTATGCCAAATGGTCTTGCTGAAATTCGGCAGTGTTGAGCATCTATTTGAGTGAGATACGAAGAGACGTAATATAAAATTCAAGAGGTAGAACAACCTCTATACCATAGACCAAATACAAATACGTGGAAACAGTTGAGAAATGATAAAACAAAGGATCTTGACCGAAATAACCAAGAAGACACACTTCTTAGGTTGAAGGTGAACACATTACTTGATGAGATGGTCAAAGATGACCTTAAGGACTGTAAGGTGTTCGACATGATTTTAAGATTTTGGAAGAAGACCGTTTATGTAATCTTCGAATATGTGATGCATAATGTCATAAAGGATATAATTCATAGCCCGTTGATATGTGGCACCAGTGGTTTTAAGGTTAAAATTCATGACACAATAATAAAAGGTCCCCCAAGGAGTGATGAAGGTAATTTTGTGTTAATATTCCCGGGAAACTAAAATTTAGTTATCACCTAAGAAACTGTCCATGAGTGATAGAATCTCATGTCTAGTAGTGAGATCAACTAGCTAGTCAATACTAGGTAGAGGAAAGTCATCTTTGGGGAAAGCTAAGTTAAGGTCTCAGAAATTTGTGCAAATACAGAGTCCCCTTGTCAATTTTGTGGTAGGAATAATGTTAGAAATCTATTGAGGGTAATCAATGTGTAGGCTAAAGGAAACCAAAAGAATCTATTGGAGCTATTCTTTGACAAGAAGGGTAATGAGAGGATGTATTTTTCGCAGCTTTTGTTTCATGGGGTATGGCTTTTGGAATAGTGACAATATTGCAAAACAAAATGTTTGGGTCAATACCGAGCATATCAGTATAGGACCAAGAAAAAGAATTGCTATGATCCTGAAGGAAAGAATAAAAATATTCTTGTTTAGCGACATCTAAACATTTTCCTATCTTTAGAATGTGTTGGTCATCCTGAATATTAATATTGATTTCGATGGTCGATTAATTTAACATGGTTTGTGTCTCAGAAGGTAATGACCATTGAATATAGGAATCTTTTGCACCAAGGTAGGTGAGAATAGATTCATCATCTTGACATTGAATGATGTTAATATAAGTTGTATCATCATCAATCATGTTAGGATACAAGAAGGGGAGAGAAAAGGAAGCCTCGTCATCTCATTGATAAGTTAGAGGTCCTAAAGAAATGGCATTCACAAAAAAGAAAATAAAGTTAGGAGGAATGGATTCTCGATCCATAGACTCCATTGGTTGAGAAGTTTTATCATCCTCAATGATTTTGACTCAGGCCTTCTTGGGAGATGGTTTGGAAAAACCAAAACCATTGTGGTGGTTATGTTTACGAGTGGTGCACAAGATGATAGTATGGTGGGCTTGTTCATAGAAAAAAAAAAACAAAACACTTCCATTCACAACGATGGAGGAAGGTGTGGGTAAAAAAATTATTTGTGAGAGATTGAAGGTTAGATGAGAATGGTCTCATTTGGGAAGGTGATTTGGGAAAGTAAGTAGAAGTATCGAGGCCCCTAGAGGTTAGGTTGGTGTGAAGGTGGGGAGGACTGTAAGGGAAAATATCACCTATGCGGTGATTATAATAGGGATATTTGTGAAGGTTACCATACTCTTGAGGAGTAAGGAATGTGTTAATGTTGTATAGGCGGTACTCCCCTAGATTGAGATGTTGAAAAAAACATTCTAAGGGATCGGTGGTTGATATGTGGGTAGACAGAATGGACAAATTATTGGATGACAGGGAAGAAGAAATATGGGTTGGTTAAGAAATATATGGGTTAGTTGATGGATTAGTTACAGAGGCTGTTGTAACAGTCGGAATAGAGGAATTGGGTGTGGGAGAGGGTAGCGACAACATTGGTAGATGGGGACATGGGTGAACGAGATGTGACAGTGGTGGTTGATGCATTAAATTGTATAAGGACATCATTATGTCTATACAACATGTTACACATTTTGAATAGTGAAGGGTCAGCTGGAATAATATAGTTATGTCCTTCATGTTCAAATTTTACACAACAATTTAAGATTGAAGGAACAAAACCCATGACCCAAATCCAAGGTCAACCAAACAACAGGTCATATTAGAATTCCCCTTCGAAGACATAGAATAATTATAGAATCGTATGGGGGCCCACATGAATGTGAAGAATGATGGTGCTAAGGTATGAAGTTATGGCATCATTGAATGAATGCAACATAACTGGGTTATTATACATGTAACTGGTATGGATGGTCCTTTGGTTGTGTGCATCAGACGAGATAATGTTGATGCTAGTACCAAAATCGATCATAGTGGTTCAACCGCTTATATTATCAGTGTAGATGGAAATGAATAGGGTAGGACTAGGAGCATATGTTTGGAGAGGTACAATATCATCATCAGAGAAACTAAGAGTATCTTCTTGATGAGTGGTAGCAGGTGTAGAGGAAGGGGATAAAGTGGTGAGAGAAGCCACATGGTGGGGAGTGATCATGGATGCCACATGAGTTGGGTCATTAATTAAAACCTCAATAGATTATAGAACATCCATGAGAACCTATTGGTGAGACTCAAAGGTTTGGAAAAGGTCAGACAATGATAATTTGAGAGGATATTTTTGCAACTATTTGATCATTGTATGATGGGCGACCCTGTCAAAAATAGGGTATGTGGTTTCTGGAATGGTGTTTATTGGTGTGGTTGCAGATGGTATATTGGGAATAGGATTAGCAGATGGGGTAGTTGTTTTCTCCTTTCCTTTGTCTTTCTAGGTGTGAGTGGAAATATTAACCATATTTAATATAGGGTGAGGGATAAGCTGAGACATGATATGTGTAGTGACAAGATGAGAAGTAGTAAGGTGAGGGCTATATGCTGGTGTTGGGAAAAGATGACAGTGAATTGACATTTGGGTAAGATGTTTGGCTAACTATCTTATGTGGACCATGTTGATATCTCGAATGTTCAAAGTAGATAAAAATGTTGTGAAGGTGGATATGCGGGTCATTGAATAGGGTAAGAGGGTGAGGATGTGTGATGAGAGGCGAAGGTGGGAACAAGGTCCTCATCTAAAATATCATCATCATCATAGTTTTCTTTTAGGAGGATAATAGTTGGATAAGGAATGGTCTTTCGATGCTTACAATTTTCTACATCATGCACTAGCACATGATTGTAGGAACAAATTTTTTGTATTCGTTCAAACCCTACCTGGTTTGGGTTTGAGTGGGTCGTAAGGTATAAGTTGTGGCAATGTGATGAGAATAGTTTCTAAAAGGTTTGCTAAGATGTTGGCATAAGACACTGCCAATGGATCATAATGGGAGATAAGTGTGCGTATGGATGGAATTTTGGGTGATTTTGGTTGGAGAGGTGCTACATGAGGTGGAATCATAAGTGGAATATGTTTGACCATTGTTTTTATAGGTAATATTATTTTGGGTTTGTGTTGTACCCTTCTTGGGCAAAGATGTAGTAGATGAACTAGCACATTGAAGGTGTTTGTTAGTTTGAATACCTCTTTTGAGGGTAGTGGGCTCATCAATTTTGGTTTCACCTTCCTGCGTAAAGGTGAAGGAGTGACATGATGTAGAAGGGAAGGTAGATGGAAAAAGGGGGATGGGTTAACCAAGGTCATAATGGGGGTGCAGTGATGTTTTTTTTAAAGATACAAGGTGGAGGGTATTAGTTGAAGAGTGGGGAATATCATAGGTAGTGACGAGGCTACTAGAATTTGTGTGGGTATAGTTGGTAAAAAGGTTAAAGATGATGGTAAAGGTGTACGTTGTGCATGTAAGTTAAGTGTAGTAGAGAATCATTATGAGGAGGTGGATTGATGTTTTTTTAGTTTACCATGGGTAGGAGGCCTAATTGGCCAAGGAGGATGGGTGAGGTCCTAGGATGGATGGAAGTGGTGAAGGTTAAAGAGGGGTAGTGGGAAAAACTAGTGTATGCGGCCTCGAAGCTTGCATTTTTCTCTTAGCTGGGGGATTATTTTTTGAACGAGGCTTTGATGGATGTAGCTAAATACAGTTTGGTAAAGGGATGGAATAGGATTGATGTTGGCATGAATCCCAATGTGGGTATCAATTTTGTGCATGGGGGAAGGGCATAGGTAACATGTAAGGTTTTAGGCATAGGAACAATTTTTGGTTATTGGTAAAGGTTTATGTGTAGGTGAGGGTGATGAAGAAGGGGCCATTACAACTGGTATGGGATTGGTTTGTTTGGTGACCTGAAACACTTTTGGATAAATCATGGAGGTATCAATAGATGACATTTGCATTTGGGTTGGAAAAGGTAGCCGAAGGCGTCCCCAAAGTATAGAATTTTCAAAATAATACAAGTGCCCATCCAAGCATGAAATTGACATTTTTGTAGGGTGAGATGATGTTGACTTTGTGGTAATCCTTGTAAAGAATGTATGTGAGATAGGGAATAAGTTCACTTCAAACTCTATAAGTAACAGAGCCGAGATAAAATCAATAGGATCTTGGAAGGCGAATGGGGAATTTTCACTAACAAAAAGTGGCAATTCTAAAGGATCTCAGATGGTTAGGGGAGATGATGAGTGGGATGAGGTAGGTTCTTCTCTTTTGTTGAGAGGATGGCGAGCCTAAATCTCCTGTGGGTAAGAGAGTTAACACCATGGCTTGTTCGTTAGGTTGAGAGGTGTTTTGAGAAATGACATCAACCGATATTGCGGACTCCTCTGTGGGTGAAGAGGGAGATAAGGGAGACTCCTCTATAGGTAAAGGAGTAGATGAAATAGGCTCCTTCATGGGTATATGAGCTCATCCAAAAATATCCTCGATAGAGGGGATAAGAAGAAATTGAAGAAGGGCTGGTATGACTTCAAAAAAAACATGAACTTCACAAAAAATTTCTATCATTAGTTGAAGTTTCACTAGTTTGGTTGGATGACAGGGTGTGATTAGGAAATGACTTCTTGAACATATGCAAGTTTTGATTAGCCAGTGTGTTCAGGTTGTCCAAGATGAGATCTCTATTATCTAACATTTCCTAGACAATGTTTTTGAAGGTTATGAAATTACCACTTTTATGACCTTTAATGCAATGACAGTTACAATAATAATGTTCCTTGTACCATACATGCATAGGACAAGCGGGGTCAAAACTAGTATGTGGTTTGATGGGTGGAAGAGTAATGGCAGAAGATTTTTGAAGGTTTTCTAAAACTAAAGAATGGGGCTCTCCTATGGGAGTGTACTTTCGGTGCTCCCCGCCTTAACTAGAAAGCTTGAATGGGAGAAAGGTTGGAATTAGGCTTTGATTGATTGGATGGGTAAGATGGGCGAGCTTTTAAAACTATTGCATTGGCTGATCCTTTAACTTTGGAATAATTATATTTGGGTTTGGAAGAGGAAGAGGCATCGTTTGAATTGAATGCACACATTTTTTTTACACAATTGAATTTTCTTATCTTCTATGGCACAAATTGCAAGTTTTCTAGCCATGGTGAACACTTCATCGAAGGTGTAGAAGGTTTGAACTTGGAGAGTTTGTGAGATGTGTCTGGAACAATCCCTGATAAACAAATCTATAAGCTCAGTTTGAGGTAGTTGGAATGTGACCTACTTGATGAGGCTTCTACAACGAATGAGAAAATTTGTTCTAGATTTGTCTTCGTATTGTCATGTTGAGTACAAGCCAGTATTTCTGACCTTCTTCACGATATTGATTGAAAAATGATCTAGGAAGGCTTGAGCCACTTGGTTGAATGAGTAAATCAAATGTCTAGGTAAACTACTATACCCAATCCAATGCAGGTCATATCAAGGAAATTGGGAATGTACACAGGAGTAGAGCGTTGTCATGAACAATTAGATAACACACCCATGTTTGAAAGACCATAAGTGTTTCTACAGGTCTTATTTGTTGTTCAATTAGTTGAATTTGTGTATTTCCCAATGCGTAGGGTATGGAAGAATGTGGAATAGATGGATGAATGGGCTCATTGTAGATTTCGTCGTATGTCAAAGAGTTGCAAGAGCTAAAAATCAATGCTTCCAATATCTACATATTTTCCATCATCATTTTAATAAGTTCATTGGTAGATTATGATGACTAGACACCCCCTATAGTATAAGGGGGTAGATGATGAATGTATGATGAGGATGGAATCCCAATATATGGTGGTTCTGAGTATGAGAATTATGAGGGGGGAATAGATGTAGGTAGAAAATATCCATAATAGGCGATGGACGAGATAGGGGGTGTTTGTGATATGTGTAAGTAGGTGGGGTGGATGTAACGAATCTTGTAGTGATTACAAGCAAAGATTATGGGATGGAGAGGATGATGTTTTGAAATGGATATTGGGTTGCTGACACCATGGGTGGCTACAATGCAATGTATATATATATATATATATATATATATATCTGTGTGTGTGTGTGTGTGTGTGTGTGTGTGTGTGTGTGTGAGGTGGTGGGTGAAGAGGAGGCTATGCTCAAGGTTGTTGATGAAGGAATGGTTGACACCATGGGAGAAACTGAAGGTCAATGGTGCAAAAAAAGTTGTAGGTGCAATAGATATAGATGCTTTGGGGTCAAGTTGTAACACCATAGGTAGTAAGGTGGAAGAAGGGAATGCCGAGCTAGTAGTCATTGATACGGAAGTGGGGGCGAGGGTAGGGGGAATGGACACTAGCATGTTCTATACCGGTTTTCCTGATGAGTTGTGAGTACAAAAATGAGAAAAATAGTATTGTAAGGAAACAAGATTTTGGTCAAGGATTCTTGAAAACTCCTCCTCACTAGTACTGATTGTTGGGCCCCTGTAATATTGACCAAGTATGAAGGCACTTAGGCATGCAGGATCCCAGTTATAGAATGGCACACAAGAGAAAGAGTTAAGGAAGAAAATAGCATGCGTGAATCGTGAAAGGAGGTTCGGTACTTAGCCAAATTGAGTGCCCAAGGAAAAAAATGTGAAAATCATGATCAGTTGCCCATGGATAATATGCTAACCTGGCAACAAGTTGGCCCAGGAAAGAGCATGCCCCGAATGGAATCTTCTAGAAGATCATCATGAGATGGAATGGAGAGCTCAGGCCTGAAGGAACATGCTTGCATGGAGGACCACATTCGACACTTGACGATGGATTTGAGGGCATGTCAAGGTAAGTTGGCAGCCCGGGAAAGTGATAAATACAAGTTCCTGTCGCGTGAAAAGATATAGAGATATACACACGAAAGAAGGATATATCATTTGGATATACATAGGGAATAATAGGTTAGAGAGAAAAAAATATCTGTAGGAATGTTGCGAGTGTATATTCTTGTTTAGGAGAGGATGTACTAAGCATGGGGTTGTTATTTTTCTTTTCTATTAGCTTAGCTACATATGTCCAACTATGTGCATGACTGTGATCTATACTATTTGAGACTCTGTAATGAATCAATGAATATATAGAGGTTACCTGTTTAAATAGATATGAATATCAATGGGTTTAATGTATATTTTTTTCATATGAGTTCTCTTTCCTTCCGTGATACGAATGAATGCTTGTATATTTCTTTCTGTTAGAGTATATGTTTTGGAATTTGTTAAAGCACTTAGTCCTAAGTGACTGCAAGGATCTGGAGACCATTCTGAGCCCTATGGTTCTTGTATGTCTCAACTTCTTTCCTAAATACTCTTACACTAATCATAGATAATGCTTCCCACTAAAATCACATAAAAGAGAGACTCGGTACCTGTGCATACCTCAAGTGAGCGCTCAGATTCTGCTAGGTGATAGGTCGGCACGCATGGGGTTCTTCCTTTTGTGATAGGAGTAAAAATGACTACATCTGGGTTCTATTATTGGGACCTCTTTTCAAAGTTGGATTTGGATATAGAATGCATCATGATCTATGTAAAGAGTAATGATGGATTGGTTAACATTGGAAAAGGTTGAATCGTGGTTCAAGAGCACAGAGGATGAAGTTTCTCAGACATTCAACATTGGACCTGAGTTTAATACATGTAGATGGGTAGAAGATAACCTATACCATGATCTGTATGAGACCTTTTTGTGTCTCTTCCTAGTAGAGTTATATTGATGGATTTTAGCCTATGCATATAGATCAAGTTGGTGTTATGGATCACGAATATGGACCGAAGAAGACTACCAGAGGTTTTAGGATGTAGATCTGACGTGGACCCATGATATAGATCATTGGTGGAGAGGAGTACTAGCTAGCTACACTTTGGAATATGCCATTTCTATGTATTCTTGGCTAGAGGTTTCTGAGTTTGAATTTCTGTGAGAACCTAGAGGAACATTTCTACATGTTATTCCTCTAGCTATGAAGATATTGATGGTTACCATGAGTTTAGAGGCACTCGCAATGGCCGGCTAAACCATTTTGAGCGCTGGGTAAGGAAGCTCAGGTGGAGGAAGATGGAAGATAATATGACAGAGAAGGAGAGGGAAGAAAGATGACTCAAGTATAGTGAAGCACGTGAAAGGGAGATTGCTAGACAATGTGAGGCTGTTAGCGTGATGGATTTATGGAGACAGCTGTTGCAGGAAGGAGTCGAGGTTCATGCGGAGGACGTGGAACCTGAGCATTCTATGCTACCCCATCTTGGAAAGCACATAAGGGAGACCCCTTCGGCTTCTGGTGAGAGCTTGTCACATGGAGAAAGGAGAGTCGTTGGCTTATATCTGAATCCACCTAGTGACCCAGCCTTGGTGCTTGGTTTTCACAAACCAAGAAGAAGTATTGATCCAGTTGAAACTAGTGGAAGAGACAGATCTGCTCCTAGGAGATATAATTTTTCATTCCCTTCTTTTATGGCTACACATATTCCAGTATTCAAAGTATTTTTTGGATAAGGGGCAAGTGTACAAGCTTTTGGGCTCGCATCAGAGAGTGGCATGGGACAAAGTAGTGGTAGCAAGGCGCTATCACATACCATCAGTGCACAGTTCAGTTGGACCATGGGAGCACTTGACACAACTCCTACATGCCCTATTAGACCCAATGGGTCTAGTGGATCTGGTGGCTCTGGAGGTATAGGACCAGGTGGACATGGTGGATCAAGTGGTGGAAGAAACACTAGAGGGAACCAAGGCTCTGGTTCAAGACAAGGACCCCAGCCACCACCTCAAGTATTCTGTGAAATGTCTCTACATTTTCCATATTATAGGGGCATTGAAGATGCTATGGAACAAGTTCACAAGTGTGAACTGCTATGGTGCGCAAAGGATATAACAAGCCCATAACAAAAGGCTAGTCAATTTGTAACCACGTTACAAGGGCACGCGCATAGCTGGTATAAAAATTATGACCCTCATCAAATGGTGATGGACTACATTGCTTTAAAGAATACATTCCTAACAGAGTGCCACATTCCTGAGTTCGAGAAGAAGAGCATCAGTTCTTTGAAGGAGATTTAGCAAGGAATGGTAGAGAGTGTGTAGGAGTATGATACGTGTTATAAAACTCTCTTGTCTAAATTATCATATGATATTCACCCTTCACATCATGCACAGTGGTTTTTTGGAGGATTGATCACCCCTTTTAGAAGGGATTTGTCTCATAAAACTTTTACAGATCCGTGTGAAGCATTAGAAGTTTCCTTACAAACTGAGGTTTTTGGTACTATTGATATTGGTGTTAGCCCATTCTTGGAGGCTCCGATTACTGCTATGGCCAAATAGTTGGAAAAATTGTCTGCAAACTCAGTCCATGAGACTCACAGTGGTTTGTGGTGCACGGATTGTGAAATAGAGGGGCACGTTAAGGATAATTTCCCCCGAAGGATGGTACGCACTATGATAGTAGATTGTGAGATTTGTCATGGGGACCATGATGCAAGTAGATATCCCTTGGTGTAGAAAGAGATTAGGAAGAATGTATCTTGTTATTGCAAAATTTGCACCTCCACAACTCATGATATGAAGGACTATAGGCTCATTGATCAGATCCATGAGGCCATTGATCATGGGGTATGCCAAACTAGCATTTCCAGTGGTTCTAAAAATGATGATCACCATTATGAGGAGTGTGAAGATGGGGGCGTGCGTGGAAGAGGTTTTCGAGGAGGATTCTTTGGATGAGGTAACTGTGGAGGAAGAAGTGAGTTCCCATGTGGAACATGTTTTAACTGTGGATCTACATAACATTATAAGTGTTAGTTCCTGGATCTGTTATAGTGCTTATGGTGCGGAAAGAAGCATAAGTATGAGGAGTGTTCAGAATTATTTGAGCATATGAATTAGTAGCACTGGAAGAAAAAAGGCGTTGCGATGGTCAACATCAAGAAGGCATACATATAGTGGATGCCTTGGGTAACACAAGATGAAGGTTTGGATCTTGTATTAGTAACAACAAGGGAAAAATCCCCGCGGGCAAGGGAGGTACCAAGACAGAAGAACTTGGTTTCAAGAGAAGAGGTCATTTATGGAAAGTATCCAGACCTCACGTATTAGATGGAGATATATCAGGACACCATGGATGTTATTTGAAGCTTGCAAGGGGAGATCTAGTGTCTAAAGGAGTAATTCAGAAAGGAGGAACAAGGAAGGAGAATCGAGGTGCAAAAGGATGACCTGGATGAGGTCAAGGAGGTGTGTAAAATTATAAGGTAGGAGAACATCATTCCTTTGATAGGATCCTAGTTGAGGGAGAAGGTACCACCTACAGGAGAAGAGTGTGAGAGACAGGTCTTGCACACGAACCTCCCCCCTCACAGCCTCAACTATGACAAGGAGATTACATTAAATGTAGTTGTAGATGGATGGATTCTCAGTAATATACTCATTGACATTGGCACAGAGGTTAATGTTCTAACTTTAGATGCATGTCATCATATGGGAAGACCTACTTTACATCCATCTTCGAATGTGTTGTATATGAAAAACAAGGCTAAGGAAATGCCCATCAGTGTCTTGAAGGATGTAGCTATTACTATTTAGGGAGCCAAGTTTACTAGGGACTTCAAAGTCTTGGAGCTCGCTGAGATGGACAATTTCCCAGAACTACTTGGCTGCCCTTGGTGTTACAAGAATAATGCGGACCTTCGGTTCAACAAAGGGTACATCAGCTTCGAGAACAAAGAGGAATGGTTCATTATACCCCTGGTTGATGGGAATTCGACACCCTATATTGAACCATTGGGAGAAAAAGTTCTGGACAAAATTTATGTGCACTCAATTAGAGACCCTGAGATGCTACACCCTACTAATGGAGTTATCCATTTTGAAGATGCTTAGTCAGTAACTGATACCACTAGTCTGGCTTGTGATAATTGGGTGTATGGAACTTATGAATTAATGGGATGGCAGTTGAGAGGGTCGATGACCAAGGTAACAAAGGTGCGCACGGTTAGGCACCTTGGAGGAAAAGAACTACCCAAGTATTCAGGAGGAGCCTTCCCTGAGATCTTTCTGCAAGAGGTAGAAGCCCAGTGGAAGAATGAGAAGGAACAGAGGGAGATGTTAAGTTATGTCTTTCTTGACACAATAGATCAGTGGTGGGCCACACATCAAGAGATCCTTTTAGAGTGGTGCGAGGTAATAATTTCTCTCTATAAGATTTTCTAGAAGTAATGTACCCACCATCATCAAGGAGTACCATGGGAAGGAGTCTGACTCTTTCCATATCGAGGAGTGTGAACGGGTCTAGAGAGAAGGCGTAGAAGCATTTCCACCATCCCTTTAGGTGCACAAGTTGTATTCTACATTGCGGGGTTGTGCACATGCATGGTACATTCATTCAGAGACACGCTGCCAGACAAGGAATTGGCAAGAGCTCGCGGATGAACTTATTCAAACCTTTGAGTATCGGATGAATTGGTAAGAGCAGGGTATCAAGCACCTTACCATGGGGGATAGTGCCAGAATGGAAGATAGGCTATTAGAATTATTAGGTGAACCAGGATTGGAGGCACACTTTGAAGAAATTGAGGAAGCAGAATAGTTACAACTTGAGTGCGCATGTTTAGAAAAAGAGAAGGGAAAGTTAGTATATGTGATTGATGGAGAGGAATCAGAAAACTTAGATGTTATCTATTCTATAGGAATGCACGAGGTAGGAGATAGTGTAGATGCTCGCACATGTGCCTACCATGAGCCTTTAAAGATGAAGAAAGTTAACATTAGATCAGAAGAAGAACCTAAGCAAGCTATTATTGGGGATTACTTGATAGAGAAGGAAGTATCAAAGATCATTGATCTTTTGCATGAATTTGAGGATTTATTCCCATGTGGGTACCATGAGCTCAAATTCGTTCACCATTCCTTGGGGGAGATGAAGATAAAACTGAAGGATGGTGCACAATTGGTTAGAAAAAGGCCCTATCGTATGAATCCCAATTTACGTGTGAAAGTTAAGGAGGAGATAGACAAGATGATAGCTTCTGGGATCATTAAGGCAGTGGAAGAATTGGAATGGATAAGTCTGATGGTAATCAACATCAAGAAGGATGGGTGGATTAGGATTTGTGAAGACTATAGGGAATTGAATATAGTTTGTGTCATTGATCCATTTCCAACCCCCTTCACTGAAGAAATTTTGGAAGGAGTCATTGGGCATGAAATCTATTCCTTTACGGCTGGATTTTCTAGATAACGCCAAGTCTAGATTGCAATGGAGGACCAGAAGAAGACAAATTTCACCACTGAGTGTAGAAATTTTGCATATACGGTAATGCCCTTTGAGTTGAAGAATGCACCTGCTATTTTTTCATGCACAGTGGTGTAAGCATTACAGGATTTCATCCATAAATTTCTTTAGGTCTATTTGGATGATTGGACAGTATATGGTCTGGTTAAGGACCATTGTGACAACTTGAGATTAATGTTTGAAAGGTGTAGGTAGTTGAGGATATCCCTCAACATTAAGAAATGTGTGTTTTCAACTCCCTTTGGGACTCTATTGGGGCATATCATATGTAAGGAGGGATTAATTGTAGATCCCCCTAAGGTTGTACTTATTATGGGGTTAAGGGAACCTACTAGCTAGAGAGCAGTGCACATATTCCTTGGGCATACATGATATTACAGGAAATTCATTAAGGGATATGTGAAGCTCGTCACACCTTTAGAGGAGCTACTTAGACACAAAAGTTCCTTCCATTGGGGAGAGGCGCAATAGAGGCCATTTGATACATTAAAAGATAGGCTTATTACCACGCCTATTTTACATTTTCCCTCTCAGGACAAGCCCTTCCATGTCCATGTAGATGCCTCAGGAACCGCCATTGGTGCAGTTCTTACATAACCAGGTGAGGGCATTGTTGATCATCCTCTCTATTTTGCGAGAAGGAAGTTGACACCAACAGAGAAGAATTATACCACTACCGAGTGTGAGGCGTTATCAATTATCTACATGCTCTTCAAGTTTAGATAGTATCTACTGGCAACACGCTTTTTATTCTACACCGACAACATGGTTTTAAAGTATTTAGTAAACAAGCCCATTCTTCAAGGGCACATATATCAATGGGTGTTGTTGTTTCAAGAGTTTAAATTCACCATTGTAGTGAAGCCTGGAATAAGCAATTATGGACCTGATCATCTATCAAGAATTGATTTAGGAGAGGATGCACAAAAGTATTGAGCAAGCAATGCCAAACGCCCAACTGTTTAGGTTACGGCGCGTGCGCTTGGATTTGGAGGAGATTGTAGTATTTTTAAAAGAAGGTGTGGTGCCGGATGGAATGAAGGCATTGGTAAAAAAGTAGTTGGCCATATGCGTTGCACGCTACATGTTGATTAGTGGAGACTTATACAAATTAGGACGTGATAAAGTTTTGCGCAGGTGTGTGTTAGAGCATGAGCACCTGGCAATCATGGAGGAATCACATGGAGGAAGTGCGGGTGGGAATTACGTAGGTGATTCCACTACGTGTAAAATATTAATGGAAGGATTATGGTGGGAAACCTTGTACAGAGATTGTAGAGATTATTGTAAAGCATGTCACCACTGTCAGTGCATTAGCAAAATAGGAAGGAGAGATGAAATGCCTTTACGCCCTATCCCTAGTGTCGAGCCTTTAAAAAAATGGGCAATAGATTTTGTGGGACCTATTACACTAGAAGCGCATAGGACTGGGTCATGTTATGTCATCACTTGCATGGATTATCTCACAAGGTGGAAGAGGTAGCCCTAACTAAAGATTACATGGCAACAATAGCGGTAAGGTTCTTATGGGAGAACAATAGCACGACATATGGATGTCTATTGTGTTTGACAAGTGATAAAGGTAAAAAAAATTTGAATGAGACCGCGAGGATCCTATTATTAGAGTTCTTGGTGGCTCATCATAAGACTATGCCCTACCACCTACAAGAAAATGGAACCGTAGAAGCATTCAACAAAATACTGAGTCATACCTTGACCAAAATCTGTGATGTTGGAAGACAAGATTTGGATGACAAAGTATTGGCAGTGTTATGGGCTTATAGGACTACGTATAAAAGACTAAATAAATCCACACCTTTTCAATTGGTGTTTGGTGTGGAAGCTGTTTTGTCAGTTTAATTTATGTTACCTTCTTTGTGAATAGCACGCGTAGGAGGATTAGCCAATGAACAAGCGTTGGAAGAAAGAATTGATGAACTAATGAAACTGGATTAGAGATGATCACTTGCCTGTTGGATCCAAATAGCGGAAATGACAAAGCAAAAGGCTTGACATGATTGCCATATTAGAAACAAGAAGTTTCAGGTTTGGTAGATGGTGTTACTATATGATTCCAAGTTTCTACACCATCCTGGGAAATTGAAATTCCATTGGTTGGGTCCCTACACAATCTTGTACATCCTTGATTCAGGTGCGTGCTAGTTATAAGTGCTGGATGGAACGAAGTTGGCTGAAGCCCTCTTATAAATAAGTCTTCTTGGTGTTTGTAAATAAGGTAGTTTTTCCAGTTAGTTTAGAGGTTTCCTTTATGCATTTTCCCTTTCTTGTGTTTCCCTTTCATGTTGTTGTTTTGCTTTGCACTTTGGGCACCAGTAACCTTATTGTTGTTTTTGGAGAATTTGTGAGTGCGCAAAGGACCATGCATCTTTTAAGTGTGGGGTGGAGAAAAGTTAAGAAGCACGTGACTAAAGTACCAAGGAAGTTGTGTTGAAGAGCCTTGGTGTGTAGCCTAGTTGAAAGAGGTAGATGAAGAGAAAATATAGAATGGTTGGTCCCAGGAAAAAGCTATTTGTAGATCCCACGTGCAAAGGAAAAGAAAGTGCAGTTAAAGCAACACAAGGTAGGCCAAAGCTAGAATCTAGATAGAAGAAGTTCCTTCCGCATAGGTTAAGCACATGCAAGAGTCTCCTATCAGGTTGGAGAAGTTTTCACGTAGGAAGGGAGTGAGTGAAGGCACTAAAGACAAAATTTATTTAAAAATATGCATTAAATGAACAAAGTATAGGGGTAGGTAAAGTAGCATTTAATGATCAGAAAAAGGAAAAACTATAAATAAAGGGTTAGGGAACTCTCATTTTTACTTAGAGAAAATGAAGAATTGGAGATATAAGCAAGTGTTATAAACTAGGGTTTTTAGATTCAATCGAGTGGAATATTTGTGTGATTAAAACACAAAGAGCTAGTTTTAGATTGCAAACCAGAAGGAATTACACGGGCGTGGAAGGAGTTGAAAATGAACTATCTTGTGAAGGGTTTATCCAAGTTAGGGTTCGACAAACTAGGGCATGGGTTTAGAAGAGTTATATCACGGATCTGAGATTGAAGCTTGGGAGAAGAAAGATAGAGTAACAAAGAGAGGATAGCAGTGATAAAAATACCTTGACCATAACACCCAAGAAAGGAAAGGGAAAAGCTAAGGCTAAACAACCAGAACCCCAAGTAGACACAAATGAAGAATACGATGTAGAGATGTAATACCTAGATGGGGTGATGTTGGGAAAGGAATGGGAATCCCACTTGAGAAGCATTCCTAATAGTGACTATAATCACCACACAAACACCATAGAGAAAGAAATGGCATTGGAATTGGTACATGCCACCAATAAGCGAACACCTGAAGGTTTGACCATATATGATGATGACGTTAAGGTTAAATTGGCGAAGGTAGGGTTGTTACAACTCTACGAGCTGCCTTACTTTGGGAAGCCAAATCACTTGTACCAGTGGTTGATGTCTCAAGTGCACGAGGACTATTTTTGCTTTGCTGGGTGCAAGATGCGCATGACTCCCCAGATGATTTCACAATTTATAGGCCTCATATGTGAGGGAAATAGCCTAAAAGATGACCTTGGCGACAAGGAGGCTATTCAAGAGACCGTCACTAAGTATGCATGTAAGAAAGGGTCGCGGCACTATGATATTTCAGACATGAAGGACCCCATTATGAAGATGGTTACACATCTGGTGACTAAGTTGAATGGCCAAGAAAGATGGACGTAGGTCAACAAACCTTAGCTACATGTCTACAGGAAGATTGCAGAGGGAATGATATACAACTTGTTCGCATACATTATAGAGGAGATTGTTAAGTGCACGAAGGAAGGGGACAGGATCCTCTTTGGCAATGTCTTGCTCACCATAGTGTTTGCAGAAATTGGAGTGTCGGATGCCTCAGACAAGTTCATGTGGGAGTACCTAGCTGAAGAGGTTTGAGAAGTATGTTTTTGATACAATGATGGCTCCCCACAAAGTGCAGCTGGAAAAGTGGTATACATGCTTAAGGAATGCATTCGAGGTAGAGTGGAGGATCCCTAAACAACTCCTAGCATCCACTGAGGGAGAATCTAAGTTCACGGTGTATCGAAACTACTACATGGGCATATTCAAGCTTATTGATGAGTCATGGAGCCCTTAGTGGAAGCTTCCTTTCGTGTTCACTACCAAATACTTCTAAGTAGGAGTAAAAAGATTTAAAGAATTAAAGAAGCTAAGGTTGGAACTAGGAAGGTTGGACTGGGAACACAAGGAGATGAGGAAGAAGCTAAATTACCCCAGTGGTAAGCACACATATATAGAGAAATACATGTCGCACGAGTTCCAAATGACTAGGCTAATGACGCTTCCCATCACTGAAGGATCCACGGTGCACGTGTACATGCCTATAAGGCCAAAGTTTGAAAAGGGTACGTATTTGGAGAACAAAATCTCCATACCTGAAGACCCCTTGGGAAAGAAGAAGCCAACATCTAAGAAGAGAGGCAAAGGAGAGGAAGTACCACTAAGTGTGTCGACTACTCAGACGATGAGCATGCCATCTACAAGCACCAAGCCAAGCACCTACATAAAGAGAAAGAGGTCTCTAATGAAGGAAAGGATGCCAGAAGTAGAGGTGCCTGAGTAACCCACCAACATGGAAGAATCACCAAAGGAAGAAGAGAAGGCTGAATCTCTTAATCAGAAGCCACCTCTTAGGAAGAAGTAGAGGGTGGATGAAGAAGCTGACTCAGAGGCAACTGACAGCTTGGAGAAGTACTTGGGAGAAGGAGATGATGAGAGTGAAGGAGGTGGTGATAAGGAAGAAGAGCTTGAGAAGGACAAATAGCCACATGTGTTTAGTCTCTATGACTTAGAGGAAGAAAGTGGAGAGGAGAATCAAGAGTTTGTATTTATGTGGCGCAACAGCACACAAGATGAGGAAATCATCGAAGACATGAAGGTAGATGAGAAGGATGCCAAGGAGTAGGGAGCCATAAACCTTACAAAAGAGTAGATTACTGAGATAGAAGACCGAGAAGCAAAAAATATGCTGGAAGTCCTTGTAGACCAAGAGTTAGAGTGCAACACAGACATAGTGCTTAAGGAAGGGAAGGAGGAGAGCGTTGAAAAGGAACATGAAAACCTAGGAGGCCTGCTCTGATAGTTAGTTTCCCTAAAGGTGCATGCTCAAGAAGGAGAACTCTGGATACAGAATAGAGACAGATAACTGGCTATGTGGATGACATGAAGAATGTGTTACGCGCACGGTTCTAAAGCACCGTACCCACGGAAATGCTCATAGCCATGGGGTCTTTTGAAAAGGATGACACGTACCCCAGGAAAAAGAAGATGCTCTCTTGGGCATTCGAGTCACACATTGATGAGCCAAACTTTGAATTCTACTAGATTGTGCTCATCTCATTACCAGAATCTAAGGGAGACAACCCCTTAGTAAATGCTCAACATCTTTCAAATGAGCAAGTATGTAATTCTCTGAACAAAGTTTTGGTCGAGACAAAGGCTAGGTTGTTCACGCAAAATGATAGAATCAGAGCATTGGAGGTGAAGTTGGGGAAGGAGGAAGAACTAGCGGAGAAGGCCAAGAGTTTAAAATAGGAGGAATTAATCAATGCACAGTTAAGATGTGAGTTAAAGGAAGAAAAAGTAAAGGTGTAGGATGTCTACAAGAAGGTGGTGTCTATCAAAAGTGCCATCATATTAAAGCACCCAGACATAACGCCAATCCCTCAAAGGTACGCATCAACTTTGGAATGATTACAATACCTAACAAACGTCCTCACTATGGAGAGGTGACCCTTGGCATTGGAATCTACAGAATAAGTGGCTATGTTCTTGAAAGAGGAAGACAAGTTGAAGGTAGTAGCAACTATTGATGAGTATAGCCAAGTACTCGCGGATTATTAAGGTCGATGCATAGTCTATAGAAGCCACATATGACACATGCACGGATAGAGATAAGGTGGAAAGATACTTGGTTGCCATGCATGAAGAAGAACTGAAAGAGTTCCAAGAAAATAAAAAAGGGTACAGGGCAGAGAGGAACAAGGTTCTGTCTGAGGTAGAGAAGAAATCAGAGGCAATTGAGGCTTTATGGAGCTCAATTAAGGCCTGGCTGAAGGAACTATACCCCTAAATTACCAGAAGAATGGATAAACTTACAGACCTGGGTAAGGAAATGGAGTAGAGTGTGGACACTTTGGGTGCCTAGGGAATTGGCCTAAGCTTTGATGAAGTGAGCACCCTAGTGGGAGACCTATGCTAGAAGGTGAAGGGCGAGGTTGAACTATGGAACAAGCTGGAGGAAGATCTGTGAAAGGACTTTCCCCAGCATTTTGAATTGATGTTTCCCCCCCCATTCTTCATTATTTCCCCTATTCTTTCATTCCTTATTCATTTTGTAAAGAATAAGTCTACATATTGGTCCCATTAAACAACTTACCTCTTGGTCAAGTAAAATTTTTCCGAGGACAGAGAATAGGCATAGTGTGGGGTGATGTTGGGCTTCTAGAATATTGACCAAGTATAAAGGCACTTATGTGTGTGGGATCCCAATTATAGAATGGAGCGCAAGGAACAAGCACACAAGAGAAAGGCTTAAGGAAGAAATTAGCACACACACGATGTGTGGAAGGAGGTTTGGCACTTAGCCAAATTGAGCACTCCAAGGTAGAACATGTGAAAAGCGTGATCAGTTATGCGTGAATAAGATGTCAACCTAACAATAGCTTGGCCCAGGAAAGAGCATGCCCCAGATGGGAATATTCTAGAAGATTATCATGAGATGGAATGGAGAGCTCAGGACTGAAGGAACATGCTCAAATGGAGGATCACATTCGACACTTGGTGATGGATCTAAGGGCACGGCAAGGCAAGTTGGAAGCCTAGGAAAGTGATAAATACAAGTGCTTTCCATGTGAAAAGATATAAAGATATACACACGAAAGAAGGATATATCATCTAGATATACATAGGGAATAATGGGTTAGAGAGAGGAAAAAAGCTCTACACGAATGCTGCAAGTGGATATTCTAGTTTAGGAGAGGTTGTAATAAGAATGGGGTTGTTATTTTTCTTTTCTGTTAGCTTAGCTACATACATCCAATGATGCACATGACTACGGTCGGCACTCTGTGACACTCTATAATGAATTAATGAATATATTAAGGTTACCTGTTATAAATAGATATGAATATCAATGGGTTTTAATGTATATTTCATTCGTATGAGTTTCTCTTTCCCTGCCATGATACGAATGAATGGTTGTATCTTTTCTTTCTGTTAGAGTATATGTTCTAGAATCTGTTAAAGCACTCGGTCTGAAGTGAATGCAAGGATCTAGAGGTTTTTATGAGCCCTAGGGTTCTTGTATGTCTCAAATTATTTCCTAAATAATCTTACACTAATCATAGATAATGCTTCCCACTAAACTCACATAAAAGAGAGACTCAGTACCCGTGCATGCGCCTCGGGTGTTTTTCTCATCTTCTGTTGGGTGATAGGCCGACATGCACGAGGTTCTTCCTTTTTTGATAGGAGTAAAAATGACTATACTGATGATGATAGGCTAACTAGGATCCATAGGTCATAGGATGAAAGGCGTCAATGAGCTAGGCGGGAGTGACTAAAGGCTAGCATGGAAAATGAGGGCATTGGATTGGCTATGAGTCAAAACAATGTGATATAGTGTAGACCTTGTAATCTGATCTCTGTAAATGACATAGAGGAAGAGAGGAAATGGAGAAAATATGTTTTGGGAGGTAAAAATTTTCATTCTTTTAATCAAAAATTAAAATACAGGAACTGACAACGGTTGGGTTAATCGAAGATGGCGATAGAGGGTTACTAATACTGATGACCATGGAATAATCAGAAGTTTGATAAATTTTTTAATAATTGATGAAAATGATGCAAAAATAGATTTAATAGTGATTTCAAAGATCAAGGGGCATGATGATGTGTCTGAGGAACCTCTGAAAGAAAATAAAATGTGGTGAGTGTTATTTTTTGTAAAATGGCCAAAAAAGAAGGAAACTGAAAGAGGTTAGGTAAATTGGCAACAGTCATATGATTAAACAAATAATGCCTCACTCGACCAACATCGATCAGTGTGAAATTTGAAAATATGGAGAAGGTTTACTTTAGTGACTTAGATCAGCCAAAATACCAACCTAGAAACTTGAGTACTCTAATGATGACCCTAACACACTGAGAAAAAGTTGGAATACAAAAGCTATAATTATGGAGTGTGAAAGGAAGAAATAAAAATAGAGAACATTACCTCACAACTCAAAACACAAATCAAGAAAAATTTTACAAACATGACATCGTATGGGTGAATTTTATGTTCTAGCTTATGATATTTAGAGCTAACTTGTGACTAGAACAAAGTTTTCGGTTCAATGGAAGGGGCTCTATGAAAATCCAATATCTAAGGATGGTTTGAGGTAAAGTTTTTGCAAGGGAGGTCCTTTCTCTGAGATAATGACTTGACCAAAATGAGTTGTGTGCCCACTATCAATCCTCTGATCGTGTGATTGTTGACAACTTCTTCCAGGCAGGATGATATTTTTAGACGATGTGTAAATTATTATAGTGGTTTGGTATAGAGAGTGTGAAAATTTAACTACAATTGAATTAGTCAACCATCAGCTAGGCATGACTTCCAGTGTATAAGTTTCCCTCAATTAATGTGAGCTACAATGCAACAAATGAAAATGAAATGCAAATGTTTTAATCCCAAATCCATAATTATGTTCAATACAGCAAATGGAGATCCGGAACAAGAATTCTCTTTCACTGAAGAAAGATGTGTTCATTTTAAAACACCAAAAACATGATTTCTTTTAGACAATAGAAAGAAGAAGAATATTCTAGACAAGAAAATTAATGTGAATACTTTGCAAAGGGAAATAAACACAAAATATTTACCTAAGAATGAACAAATGCAAAAGAACCCCTGATGGATCCCACTAGGCGTGCCAAACTGTTTCACCAAATTGTTGTAGATAATGAAACATATAAGGGTAAAAGGGGTAAGGAGGAATACATGTTGTACGTTTGTTGAAGGTTGAGTGTTTACATTCTGATTTCCGATCCAAAATTATTGTGTGAGCTTCTCTTTGGCTAGGAGGAACTACCTATAAATGTAAATCAAAACCATAAGATATAATTAATAAAAAAGGTGAGTTGATTTCCTAGCATGAGCTAGATCTAGGAAGTGATACTTCCTTAACGATTATCAATCCATTTATATATAACGCAATATAAAATAATTGATCATGGAAATAAAAGAATCTAATGCTAGTTTTCTGATTTAGGTATCTCAGATTAATATCAGTGTCAATCTAATTAAATGCTTAATAATTAAACTAGTGAAGGTTGTGGGACAATTTACACATCAGGTTGGTGGTCTAAGGGTCACAGACAAGGTCTACATAAGATATGGTGTAGTTTGTGTTGATTTTAGATTATTAGGAAGCTTGCTTGTTTAAGGTAGTTTACTAGGTACAAATACTGATGTCATTTAGGGCGTGATCTATAACGGTTCAATATAACCGATATCAACTAGTGTGGATAATGGTATAATTTCAAAAGTGGGTGTCTAGGCTCTCTCTATATATTCCCAAAGAGTTGGCAATGTCTGTGGTGAGGTTTCATGTGGGGTATCAGGTTTGGGCTATGTTTTTTGAGTTTTTCAAGCTATTAGTGAAGGTTTAGTGAAAGTTGATAGGAGACACAGTAAACGATTTTGATTGGGTGACCGATGCTGGTGAAGAGGAGAAACCAATGATGGTTAAGGTAATTGGCATTGGTAGGGACAAAATGGTTGTAATTAAATAAACTTGGTTTTTGGGGTTCTCTTTGATTACACAGAGAATGGAGGGAGGATTATTAGGTTTGTAAAAATTCTAGAAAGGCTCAAAAATGCCTACAATTCAGCTACACAGAGATAAGAGGTGGTGGGTGATAGGTTGGGTGTTTTGGTACAAGGTGGGATGGAGGAATGTAGGAAAGAATAAAATATAGTAACAAAAAAGATAAAGAACTTATTAAGTAATTATAAAAATGATGAAATTCAAATACACTTACTTGCATTTGCAATCCTAGTTGGTAAAGGATGGGAATGGCTGATTCATGAAGAACTTGGTGGTCAGTTCCATGGAAATGGTTCCCAGAGTACTCATGTGGATTAGTATCAAGTACTTTCTTAGGCCTGTGATTGAATGTATTCCATCGTCTTGATGCTGAGAAAATATCTGGCTCGTGCTGGAATGCATATAGTTCTCTCAAAAATCGAATTGAGAAACCTCTGTAAAAGGTTACCAAACTGTATATAAGATAACCGATGATAGTTAGGTTGACCAGTGTCGGTTGAGGGGTTTACCGACATTGATTAAGGTTGGAAATCCTAGGTTTACCCAAAACAATAGACCCTTGTTATTTTCACCAATCTCTGATTGTCCATCTGGGTCTCAAGTGATGGTTAATGCTTAGATAACTTGGAGTGTTGTTGGAGAAGAAATAAGAATTTAATGTTAGGGTTAGAATAATTCCTAGTTGGATAAGATAAGTGGAGACTTAGTCCGAGTTAATTAAAATACTAAGAATAAGTCCATGGTGAGGTGTCTAGGTGATGTTACTAGGTGCGGTGTCAATTAATGTAATTAAAGTAATTAAATTAATTAATAGTGTGAGGATGACCATTAATTCAATTGTAAGTAATTAAATTAATATGAATGTGGGGTAAGGAATCATGGTTAGGTTAATACATTATGTTAATTAATTAAAGGGGACAAAGGGGAGTGTGTGACCCAAATTTTTTGTCTACACTTGGATAAAAATAATTCAATTGTCTCATACATTATATCTTTGAAAGGTGTCTTTCCTTCCCATTATAACATCTGCAATCTTAATTTTTATCTTTGAATTTTAGGCACAACTTCCTAATCTCTAATTCTATCAATGTCTAGATCTTTACATGGATTTGATGCAATAAAAATACAAACTAATATGCACTCATACATTTAACATCCATATGAGAAACTAAAATAAAATAATGAGTTTTCTCCTAAAAAATATCACACAACCATCTTTTCTGAGGAACTCCTAATGTTGTGATACCAAATAATGGTATAGTAGTAGAGGAGTTGAACATAATAAACATAGTAAATGTATTTTCTATATATTATTCCATATGATCTGGTTTACTTATTTATGGGTGTTGTATCTCTGATATAATAAGGGAGCTACAATAACACATACAATATAGATGAGTTGTTAAAAAAACAGGTAAGATATTTTATGTAGATCACTACATCCTCACTAACCAAACAATATTATATTATCATAGATAATATAATTAGTCACACTAACACTTAATAACCTAAGGAACACTAAAATAATGAATTCCTAACAAAAAAAAAGTACATTTTTTATATTATTTATATATGGGTTCATTTTTCGATTGAACCCAGAGACATTCAATTTTTGGGATGAACTTTGTTATCAATTATGGTGTGGCATTTTATAGTATCTTTTTAATCACTTTTTTTCCTACATAATTACGTCAATTTAATCTTAAAATTGATAAATTAAGGAAAATTTATAGTATCTAGGGAAACGAGAATTTGAATCGGTTTAAATAAATCTCATTTATGGATTAATATGTGAGTGGGTTGTTAATATATCTCACATATAATATGTTTAAGATAATAGAGGAGGTTGTGACCATACATGTTCAATATTTTGTGAGGTGAGTAGTTGAAACAAACTCCTTGTTTATAGGAGAAACCTCACATATATGTATTTAATACATTATGTTGAATAATATGAAATGAATTAAGAGTTCATTGTGTTATGTTTGGTCAAAGATCTACCGAATTTTTCATTTTCTATTAGAGAAGGTTAACATCAAGAAAATGAAATCCATGGGAATTTTGGTTGTGTTGTTTCCCCATCTAATGGAAATAATTATATATTAATTTACATTAATTTTTCTTCAATTTATTTTTGTATTGAGATAAAATTTACCATCGATTACAATATTTTAGATGCAGTTCCAACTGTGTGGTGTTAAGATTTTCCTACTAGATGTATGTGGATCATCATTTTTAGACATGCTTGAAATTTTCATAGGTTTAGTCAATGTGGCTCTAATAAGTTTAGATGCACAACAATTCTGAAAATACATAATATTGATTTTTTTATCATAATTTTCAGTCATAAGCATATCAATATTCATCCTGACACCATCATGATTATCATGTGTTTCACATATGCATGTCTTTGGTGGCCTTGATAAATTTATCTACAGTATTAATGAGGATCTAGTTATAAGAGGTTGAAATACCTCCAAAACACACACAAACAATTTGTAAGAAAACCACAAGATTTAAAATAATTTTCTTCTCATCCTGAAATGCACACTAATCTTGTACAACCTTACAATTTTCCATTTGTTTCCCATTATCTATAAGAAAACCCTAAAATGTGAAAAAATCCTAAAACTTAAAAAACCATAAAAATTAAAACACCCCAAATGGACCCCAATTTTTGCATTCAAAATATTACTTTATAAAGTAAGGCGTATGCCAAATCTTGGATTATTACATAAAATAGAGAAAATGATATTAAAACTCTAAGTGTTAGACAAGTGCTAAACAAAACCACCAAAATCATTTGGAGCCAATGTTATTGCCCCCCCCAAAAATCCTAACAATCACTCAACCTTTCAAGAAACAAAGGCATGACACATTACTAATACAAATATGAAACCCTAGAAATTTTCAAGATAATCCAAGGGTCATATCAAAATTTATGTTCTCTAAAAGTTATGCCCGCACATCATTCTCCCCTGGTTGAAAAGGATTATGCTCCTTTGAATTCAGTTGATGGAATTCATATAATTTTACACTATCAATATTCTTCATCTCCAAATCAAGAATCTAGGTATTTTCTTACTACTACGTACCTTCCCACTATAAGAATTTTTGTTTGTAGCTCCAATACCTAGTAGTGACTATAATTTGGTCCACGACATGCATTACCCTCTCCTTTTTATTTTTCAACATGGGCTGCTATAAATTTGTTTCTTCCTCCTCCATGACATTTTCCTATTGACCTAGAAATTTATATAAGTTAAAAACATTACAAACATGTGAAATAGAAAATTTCTCAGGTAGCTCCACCTTGTAGGCATTATCACTCATTTTATTTAAAATCCTACATGGCCCAATCGTCTTAAACTTTAGTTTATTATACGTCCCATTTAGAAACCTATACTTTCTAAGATGAACCATCACCATATCTCGTTATTCAAATAAATTTACTCTCCTACTAGAATTTGCATCTACTTTATATTTTGCATTACTTAATTTTATCTTTTCCCTCACTTCTTCTTGTAATTATAGCATGTGTTCGAGAAATGCTTCTACATCATCAGTAGTTTTATGTTGACTAGGTAGCACAATCCAATCTAGGACTCCCTTGGGGTTCTAACCATAGACAATAATGAAAGGAGACCTCCCAGTTAAACTTTTTATCAAGTTGTTATTAGAAAAATTAACTTGTGGTAAATCTAAATCCCATTGTTTTGGATTTTCTCCAACAATGCAACATAGGAGATTTGAATATTTTGTTCACTTCTTATGTCTTCCTATCAGTATAAGGGTTATATTCACTACAAAAGTGTAGTTGTGTCCCCATTTTTTTCCACATATTCTTCCAAAAGTGACTCAGAAACGTTTTCTCCTAATCTGAAGTGATCATTCTTGGAACTCCATGCAACCTAACCACTTCTACAAAAAATAAAATTACAATTCTTGAAGCATCATTACTTGTATTACAATCGATGAAATGTTTCATCTTAAAGAATATATCAACTACAATAAGGGTATAATTATTCCCTTGTTATGTGTTAGGAAGTCCTGACACGAAATCCAAACTCAAATCAACCCATGGCCCTATAGGGATAGGTAATGACATATACAACGTAATATTCTGCAAATGGACCTTAGCCATTTGGCACTATATACATATTGATAAGACCCTACTTATGTCCCTCTTCACCTTTAACCATTAATACTTTTATGCAAGAAGAGAAGTCTTTTTAATTATACAAAATTTTCCATCCAGTCCCCCACTATGCAATTCTCTTATAATATTTTCTCTCATTGAACTAACAAGGATTCACAATTATTTTCCCCTGAATAAATAATAATCCTACATAAAATAATATGAAAAACCACTACCCACTATAGGTTCCTTACATTAATTAATTATCTCACAAAATAAGAAAAATATGGATCACATCCATAGAACTTCTTAACTACCTCAAATCATACTACTTCATTTTCCATTGTTATCAAAAGTTCTACAGTCCTACTCAAGGCATCAACAACTTGATTATGTTTACCCCACTTCTGATTTAATAAAAAAGTATGTTCTCCCAAAAATGAAACCCACTTTACATGCTTACTATTTATTTGTTCGATTAAACCTCAATTAATCATGGTCAGTAAATAGTACAAATTCTTTAGCTACCGAGTAATGTATCTAATTCCTTAATGTGTGAACAATATCTTAGAATTCCACATCATAAGTATGATATTTCCTCTTAATTTTTTTTATCGTTTCACTAAAGAATGCCATGCCCCATCCTTATTGAATCAGTATAGCTCAAATCCCAACATGTGATGCATGATAATAAACCTCAAATACCTTGAAAAAATATGGAAATACAAAAATAGGTGCCTCTGAAATTTTATTCTTCAAAAATTAAAAACTATATGTTGCTACCTTGGTCCATAAAAACTCCTATCCCTTCATAAATTTTTTTATGGGTGTAGAAATGCTACTAAAATTCATGATGAAATTCCTATAAAATTTTCCAATCCATGGAAAATATGAGAGAAAATTCCATAATTTCCTTCCATTTTTCCTCATCCATTGTCACTCCATCCTCTAAGATGACAAACCCCAAAACAACTTGACTTTTGTGAAGAAATCTACACTTCTTTAATGTTTGAATACAAACTCTTTTTTCATAAAAATTCTAACACCAATTTAAAAGGTAATAAATTATTCTTTTGTCCTACTAAATATAAAAATATCATCAAAATAGACAACTAAAAAAATACCATTGTATTTACGCAGTACTCTATTTATCAACCTCATGAATGTATTGGGTGCATTACATAGCCCAAATGGCATCACCATCCACTTGTATAATCCATATTTTATTTTGAAATACATATTCCATTCATACCTTTCAAAAATTTAGATCTGGTGGTACCCATTTTGGAGGTCAATCTTTCTAAAATATCAAGCTACCACTAGCACGTCCATCATATCCTCCAATCTTAGAATTACGAATCGATACTTAGTTGTGATTTTATTTATGAAAGTACTTTCCACACATGTTCTCTTGTCTCCATCCTTTTTAAGATTCAATAGGGCATGAGTTGCACATGGAATCATGCTTTCTCTCTCTAACCCTTTATGTATTATATATATCACTTGTTCAACTCATCACTTTGTGTCGGGCTCATCCTATAGGCTTCATGATTTGGAAGGGCCATTCCTAGCATTATGGGATGAAATCAATATGGTGTTGTATATCCCACTTTGGAAGTAACCCATTTGGTATCTCATCTAGTATGACATCTTTTTATTCTTTTATTACCTTTGTTTCCATAATGGTTATATCAAAGCAATCTATTCCCACCTTCTTTAACATCAATGCATAACACAAACCAATTTCCTCCATTTCTACAACAAACTCATTTTTAGCCAACAAGCCCTCACTCTTCACATTTTCATTGAAGGGTAACAAGACCACCTTTACACCATCCTTCAAAAATAATAAGTTTTTTCCCCTCCATCATGTGTAATATTTCTATCATATTTCCAACTCCTTCACAGTAGTATATGGCATGCATCTATCAGGACAAAATCACACCACACCTCATCCTTGTAGGTATTCCTGATTAAAAACATTATAAGGCATATTTTATCGATGGTTACCTCATTTCCCTTCTTGAAACATGATATATGATAGGGATATGGATTCTTCTCACATTTCTGACTAATTTTATCAACCATCGTAGTTGAGACCATATTTTCACAACTACCAACATCAATAATAATTTTACATACCTTTCTTCCATAGGTGCATCTTGTTCAAAAGATATTTGTACGCAACCAAGAATAAGCACCAGTAACATCTTTTTCTTTCTCCTTCCTTAAGAAGATCACCATCCTCCTTATCACGGGGGTTTCACCCAACTCTGCAACAACCTCCATTTCTTCTACATCCTTATCTTTAACTAGTTTTACTCGTGATTATTATATTGTAATATATCCTTTGTAGGATAGTGTAAACACTCAAAATATTATGGCCCTTCTTCATCATATCGGTAACATGTATATTCCATTTGGGGGATATTCCAACCCTATCCTCCATTATAACCTCTTCCCCCATGAAACCCCCTACCTCTTTGGTAGTTGCCATGGTTTTGACTAGATTCTTCATGCCCTTCTGCATTATATAATTCACATTTTATAGAGTCAAATATACCTATTCCCCTCATTAGAGATGATGATTTCTGCCTCTTCAAATCTCTTCTAAAATTATTCCTCTTGTTCTTTGATTTTTCTTTTAGTGATATTTAATAAGAATCATAAAGGATATGGATTTGGAGCATACTCATTTCATCTTGTATGGTATAACTCAACCCATTTACATACCTTGTATCCTTCTATTATTTAGACTCTCCTTGTTCCACCTGGATTGATAGCTTCTAAAATTTATTGATATAATTTTGAATGTTGATATGCTTCTGTCTTCGGTTTTGAAACCTTTGAAATAGTGTCTATAAATAATCTACAGGAAGAAAATTTTCTTTCAAATTCTTCAACATTTTTTTCCAATTTCAAATCTTAGCATTTTCTTTCCTTTATCTTTCATTTTTCAGGTGATCCCACCAGATTAATGTGTATCTGACCAATTTAGTGCATTCGAACTTAAACTTATTCTCCTCTCAAATGGTTTTCCACTCAAATAAGTTTTCCATACAATTAAACAAGTCAATGAACTCCTCTAGTTGTAACCCTCCACTATAATTAGGTAAACTAATATTGATTTCATCATTATTTCCCTCTAAATCTTGGGTCAATCTCTCCTCAAATGGTCTCTAATTCATGATTTCTTAATCTCTCTCATCTTCTTCTTGATTTCCTCATTCATTCATTAACAGAGGTAATTCTTGAGTATCACTATCTATTTCTACATCTCCATTTTCATATCTACTTCGAAGGTGCGTAACTTATCATGTGAGCTCAAAAACGTTTCTATGTAGCTCCTGCATATACCTATTCATTTTTACATAACATCCCCCTCCAATGCGTAACCATGATTATATAAAATAGAGGTAATAAATTACACATAAAAATGTTATATATATTATTGCAACGTTTCCCACAAGATTGAAATCCCACTTTGATACCAACTGATGTGGATCCAAATGCAAGCGGTTGAAATACCTCTAAAACACAAACAAACAATTTGCAAGAAAAACCAAAATATTCAAAATAGTTTCTTCTCATTTTGGAATCCACACTAATCTTGTACAACCTTACAATTTTCCTTTTATTTCTCACTATCTCTAAGAAAACCTTAAAATGTAAAAAATCCCTAAAACTAAAGAAACCCTAATAATTAAAAAACCTCGTATGGACCCCAATTTTTACATATAAAATATTCCTTTGTAAATTAATGCATATGTCAAATCTTGTCTTATTACATAAAACAAAGAAAATAATATTTAAAGTCTAAGTGTTAGACAAATGCCAGAAAAAACCATCAAAAAGGTTTTTAGCCAATTTTAGACCACTAGATGAATGAATTAGGCCTAAAAAAATGCCAAAACGTCACTCAACGTTTCAAGTAATGTTGTCCTAGCACATTATTAATAAAAATATAACAGTCTGGAATATTTCAAGACAATCTGATAGTCGAATCAAAAGTTATGGTCTACAAAAAATTATGCTCCCACATCAACTCTATGTACGTATTAAAATTTGTAGTTCTTTAATTTGCTACTGTTGTGTAAATTGTATAGCAGGTAACTTAATCCATCATTAGTTTTTTATCTTTGAATACCATCTTTATGACTCTAGTTTTGTACACTACTCTACATTACATCTTGACACGGATGTAAGTTTTGAGTCACCTTTTTCAAATGTATAAGGATATTAGGCTATTATATGTGCATATCTAGATAACATGTGATTCTCAATGCCTATTTTCCTCAAGATTATTGAAATTCAAATGGTAGGATGAAAACATAAATTTTGTCATTATGAAGTAATCTACCCAGAACTATCTACACAACATTAGTAAATATTGAATCCAAACTTGTTGACTCTCATCTTATCCCTTAAGCACTTGGATATCATTTTTTTGTGGTCGTAGCCAAAGTTGTGAACACTTGGTGGTATTACCAGACCATTTTTCATGCCTGATACTTAGATTGTACTTTGAACAATTGCAAATAATCATGGGTTCAAAAAAAAAAATTGTCCAAGGTACCTATCAACTATCATTATACAATCAAACCTCAAGTCATTCCAAGAACCTAAATCTTTGGTATGTTAAATATATGTCATTAAAAATCGACCAAATTTTTTTTTTACTCTTATGCCTTCAACTTTGTTTAAGTTTATATAAAATTCATTTTCTTAGTTATTGATAAATATTTGATAAGCCTTAATTTATCAATATAATATTTTAAAACCATATTTAAAACATTATAGGTGTTGTCTTATTGAGTCATGAAAAATGTCTCTTGAATGAAATTGTGTTTAATTTAAGCACTGGTTATAATATTATAGTGAATGTCTCTCATTAATATCGAACATGTGCATGGAAATGGGGGACTAAAAATTGACTGAAATCATTTTTTTTGGCCATTTTTCACATAATTCAGGTGCATTACGGCTTGGTCATGTTATAACATGATCATGTAATGAAACTAGCACGTTATACTTCTCTCGTATTATGACACTTATAACATGAGTGTGTTTTTTAATGTGTGAATTTGAATTTTTCATTAAGAAAACAAAACGTGAGCGTGTAATAACACGAGCACATTTTGTTTTATTTTTCTTGGAAACCACCCACCCTTTTGCATGGATATATAATCCTAAATTTTGGATAGTGTAATCCATGAATAAATCTATTTTTGGCAAAAATTCATAACAATATCAAGTGTAAGCCCCAATTTCTCATGTTTCATAAGACAATACTCTAAAAAAGCATGACTATGAAGTCAAACTCTATTTTATATTTGTGTCAATGTATTTCTTTCTAAAATATGGTTAGTTTAAGATTTTTATCCTTAATTTCTTGTACTATTGCCTTCTTTTTTCTAAAACACATGAATCACTTCTTATAGATAATTTAGTATTTTATCATGTAAATTCAAAAAAAGGCTTGATGTAAACTACATTCTATACACACTAAAAAAATTTAATTAAAAGCTATTTTTCTCAAAATTAGGAGGGTGAACACAAAAATATTTCATTTTTGGGATGTGTTTATTTTAAAAATTAGTAAAATATTATATGTTCATCTAAAAAATATGAAAAATTAATGGGACCTCCTACATGGTCTTAACAAATTTTCTACTAAAGTGAGTTGTAAAATAGTTTACAGAACTCAAAAAATGGGAAGGGGAGGGAGGGCACACACACTATGTAATCATTTTGAAAAAAAAACAGGAAAACTTTGTATGTGAAACACATTTTACCTTCTTAATATCCACCATTCAAAAAATTAGTAGTTTAGAAACTGGATTCCAAGCACTATGATTCTTATTTGTATCACAATGTACAATTTTGAGTATATGTATGCTAAATTATTAGTTGAAGTTTGATTTTTTTCTTATTTTAGGAAATAAGTGGCCAATTTTGACTCCCTTTTGTCCCCCATTTCCATGCACTTACCCTATCTGAAGAATTTTTTTCTCTTAATATTAATTTTATGACTTCAAAAGTTTGTCGATTCTCTCATTGTTTTAATTTTTTTACACTTCACTTTAATCCCATGATAAATATTGAGTGTAAATTTAATCTTTAATTATTAGTCATGTTATTTTTCATATTTTCATTTATGTATTCAAAATAGAGTCATTGTCCGTCAAACTTATAAATTTTTAACTAAAAACTCCTTATGGATGCATTTTCAGTATAACCCGACATTCTATAAAATTAAGTGTTTGACATTATGGGGGGAGAAAATAATGATCACAATGTGTAAATAAATGTACTTAAAGATCAAATTTTTTGAGTAAACAATAGGTAGATCAAAGGGTGGAGGCAAAAGATGTAGGGGATTGAATAATGGTCCCTCATTATCCACTAGCGATAAGGTTGCACATCTAAAATAATAGAAAATATACAATACCAAAAGCACTAAATTGAATGATGGTTCTTGGTGTAAGTGGAGACCTATGTTGTAATTGATCAGGTGGTAGTGATCATGTACATAGACTACAAGAGGTGATAAGGACTTATTCATCATTTTTATTTTTCAAATCTTTTTAGTTTAATGTTAAATTCAAAATAAGAACATAAAAGTCATTCTTATTAATGAGCATATTTTCTGATCTAATCCCCTAATGTAAAAATAAAAATGAAAGCAAAATCGCTAATGTAGTATAGATCATAGATCTTTAAAATATTAGTGGTAATCGAAAAAATCATATGATATGAAAAATCAAAGGGTCCTTGTTCCTCACTACAAATTATAATGGTGAATAGTAGATAAATCATGAATACTCTCTTTTTTGAAATTTACATTTGGCGAATTTTCAAGCGTAGGGATTTGGACCAACTCACCAATTTTTTGGAGTTTAAGCTACTTTTAGGGGCCATTCCACATAATATTTACAGACAATTGATTTAATTAAAAATTTATTTACCACAAATTTAAATATGTGTGTGTGTGTGTGTGTGTGTGTGTGTGTGTGTGTGTGTGTGTGTGTGTGTGTGTGTGTTATGTGTGTGTGTATATATATATATATATATATATATATATTATATATATATATATGTATGTATGTATATGTATGTATGTATGTATGTATACATACATATATATATAGACATACATACATACATACATACATTACATACATACATACATACATACATACATATATATATATATATATATATATATATATATAATATATATATCTATATATAAATTACAAATTTACAAATTCTAAATCCAAATTATAATTATCCATTACAAGTCAAATTTTCCTTGCAATTCCTTTATCCATCCCAATTTTCCCCTATGCATTAACGATCGAGATTGTTTGCATATTACAACCCTTTAACATCAATTTATTATAAATATTGGTATTTTACTATGTTGTAATTGAATATGTTGTAAAATGGCATGAATGTTATGAATCAGTAACATAATATATGCCACTAGAAATTAGACTTATATATGCTCGCGGTTGGTAGAAAAGTATACGTCATCAGTTGCTAGCATAAATTTATCTACCAATAAATAGAATATAATGTGCTAATGAATACTAGGATATTCTATCAAGATTAAAAAATTTAATATTTATCCTATTGTTTGCAAAAAAAACTACACATTTCACCAAAAAAATAATCCTTTTTTAAATTACACTTAGATAGGTATAATGGAATTGATTAAAAATGAAAACAAGGAAACTCAATTTTGTTTTTTTGATAATAAGTAAAAGAGGGTTGAGGGGGACACTACCCCGTACAAAGATTACAAAAATTTAAAGAAAAGGGCCAAAGGAGTATCCATTGAAGCCCATACTGAGACATAGACTAGACCAACTACAAACCTAAAGTATCCACCATAGCAAAAATAGACTTAGCAAAACTAGCAACAGGAGTTCAACAAACTAACAACATAATTCCATGAACTAATAACTTAGCAAAAAACAAAGAAAACATTCCAGATTGGAGTACCCTTCATTATTATTTTATCAGATCACCCACCATATGCATGCACCCATTCCATTCCTTAACCAAGTTAGCAATACTTGATTTCCAGAACTTATAATTCAGCTCTGCTATCTCCACTCCATGCACCATATGCATGCATCCATTCCATTCCTTAACAATGAAAATCAATTAAAAAGGAAAAGTGACATATCAAATAATTTTATCCATCCAAAAAAAGGTGGACTCAATTTGCATCCACTGTAAACACAGGTAAGAGATTATCTTAACTTTTTAGTTATTTTTTGTCAACTTATATTAAATTTTAAATATATTTTTCATAGTCTAACCCTTCTCAGGTTTGAATTTATAAATTGAGGAGCTACTAATAATTATATTCCACATGAAAATATTGACAAAAATCTATCATGTACAGAAACAATTAAAATTTCGATACATGAAGATATAATTGATGATGACATGTCAGAGGTGGATGATAATCATCACTATAGATTTGCTCCAAAAGAAAAATAGTATAATGAATAGATTAAATTAAATAATTATATTCACATTAGTCTTCCAATAAATGAATTTTTACAAAGGAAGAAAACCATATGGACAATTACAAGGTATTTTAAGGTAGATTGGGTAGTAAAATATCCATTCATTCAACTTGTAGAGACATAAAATGCTAATGATACTATAAAAGAATGTATATGTATAATTTATGGTTGGAAAGTAGGTAAATAAAAAAAAAAGCAACTAAAGTTGGACATAATTGAGAATTATTTGGTCAAGGAAAATGATGGAAAAGTAACAAATACACATAGATGGAAAACTACCAAAGAATGCATGCATGTAAAATATGCATATGAGAATGAAAATAAGAAGAAGCATTGTTGAAATATTATGGATAAATGCAAAAAAACTAATGCAAAATTTTGAAATGTTCTGAATGTATAACTTGAGGAAAAAGACACATAGTTATATATTGTATTCCTGGTTCTAAGAATGGGCATGCCTATTTAAGATTTTTTAAAATAAGAATTGTTTTAATTTTAATGGGTTTAATAACATTTTACAATCACGTCAAGGTCAAATATTCATGTTTGGGAAATGGAAAAATTTCTTGCAATGATTGAAAGGAAAATTTGAAATAAAAAATCAATAATCTTAATTTATCTCCCTTTTTATTGATGAGACTATAACAATAGACAACATGTCTTGGGTTTTCAAGCATTTTTTATACTTTGTAGAACCACACAAGGAAAGCTCATCCTCTAGTTGTTCATAAAATGATGGAAAATTGCAATATTGAAAATTTGTGCAAATTGATTATTGTTAATTTTAAGGATATAACTAGAATGGATGAATATTCAATAGAAAATAGTTTTTATGTGATGGTGTTAATGCTGCAATAGTAATGTGGGATCATAGAAGTGGTCTATATGTTCCCCTAACAAATATTAGTTTCCATTTATATGATCCCAATTAATTGAATGGTTCATAGGATGAATCCTACATATAAAATAGTTAACACATTTGAAAATCTCACAAAAGTGGTAGACCTTATCTATGACTTACACATGTATATATCAAGTAGTCCAAAAATATTTCTAGAATTTTTTTAATTTACAATTGGAGTGCCAGATGGTAAACAACTTCTTAAATATGTTGATAAAATTGGATTTCCATGTATGAGTCTACACGTAGATTTTTTTATGAATATCCATCATTAGCTAGTTTGAAGTTTAAGTACTGTAGGGAAGTTGAAAAGGAAAAATAATTTCTTTACCACGTAACATATTTGGAAACATTGTTTATACTTTTTAGTATTCTACCCATGTTGAATGAAATAAATTACTTAACAAATCATTGAAGAAGTAGTTGTCATATGAAACTTATACAAAGGTATTATATATGAAAAACATATGTAATCAAGAAAAAAAAATCAAATTAATTATCTAGTGAGATAAGAGAGAACTTTGAAATAGGTGAGCTTCTTAAGGCCATGGGACTGGTCAATCCTATATTTTGGAATCCGACAACAGGTAAGAAAATTATAGCTGATTTATATAAAAAACATATGTGTACTCTCATTAATAATTATTGAAAATTAGTATAAAATAATGTAGTTCTAATTAAATGTATTCTTGAAAATGAATTATTTTCATCTCAGTCAACTCATTTTATTATCACAATTTTTGAACAATATGATTTACTAAGTGAACCACCAAAAAATGGTGAATCACATAGCTATGGAAAAATGTGTATCTTAGTAAAATACTACATGAAAGAATTAGTGAATTTTTTTATTGTATGAGTTGTGTGAAACTATTCTATTCGGATAAATAGAAGATTAAAGGGTATTTAGTGCATTAACTTTTGTTAAATAATTTTTTTGAAACAGATTAGATAAAACTTTTGAGACTTTTTCGAGATGGTATGTTTCACGATATGTTGTGGACACATTTCCTTATGAAATAACGATGTAAATATGGATTTATCTTGTAGAAGGAGATGGTTTTGTAATATAGTAGCTAAAAAAGAAGACATAAAAATTGACACTCCGATTGAGCATAGAAATGAAATGTTAGATAACAATTTGAGTTATGGAAAACTAGATAGTTGAGAATTGTTTGAGATACCTAATTTTGAGTAAATATTTATGAACATACTATATCTTGAATTCAAATTTCATATAATATTTTAAGGTTGTAACTTGATAGTTTTTATAAAGTGGTTTTCTTTATTGAAGAATATTTTCAATGTTTTTGTTTAATGTTTTTAATCAACAAATGGTATACTAATTTTTTTCCTGTTATATTTATTGTGTTAAAAATAAAGAAGACTTTAGAAACAATGTTTGAAAATAATTTCATAGCAGACATGATTAAATATTACTTATCAAAATATTAATTTAGATGGAGATATTTTGCAAGAATAGAAAAAAAGTACAACACATGACATAGATTGCAACTCTCAATTTTTTTACATGGTAAGGAAGATTAAAATTTTAGGAATCAATGTTGTGTCCCACTTCATGTCCCAAAAACGCGATTAACAAGTTGGGCGGGATCGGAAATCGAGGGTGTTCGCGCGAACACACCTTTCGCGTGAACCCCCTTCACCTGAACTGCCACGTAGGATGAAGAAACTAGTTCGCGCGAAAGGGGGTTCGCGCGAACACCCCTCCGCGCGAACCCCTCGAATTCAAATAATTTTGGCGGCAAAGAGTTATATATAGATATTTATATAGTTTTGGGAGGTGGATTTAGGGTTCAGGAGGGTTCGGGCGAAGGGGGGTTCACGCGAACCCCCTTCACGCGAACCCCCCTTCGCGCGAACCCCCCTATGTGGCACTTATGTGGCACATTTTGGCGCCAAATCCATTTGGAGGATAATTTTATGCCAAAATGTGCCATTTAGGTGCCACGTAATTAGGGTTAACAAATGAATAAAATTACAAAATTTTAACACAAAATACAGAATTTTATTAGCTTTCTAAAAATATAATTTTCATTTTTTAAAAATATGTTTTACTATTTATTTTTTATATTTTGCTAACATATGGTATTTTAGGACAATCGATCGTACACAATCAACCCAGTTTGAAAAATAGTAAAAAATATAAAAAAAATTTGAAAAAATTAAAATTACTATTTATTGAAGTCTTCTTCTTACCTGTGAAAAAAAAATTCAATTTCGATATAAATCATTTATTAGTATAAACATTTGTACGCCATTTATTTGAAAATATTTTTACTAAATAATTAATTAAAAAAAAAATATAAGTCCAAAAAATATGAAAATTTGATAGCACCTCAAAATTCAAATCTTGAACATATATCTAAAATTTCATGGTGAAAAAATAAATTTTCATTCAAAAAAACCACCCGAGGACAGTCATTCCTCTTTTATAACATAAGAAACAACGTATGAATAAAATTAAGAAAAAGACCTTTTTTTTTTGCAATTTTTTTTTTAAAAAATTGATATGTATTCTGCACTCTAAATACAACATTTCATTAGTTTGTGGAATTTCATGAATGTGTACGGTTTTATGGCTATTACCTTTAGAAAATCAATGAAACTGAAAATTCATGTTTATAATGGTACAAAACATACCAAAAAGTGGGACAGTTTATTGTGCTTTTACCCAACAATATATATATTTATAGTTGAATATAAAAAATATTTACAACCAATGAAAAGGAATATTTTTAAGTTTCATAGTGTAGACACAAATCACGCACATGGGTACATTCCTAGGTCCTAAAATAATACTAACATTTACATGATTCCTAAGTGATAAACTTAGGAATTAACAACTATATTTGGCTTCATTTATGTCTTTCTTGTTTTCTATTTAGTCTTACACACCCTAAATCCTAGTGAAATATTTAATTTCTTATATTTTATGATTTTAGAAACCAGGACTTAGCTAGGGCACTAGCGGTCAAATGCCCTCATCCCCTTTGGGAACCCCTGACCTCTTTCTGCTTTACTTGCTCTTTTTGTGAATCTTTTATCTTTTAAGTATATTATTTTCTTATGGGTCAACATTCCAGTTGTCAATTATAAAATTCAACTAAGGGATTCATATAAATACATAATTATGTGATCCAAATAAAAGAACAAACTCTAAACATTACTAATATCACTTAATCTTTCATCAAAAGGTATATAAAGAACTCAAAGGAACTAGCATCCATACAAGGGATAAATGAATGTATTCTCTACGTAAAATTCATAGGAAGGGAAAATTCATTATTCCATCCACACATTCTATTTACATTACTACATCTAGATCTAGCCCGCTATCAAACACAACTTGCACTAGGGAATCCTATGACATGATTATTTCATACACTCAAAATAACTATGTGGAGTATGAGATTTAGTGAAACGCTCAATCATAATTTCACTCTGTTAGGTGACCTTCAGGGTCAGTCAAAATCCCTAGATTGCATCTTTCCTTTCTATATTTGATAGTGTTTTGTGGGTTTTGAAGCTGAACATATATTTTACAGGTTATAGATAAATCTAGAGATAAAAGTGTAACAACCATATGACTAACAACGATACTTGTGTGACACTATAAAAATAAGTTTCTGACCATCTGTGCAGTTAGGGGTGTGAAGTAGAGTTATTTGGTGCCCAAGATCCCTCACCCAAGTTCAGGTGGCATAGTCCATATTCTTCTAAAAGTTCTAGAATTTATCATGAGTGACTATGAAATTGTTATATTCTTATTCAACCATTTTCCTAGTCTGCACTAGTCCTTGATCAAGTGTAAATTAGTGTTATCCCAAATTCACCCGTCAAGATGAATTGGATAAATTACATGATTCTTCAGGTTCAAGTAGGTTGAAATGGTTTAAGGGCCAAAATTTGGATTTTCAAGGTACCACTCCTCTTTTCTATAACTCCCCTATCCAAGAAAAATCCAAGGAGTTAGTAAAAAATTGTAAAAATATGAGAAAACAAGGTCGCAGGCCTATTATAATGCAAATCAGGTCTAGGAGTTGCGGATGGAACCAAGGTGGATTGTACCAGGGTTCATCATACCAAATTCAGGCATAGGATGCTAAGGAAACATTGAAATGTAGAAAAGTTAGGTTTTTTTAGAGCCAAGCTGCACAGGGTCAGTTGGGACATCTGGGACCCAAAAACTTGGCTTTCCCGAAATGGTTGAAAATAGAGGAAATCAAAAATATTGAGTATTTTTGTCCCATGTAGTCCATGGGACGTTGGGACATGATTTCTCTACAGAGCCGAAATGGCTGATTTATAGGGGAATCGATAAAATGGGGTTTTTTTAGTCCAGGTCGCATAGGTACGCGGGGGATGTTTAGGACCCGAAAAGTCAAAAAGGTTGTTGTCTAAGAGAAAATCAGAAATGTCAGGTAAAAATGTATTATGCAGTCCATGGGGTAGTTAGGACACTAGGATGCATGTGGCCCGAAATGTAGAAACACACAACTACAAAGGAGATGAGGTGAATGCGGGAGTTAATGACCCTCATGGCCCAGTCAACGATAGAACATGTGGGACATGAGTTCCCCGAAAGGAATATTTAATTGATTTACAAGGTGGGCCAGGTGTGATGCAGATGAAGTAGAGGTTTTCGGTCCAAGTCACACAAGGGACATCTGAGACACCAAGACCCAAAATGCACGATATAGCTGCATGCAAGGGAAAACATTGCAAATCTGACCCCAAACTTGAAAAGACCATAAATTTTGACCCCAAGCCCTGATTTCCATGAAATTTGACTTTTTGGAACGGGCCACATTTTTGATGAGGGTAGTTATTTGAAAATAAAGGAAACATATTCAGCCCCAGTCAATTAGATGCTCATTCCCATTAAATGATAGAAATGCTTGGAAGACCCAAAATAGCTGACCACACTCAGAAGGCCATAACTTTTGCATTTCTCAAGGAAAACAAAAAAAATTGTCCCATTGGAATTTTGTTCTAATTCTGATGCACAAAAATAAAGAAATGTAGAATTTGGTGTGAAATCGATTGTGATTTTATAGAAAACTTGCCCAGGTTCATAACAGTTGTTTTATTTGGTAGTTGTGATGCATTAATGAAGCATGAAATATTTCACTACAGTAATTTATGGGACAATATGGGGATCCTTTTGCAAGAAACACAACATTATTTCAATCCATTTATGACATCTAGCAAGTGGTGATAAGACAGATTTCAGGATTTCCATTCTCTCTCTCTCTCTCTCTCTCTCTCTCTCTCCTCAGATTTCTATAAATTAGAGTGTTGGGATCATTGTAGTGGAGATAGTTGTTGAATAGAAAAAATCTATCATTTTTTATTTGTGAAGACAATGTGTTGCAGGACCTTGCAGTGGACTACTTGTATGGTGATACAGGACCTTATTTTGTAACATTTGAACTATGCATATCATGAAGCAATAAATACAAGTTTATGGATACTTCTTCCCCTACTTTGTTGTTTGCATTCCTCTTGCCCTTTCAATCCTATTATAAATATATTATGTATATCTTATGCTATTTCAGGGATTCATTATCATTGTGTGTGCATGAAATATTGTTGTGAATGTATTTGCTAGGATGTGTAGAACTATTACCACCCCTTCTAGTATGCACTTTGCTTTTAATTTCCACACATTGGAAGACAATTCTCACACCCTCATTTTCTAGTGTATGACCACTTTAGTGTAGTCTTTGTTTTCATGAATTCTCTCTCCCTAGTCCCTTGGAAAGCTAGATTAGAACAAGATAGTTTTTCCTGCATTAGAGTACATTATGGCAGGTAGTTTAGGAGAAAGAACAAGCTTTCTTCGGAGGTCTATCTCCAGTATCAAGTCCCACAACTTGGAGATGGTACCCATGTTCATCAATCAAACTTTGAGCTAAGGAAAACAACTTGTACAAACTAATAGAGTACTGTGATTCAGAGATAATAATTAGGTAATTCCTTCACTAACTCTGTTTCATGTAGGGTTTTATATTTCATTTTCTTATTTCTTGTGTTATATTGCATTATAATATATGTAATTCATTATTTATAATAATTACTCTGCAATATTAGGGCTTAACATAAAATTCCTATATTTGTTAAATCATTTGGTCAACCTAATTTTTTCGACCAAACCTTGCTTTCTAGGCATTTTTACAATATTTCTATCATAGATCAATCTCAATCCTTTACTAATGAAGAAATTCATGAGCTCAATCCTCATCTTGGTGAACATCCAAAAGATCTAGATCTGCTCTTATTAACTACTCATGAGGAGGTCATTAATCTAGTTAAACTTAAGGTTCCTACATCCACTACTACTTCTATGCCTATTGCTACTCAAACTCCTACCTCTACTATTCCACCTACTTCCAATGTTCCTGTTTATATTCCTACTCCTACCAATAATTTTACTCATTCTATCACTTTCGACACATGGAAAGTCTCTTCTTCTAGCACTCAAGACCTACCCTCTCTCTATCATGATTTCTAATTTCAAATCTGTCAACTCCAACAAGCTACTTCTCATGCATATCCTTCTCTTAATTCCACTTTTCTCCTTCAAAATCCTGTCATTCCCACCATTTCCACTTATGAACTTCCTCCAAATTTCATCATCCCTAAGTTTTCCCTGTTCAATGGCCATGACGACAAACAAGAGTATCTTATATATTTTCATGTGGCATGTCTCGATTATGTGGATGATCATACTTTTCTAGAAAATATATTTCCCAAAATCCTCCAATATTATGCTATGCATTCATTTTACAATCTACCTACTCATTTGGTAACATCATTTACACATTTAGCAGATGCTTTTCTTTCACATTTTTCAATTAATATGGGCTATAAAATATCCTATTCTTGACTTGTAAAAATCAAACAAGGATCCAATGATCATCTAGAAGACTATGTATTATGATACAAGAACAACTTAGCTAAAATTAACAATGTACTCATTGATTTTGAATTGCAAGATCTTATTGTCCAAATTATATTATCTCCTCTCCAAGAGAGTGTTATCTTTGAAACATCTTTATCATTTGATTAACAATGCCATACACTTAAGTTGTGGGAAATAAAACTCTTATCTATGGGAAAGATGAAATATCATGATCATGTTTCATCATATTCTAATAATTTTTAAGAAAAATATACTTTCAAGCCATCTCCTAAGCCCACTGAAGCAAAAGATATTGTTAATGTTATCTCTACTCTTGAAAAGATTCAATGGAAACCTCCATAGCGTAAATTCACAAAGTTAACTTATCCTCCTCAAATATTATTGTCAAAACTTATTGAAAGAAATAGTATTACACTTCCGCCACTATTGAATCTTGATATATCTCATCCTAAAGGCTACAATTACAAAGAAAATGGTAAATGTGATTGTAATCTATGTGTTAAGAACTCAACCTATCGATTTTTCAAATTTAAACATCTTATTAGATAATTAGATTTACTTGAGCCTTCGGCATCTAAGTCGGTCAATAAAAATCAAAAGCTAAAAAATATTTAAGGACCCATTGCCTAAACATGAAAACTAAGTTGATGATTCTTCTACCCATTATGTATATCATGTTGTGACTCCTCCTTCATCAAGGCCTCTTACATTTTCTAGTTTCTCATACTAACACATCTCCTCCACTCATTACATTATTTGATCATGATTATCATGCTACATTTTATTCTGTTACACTATGCATCAATGCTTTTATTGCACCTCATATTGTTAAAAACTCTATGATCAATAGATTGACTTCTATTGGTATGTTCTCTATTGCATTTTCATCACTATCATTATCTACTCGCTAATATCTCATATCCTTGTAGACAAAAAATAACACACTTTGGGTATTATTTATTTTCAGTATCATACTATTATTCATATGGTTTTTGAGTGAAGAAAGTACTAATGAACCCACATCCTTTGGCCATTTTAACTTTATTTTTGTTGTCACTTCCAACCTTCCACATGTACTTTCCCACTTTCTATTTTAATCTTCATCATTATTATCCCTAACTGGGGTGCCTAGCTCAGTACTAATGCTCCCTAAACACCCTAGTTCCACTTAGGGTTCCCTAGTCCTTTTTACACTTTACTCTTATCTTTTGCACACTTTCTATTCATTTAATATTTTCATATTTTTAGTGTTCATCCATTTCGGGGTTAATTATGAAATTAGAACAAGGGAACCATATAAATATAAAGTTATGAGATCATAATGAGGGACCGAGCACTAATAACTTAATATCACCACCTAAGGTTGCATTCCATCTAAGGAATATAGAGCTCTATTTGCATCTATCTAGCTCCATCACAAGTGACAAGACTAGTTCATCTACATAACACTTCATAGGAGGGGATTTTTTTCTATTCCATCCACCATTTATTTAAATTTCTACATTTAATTATTTCTCATTACTTCACAAATTGTGACTAACACAAGAGAACCTAGGGCACAATTCTCTCTCTCTCTCTCTCTCTCTCTCTCTCTCTCACACACACACACACACACACACACAAACACACACACACACACACACACACACACACACACACACACACACACACACACACACACACACACACACACACACACATCTAGAACTACATTTGGGTCTGAAATATAGGGCATTGCTTAATAAATCTACCATTGAGTTTGTTGAGTATCACCCAAACCATTCATATGAATATTTATTTTTTTAGGGTTTTGATGCTTGGTTTTGGGTTTTGTAGGAATCTTCTTCATCTCTGATTATTAGTGACATCCGACGCATTTCAAAGACATATATGAGGTATTAAATGAAGGATTTACATCATTTAGTGACTTTGTAAATTTGGTTTCTTGACCTCCTGCATAGACCAAGGCACCCCAGGTTCCCCCATCCTTCTCTAGGAACCCCAAAATTCTTAGAAATATTAGATCTGATCTTTCTGTATCTCCTATGTGGTCATTTCTGGTCTTCACTATGACATAATCCCAAATAGTCCTTAAATCAGCTAAGCTCTTCATAAATCCACTTTTCTCATTAGGGTTTTACATATTTATTTACTTAGTTTCTTATGTCAATTCCATTATTTAGTTAGATGTTTATTTATTGATGTGTATAATATTAGATTACACTAAATTAGACACCCTTTTTCCATTTTAGTTTAATCATTTTTGTGAACCCGATGTTCGAATACACTTTCTCCTTGGTATTTTTCATCATATGCCTGTCACTCGTAGTTTTTGTTTTGGGTATTTTCAATATTGTGAGCTTTCTTCATTCATCTGTAGGCTTTCCAAACCAATGGATGATATCACTACCTATATGACTACATCTGATAACCCTATAAATAATTCTCATTATGTTCCTCTCCATGAAATATAAACGTCTTATAGTGAGAAGTCCTATGATGAGGACACTAATGTCGACCAAGATCAAATTAACACTATCATTTATTTTTAACAAGATTTTTGTGATAATATCACTCATCTTCTCCATGTCTTATATTCTCTAAGTGTTGATAAAAAACTTGTGATCCTTCAACCTCTATAGTTTCTCATTATTTCGCTCACATGGTCTCTACTCGACTACTTATGTTTTAAATTTGATTCCAACACCTATTTCTCTAGCCATTCACCCTATTACCCCCTAATATACAACTTGTATCTTCTATAAATGCTCCTTCTTTAAGCTATTTAAATAAATATTTATAAACACAAAATTACAAACTCCATCTCGCTACTTGTTATGTATCACCATAGTTAGACTCTATTAAACTTTTGCATACTCCTTTTGTACCTCCTTTATCTACCTATGCATTGCCATGTAATTTCATCTCTAAAAAATTACCCATATTTAAGGGCCATGGAGATCCACTAGAGCATCTTTGCACTTTTCATGTAGCATGCCTATAGTGTTTGGATGACTTAACATACTAGTTAAACTCTTTCCTCGTAGTTTAGAAGATTATGCGATGCATTGGTTTTATGACCAACCTATCCACTCGGTAACATATTTCACACATCTAGCTGATGATTTTCTCACTCACTTTTCAATCAAGAATGGATTTAAAATATTTTATGCCCAACTTGAACAACTCAAAAAAGTATCTAATGAACACTTAGTGGATAATCTCTTACATGATAAAAACAAATTAGCTAAGACTTTTGATTTTTTTTTTTATGTTGAGCTTTGGGACCAATTTATCCATAGTCTCTTGTCATCCCTCTAGGAGAGTGTTATCTTTCAGACCTATCCTTCATTTGATCCACTTTTTCACACTCTTAAACTTCATGAAACCAAGCTCTTAGCTATAGGAAAACTTAAGAACCAAGAGAAAGCTTCATCTTCTACATAGTTTCAAGGTAAGTCAATATTCCATCCATCTACAACTAAACCAACCGAAAAAATGTTACTTTCAATGCAATCTCTTCTACTAAGGAACTTTAATCACAACTGCATCGATGGATCTTCACTAAGTTTATTGTACCTCCACATATTTTATTACTGCAACTTCTCGATAGTAACCTCATTACATTTCCTTCCTCGCTTAAAATAGATATATCTCGACAAAAAGGACCTAATTTTGTTAAAATTTCCCATTATGACTATCATCAGTGTGTTGCACATTCTAGTAATTATTGCTTCCTACTTAATTTCTCATTCAGGGTTTGATTGAAAATGGTTAGATTAAAGAACCAGAACCTAGATTTTCTACACCTGTTAATGAAGATCATAAGCTCATTATATTTAACAACCCTCTACCCAAGCATGACACAAAAATAACTAAATCAGTTGCTAAATATGTATATCATGCATTACCTCCTCCTACCTCAGAGACTTTTTACATCCTACTTGTGTATACCGATACTTCACTACCAGTCATATCTTTATTTGATCATGATTATCATGAAAATTTTACATCTAATAACTTACATATCAATGCATCTATTAGTTTTATCGCCATAAAAAATAATAAGATTGACCCATATTTTTCAATTAGTGCATGCTCTATTCTATTTCTTAATGCTATCAGTTACCCTCTACCACACATTTCATATCCTCTGACCAACTCATATGGTGCGGTCAAACTACATGTTATGATTGGTTCTCTCACTTTACTTGTCCCTTTCCTTATTAGACAAATGGTTGATGATTGTTACATGCTTCTAGGAATCAATTGGATTCATAGGTCTCAATCCATCATCTCTATGAATCATTTGTGACTCAAATTTATTCATAACAATCAGGTTATCTCTATCGATGGGATCCCTCCATCTACACCATGGTCATCATCTCCTTACACATCAATCCATGTATCTCCTATATTATCTAGCACAGCATGCTCTATGTTACTATAAATGTAATATACTCGTAGTTTTCCTACTCACACACCATCTATACGACCTTACTGGTTGTCTAGTCCTACACAACAATATAGGCCCATTCCAAGGAAAGTTACTGCATCTCGATGTAGGTCACAACATCATTTCATTCCACCCATTTATCCATCACCTCCGCACTCATCTTCATATAGATATATGTTTCCAACACATTTTATTAGACCAGAAAAATCAACATTTATTCATCCATCGCATGCATATACACTTCACTCACCTACATAGCGTCTATATACTATACCACCACTACTAGAAAATCATCATAAGATTTCATCCCAGCCATCATTAAATGGAGGTAATCCATCCTTCACTCTCATTAGATACTTCATTTGATTGCACACACTTGAGGGCATAGCATTCACATAGCTCACCTCATCTTAGCATCAACACACCTCTCATCTTTGCATTATCATATATCAATCTTAAATCATGCACACACTTATCATTAGAATCATCGTCACCTGATGAAAAAATCTTGTGCTTTGGTTCACAATTGACTATTGATGGCATACTACACATGAACCTGACACACTACATGATAGGTACTACACATTGAATATTTTCACAAATTTTATGGTACATCTCACATATTTCATACTACATTTGGCATTTAATCTACATCATTAAAATTTTAATCTTGACACATCTACGTATCTACACAATATACAATTATTCTTCATACATATCTCACACTCCTATTGTCTGGATGTATAACATTACATACTACTCATCCTAAATATTACACAGCTCGCACATAAAATTATTAGGCTATCTAAAAATATTGCATTTCATTATGCACATCACATATTTTCATTTTTTTATCATCACATGGTCATCTATTATCCTCATTCTATATCTTCTTCTATGCATTGCACTCACTAACCTATGATGCACTATAGTTACTCGGTCCATACTCAACTTCTAAGTGTTTACAAATCAAATGGACCTTATCATGCTGACATAGTCATCATCTATCCTTATGTCATGTGACATTCCTAGGTTACTGACATACATTATAGGCCAAATGGTCACTTATTCCATCATTTTGTAGTGGTATGTGCTTTAGCCTACAACACCACTCCCTCTAGTCATCTTCTAGTGATATATGCTTTAAGCTAAATCATCACTCCTTTGATCATCTAGTCATGATATACGATTTGGCTATAGGGTCTCGAACACACATAATCTCTAAGTATCATATCATCAAAATACATGCACACTCATCACAATGTGTTATACACAATAGATGCTTTGACCATTTCCTAATGACACACTCTCATTTATGGTTCATTCTTGAGTACTGAGGGGGAAAACCAAATGAATCTCACTACATACAACTCCATTCACTCAAGGGGGGGGGGGGGGGGGGGGGGCATGTGGCTCTTATCTTCCATCTTGCATTTCATTCCATCCATTGACATCATTTTGCATATCTTAGTTACGTTAACTCTATATTGCATTTTTTTGTACATGGTTTTCTTATTACATATGCTAGATAAATCTCTTGTATTTCATTATCTTTACCATAGAAACATGCACGTTCACGTATTTATCTAGTTATGATCATACATATAAGTCTCTTACACGCAACATAGATTCTTTCCTACTACAAGTTTCATAACAATTATTGGGGGCATCCACATTTGTACCCTACATGTGTTACTATTTCATTATGTTTCATAGAACTCTCCTTTATTGGTTATTAATGCTCTTGACATATGGGTTATCTTTCTAAAATGATCATGGGTGCTTCTTTTGTAGCATTTATTTTATAGGATTACTTGATTTTATGGCCATTTGTTGTTTTTACTTACTTGTTTTATTTGTTATTATATGCGGGCCTTACCCTTTATTTGGTGTGCACACTTGTTTGTTTGTATGTAGCCATTATGGCCTTGAGTGTAATGCCACATTGTGAGTGATGTCCCATGTTTTCAACCCACTTTTGACGTTCTATGATTGGCTTCTTACGTGGTTAATTACTTTCTAGATTCTATATTATCTATGTAGCTTACACTTGATTTCTACATACATGTTTGTTTGTACTAATACTTGTTTCTATCCACTTGTTTGTGTGTGCCTTACTTTCTACCAAGCATATTCCTATCCCCCTTGTGGGCATAGTGTACATGCTTGGTCCTCCTTTTGGGTTGTATCCTCCTATCCATGATGTTACATACACCCCCAAAGAGGGTGGCATCATTAGGGGTTTATACACTACACAATGCTCTACATTGATACAATTTAGTTAAATTTTCTATCCATGACATAGTGGGTTATTTGGTGAGTTGGTTTAGACCAATCTATGAACCACATACACGACATATTTTATAGGATAGGTTTGACGATAAAGAGGAATTTCCTCCCTACACTACTTCGGCTAATAGCATAGGTTCACCCAAGAAACCAAACTATAGATAGATATATTCTTATATTATCAGGGAATAAGTTAAAAGGTTAAGAATAACACAACTTTCTCCCTACACTTCTTCTTCCACAATGGCACGATATTTCCCTAAATACTCATACTTCACCAACAGTTACATGATATCCTTTTTTCTACACCCTTTTTCTCATCACAGATTAGGTGCACATGTTCTTTTTTCATTTTTATACTTCCATTTATATAATTTTTACTATATACATGTGTATTTGAAAACTTTATCATCTTATCCTTAACAAATTTGTTCGTATGTGAAGAAAGTAGTCAACAAAAAAAACTACAACAACATCAACAACAACATTTTATAGTAGCACACACCTCATACTAACATGTACGTACATCACGCACATTAGAAGTTACACATGTGCTTGTGCCCTAGGTTCACTCTCATCACTTTTTTATTATTTTACATCTTTAGTCTCTACGCTTTTTCTATCCATTGACATGATTTATAAATCACTTTACATGGGTATTAGATATGAATATCTATCTACTTTATGTTATTAAGTGTTCCACTGACCAGCATAATGTGGGGGGAAATGTAGACACAAAATCATGCACTTTGGGTATTATTTATTCTCGGTGTCATGCTACTATTCATATGAGTTTTAAGTGAAGAAAGTAATAATTAACCCATGTCCTTTGGCCATTTTAATTTTCTTTCTATCATCACTTCTAACCTTCCACATGTACTTTTTCAGTATAGTTTTTCACTCTGTAATGTTCCTATCCCTAATTAGGGAGCCCAACCTAGTATTGGGGTGCCACAGGTGCCCTAGTCCCATTTGGGAAGCCTTGATCCTCTTTACACTTTACTCTTATCTTTTGGGAAATCTATAGATGTTTGAGCTTTCCATATTTTTAGTGGTAGGTCTTTTTGGGGTTAATTATGAATTTAGAACAAGAGAACCATATCATTATAAATTTATGAGATCATAATGATGGGCCAAGAAATGAGAACTTACTATAACCACCTAAGGTCGAATTATATCCTAGGCATCTAAAGCTCTATTTTCCTCCATATAGATCCATCACAAGCAACAAGGTTGGTTCTTCTTCATCACACTTCATAGGAGGTGACTTTATTTTATTCCATCCACCATGTACTTAAATTTATACATCTAGTTATTGTGCATTCCTTAATAAAGTGTGACTGAGATAAGAGTACTTAGGGTCTAATTCTCACACAAATAGACCTAGAACTATAGTTTTGTCTGAAATGTAGTGTAGGGCTTAGTTATAAAGTCAGCCATTATTGCCACTGAAGATAATATGATGCCTTCATATGCATCTTTCATTTTTTAGGGTTTTGAATGATTGGTTTGGGATTTCGTAGGCCTCTTCCTCATATTTGATTATCAACACCATCTAGCACAATTCAACTACATACATGCGATAGGAAACGAAGGCTTCACATCATTTAACAACTCTATAAAAAAAAATTTATGGACCTCCTGTATAGACTAGGGTGCCCACATCTCATATCAAGGTTCCCCCATCCTTCTCCAGACACCCCAGTCTGCTTAGAGACATTGGATCTAAACTTTCTGGAGTTGTTGTGTGGTAGTTTCTACATTTTTAAAATCTATTCTTCACTATGACATAGTCTAAAATAGTTATCGAATCAACTAATCTCTTCCTAATCCTCTTTATTCATTAGGTTTTTACATCTCTATTTACTTAGTTTCTTTGGTCACTTTCCACATTTAGTTAGTTGCTGTTTACTATTTTTCATAATATTAGATTAAGCTAAATTAGGCACCCTATTTCCATTTTAGTTTAATTAATCCTATTTTTCCAAATTTTATGGATACGTCAAGTTTCCATCTATAGTAGGCCCTCTCACTATTCCTTTTCCATTCATTATGGCACCTTAAATCAAAGGTAGGGACATGATCTTAGGTCTTCCTTATCTCTATGTAGCTCAAGTTGTCTTTTCCATGAATCACGTGTGTTTTAAATTCATTCACAATAAGCAAGTTGTCACTCATAAAGATGTTCCACCATCCACACATTTTCCTCAAGTTCCTCTTGAGGATGTCCTTCAACTAGTTGCAAACATATAGGCCTCCTAGGTCTCTCAAATATAAGGTACCTAGAACTCTTATTTAAATACAACCTACTCATTCTCATTGGTCCACCAGTCCACCTTGTTAGCCTAAGTCCCCTACTCAGGAAAACCCATCTCATAGGATCTTACCACGTTCTTCCTATACTAGACATACTTCACATAGGTTAACATCACCTTCTAGGTCTACCTCACATAGGTGCTAATCACCTCCTACATATCCTTCACATAGGTGATCATCACCTCCTAGGTCTACTTCACATAGGTGGTCATCACCTCGTAGGTATCCTTCATATAGGTGTTCACCACCTAGGATTCCTTCACATATACATAGATTGTCTCATACACCAGTAAAAGCATCCTAATTAGAAATTTGGTGGGGTAATGGATGAGGGTATTAATTAATTAATACGAATTATTTAATTAATGGGATCAATATCGATGGGATATTTGGGCAGGAAAATTTTTAAATAATTATTTAATTAATTAACAAGGATTGGATGGGCATTTGATTTAATGAGGAAGATGATTAAATAGAAAATGTGCATTCGAGTGAATGAGGGCATAGATACCAATATTAGGTATCTACATATTTCCCCTTTTTGTTAAGTGGTTTGAGCTATCAAGACACGAGAAAATAACAAAAAGGATTGGATCAGGAAAAAGGTTTCATGATGAGTTCCCCCTCTAATGGGGGATTGATGATGCCAAGGGAAAATTGATGACATGTTTGAAAAAGGTAGATGATGAAGGGAAGGTGGGTGATGAAAATATGGGTGAAAGCATAACAAAGACAAGATGCCACAGGAAAAGAAGATCATAATATGGATAAAAGATATAACAGGGACTCCAATATCACATCGTTAGAGGATAATTGCAGTCTCAACGAAGACAGGCTCCAACATTCTACGGACTAGTGAGTGGGTGAAGACCACTGTAGTATAGATTCAGGTCAAAATGACCAAGGGATCATAGACAAGTCATCAAAGTATGTGCAACTATATGTAAAAGGTATGTAAAATACTTCATACATGAGGAATTGAGCTAATAGGTATGCATCCACAAGGGATGAGAATGAGTGATATGGTGCCCAATGGGATATGATAAATTACTGATAAGGAAAAATGTAAAAGTGATTAATGAAGTAATATACTTCGAAGGAGAAATATGGCTGAGAAGATAGAAATGAAAAATGCCCCAAGCGGGGAAAGGTGTGGCCTCAAAGGAGGAATTTGAGAGTAGAAATGAATAGAGTGAATTTTGAAATAGAATTCCCTAAGGGGAGAATAAATATGGCATCAAAAGAGGACTTCAGGTCCTTATCAAATATAATTGTGGAATAAAAATACCCGAAGAGGAAGTGAATATGGCCTTAAATGCGAAGAAGGGACATGAATGATTAAGTAAAATTCCCCAAGGGGAAATAATTATGGCCACGAATGTGAAATTTGAGATGAATTTTTAAATTAAATGCCAAGAGATAGTAATAAATATAGCCACAAATGTGGACTTAGAATGGAACGTGGAGAATATAAAATATTGAAGAAAAATTCCCTAATGGAGGAATATAGATGGAAAAAAAGGTGGATTTACAATGAAATATATTGGATAAGATCAAATAAGACACAATTTAACAATGGAGACCTATAGGTATGAATAACTCTATGTCATATCAAGGAGGATGTGAGGAAAATATGGATCTAACTACATAGTAGGGATATCTGATTAATTCAAGGCACATGCGACCAAAGAAGAAGATAGAAAATAACCAACAATAATTAGTCATTTCAAATTTTACAAGGAATAAATGGATGAGATGATCTCATAAAACTAATTTTTACATGACAAAGAGGTTTGATATGAAACTTGCATAAGGGAAGATGGTTCTCCAAAATTGGTGTTCCCTAAAGTATGCCCTAGCTATGGGAAGGGGAAAGAGAAAGCTAATCAATGTGGGAAGATTTCTTAGGATGCTAATAAAATGGAAGGCTAATAAATTTAGGAAGCCTTTAGATTCCATAAGGAGTATCCATCCTTTGAGGGTATTATATACTTTATAGAAAATGTAGATGGCAAGAATAATATATGATAGTCGTCCTTCGAGGGATCATTTTATTTATTTTATTTACTTTTAACTTTGATTTTGATTTGCATGATATTTATTTTCTTATTTTTTTGCATGAACAATTGTCCTTCGAGGGATCAAACTATTTTTTTTATAACTTTGATATTTTAATAAGATCATTGATGGTGGTTTTGTTTTATATGGGAGAGAGTTGGGACTAGCTTAGTACACCACTTAGGAGGGGACAATGAATGTACAAGAGATAACCCAAGACCCTTTGAATTGTTCTAATAGGTGAACAAGATGGTGTGGATGTGATTATCATGGAGTTATCACTAAGAAGGGAGAACCTATCCATAAGTAATATGCTATGGGTAGATCCGTGGTGCCCATATTTAAGGTCACATCTAGGCAGTGATAGAACACCACATATGTCCAAATCATCAAATTGAGAAATGGAAAAAGATAAGATGGAGGAATGATCTAAGGGTATCACTAAGGTAACATTAGTAAATGTGATAATAATATTTATTGTTGCAAGTGCAATGCATTAAAAGGTTTCACTTCTATGTAACCGCCAACGAAGGGTAAATTTTCCATGTTGGATTCTTGATTAAATTTGCGTTTGAGATAGGATAAGATCTCGATAGGATGGGATATGATGGGATAGATGAGCGAAGGAAAAAAAATGCACTACACTTTAAGGAAGAGAAAATATGCGCCTTAGATGAGATGAATAACTATTCCCCCATGAGAAGTACAACTATGACCACAATAATGGATTTAGGATAAGATGAAATGGTTCCCCCAAGGGAGGGGAAAATATGACAACAATAGTGGGTTTAAGATGAGAGTGAAAGATTATATAAGACGTCATGAGATAGATAATATGGAAACCATGCACTGCCTCTAAAAAGTAAGGAAGTGAAAGAAAAAATAATGTTTCTTAGTGAGATGAAAAATGACCACAAGAGTGGGATTAGGATGAACATATGGTTCTCCCAAAAGAGGAAAAACATGGAAAAAAAGGGGGAATTTGAATGAAAAATATGGAAATAAGGTGTCCCCAAAGGAAACATGAATATGGCCACAAAGGTGGACTTTGACGAAAATGGTGCTGCAGGAGAGGCATAAATGTGTCTAAAAAAGTGGAATTTGATGAGATGAAATGGTCCTTCAATGGAAGAAAAAATATGGCCACAATGGTTGACTTTAAAATGAAAACATGAAAATAGATGGTTCCCCTAGAACATGCATGAATATGGCAAAAAAGGTTGACTTTGATGGAAATAAATGGTGGACTTCGATGAAAACAAAGGGTCCCTCAATGGAAGGATAAAAATGGCCAAAAATGTGGACTTGATGAAAATAAACGGTGGTGCCCCAAAGGAGGCACAAATATGGCCAAAATGGTGGAATTTGATGAAAACAAAGGGTCCTTGAATGGAAGAAAAAAAATGGCCACTAATCTGGACTTGAAGAAATAGATGGTGCCCCAAAATAGGCACAAATATGGCCAAAATTATGGAGTTTGATGAAAATAAATGGTCCCTCAAAGGAAGGAATAATACGGCCACACTAGTGGACTTCAAGTGAACATTTGGTTTCTCAAGGGAGAAAAAATGATGGCCATGATGTCGGGCTTAGGCTGAGAAGAGTAAAATATTAAACATGGCCACAATGGTGGATTTAATGTGAGACTAAATGGTGCCCCAACAGGAGGAAAATCATGGCCACAAACATGGACTATAATTGATATTTTGACTTAGATAAAATTTAGATTAAGATCGATGAAATGGATTGAATGATGTTAAATGAATTTATGTCAAGAGTGAAGTCCCCCAACGTCAAGGGATTTGTTTTAATAGGAAATGAGGTAATGCAGATGATATTTTCAAGGATGAGGGGAGGCTACTCCCCCTAGCAAAATAGATTATCACTGTGGAAAAATTAAATGTGGATGAGTTAATGGATGTCAAAAGAGTTTATATTATATTGTCTTGAAATTGGATTAGATAGATGGTAGAGAATCAAAAGGGTGATTAACAAAACCAACAATATCAATAAACACGGGAGGAACCTCTTTAGGAGTGATGATAAGGAATGATGTGAATGAAGGGTGAGATTTAGTAATTTTGGTGTATGGGGATGTGGGAATTGGATTTGGATTTGTTGTGGGTGATGGATAAGGATGGTTTTGGTTAGTGAAGAAATTATATTTCTCAATAATATTATTGACTATAGCGTGAAATTCCAAACAATGATCGATGTCATGACCCATAGTACGATGATAAACATAAGTGTGATTGGGAATAAACCATGAAGGTTTGGGATAATTTGGATTAAAATATTTAATAGAGGGAAGCGTGAGGGCATATATTCAAGTTAGAAGTTGAAGGATATATGCGTAAGACTTGAGTGAAGTCTCCAAAGGAAGATAAATCTTATGGGTTTTAACAAGACTTTTTGACTTTGATCTAGGTATGAATGTAGATTAGATGGGTAGATTAGGTGTCTTGGAAGATAAATAAAGTTTTTTTGGATGATTGGATTGTTTGGATTTGATTTATCATTGTGAGATATCCTTTCTTTTGAAGTCTTAGGATTTTATTTGGACATGGATGTTTGGGATATTGATCTATGAGCTAATTTGGATGCTGAGGATGGAGTTGGATTGCTTTGATATTTTGGTGTTTTTGTTTCATTTTAAGTCTTGGTTAATGATTAGGGTAACTTGGACTAGACTGAGTTGTTACTCAAAAAACTTTGATCGACAATGAAGGATCCTATTTAGAAGAATCGTCTTTTGGATGTGAAATGGCTGAAAATTTTTGTGAGGAACGAGGGGAGTTCTGCATTTGGATAGATGAAGTGGAAGGAGGAGATTGGTTTGGTTTGGGAAGGAGGAATCCTTCCTTAATGAAGTTATTAAGAATGGCTTGAAGTACTATGCAATGTTCAATATCGTGTCAAGGGGTACAATGATATGCACAGACGAGGTTAGAATTAAGCTAGGATGAATTCTTCATATTTAGGTCAAAGGCTCTAATAGGAGAAAGTGTGATTGTATAAATTTGTAAACAGTTTCGAAAGACCTCCTTACATCATCCAACTAAATTTTTATGAGGATTTTGTCTTTGCGGAATATATTGGTCTTTGAAGATGAAGTGGATGTTTGAGATAATTTGGATGTTGAGGATAAAGTTTGACCATGTTGATGTCTTGATGGTCTAAATTCCATTTTTTTATTGGTAAGTGCCATAGTATTGAATGATTTCAGTTTTAGTTGATGAAATATTCTTAATGAAAAGGTTTTCGTGTTGGATTGTTCAAAGGTAAGAATTTCAAATTCCTTATATGAATGTATAAGGGATGTATTAATGAATGTATATTTTTTGTGAGGTTGCATCCTTAGGAGGAACGCTAACAATTTCCATTGGAGGATCTGGAGGTGGTGTTGATATAGGTGTAGGAAGAAGTACTTGTTTGATATAATATAAGGAAAATGAAGATTGATTCGATTTTATTGACGATGTAGAAGGATCATTTAAAGTTATTGTAATCTGAATTTATTTTAAAGGTTATTCAAATGATGTAGGAGTGGATGACAATGTGGATTTGGTATTGATGATTGATGTGGTAGGTGTAGGGACTAGGATTTGTTCTATGGATGGTATTGTGGGTAAGGATTGAATAGGTTTTGATGATGGAGTGGATGAGGTTGATATAGATGTGGAATAAATGGTAGATGTATGTGTGGATATTGAAAGAGGTGTTTGATGTACACTTCTGATTAAATAAGCATTGAAATCATATGGTATGGAATGTAGAAATGAATATGTTGATGGTGGATCTAGGAAGGTTTGTTCAAATATATCCAAGAGAGGAGAGTGGATTAGTTGAGGGATTGTGTAATATTGGGAAATATGGACTTAATTAGATTGCTAAGATTGTTGAGGTACATAAATTGTGGTAGATAAAGCAGGGATGGTATTGACTGAAGGTGACGGGGATAGAGTAAGACCCTCATGTTAACATGATTGAGAATGAGAGTTATAGTGAAAGTATTCATAGATGTGGCTAGAAGGAGACAAGAACAAGATATCAATTTTTCTAGGTGTATGAGGATTGGCGGTAATTGATGTGATAAACATGGGGCTTATAGTTGATGTGGTTATGAGATTAGTATTGGATGGTCCTGGTTACACAAAATAAGGAGTGCATGGATAAGGATATAAGGAATCTTGGTGTGTCAAAGTTGGAGGATATGTTAGGTAGAATGTCCGGGATTGGATTAAAATAATTAAATGTTGAAGCATACAAGGAGTGTGAATGTTGGAGGATTGGGGTAATTAAATGAGTATTCCATTGGTAAAACTGATGAAATGGGGATAATTTTTACAGGAGAATATGTAGGAGGAATAGAATCCTCTGATTGAGTAGGTTGATATGCTTGAGAGATTTTAGGGGGTCTACAAAGTAGAAAGTCATAGATGGGGCTAGGGGGAGGTTCAGAGACATATTAAGGAGTAGGAGGTAGAGGTGTTTGAGGTATGGTATCTATTGAAAATGGGTTATATTTATTTTGTGTGTTCCGTGATGGCAAATTTGTTGGTGATGGGTTAGGAAAATGCTCTCTGAAAATGTCAGGGAGAGGTGAAGATGGTATTGGTTGAGGGAGTGTATGATATTAGGAAGGAGAAACATGGTAAGATGGTTTGGATTGGATGGGAAGGTCTAATGTATGAGGAACATAAATGTCAATAGGCCAGACATGAATGGTGATGTCGGAAGAAGCATGGATAGTCCGTGGGGATGGGATAGAATCTACTAGTCAGTGTGATCTATGGAGTAGGATTTCACAGATGGGGCTAAAAGGAGGAAAGGATGAGATATCGATCGGTGTAGATGCTCATGAAAAATAATTTCATTTAAAGTTTTCTTCCATTTTAAATCAATCAAATCAGGATAACAATTATTTTTATGTTTTCATTTAAGAAAGTATGAAAAATAAAATGATAATGAGGTACATAGGAGAAGGAAATATATGTTTAATTTTAGGTATGTTTTGGCTTGGGAATGTCTGAGGTGGCTTCTTATTGGGTGGTGAAATCCCAATATGTTTATCAGGTAAGGGAATGTTTTGATGTGTTAACTTGATTTGTGAGCTTTTGTTTGTGTGTGATAAAGTGTGAAATGTAGAAGGCTACACCCCTACTTTACACTATATGAGAAGGAAGGATGCCAAAAAGAATGTTATTTTTAATCTCCAAATGAAGTGTGATATTTCATGAGGACAAAGTAAAGAAAATAACATTACAATGCAAGAAGGAGAAAATAGGGAAAAAATGAGGAATATCTAAATAAAAAATTTCCTATTTATTTGCACTTCTCAGGTGATGAGTGATCCATACGGAGAACCCAACATGAGAAATTGATAAAAGAAAAGCCTCAAGCTGCAATGTTAGTAGAAAAAAGTAGAATATAGAAAAGAAAGAGACCAACTAAAGGGTGTCCCACCCAGAGTACAAGGAATGTTGTCCAAATTTCTTATTTGATATCACATAAATTAACTAGCTATAAATGAAACTAGAAAATAGGAAGGATAGAGGGTTTAAGTTACCTTGGATGTGATGATGTTTGATACGAGCACTAGATGATTGATCTATACTGTAAAAAGATCTACAAAACTATATATGATTGATAGATTGGATTAGATAGATGTATACGGGTGTTTCCTAGACAATGTTGGATCCAAGAAGTGGTTAGATTATTTTCTAGATGTCAACCCCCATGTTTAGATAAAAGGATGTAAAAGAAAAAGCATTTAGAAACAGAGCTATCAATAAATCTCAAAAATGAAAAAAATTGATCTAAATCTAGATAGATGAAAATAAATGTAAGAAAATGGTTACCTATTATGGGTCAAAGGTGACCCAAACTATGTACAAGTAGGTCAATGGTTACTTGGGAGGATGGATCTGAACCTGTAGATTAGGTGTGTAGACCTGTAAGGCCTGGAAGCAATCTGGAAGATGATGAGGACCTATAGATGTTGTAGGAGGATCTACAAAAGAGATCCAAGGATAGGAAGATATGATAAATTATAGAAAGAAATATTTATATAGGTTTTGGATTAAAAAATCCTTGGTCGAGGATGACTAGAAAGGATCAAAGGTGACAGTAGCAGGATTGGGATGAGGCTGAAAAGAAATACAAAAATATGGCAACCTACAAGTACTATGGATGAAACTATATGTTGCTGAGTGATGGCTAGATGCTTATCTAGACCTGTAAAATGTTAATCTATAAGAAAGATAAGATAATCTAAAAGAAGACTTGATAAAAGTTCTATAAAAGTAATAAATCTCATGAAGTAAGATTGTGAGTGATGTAAAAAACATTCAATGATGGATGAGATGTCTGTAACTGTCACATGAAGCTCTTGAATTCACTCAGAAGCTCTGATTGATATCTAGTTTCTTTATTTTGAATTTATTGCATGTGAAATGGAAATAAATCAAGCATACTTAAAATTTCAGTGGTGTAGACATAAAAATTACACATTAGGAAATATTTATCTCGGTCTTAGACTACTATTTAGAAGGTTCTCAAGTGTAAAAAGTACTAATTAGTTGCACCTTTTGGCCACCTTTTTCTTATATTTTATTTCTTATTTCCCATATGTTTCCCAATACCTATCATCCCATTTCATAACCTTTCTAACATTCTATCCTAAAATTAGGGCTCCCTAGAAAGTACTGGGGTGCCTTGTTCCCATTCTCTCTTACATATTAAGGTTTCTTTTCATGTAGAATAGTTTATTTGTATTTATTAAATATTTGTTTTCCTTATTTACTACATTTATACAACATTTTAATCATCCTAACTAGATTAAATAATATTTCTATTTCCTATTTGATATTTCAATTTTAGTTAATCATTTTGGTGAACCTAAAATCTCTTTCTAACACCTTCTAAGGCTTTCAATTTTCCTCCCTATTTTTGTTATGATTTTTCTTTTCTCTTTTTCCTTTTTTATAAGCCACTTATTCATCGTCATTTCTACCTTCTCCCTAGTAGTAATTATCACTATATTCAATGCACCATGAACATATGTATTCACGCATAGTTACAAAAATTCCTAGATTACCTCCTTCACCTCAAAAAATAATTAGCTACCCATTATGTTATGCACACATATCGCTATAATATGTTTACCATAAGTTTATTTCAGCTTTATCCCTAAACAAAGATCAAATCACTTTCAAATATAATGATCTCTTTCCATCATAGTTCTTTACCCATGAATCTCCCTTATATATCTAAGGTTGTCTTAACAAAGTAAGTGTTAAGCATTCCTTAGTAGACAATGGATCTAGTTTCAAAATTTCTAACGTCAATTTTCTTCACCATATTGGCATGAATCTGGCATCCCTTTCTCCCTCCACCATTTCTATTCATGGTTTTGATAACATCCAAAAATGTATTATAGGTATTGTCTAGTTCCCCATTACCATCGGTCCATGTACAACTACTATACCATGTCATTTCATGCACAATGACCTTAACTATAGAATTTTCCTATGTAGGACTTGGATCCATGCCATGCATGTAGTTTCTAATATGATCCATGCACGAATCAAGTTCTATTACCATGGTAATTTTTATGATGTGGCCGTTGAACCTTCTCCTTTTGAATACTATAATTCAATTGACAAATCTAATGATCCTTCTGCCAACAAGTCCCATAATTTTTCTAAGTATGGGTTAGTCTATGACTATTTACAATGTTATGGTTTTACTAATACTAGTACACAAGACCTTAAAGTCATAGTCCCTTGGGATCTTCCTATACAAAAACATAAGCATGGGTTAGGATATCCCTCTTTACTCTTCACCGATGTTTATACTACCATTCATACTTCTCTACCTAATCAACCCTTATTAAAATCAATTTAACACCTCCTTCTCTCAAGTCATCCGCTGCACTACCAAGTAAAAGTACGCAACAACCTCTCACAAACAATACACCTCCTTCTCATACCAAAACTTCTACAACATCAAAAATATCACATAGGCTCCAACCAAAAAGGGTTGACAAAGACACTACACCTTCTACTAATGGAAATTCCACAATTCCAACTCCATCATCGTCACACGGTTTTCATGTTGTTTCGGCCTACAATTGTGTTTGCCCTCTCTCCTATCATGACACAGCCAATGCTCTCCTCCAATTTCATGGCATCTCTTGTGTGGTTGTAGATATTTCTATCATCATAGTACACTTGGGGGCCATAATACCCAACACCCCTACTCACTCTCACACTTGTCATATTTATATACGAATTCAATATCACACGTTATAGCATCCTCGTTACCCAATGACACACCCTATTTATTTGGTTCACACTATACTGTTGAGGGATTACCATAACACTGAATCCCACACACTACAATACATGACCTATAAATTTACATTCTATCATTCTACATTATATATTCATGGCATACACTCCACTAGTCATCACTTTATATGAGCCAAGTTTTACATTTGTTATGATCCTCATGTGTGGATTTCACTAACGCCTCGAGGTTTTGGTGTAACAATTTGTTACATTTGGTATCAAAGTGATCACCCAGTTTTGAGTCTCGGTACGGGTAGCTATGCCAGCATTGCAGTGTTCACCAAGGGCTCGTATAGGGTAGGATGGGGTCCCACTATACAGGCGCAAATCTAGCCCGAGGTCCGGGATACGGAAGCGTGGTGGGATGTTATGATCCTCATATGTGGATTTCACTAACACCTTGAGGTTTTGGTGTAACAGTTCATTACAACATTCCATCCTTTCATTCTACATTTACGCTAGGTCACATTATATTTGAATATAGCTTTTACCATCACATATTTTACTTACACTAATCATCATATCATCCACACTACATATACATACTACACACCCACATTGCATTATTACATCCTACATATCTACTTATTCTCCATCCTACACTAGATTTCTTTGTACTTGGATCTAGTTTATCTATCATCATTACACATTCTATTTCTACCTACACATTTATTACACTACATTCCATACTCACTACACATTCTACATTGCATTGCATACACCACACATTTGCATACCTTTTTTATTTACACTACGTTGTCTTCTAGGCATTGCAATCACCACCTTATGAAACACTCTAGTTCCTCGATCCATACTCGATTGCCAAGGGTTTACCAATAAAATGGAAGTTACCTATATGAGACATATCATCATAACACATTCCATAAACTAATGACCAACACTCTAGGCTATATCGTGACCCACACACATCATCACAGACTATAGTTGTATACACCTTATGTTAAATCACCACTCTTTTCATAACTTCTACATCATCCTACTACATTATATCATCTCCTCTTATATCATCCTCTTACATTATAATTTTTCTCACTTCCAAGTTATTCCATTATATTATCACACCTTCTATCATCATGTAGTGGTATACACCTTAGGTTAAATCACCACTCCCTTCATCCATTCTACTTTATCCTCTTACATTTGAACATCACCTATTTTATTATTCTTTTTATTGTCTCATCTTTTATCACAATCATCACTTAGAGGTATATGAATTACACTAAATCACCACCCTCACCTTATTCATCACTAAGTGGTATACGCTTTAGACTAAATCACCATCCTCACCTTATTCATCACGTAGTGGTATACACTTTAGACTAAATCACCACCTCATTCTTACTCATCACTTAGTGTTAAATCACCACTATCCACTATCCACTCATCATATTTTCCTTATACACCCTTATTACCCATCTCATAGTGACATACGCTATAGGATATAATGTCACCTTCCTCTTCCATCATGTAATGACATACGCTTAGGGAAAAATCATCACTCATCCAATCAATAAGTAATGGTATAAGCTTAGGCTATAGGGTCCATATAGCACTCTCGATACATCTCCTCCTCATCCACTCATTCTATAGTGATATACTCTTAGGGATAAATAATCACTCACATATTCCATGAGTTGTGGTATATGCTTAGGCTATTGGGTCCACACACACCTTTTTATATGACACAATTCCACCCATTCATCTTATAGTGATATATTCTTAGGTCTAAATCATCACTCCTCTGATCAATAAAATCATTATATACACTTCATCTATAGGGTTCACACACATCTTCTCCCCATATCACATTTGATCACCATCCCCTACACATACTCATCACAACGCACTAGACACAACCTATACTACTCAACAACTTCCTGATGATGCAATCTTTTATACATTCATTATTGACTATTGAGGGGGAAAATGAAATGAGCCTCACTACATACACTTCCATACAATCTAGGGGAAATTTTCTCCTATCATTCCATTTTGCATTACATTCCATCCATCCACATCATATTGCATTGTCTTGGTAGTATTTACATTTTCTTACTAGTTTTTTGAATGCACATTCTATTACACATGCTAAATTTCTTTTGTATAAGTCATTATCATACACACATGAGCATTCATGACTCTTTTTAGTGTGATTTTAGATACAATAAATTTACACGCAACATGGATGCTCACCTTCTACCCTTACTATAATTATCACTGGGGGCATCCAAACTCGTCTCATATAGGATATATTGTTTCATTTCGTACTTAACATCTTTTACTAGTTTCTAAAGGATTTGACATATTGGTTTCACTATAACATGCTAACAGGTGTTCCGTGTGCAACACTTGTTTTGCAGGACTACATATTTCCATGACTACATGTTTTTTTAGTTGTCTACGTTGTTTGTTATTGTTTGCAAGCATTTCCCTTTGATTGTGTGTACACTTGACTATTTATTCCGTCCTTCATGGCCTTGCATGTCTTGCGATAATGTGAGTGATGTGCCATGTCTGAAACCTAATTTTTACAGTCTTCTTGTTTTCTTGCATGATTAAACTACTGTTCTTGGTTGTTTTTCTACATTTTCTACATATTTTAACTTATGTACATGCATTTTTTCAGACAAACACTTGTATTGGCTAGGCATCCCCTTTTGTGCGTGCCTCGATATTTACAAAGTGATTTCCCTTTCCCCCTGCATGGCTAAGTTGGTTACAAGGTTAGAGTGTGGTTATTCCTCTTTTGGGGATGCATTCTACTTCCAGGGCATCACATGTATCCCTAAAAAGGGGGGCATAATTGAGGGTTTTTCTACTAACACAACATATTTACACCGGTTTAGATGAAGTGAGTGAGTTCATAATACTCTACGAACTCCATACATGGGTAAGTGCAACAAGTTGGGGGACAATTAAGTGGACATCAAATCTTGAATTTTACATCAAAAACAACAAAACATCGAATTTAGTCTTCCGCGGAGTTGAACATGATGAAAAGTAAAAATATGTCATAAAAATGGTACCATCATTTTAGAAATATTGATTTTAGAAATTTTAGAAATGGTACAAGTTGGGAGACTGTTAGCTTTGTAGAAATATTGATTTTAAAGTGAATAGAATAAGATAAATATCATTTTATATTTTTTTACTAATAGTAGGTATTTTAGACACTTTTTCTCTTGAGTGTTTATGTCTACGTTTAAGACTACAGATTTTGTTTCACTTGTCAGAGTGTGATAAAACTTATACCATCCCAACCAAGGTGAAATTATATACATGTTCAAAAAAAAAATTTGATTTCAATATTTTTTGATGAAGTTATGGTGGGCAAACGGAAAGTGCTTTGTTTTCTTTATGTTTTTTGACCACTTTCAAGGAAAAAGTCATAAAAAAATAAAATATTGCTCAAAAAAATACAAAATAAAATCTATCCCAAGATAGATAATGACATCTAACTCCTCACCAAAGGAATATATATATATATATATCAATTTTTGGTCATCCAAATCATTGGCAAACGAACTGCAATCTTATAGGCGTTTTTAAAAAAATACCAAGTCATTGAATTTTGAGTGTTTAATGTAGCTAAACTTGTACATTTTTAAAAAAAATTAGTAGTTTAGAAACTAGATTTCAGATGCTACAGTTCATATTTAGTTAATTTTTCTAATTCTGAATGTATGCATTGCTAATAATCCCTACCAGTTAATATTATGTTGTTATTTACAATATGACGTCCACTTATGACCCCTTTTTTGTCCCCCAACTTGTTGCACTTACCCACATAGTGTCCATAATAGGACATGGTGTCCTTCAAAAATTCTATGAGGTAGTTACAGGATCAAGGGTTATAGTGGGTGTCCTCTGTACACTTCTCCATCAAGTGGCATAGGATCACCTAAAAAACTAGTGCAGTACATATATCTCTTAAAAAAATTCAGCAGAAGAAGTTAGAGTCTGAGGACATAGAGCATTTTCTCCCCAAATGTATTCAGCCACCGTAGCATGAGATTACTCGAAAAAATTGTGATAATATAAGATACCCTTCTACACTGTTTTTAATGACATGGATCAAGTGCACATGGTCCCTCTTTCCATTTAAATTTTTTATTCTAGCGTAGTTTACATTTAGGTATTTTACACGATGTTTTTACTTACATACATATTTGATTACTTTATCATTTTCTCCTTGTAGGTCCTCCATATGATAAACAAACACTCAAATTGGGGGTACCAACAATAAACAACAAAAACAAAAATGAAAATGAAAATGACAACATACCGCAATGGTACTTACCATAGTAACCATGTAATTACACCACACACATTCCACTCTAGGTTCACTCTTATCACGTTTTCACATTTTTCATCTTTAGAATCCACACTCCTCCATTTTTTATTTTTTGGTCATTCCATGTTTGAGTCTAGTCCATGGAAACATCTTATTTTACACTCTAAATGGTTATTAGGTATGATTATCTATTTACTTATGTCACCAAGTTGTTTTCTCATCAACAAAAAGTCAGGGAAAATGTAGACACAAATAGTACAATTGAATAATATTTAGTCTGGTCTTATACTACTATTTAGAAGGTTCTCAAGTGTACAAAGTACTAATGAATCCCACATTTTGGCCACCTTTTTCTTATATTTTATTTCTTCTTTCCTTGATATTTTTCAACACATATCAACCACTTTCATGACCTTTCCGACATTCTATCCTAAAATCAAGGCACCCTAGCCTATACTTGGGCACCCCGAGGTGCCCTGGTCCCATTCTAGGAACCCCGGTCTATGCACAACCTCTTTCATTCCTTTTTGGGTCACTTATAGCCATTGGTTATCCATATCTTCTTCTCAGTTTTACATGTCAGGATTAATTACGAAATTAATCTTGAGATCCCTATACAAATAAAGTTATAAGACCATAATGAGGACCCTAGGTCACTACATCCTATCACTATTTTCACTCCATCTAGGGATACATCCATTACACCAATTGCATCCATATAGTTTCATACATCCAAGCTAAAAAGTATACATCACACACATTCTTAGATAAGGGGAGATTCTATTCAATTATATTCTATTATCTACATATTCTATAACTACGATAGGTCACTACTTCACAAAGTGCAATAGTCACGAGAGAACCTAGTGGCATAGCTTACACACACTCACATGAACTACATCAGGGTCCATAATTTAGTGTAATGCTCAGTGATAAGTCGCCTAGTTTAACAACTGAGGTCATTCTAACCCATTCATCTTATCATTGTGTAGGGCATCATCAAGTTCATTGGGTGAATCCAGTGCAACATATAGGAAAGGATTTAGATCTCCTTGCGACACTTCCGAACACATATCCTAATCTTTTTCATAGTTCTGAGTGCCTAGAATTTAGATCAGGGTGCCTCAGGGTGCCCCAGTACTCTTCGAGATTCCTATTTCACTTCAGACAGTTTGAATCTACCCTTTATAGGGTCTCTGAGTGATCATTTGTATAATTGGATTCCAGTTCTAGGTCTGCAATAAACTGTGATAGTCTTTCATAATTAGCTAAGTCATTTCCCTTTTCCTGCTATCATATTAGAGTTTCATTTCACGTATAATAGTTTATTTATAGTTATTACATATTTCTTTACCTTATTTACTACATTTATACAACATTTTCGTCCTCCTAACTAGATTAACTAAGATTATTATTTCCTATCCAATAGTTCAATTTTAGTTAATCAGGCGGCGACTAGGCTAGGTCATCACTGATCACAAGGAAATTTTTTTATTGAAGGAGGGTTTTTATGATTTTAAATATTTTTATGAATGATTTAAAGCATATTTGTGGGATTCGATGAATTAGGGATTAATCTAAGGTGGTTAGGGCTTAAAATAGATAGGATGAAAGATAGAAAAGAAGAGTGATTTATAGTTAAGATAAAAACATCCTAATTATAAATTTGGTTGGGGAAATGAGTGATGGTATTAATTAATTAATATTAATAAATAAATTTATGTGATCAATGTAGATGGGATAACTAGGCATGTAAAATATTAAATGATTAATTAATTGGAGTTAATTAATTAACAAGGATTGGATGGGAATTTGATTAAATGAGGAAGATTATTAAATAAAAAAATGTGCATGGAGGTGAATGAGGGAATAGATACAAATTTTAGGTGTCTACAACTAGTCAAATTTACTCATTTTCTCACTCCGCAAATACACTTTAACCGATTACCTCCCTTAGGGTCGGTTAGTGTAAGGTTAACAACATAACAACATTACTAATATAATGGTGATTCATGCACACAAACCATAGTGTCTTACACATTCTATATTTACATGGTATGACACAACATTACTTTTTGAGTTTACAATGCATCACATTTCCACATAACTCACCCAAAGTGCAAGTACAATATAATAGGGATCATAAAATCACAATACGTCCCTAATTCAAGACATGAATTCATCACATAACACATAAAATATATGTTTGATGAACATAGTGACCACAATTAAAACATACAAATAAATTCAATAAAACATGGTGACACAACATTATACATCACACCATCCTAGTGAAATCATCATACGATCCAATTCACTATGATTTTTTTTTACATATAACACTTTAGCACACATGCATATCAATTAATAATAAAACACTCAAAAAATTCATAGTCCACAATAACATTCCCTTTCACACGGTACGTTGCACATGAAATTATCATTTAATTCATGAAAGAGAGAGATATTATAATCTTATCAGAAGCACACTAATCATCATAACAAACCAATATAAGTGGCATAGAGAATACATGCATTCATGAGATCAGAAGTACAATGTTTATCACATCACAACATAAAATAACATTACTCTTCCCATCTTCTCCACTACCATGCACAATCATCACAACTCCAATTTTTCTTAGAGGTTTGAGAGCACGAACCTCTGATATTATAACAAATGTAATGCCCACAAAATCAAGAACATAAATACAACAATAAAAATAATGGAATAATTTTTGAAATTTTATTAATTTCTACATAACACCACATGGGAACGCTTAGGATAAATTAACATCACACGAGATACTTATACCATCATGGTCCCACACGTACCAGAATATGAGAAGTTATTATATTCACAAGGAAATATGACACACAAAATCAATCTTGTGTAAAAGGCTTACATAGGGGAGAGGTCATCATTGTAAATACCCCTTATTCCTCCAAAAAAGGGTCCTATTTAACCTTTGGTTCCTCCAAAAAATACACGCCACTTAAATTTTTATAGGGCCCTGAATCCTTCCACTAAGACTAACCACAAATCCCTCTGTTTCCTTAAAAACAAACACACATTTCCCTTACTCCTCCCTTTACTAGCTACACATTATTCCTGAAGTACAAAATGATCAAACATCACCCCAACAAGACAAAAAAAAAATCCACATGAACCACATAATGCACATCACAACTACATTTCCAAAATGAAAAATCACAACAATCTGACCATAATACAAACTTATGGATAAGAACTTCCCATGGAATGAAATTTTTATAGCTACACATTTATTACAATCATGTTTAATTTTACTTAATGTTTATAAAGGCATATAATATGTGAATCAAACATTCATTTTCTTTTCTAGACTAAAACTCCTTTTCATCATTCAACATTTAACTTAAAGTATTTTTCATTTAATTAGAATCATTTTTCTAATTGCATTTTCCTTGTATGAATCATTAGTTACTTGGTACATTTACACATACATGAGGCTACTAGTTCTCATAAGTAAGACTCATTTCTAAAGGGCATTCTTTATTTTCTTTACATCATGCCTTCGTTACACAATAGGGTCGAGTGTAAGACAAAAAGAGGATAACTTCATGGTTTTAAGGATTAAGGGTCACGATTCTTTCTTTGATTTATACTTTAATAATAGATTTGGTCCACATTAGCTATTATATAACATGGGTTTCTTTATTCATGAACTAAGAAGGTTTAATAACATTACAAGGAAGGTCAATTTTCACTTTCCCATGGGACATCTCATGTTTACACTTCCAAATGCCCAGTGCTAATTAGAATTTTATTATTTAGTTATATTCTAATAATTAGTTTAATGATTCAAAGGCATTTAAAGTGGCAACATGATTTCTCCTTTTTGTTTTTAGAAAAAAATTCTTTAGTAACACTTTACATTCAAAAACAAAAAAGGTTCACTTAATTTGGTTCATATGCCTTAATAAAATTTACTCTTATGACTCTTTAGTTAAAAATTTCATTTACATACACACAAGGGTACTAGTTCTTGTTTCTAGGATTCATTTCAAAACGATGTGTTTATTTAGTTTAGTTTCATACATCCATTACAAAATAGGGACTATTTTTAAAACAAGAGGGGGAAAAATTCAATCATTTAAAGGGTAAATCTTCACGGTTCTTTATTGTTATTTATACTTTAATCATTGATTAGGTTCATATAATTTTTTTTACACAAGTAGATAACCGGTAACACTTCAATTCCTTTATGTCTCGGTACCTAGAACCGCTACATGGTCAACACAAATATTGGCATTACATTCACCTAAATCTAGCATAATTAATGTTTTTTAATTTTTCATTCACATAATCAAAATAATTTAGATAGAAATAGAGAGGGTTAGAGATATATAATCATTTCATTACAATTCATTTCTTAACTAAGGGAGGAGAGAAGAAGAAATAAAGAATAAAGAGGAGAGAGAAAAAAAAATTATCCAAAAATCATATTTATGAAAACAACCCAGAAAATAAAGTTTTATACAGTTATTTCTAATTATCAATAAGTTTTCTCAACATTTTGTTGACTTGAAGAGGGTCTTACAACCTTATTTTACATTTTCCTACTAGTTGTGAAAATGTCCAATTTTACCTCAGAGGCTAAGAAACCACTTTCAAAAACTGATTTATGATGGGTAACTGCACAATGGGTAAAGTCTTATATGTTCTCCTATATACTGAGAATTCATAGGAGTTGAGGGAACTTAGAACTGAAAAACTATTTACAAATGGTGACTAGTTTTTCAGGACCACCGGTATTAATTAGATTGGTTTTGACCTGGTCAAATAGTTACTGGAGGACTACAAAAATCCTTTAGAAAACTAGCTATCGATGTATTTCTCTCTTAAACAAGGGTTGTAGAAAATTTTCATGTAACAAAAATAAAGGTTTTTGAAATCAGATATCCATGTCCTTGCTTAGGGTTAAAATGGAAATTCAAAACAAAATCCAACTTTTAACTTTAATTAGCTACCCGACGCTGCAAAAAAGCTCAGTAGGGCTCCTAATGCACTACGTGAAATCATCAAATGATCAATTTAGGGTGTTGTAAAAATTTTCGAGGCATATCAAGAGGGAAAGGAAAAATATCAAACCTTGATTGTTAGGGTTGGGGTTTCAGAAAGGTATTTCACATGTTTATACAAATGGTAATTTACTAACTTTTGTTAAGGAATGAGTTAGAGGTTTAAGAAGAGGACTCAAATGAAAGTCATCAAATAGAGAGGTTAAAGCTATCCAATCTAGTTACTTAAATTACCTAAACATATCAAGTAATGTCTAAGATTATTGTTGACATCAAAAAGTTATTTGTGTTTCGTAACTCACAAGCTAAGTTCTATTTTTATACACTACAAATACGTTTAGAAAAACCTATGATATAATAATCTATGGGTTTATATTTTCATTTTTTTACAAATGAAGAACCAAAAATATGAGAATTATGAGAAACGAAGGTAAGAGAGACCATTTCTGTTAAAGAACGATGCTAGGTACTCATGGTTTTAGGTGGTTTTTATGATCCCCTACATTATCTGAATCATTTGGACCAACCAATAACTCAACCAAAATTTTAGCTATCGGTAGAATCAACTTCGAAGGACCAACTCATTTCACCAAAAGAAATAGATAAATGTATCAAAGCTGAGAGAACAAGATTGAGTTATTATGTCATTGATTGCACCAGTTCCCTACCACCAAGGAACAGTTAAGGGTAAGCTACAACATTCAAACCATAACTCCCATCACGTCCAACTACCTATATCATTTACTTGATAGTTTCTAAGTAATTTTTAACGAACCAAATTTTTACACATCTTGAAATTAACAAAATCCATGAGAGAACATCTCTTTAAAGATTATAATCAAATGGTTTATGTGTCTTTTCCATGCTTCTTAACAACTAATAAAGTCACTATACCCTCTAGAATTTTATCAAACTGTTAACATGCTTGGTGAAAACATTCTCTTTATATTGCATTAAAGGAATTCCATATTGTTCTCAAGATCCTTTTGGCATATATTATAAGGGAACTCATTGTAAGAGGGAGAAATATTTATGCATGCAATTTTTAGTTTCTTAAATCATTCTAAAATTTTTGCATACCTTTCCAACGACACTTTCCACATCTTAGATTCAGACTGGTAAGATGTTGGCATAGGAAAACTAATCGGGTTGGACACCTATTGGCTGAATTTTTGTTAGGTAGAAGAAAATTTCCATGAGGATGTCCATGTATCTTGTATGCATATTTATTTATGGATGTCTATACCAGTTGCACCTTGTTGGGACATCCCTGGGTGCCTTCAAAGCTCTAGTTTTGTATAGGGAAGAGTGAAAGAGAAAAATATTTCTGAGACATAAGTGGGATAGCAGAAAAGGGAACCTTCAATGTATTAAGAAATAAATACTTATTTCAAAAAATTATGGACATATTCCAATGAATATGGACTCTATTATTACAAGTATTGAAAGAATTCCATCTCCATTTTTGTGTATATTAGATTCCATCTTTGGCTATATTGGATTCCATTAGTAGAAATATTGGATTCTAATATTTTAATTATTGGACTTATTCGAGTTCCAATTTTACTATTATTAGATTCCAATTTTACTATTATTGGATTCCAATTTCCCTTTTATTGGACTCCAATTTCACTATTATTGGATTCCAATAATGCTATTATTGGATTCCAATGTTTCCACTATTAGAATTCAATTTCTAAATCCTAATTTTTGGATTTCAGTTTCACTATTTTAGGATTTATATTTTTTTATTATTTGATTCACCCACACAAGCCTGACATCCACTAAGTTTCATAAGCCTAGTAGTTGTTAACTTACATAAGCATAGAGTATGGTAACTTACATGATGAAAGTGGATACTTAGTGAACTAATCCTAGTGGCTTCAAAGTTACATTTCCCTTGCAACCACTAAGCTACATAACCCTAGCGGTCACTAAGTTACATAAGCCTTGTGGCTGCTAAGTTACATAAGCAACCAATAAGCTACATAACCCTTGTGGTTGATAAGACACATAAGCATAAAAACTACTAGGATAAATCTTCTCAACACTTATTTGATAAGTTTGTAAAATGAAAATCATTGTGATGGAAATTAGTGGTCATTACGCATTTCAAAATAGAAGATAATCTAGATAATGGGAGCTAATTTTATGTTTTTTCTAGTCTATAAATCATATAAAACAATAAAGAGTTAAAAATTATCTTGAACACGTTGTTTTGAAACATTTATTTCAAGTTTTACTAGTTCCTAGCTATTGTAGGTTACTATACCATTCACCACAACTGATTAGTTCTTACTGAAAGGAACGATAACCAGGTCGTACCAAGCCAAGAACACAAATGCTAATCAAACACCACGATCTATAAGATGAAAGAAATTCACCAGAGTAACTTTACATAAAACTTTGCAAACAAATGAGCAACAATATCAGATATTATTATGGAACTCAATGCAATATATTGAGAATGGGCCTTGCTTAAATAATCAAGGAATAACAATCTAAGAACCAGTCAAGGTCATAGATCAAGCTATAAATCAAGGAAATAACTAGTCATCAAAGAACTAGTCAAGACCATAGATTTAGGAGAGAACTAGACATCAAGGATCTAGTCAATACCATAGATCAAGGAAAGAACTATACCTAACAACTAGATAATATCTCCTAATATCTAAATAAGATAAAAGAAATATCCACACACATAAGTGGGTGAGGATAAATACAATAAAGGTAAATAAAGTACCTAGGTGAACATGAGCAAAGGTAAATACCTACTCTAACACTTACTATATCCTCCAATAAAAGACATTTATTTTTTTTAGTCTTTATATTTCAAATATTGGAATATAAATTAAAAAATTTCATAATTTTTTAAAATCAATAAAATTAATTTTCTTGATTTTCTATTGGTTACCTTTCCATGATGAGACAAATTATGGGTCGTATTCAAGTAATTATTCAATAATATTTGAAGGAACAATCTTCATTTAACAAGTTTCAGAACAATTATGATAGCTTTAACATCAACATTTTATAAGTGTACAAATTATTTTTTCTTCATTTTAAAAATATAATTTTAATAAGTACATGTCACCTATTCAAGAATGCATGGTGTCATTGTATTTATTATCTTTTATTATCAAGCATGTCACACTCAATATTTTTCTAAATCGTTTATCATAACTTTATTACATTATAATTGTATAAATATTGTGAATTACAATTTTCCACTTCGATATATTGTGATTGAAAAATGGGACAAATGTCCCACTTAAGGAGACATGTGTGGTGATATATAATAATTTCTCTTCACCATTATGGATATCAATGCTATAGTTGCGACATTGCTTGGCAGTTATTTCTCTTTTCTTGTATTTCCATTTACTGTCCTTTGTGTTTTCCTATATTTCCATTTATTACCCTTTGTGTTTTCCTGTATTTCCATTTACTTCCCTACCCTCAGCATTCATCCAAGATTATTTGTATCCATAATGGGTGCTCTTTGGGATTCCATGATATCAACACAATTATACAGGGTTTCATAACCATTAATTGTTTGTGGCAATATCACTCTTCCATCGAATACAATAGTTATTGTGACTAAAAATAATCTAGACCCCATTTCTCTGTACAATGGAGTGTAGTTATTGATGGATATACTAGTCCCTCTGCAACTATCACACCCTTGGAGGGTAAATGAAAATATGCACCTCATTCAAAAATAAAGTTCATTTTCAACTATATCCACACATAAAAATATAAAATTAGTAGTGTGACCACTTAAATCTTAAACGTAGTATAGAGAATTTGAAAATGAGAAATATCAATAACAATTCCAAGGTTAAATAAAATTCTTAAAATAAAAATAAACAACTTACCTATGTGAACATCTCTTAAACCTCCTTCAATCTAAATATTCAACAAATGCAAAATTTGGGTAGCATTCAAGAAAGTGCGTAGGTGATTGATGTAAGTGATTATTGTCATTTAAGCCAGATATCAATGTTAATATCATAATACATATATGACTATTTATGCATACCTTATTCAAATAAATAAAAATTAACATTTTAAATCATATCCAAATAATATGCACTACGATAGACATCATCTATTTTAGAGCTTAACATCCTTAAATGGTTTTAAATTTGATGGCCATTTAGACATTATTCGTGATTTTAGACGTAACATACTTACAAATATTTTGTAGACCTGTTACGTGTGACTTGCATGTTTAAAATGTTAGCGTAAATTTTTATATATATTTATATAAAAAATTATTTGTATATATTACACATAGTTAAAAAAATATGGACTAGTCAATTATAATTTTTTTAAGTAGTGTATAAGTAACATTATTTTATACACTTAGTCATTTAGCTATTTACTAGATTGGTAAGTTCAAATGCGAGTGATTGCACTTATAAGTATGATTGGTTGCACTTTTAAGTGCAAGCCTTGAGTCCCACTTCTCTTGAATCACACTTATAAGTGTATGTATCGACTCGCACTTCTCAGTGCGAGGCTTGACTCGCACTTCTAAGTGTGAGTCTTGACTTGCACATCTAAGTGCGAGTTTTAAATTGTACTTATAAGTGAGATCACCCACATGTCGAAGTGCAAGCACAAGAGTGAAGGGATTTCTTTTATCTAAATTATATAAGGGATTTACATAAGCCATTTTATTTACATTAAAAAAATTATACTATTACATTCTTCCATTAATTCTTTGCAATAACAAATGCAACATTAATTAGAAGCATTTTGTAAGTAAAAGTGATAATTAATGTTACGGTTGTGTCAACATTAATTAGAGATTACAAAAACTGTATAAAATGTGCCATTTACAATCACATGCGCCATTGGAAATATGTGCACCATTTGGAGCATGTAATTTTTGTCATCCGTTAATTACCCATTTAATCGAAAGTAATGTAAAAACACACACGTACCATCTTAAATTCGTGCTCCAAAGAAATAGGTAATTTAATTTTTCAGTTGCATATCACTATAAACAGACAGTTTTGGATTTTATATTTTCAACATTTTCCTTTCTATTTTCTTCGTCAATGCGTAAGAGAGACACTATATTCATTAATAGAAAAATATGAACATGACAATCATCGAAATTAATGTGCTCAATTTTTAGAAATGTTTTGATTTCCTCTCCATGCTAAAAATTGTAATGCTTTCTGACCATTATCCCCTCCAAAATTATGAAATTATGTTAATATTAAATTTTCCATAGGTAATTAGGGCTTATATTCATTTCTAGCTTTTCTAGATAATTAAATTGAACTAATTTTGTTATTCAATAATTTTTTGAATTTGTTTGTTATAAACTAAATAATTTTATAATATATTTAACATTTGGAAGAGAAACTAAAAAGGACAGAATGGAGCACATCTTGAAAGATAAAAAGTGCAGATTAATCCATAATAACATGAGATCAAGATTTGTATACTTTTTACAAACCCATAACACCTACCAAGAAATTGTTTTTTCATGTTTTTCAAAAGAATCATGGCGGTATGGATGGTGGATCAATTTGCGTAGTAAAAAATTGAATATTGGAATCAATTTATATTCATGGTGATGCATAGGAATTGATGAGAAGATGAATTTGATAAATTTGATATTATTTGGTTGGCCTTATTTGTGTCCATAAATAGTCCTCTTTTGTACATACTCTGTAAAATTCAATGACTAAAAATTCATTGACATTTTTGAAGATATTCATATTAAGAATGATTTTCGAGTCATTGTTTTGGTGTTATATTACAATGAGCTATTTGTGAAAAAATATGGTAATCCAAAGAGTAGGAGAACAAATAGATTTTGGAGAACAAAAGAATGAATAAAGATTTGTGGAAGGATATTTTGAGGAACAAGGCAACATTAAGATGTTTCTTATTGTTTTTAATAGAAGCACCATTGTTACTACTATGGAAGCAACAACTATCCTCAAAAGTATTCACAATTTGTAAATTAATTATGTTTTGTTCATGCCCTTGTGGCTTTTTATCTTTTTCTCTCTATGAGATTTCTCTCTTCTATGCTTCAATGTCATATTTTTCCCTAAGGGCATTTTTAAAAAGGATGCGGCTCCTTTCAAAAACCCCCTATTTTCCCGGGTTCTAAAAAATAGGACACAATATTTGTACATCAAAAAATGTTTTGTGACATAACCTAGCAGAATCTATGATGACAATATCTTACTTTATTTTATTAAATTCTATAGATCACTAATATCCAATTTCTATGGTGTTCCATAAGCTATCAGCTGCTAAGATAATCATAATATTATTTGACTTGTTAAATTCTAGCAATCTGTAACTCAAAATATTAAATTGCATGGAATTATTAGCTTACCTTAGTGGGAGGTAAGCTCAAAACATCTTCCTTTATTAGTTCATGTCTCCTGCAAGAATTATATACTTGTAAATCTTCTCTATTTTTTATGCCTTTGTGGCCTTTTTTATTTTTCTTACCTTCATTATTTCTCTCTTCCATGCTTCAATGTCTTATTCTGCCTTAAGTGACTGTTTGTAAAAGGATGTGGGATCCTTTCAAAAACCCCATATTTCCCCTTTATCTAAAATAATGGACGTAGTATAACTTTTCAACTTTCTAACATTCATATTTTATTTAAATATTTTTTTAATCTACAAAACTTATTTATCTTGTTCTTTTTTGGCTAGTTAGTACCGATTTCAAAAATATGAGGCCTTTTTGTAACATTGATTTATTCTATTTAAGAAATTAATTTTTGTAAGAAAGACATTTTTATAGTCTTTAAATCAGATATGACTTTTAGAAAAAAATTAATGTTAAAAAAGGAAAAATTATTTAGGTTCTTACCTTCCTTTTCTGGGAATAAAATTGGGACAAAGACACATTTCTGATTCATTTTTTTACATGGTAGATCAAAACATGTATCGAGACATCCTAAGAAATAGTTAAATTCACACTCCCATAATCCCTTATCTCCATCTAAGATGAGTATCTCTACTTAAATTATTTGTATTGTATTAGATAAAGAATACTTAAGAGCAAGGAGAAATCTAAGAAACATGGTTTTCTTATTTCCATCTTCTTAATTATATGGAATAATAAATATTCACGACAATGATATATTGTTACTAAAAAGAACTTTCATAAAAGGCACATCGAAAATAGTACACTATTCATAAAAATTAATAAAATTTATTTACATCAAATCACATGATAGACAGTTCTAAATTAAAACCATCTTGCTAATATGGGGGCAAGAATGATGGGTAGGGAACGAATTTTCAAATGGCCTTACAAAAGGCCATGATTAATTATTTAAATCATTAATATGAATTGCATTATCTTCTGATCCTCCCACTCATGGTCAATATCCTTTGCTCGTGTGGAGTGATTGACAACAAGGAGGTGATTAAATGAAAAAATAGGTAAATTGATTGTATCTTCCACATTTTCTTTAAGGACCGCGACATCAAAGACATTTGACACACCATTTTGGGAAGTTTGTAAAGCTCAGAGTCTTATGTTTCAGAGATGGAAATGAGTGGAAGCCAAGGGAAGTGTGCTACCAGTTTGTCTCAATCCTATCCTATGGATGTGTAGGGCTCATGCCGCTCCCCATTTTTTAAAGCTGATGTGGAAGCTTAATTTCAAGAGTTGCTAGATTGAAAGATTCAAAACCTTGTTAGGTGCTGATGACTCTCAAGAATTTGGTCAATCACCCAGGATATCGATGGGTGTTAGGTGGAGGAGATTCATTCCCATTTACATGGGTTAATGTTGGACCCTAAGAAGTCAATTGGGAGGCCTAATATATTTGATGTGGTGTATGGTATTTGCAGTGCCAATATTCTCTCAAATGCTATCTAGTCAGTTTTCTTTGCATTTGGACCATGTTGAGTTTGAGAAAGTAGGGGAAAAGAGGGGATTTGAGACCAATTTTCACATGCATGCTACTTCCTTAGGGCACTAAAATCCCTATCTGCAGAACAAAATGCCCTAGATGATCACCTGGGATGTGCACTTCATCTCGATGCAACTATAAATTTTCCTTGCAAGGTAACCTCCAGTGAGTCAGAGAAGGTAATGTCTGTGGATGCTGATGTAGTATTCCTTAGGCATAGCAGTGGCGAAGGATATGGCCCTCTAAATCTTCCATAATTCTTTGTAATTATATAGTTTCTTTTGTATCTCGATTATGTATACAACTTGGCTATTTTTTTGAATTAGGTTTGATAAATGGACAGTGTATTATTTCCAAATATTTCCACCTTTTCACGGTAACACATTTGGAATTGGAATACCAAAGATCAACAAAACTATCATTGGAAACTTCATGTAATATTTTGTTGGAGGATAGGGCCCTTTCCCTAGGTAATAAAAGAAAAAAATGGTTTGAGCTTTTCTTTATCCCTGTTTGCAATAAAAATTAGATTTGTAAGTTAATTTTTTTTAAACACGATTTATTTCTATGTTTTTATAAAAAAAAATTATATGAATTATATTGTGTTAAATACAAGAACAATAATATAATTATTAGTTCATGGCATATGCAGGTTACTATAACTTTCATCCAAGTTTATTATTTCAACAAATTCTAATCAATCATTTTTCAAGATTATTTTCCTAGAGTCAATATCTGTAATGTCTAAATGTTGGATATGCGTATTTATAATATTATAATTATACAATGAATCATTTATCTATCTATATATTGTTGGTTTTATATGATATAACTATGTAAAGGCCTTATTCGAGTACATAATTTTTAAATTTTTTTAAACAAATATTGAGAACATGACACGTGTTATCTTATTTAATAACTTTAAAGTGATGTATTTATTATTTAGATTTTTTAGATTTCATTACATATATGAGGAGAAACTTTTTTAAAAAAATTTAAAAAAGAAGTATTTATAATATTATAATTATACGATAAATCATTTATCTATCTATATATTGGTGGTTTTATATGATATAACTATGTGAAGGCCTTATTCAAATACATAATTTTTAATTTTTTTAAAACAAATATTGAGAACATGACATGTGTTATCATATTTAATAACTTTAAAGTGATGCATTTATTATTTAGATTTTTTAGATTTCATTACATATATGAGGAGAAACTTTTAAAAAAACATATTAAAAAAAGAAACTAAATACAGATGTAAAATATAAGAAATGGTATTTTAGATATTTAAAAGTGACATATTTTAGTTGTCATGTCTATTAAAAAGTTAATAAGATTTATGAAAAGGGGACTTGCCAGCAAAATATATTTAGACAACCATCATTGCATTGAATACCATTATAAAAAATTAATGGGGAAAATTTTAACAAGGTTTAATTAGAAAATGCTTTGATCATCTTCACTGATGAAGCTTGTGAAATAAATGATGTTAGCTATATCACAGTCATAGAAAAAATATTTTTTACAACTACATATGACTAGCTTGATTTGAGTTTATGTTACTATGTGGGTAAAGAGAAGTGTGATGAGAATAAAAGGGAACAAGTGGCGATGTATGATCTAAATGTAAAACAATGTGATTTTCAAAACACATAGGCACGATGATAGCATCGTTGATATGAATCCGGAAACACATCAGCTAATGAATCAAAGCCATTTCTAGATGGGCATCCTTCTTCTTACCTTGGTTTGATTGCAACTACAATTACATTGATAGGTCTATGAAATAGGTGTTGACGGCCCAATATATACTAGAGTATTGAACTGATTGACACTGCAAAGGGATTCATGCTTTCACTATTATATTCTAAAGAATTTTTTATGAGTTTGGTAGAAAAAAATTTCATCAAACCATGGGTTGCATCTGGTTCGATGATTATAATTGTTTCCTTCTTTGTTTGCACTGAAAATTTCAAAATTTTGAGGATGACTCTCATGGTGAGTTGATTTTTTCTTTGGAGTAGATGAGAATACAAAGATGCAGCACTAAATATAGAGTTAAATGCTCACTTGAATATTTCAAAATCAACAATGCCTAAGTTGATGTCCAATCACTGTAACCTATGAGTTGTTTTATGGATAATATCCACCTCCTCCTCCGGCCACGAGAACCACAATTGTAATGATGATTGAATATATTCCTCCTTTGACCATGACGCTAATTACATATTGATTGATACTATATTCTCTTCTTATAAATATACTATGCTAATTCCAATATAATGGTTTCATGGCTTTCCACAAATTTTTACTATTTGTATATAGTATTTTCAAAAAAAAAGTTGGTGTCTAATACTCATTTACATAACCACTAGACAAGGTTAAATAACGGTGGGTGTAAAATGCAAGGAATTGTTGGAAATGAAAAAAGAAGTGGAGCATGGTGAAATGGTATAATTACTTTGATGATGGGTTGTGGGAATGAATCGTACTTGGAGATCTTACTCCTCATATAGATGCTCAGCTTCCTAGTCTCTGATTTGACCTCTCCGACTACAAAATTCCTTATAGCTAAAGTTGTTCCTTTAAATTCCTTCCTTTTTTGGTCTCCATATCGTACTTGGTCTTTGATTTATAGAAGTGACGCTCCTATATTTTTTAATCACCACATAGGCACCCATTCTGATGCCTCCATTACACCTAACACCATTCCAATTCCTCTTTCTCTCCAATCTTGATGACTAGCGTTTCCTATGTGTTTCCAAAAAATACATGTTTTTACACCAAACAAAAGATAAAAATGATGGAGATGTGGTGAAGTGTTTGTAGGCTACCCTGGTTAGAGCTCTGGTTTATTATTATCCATTGGTGAGAAGACTGAGGAGAAGCAAGCAATATCAAGATAATCTCAAGGTCGTTAGAAGAGGTGAGGGATTTTTCTTTCTCCGCACTCGTTCTGACTCAACTTTCAATTATTTCCAACAGTTTCCAAAGCCCTACAAATATTGGGAAAAATTGTTACACAAAGTGGAGGCTGATAATTTTCTCAATGTTTTTCCTCTTGTATGGTGTTGGGGTGAAAATTTAGTCAATGGGTACAAAATTCTTTCAACATTAATGCAAGTATTATGTCACAAACGTAACAGGAGATTTTTTTTATTTTTATTGTCAAAATATCATTGAAAGAATGGACACATCTTTATAAGAATTTAAGCTTTTTAAAATGAAAAAAATTAGTACAGGAATAAGGCCTTGTATTTTTCAAATCAAAACAAACTGACCAATAAGAAAATATTTGAATGACTTATTTACATTAGATAAATGTTGAAATAAAATATTAACAGTAGAAATTTTGAAGTGAACTAAATTTTTTTATTTATATTGGTGGGTTGGGAAAATACTATTTATTTTCATGAAAGGTATATTATTCCTATCTGTGAAAAGTTGTTAATAATATTTTGTTGCATAACCTAATGGGCACTAAGCTAAAAATATCTTAATTTTACTTAGTAAATGCTATAAACCTATATGTTCCAAATATTATGTGGTGGCATAACATAGCTGGTGGAAAGATCAAAATATATCAATTTAAAATCTTAAAATCGTACAATAAAGTTGACTAATTTATTCACATCTTTATTGCTATACATTTCTCCAAAGTTAATGTGGTTGATTAATTCATAGGTCAATAAGCTAAAAAAACTTACTTTAATTTCTCAAAACGTAGTGACTTAAAAGATTTTAATAAAATATGTTAGGTTATTTTAAGGCATAACCATTTTTGGTGGTGACAAGAGGATATGCCATGTGTGGATTTAATGGGAATTTATGACATCGATAGATTACATTCGTGTGATAGATGTGATCAATTAATGGTTATATGCACGCGAGATGTAATAGGGTGTCAGTTATTTAAGATTTTTAATGGGAAACATTATATTTATGATTAGGATATCTAATCAACGATCTTGAGTACCCTCATATTTTCCTCCATTCATGTGTTACACGTTGTTGGCTTTATATCTTTGGGCCGGATGGAAATTTCACTACCTCTATCCTCTTTTAATTTTTGGTTTTTGTGCTTCGTGTCTCTCTGCGATGGTGACAGGGGTAATTATGGTTTCTTTGGTAGTAGGGAGTGTGGCACTAACAAGAAGAGGTAGAGAGGTATGAAAGGAAAGGATGTTGGGGAATCATTTACTTCTTAGATGGAAGGGAAAATTAGAAACACAACTATACATACTTGGCTTGAGAAGGCCTGGTCTGTCACGAAGCACTTCAAAGAATAAAAGGATGTTGATATTTTTGAGAGAATATGAAAGATGATGTTTGACCCAAACCAGTCCCAAGGGAAGAAAAACATTTTGACATGACACAAGGATTGATTTCGGAAAAAATGTCTATCAAACTCTTTAAGGTATTTTATATTGCAAAAGGAGCACAAGAAGTTGGAATAGTTTCTAGTTATCCTTCAGTATCATTTCTAGGCCTTGAAAATAGGTATGCAGGTGATTGTGTGTGGTCTAGAGGTGGTTGTTGGTAATTAGGGTATAGAACTCCCTATTGGTGCTAAAGTGAAAATACTGGAATGCTGAGTGCATTCATCCTCCTCCTATGATGAGAGTAAAGGTGACTTAGATGTCGATATCATCGGTATGGTAGAGCCAAGAGACAGGAAGGTCTAATCTTTCAACGATGCATTTGTCTTTAGTTTTTTAATTAAAAGTTGGAATTGTTGTTTGTATAGAGAACTGTATAGATATAAGAAGTATTTTTGGGTGAATTAAAGATGATTTCAACTCTTTCCCATTCATTTTTGCATATATTTATTATAATATGTTGTTTTGTAATCATCATGGGAGTCCATTCCTGGTAGACTTATCATGGACTAGTTCCTCATGTACTATTTTTTGCAGGCTATGGTCTTCTCCCTAGGTACAAATAGAAAAAAAGAGGGTAAAAATTTTATGTGGAGGTATGAACTACCAGGCACTCTTATTGAAATATCTTAATTAAAAATCTTAAAATCATAGAGTGGCTTGAACTATTTTATACATATCTTGTTTGCATTACATTATTTTTAATAATACATAACCTAATGGAAACTAAACTCAATACAATAGACCCTATGTTAAAAATATTATATACTTTTTAGCTCAAAATATTATATTGTAACTTGATTTAGTAATGGATAACTCAATTTAGTAATGGATAACTTGATTTAGTAACCTATCCAAATATTACTCTCCAATTTTAAAACCTATTGACCGCTAAGATCCAAATATTATCTTGTGTCATAATCCAGTGGACATTAAGTTTAAAATATCATTCAATATCTTGATATGCTAGTGGATACTAAACTCATTATTCTTTCTCTAGTTTGTTTAATGCTAGTGACTCTTTATGCCAAAATAATATATTGTTTAAATACCTAGTGGCTGCTAAGCTCCAACTATATTGATTTAATTTTTGAAATTGCAGTGACCACTAAGACCCAAATATTATGTTTTTGGCATAACCTACCATCCACTAATCTTGGATTATATTCTTTTCTTTTGTTAAAACTAAGAGACTGCTAAGATCCAAAGACTACCTTAATCTGTTAAAACCTAGTAACTTCAAAGATTACACAATCATTTGTTTGCTTATGTTGAAACATAACCTAGCATAAACTAAACTCAATATGTCATTCATTATTTTGTTAAAATTCTAGTGACTCTTTTAGTTGAAATAATATATTGTTTAAATACCTAGCAGCCTCTAAGCTCAAACTATGTCAATTTAATATTTTAACTCACAGTGACCACTAAGATCTAAATATTATGTTTCGGCGTAACCCACCAACCATTAAATATTGTTAAATTTTTGAAAATATCGTAATTGAATTTATGAAACCATAGCAAATTCCTATCCCCAAATAACATGCGATGGCATAACCTATTGGCCGCTAAGCTCATAACACCTTAATCTAGTTTATCAAATTCTAACCACTGCTAGACTCCAAAAATTATGTGGTAGCGTAACCTTACAGGAACTATGCTCAAAATATCTTCATTTAAAATCTTAAAATCATACGATCAATTCAACTAATAGAGACATATCTTGTTTTCGTCTTCAAATATTCCAATATCTTTTGTTGAGTTATATTGAAACAAAACCTAGTGGAAACTAAACTGAATAAGTCTTTCTTTAGTTTATTAAATACTAGTGACTCTCTCTATTAAAATAATATATTGTTTAAATATAGAGCATCTGCTAAGCTCAGACTATGTTGATTTAAATTTTTAAATCCCAGTATTCACTAAGATTGTAATATTATGTTTTGGTGTAACCTACCATTTGCTAAGCTTATAATATATTACTTTATTTTATTGAAATCTATGGACTACTAAAATCCAAATATTATGTTGTGTCATAAGCTAGCGGATGCTAAAAAAAAAAATCACTCAGTAACTTGATAAATTATAGCAACCACTAAGCTCAAAATATTATATTGTGGAAGTATGTAGGGCCTGCTTAGCTTAAATTATTTTAATTTAATTTTTTTAATCCAACCGATCATAAGGTCTTAATATTATGTCTTGGGTAAACCTAGAGGACAAGTGACCATGAATATTTGCAACATTTTTTTAGATACGAAGCGATATACTTGATGAAGCCTAACATCCACTAAGTTATTCTTAAAAGTAAATATATCATTTTTATAATCAAGTTGTGTTTTGAATCTTAATTGTTAATCTTTGTGTATTTAAAACGAGACAAATAATAAAGTGATCACTTGGCCGAAAAAAAGTGTGTTGCCTATAGAAAAATCAACTTATCAATGAGTTCATTAAGGTAAATGAATATTTTCTCGAAATAAGAATTATAGCTTAGCGGTCACTAGAGTAGGCAACATTTCTCATGTAAAGTGTAGTCATATAGGAGTTTATATAAATGGTAAAAAAAATCTAGAGTTTATATAATGGATACTTAAATATACATGTAGAATCATTATTTTATGTGATATACAAGTATACATATAGACTTGGACTAGTGAATGAGAAGTTATATAAAAAGTTTTTAAATAAAATGTGATCTACTCGTTGTACCATAATGACTGCTAAGCTATTCTTAAAGGTAAATATATCATGTTCATAATGAATCTCTGTTATAAATCTAAATTATTAATCTTTGCATATATAAAATTTGACAAACAAAAAAGTGATCGTTAGCACCAATAAAAGTGTGTTGCATATAGAGAAAAACATGATCGACGAGGCCGCAAAAGGTAAATGAATGATTTCTCTGAATATGAATTATTACTTAGTGGGTGCTAGTGTATGCAAGTATTTTCATGTAGAGTTTATTCATACAGGAGAAATTATATTGTAAATATGTAAGAGATATAAAAAAAATATGGATTGTATATAATGGATACATAAATATACATTGAGAATAATGTATTTTATGTGTTATACAGGTATACCTATAGATTTCTCTACTTATTACGAGATTTTTCGTAGAATATTTTAAAATTTATGACAAGAAAAGAAACTTGGACTAGCAACCTAGAAGTTATATAACAAGTTTTTAAATACGACGTGATCTACTCATTACACCCTCATAGAAACTAAGCTATTCTTAAAGGTAAATATGTCATGTCCATAATGGAGCCATGTTAAAAATCTAAATTGTTAATCTTTGCATATATAATAGGAGACAAACAACAAAATCAATTATTAGCACCAAATAATATTGTGTTGCCTATATAAATAAACCTCCTTCACAAGGATGCAAAAGGTATATAAATGTTCTCTAAGTAAGAATTATAGCCTAGCGGGTGCTAATGTACACAATTTTTTTCATGTAGAGTATATTCATACAAGAAAAATCATATTGAAAAGCTATAAATGATAAGAAATAAACATGGTGTTTATATAATGGATGCATAAATATACGTGTAAAATTGTATATTTAAATTTTTATACATGTGTACATGTAGATTTATCTATTTCTCGTGATATTTTGGAATAATTATTTTACATTTATAAAATTATAAAAACTTGAACTAGTGACAAAGAAGTTATAAAACAAGTTTTCACATATGACACCATTTACTCATTTCATCCTACCGGCCGCTAAGCTATTATTAAAGCTAAATATATCATGTTCATAATGAAGTTGTTTTATCAATCCAAATTGTTAATCTTTACAAATATAACAAGAGAAAAAGAATAAAAGATATTGTTACGACCAAAAACAATGTGTTGCCTATATAAAAACAAATGATCTATGAGGCCACCAAGGTTAACTATTATTTTTTTCAAACAATAATTATAGCCTAGAGGATGTTAGTGTAGACAAATTTTCCCATGGTAGAGTGTATTCATATAAAATAAATCATATTGAAAAGCTATAAACAATAAACAATAAATATGGAATTTATATAAGGGATGTATAAATATATGTGTAGAATCATGTATGTAATTTAAAATAAAAATCGGGTTTAGTAAATAGGTTTTCGAAATAAAGAATTATATCGTGGTTGTCTCAAATTTATGTGAATTTTTGGCATAGATTAGGAGATGAAAAAGGAAGAATATATTAATTATTAAATACACAATGATAAAAATTATATTTAATAATATTTATTCATATATAATGTGTTTAACTTCCAATGTACAAAACATAAAATTGCTGACAACATTATATTAGGTTAATTCTGCATGGAAACATGTATATAATTGGAAATAATTATCAAAGAATTGAATTCTTAATATGGTTTTATAATTTTAAAGTAATTTTTTAACCTCATATATTTTTTAACCGCGTATAGTTTTAACGTAATATATTTTTTAACCATATAGAAAATGTAATATGAATTAAATAGCAACACTTCTTTATATCATCTTAATAAACAACATTAAAATATCTTGGTTGTCTCAACCAAAACTAATTTTTTTAAAAAGTGATTGGGTGAAAAGACATCATTATCCTAAAAAAACAACACAAGAATGAGAAAAAAAATTCAAAATGAAAATACCTAGAGATAGACATAGAAAGGAAGAAATCGAAAAGCGTTCACTAGAGATAAATTCTAGAGTAGAAAAGGGATTAAATTGTCTTCCGTTAACGCACAAAAAATATTGTGTTTTCTTGAAGAACAAGGTAGTTTGGCATGGAGATCAAAAGCAACTAGAAATAAAGGCTTGACTACGGAGCACATATCAGTAGGACAAAGTAGGGCTAGTGTAGATCACGAATGCACTACCATGCAAAACTCATGAACTAGTCTTCTACATAGAAACTAATAGAGCCCACAATAAAGAAAGGTACACCTTTACTATAAATACCTGATTTAGTAACATATATGATTATTTCATACTTTATGTTATATGTGAAAACTCCATCTGCTACCTCAAACAAACTATATGCATGATTCTATTCATAACCTTTGTTGCTTGCCTCATTTGTGTGAGTCATTTTTGTGCATCTTTTGTGTGAGTCATTTTTGTTCCTTCTATAAAAACAAGATTATAATCATGTGTAAAACAATAACTAAGATTTGAACACTCGGCCCTACAACCTACGGCCTACACATAATTTTTTTAATTTGGAGACATGCTTTTCCATGTGACCAGAAAAATCAGAAACCCTAATAAATAATTATCCAAGGTATTTAATTTTTTTTTTACACATTCCATAAAATAAATTTTGAAAATAGAAAAAGACTGGGATACAAAAATTTGAAATTTCCAATTTCCCCCTTTTTAAAAAAAGCGTTGGCTCTTGAAATTTCAAGTATTTGAAAAGGTGGGGGATTTCAAATTTTTAAATTTCTATTTTTCCATGGTGTAGAAATAAAAACTAATAAGGTCAAGCATATCTTCATTATATTAATCACTATAATGAAAATAAAAATCATTGCAATTCGACCTTAAAAATATTAAAACAAGCATAATGAAAAAATATATTATAAGAAAATAGAATAAATAAGTCCTGAACATAGTTTTAAGTGTATTACAATAATATAGAGACATTTAATTTTTAATTTTTATGAAAATCGATATTGACATTTTCTAGATATAGTGTCTGATAAGTAAAATTGTGTCTCCAATTAAACTGTACAATGTGGCAAGTTCAAACAAGCTATTTAGACTACATTGTAATTGATACATACTTAAAATCATATTATATATAGGAAAACAATGAGGGGCCGCTAAGCTCCAATTGCGACGATTTTTTATTCAAACGAAATATTTAAAATAATAAAGCTTTAGGCCTTTGTGAGAGATAAGCTATATATTTGTCGAGGGAAATCCTAGCCTTCGATAGCCTCTATATATTCTTGGATTTCTTTCCAAAAGTGTATGACAAAACACTAGTGTTCGAAAAATGTAAAGATAATGTTTATAATGCAAGAGGTAAAGGTAGGAGCCTAGCGGTCGTTAAGCTATCCCATAGTTTGTTACTTTATGGAGCTTAGTGGTCAATAAAAATTTTCTTTGATAGGAAACATTGTGAAATATGTGTTGAAAAATTTTTCTTGTGGGAACTACATAATAAGGGTAACGATCCAAAGTTGTTATACGTTACGATCATAATCAACGAACAACACTAGTGTACCAAAAAATTATAGATAGTATTTATAATGGAAAGAGATTAAGGTAGGAGTGTAGCAGCCAAGAAGCTACACCTAAATTTACTATTTTATGGCTATTTTCAAAATAATAATTTTTTGATTCTAGCGTTTGATATGGCAATTTCTCTTGATCACTATGAATTTTTATCTAATAGGAAATGATGTGAATTATGTATTCAAATTAATATATCTAATGGGAACTACCTAATAAGGCTAACGATCCAAAGTTGTTATATGATACAAGTATAATCAATGACAAAATCTAGTGTTCCAAAACTGTACAGATAGTTTTTATAATGTCAAGAAGTATTAGCATAGCGAGCACTAAGCTATACCATGTTTTTTCTATATGGCATTTCTCTTGATCTTAGGCTCTGATATGACATTTTTGTCAATAAGTAAAGGAGCCTAGCAGTCCCTAAGAATTTTATTTGATAGGAAACGTTGTACAACATGTGTTGAAAAAAATCTTATGGGAACTACATAATAAGGCTAACGATCCAAAGTTGTTATATAATACGAGTTTAAAAAATGAAAAACCCTAGTGTTGTAAAACCATACATATAATGTTTAAATAAGAAACATTTGATCCTAGCAGCCGTTATATCATTTCATTAAATAATTATAGAAGCATAGCGCTTCTTAAACATTTTCTCTTATACGAATAGATGTGAATTATATATTACAAAAAATACATCTTTTGAGAACTATATAAGTCATGATCCTCTTGAGGGTTTGTAGGGTAGCACTTAGATCTAGCAAGGAAGGACCAGCCAATATGATACAATTTTAATTAATGAAAAAACACTAGAAATGGTCTTTACTTTTATCGTTATTCTCAAATTATGAAACTGTTGATCCTAACATTCAAAATGTCGTTACTTCCGATAGGTAATGAAGCTTCGCATTAGTTAAGAATTTTGTCCTAGAAGAACCGATGTGAATTATATGTTACAAAAAATATACGTACTGGAACTACATAAAGTTTAATCCCTCTAGAGGGTATCCAATGCAGCTATTATCTTCGCGACATACATTCCAGCCAATATAATACAATTATAATCAATGGAAAACACTAGGGATCATAAGTTATACATATAATGTTTACAATGACCTTAGTTGTAGGAGCCTCGCCACGACTCAGCTAGATTGCAATTTATTATTTTATCTCTATTGTCACATTAATAAACTTTTAAGATATAACTATCGTACTTATAAAATCTACATACATTTAATCTCCAGGACTACAGTGTGTCCCATATACATATATTCCACATTGACTTATCTAACCAAAAATGTTGAGCTATAACTAAATCTGTTAATGTGATTTGTTTCTCAAACACTCTCCCATAAATACCAATAATTAGATCTTTCGACAGATATGCTCTAAATATCTTCCTTAGTCTTTTTACAGGAATTTAATCCTCTCAACTACATTATGCTTGATATACACATAAGTCACATTGTATTGTAAAACAAAAAATCCCGATATACTGAAAACTACATTAATGTGATTTGTATCTTGAACACTCTTTTAAAAACACCAAACATTAGATCTTAATGTCCTCTACGCTTTACCATTCAACAAGTGTAAATGACTGAAAATGAATGTTTTTAAGTTGTTCTTTTAAACGTTGACTAGAAAGCTATCTTCCACAAAATGATATTTTTTAAAGTTCATGTCATGTCATCTATGGAATGTGGTATATTTTCCATATCATAGATAATCCTTTCTAAACATGCAAATGGTTTCTTATCTTTCAATGCATCATAATTGGCTATCAGATTTTTAGAAAACTCTCTTATTATTGATTTGATCATAAAATATGAATTACTGTAACTAGTTGACTAATAGATAATATTTCCTAAATAATCCTAGCGGTCGCTAACCATTAAGTCAATTACTCTCTAATGATACATAGTGAATAACTCTAGAGGTTAGCGGCCGCTAGCATAGTATTTAAATTTCTTATCACAAAAATGTTAGAAAAAAATTTAAACTTTATAAATTTCCTAATTATTAATGTATTTTACTCTAAGAATAGGTAAAATGTCTTCCATTGTTCGCACTCCATTCATGAAATTTCCTTTCATTGTAGGTGGTAATTTTTGGAAGAAAAGAGATGAGGAATGGTTTTTTGAAATAAAGTCCCCTAAAAACTAGCATATCAACACATGGTAAATTTTGTTTAATAGACAACAATCAAGATGAAGTTGGTATTGGTCTATCCTCAGAAGTTATTGATTTGGGGACATTGCATGTTTAGGTGGAACACATTGACTCTAAAAACAATAAGTGTATTATTTTGGATATGAAATTGGATGTTTCTTTATTCAAGAAATGGGAAATGTATGCGTCTATAAATAAAGGGACATATTCTTATTCAAAATATGGTTGGAATTTGGGGATGCTTATGGATTGTAACAAAACTATTTGTTCAAATGCGGATGAAATTCATAAAGGTATATTTACATTATTTGAAAAAAATTTATAGAAAAAAAAACTCTTTTGTTTGTCATTTCTTTCATAGAAAATGTTTTCTTACACCTCCAAAAGATTCCAAACTCTTTACTATGTTGAAAAAAACATATTTGACTAAATTGGAGATAGACCCATCTAAAAAAAAGTTACATGGGTTGAAAATGAATACTATATTAGATACATTGTTGAAGAAGGAAACCACTATATTCGAGAAAATAGAACCTTGGACTATTCAACAATTTATTTTTTTGGTTCAGTGGTGAAGTATTTTTAATTGATGTTTTAAGATGCCATGTAGCAGTTCAATAATATCAGTATCGCTAGGATGTCCTCAACAGCCATGATTGATAAAAATATAGATGAAAGATTGGAAGGTAATGAATTTTAATTATATTGCATTGGTTATTAAATTTTACTTTCATCATATAAAAAGATAAAATAATATTTTTCCTTTGAATATAGAGATTTGAGAATCAATGCTTCTAAAATTTTCAAGTGAAAAAACGAAAAATCTATATGATAAACTGAATTTTATACTGTTTCATGATGACATATGGACTAAATGTACAACAAAATTTTAGGTGTTTAGATCAAGTGGCCTAGCTTGTTCACATATGAAGGATAATCAAGTTAACTTTCAGCCAAATTTACTTGTGAGATTCACATGCAATCCATTCAATGTAGCTAAGGAATGACCAATAAACAACTATTAGTACTAGTTAATAAAATACTTTCAAAGGAATTATGGCTAACTAGGTATGTTGAGGCTTGTGTAATAGCAGAGACATTTGATTCTTACTACTGGAGAATAAAAGGAGACAAGAAAATGAGGGAAATGAAAAAAAGCATCTGGACAATATTATATTGACAACCTGAAATGAATCCAATGTTATTAAAAAAAAGTAAATTACATGAATCACGCTACCACTATTTTTTGTACTATTAGGTGAAGAGAGAAATGGAAAAAGAAAATTTGATTCCCAATTAGGAGAAAAAATGGCAAAATAGAAAAAAAAACCATGAGCAGGAAGAAGTTCTTTCTATCACGGCTTAAACAATATAAGCCAACTATTTAATGTCAATGGAAGAAATATACCAACAAGGATGGAAGGTACTGAAGAGTTTTCATATAAATGTGCATATCCATTCCATGTTACATAAACTTTATCAGTTATTCATTCGACTATTACTTTCAATGTTGAATTTGTATGTGTTTCACCATTTTATTTACATTTTTCGGAATGTGACAAAACAGATAAGGGTATGGGTCAAGGAGGAATACATGTTGTGTTGGTCGGCTGGAGGTTGATGCATGCATTTTAATTTCTCAATTTGATGCTGACTGTGAGAGCTTCCTTTTGGATAGGAGGAACTACCTGAAATAGAAAACAAACCACCAAAGGAGAGTTAAATAATATATGATAGTGGACTACCTAGCATAGGCTAGATCTGGGAAATGTGATACTTCCTAGAAGGTTGTCAACCCATTGTTTTTATAAAACAAATTATGAAGTAACTGAAATACGTACATTAACGAATCTAGTGCTAGTATTATTATTTTGGTACCTAAGATAACTATCAGCATCAATTTAATTAAATATTAAAACTATGTGGGTCAAGGTCTTCAGGTCAAGCTGCAGGTTGTTTAGGTGGTCTGCAGGTCACAGACAGGGTCCTAACAGAGTTGGGTAAGGTAGTTGGGTTGTGTTGGTAGGTAGATGGTTGTTGGTTTACACAATATTCACAGGCACAATGATCGGCATTGGTCAGGTATGACCAATCACGGTTAGGAAAAATCGATGATGGTCATGGGTAGCCAGAATCGGTAAAGGCAAGCTAATAAAATTCAAAAATATTCAATTATAGAGGTTGATCTGAGGTTAAACAGAGACAAAAGGGGGAGTGGAGAGGTCTGTGTGAATATTAGTTATACTCAGGTATATGTAACAGTAAGATATAGGTGATTTAATGGTGTGGGTGGAGGAATTATTGAGTTTACAGGAAAGTAAATTATAGGGGAGTGATTGTGTGAGTGGAAAATACTAAACAACAATAGAATAATCCAATAGACTGAACTAGAAATAGATGATGCAGGTAAAAAATTTACTTACTATGGTACAACTTCAAATGGCTGGATGGTGATGACGGTTGATCAGAGGATTGATGTTTGGTAGCACGACATTGCTTCCTAGAATGTTACCATGAGTGCAATCTCTCTAGAGCTATCCTACTACTATCTATGGATATTTGTAGGTGCAAAAAGACTATGGTTCTGCTTGCATGCAACTCTCTTCTCTCCTCCTCGATTCTATAATGTGCAAACCCTTTTTCCACAAGGTTCCTCAAGTGATTACATGGTAAAAAACCATGGTTCTTTGCTGACCGGAGTTAGTTTAGGGATGACCAGCATCAATTACGGTGATATTCCCTAGGTTTTCTAAAAATAATAGATCTTCCAATCATTTGGGTGAGGTCTGTCCATTTATTTGCGGATGAGAATGAACCTTATGTTTTTTATTAGCAGGAAGGTGGTTAGAGAAATATTAGGCCTTGATTTTTTAGGGTTGAACCAAGTCTTATTAATTTATGAAAACATGCTATGAATAGGTCTATGGTGAGGTGTGCATCCATTTAATTAAAGTAACTAAGTTAAATTAATAAATGGGGTGAGGATGGGTATTAATTTAATTATAAATCATTAAATTAATATTAATGTGGGGGATAAGGGTTATGGTTAGGTTGATGTGTTTAATTTGGTTATTCAAAAGGGGACTAAGGGGAGTGTGACCCAATTTTGGTGTGTAAGTTGGTTATTCAAAAGGGTACCAAGAGGAGTGTGACCCAATTTTAGTGTCTATATTTTTCCCCTTTTTGTCATGTGGCTTGTATTGCTAAGCAAAGCTAACAAAAATAGGAAATTGTTGTGTCGAGTGTAAGTGAGGGTGGTGCTGCCCCAAGCATGGGTTAAGGTAATCCCCATAAAACTAGGAACTGATGAGGTGAGAGACAGAAGTGGTGAGTGGTTTAATAAAGTGAGGAGGTGGTAAAATGAAGATCAATGGGTGAATTGGGTAAAGGTAAAAGCTCAAATTGGGTAAATAGGGAATTGAGCTAGGGTTGAAGGTAGTGGTAGTTGAACGCATGCACATGTTGGAAACTATGGCACAGTAACATGTTGAGAAGCTTTCAAACTCTACGTCATCTAAGGGAAATAGGTATATCCAAATAGGTTTGAAGTGATTCCGGTATCCAAGGTATAGGATATGGTGCAGAAACACAATAGAGGTCAGGTGCAGGGACATTTATTTATGTTGTGGTACACCAAAAGTCAGGTTAGGATAAACAACATGGCTATAGGCAAGGTAAGGTCGGTAGGCTGAAAAACATGGGTAACCACATCGCAAGGGACAGTGAGGGCGAAGGGTCAAAGGTCACAAAAATTGGTTTAGGTCAAGCTATATAGGTAATGGCATGGGTAAGGCCAAGGTATACGTAAAATAACAACTCCTAAGACATAGCAAAGACAATGTAGGGGTAGGTTGGGTTTGTAATGGTTCAATGGTTGTTCGGGATGACAAAAATGTGCATTTGCACAAATGGTTGTAGGAAAAAGGAAGTGTAGAAAAACCAAATAGGGATAAGGGTGGATTGATGTTAGTTATAGGGTGACTGATCTCTGTTGGCTAGGGTACAAATTGGACTGGCATCAGTCAGGTCGGGGTGGGACTATAAAACTAAAATTTCATATTTTACGGAATCCTTTTTGTGGTGTATCATTGGAGAAAATGACATAGCATTTGAATTTTGTTTCTTTTTGAGAGGAAAATACAAGGGAATATACCCGGCTGAGATGGAGACATCCAGTTGGTGAGAGGAGCTAGGTGGACAGGTCCACGAGATCAGTGTGGAGAATTTGATTGAGTGGAGGTGAGGAGAGCATTTTGTGATGGAAGAGGTAGGAGAGGAGTCGGGTGGTCTAGCAGCACAACAGCCAATCATGTCACCATGTAGAGGATGTCGAGATGAGGTAAGGTCTAATGTTTTCTATGTATTTGCTATGGAAAGGAGAAAAAAAAGGGATATGGGTAGCAATTTTCTGGTTTTATTACAATGAAATTTGTTTGTAAAATTGATGAAAAGAGGGAGGGGATAGGTCTTGCGTAGGGTAAATAGGGGTGGGGAAGTGTTTAGGGTAGGGGAGGGTATGGTAGAATAGGTTATTAGGTGAATGGTGGGAATTTGGTGAGAGAAAAGAAAATGGGGGTCTTCAGATTTGGTGCGGTAAAAGTGACCAATGTCGGTAACGAATTGGCCGACGTTGGTAAGATATAGCCGACATCGGTCAAAAAACAAATGACCAATGTCGGTTACTAGTGACTGAGGTTGCTCATGATTTTAAGGAAAAGGAGGTAGACAAGGGTTTTAGGGGCTTGGAAACTAAGATGAAAATGTAATTGGGTTAAGGGTACGTAAGGTGGGTTACAGAGGTTGCATGGAAGGAAAATATGAATGAATTAAAAGAATGGGTTAGTCCAGTAAGGGGTGTTGTGGAAATGGTTATGGGTTTAGCAACATATTGATTGTTTGGATGCAGGAGAGATATCATCTATAGATGTGTGATAAAGTTCCACTGCTATTCATAGCGGTACGGGGAGATGTGGCTAATGAGGAGTTGAGACACATAACCGATATGGGTCTAATTGGTATCTGACACTATAAGCGTATAGTGCATGATTCTAGTTTGATGGTCACTCTCATTGATAGATTGGATTCCATGACCAACATGTTCCATCTTCCGATAGGTGAGATCACAATCACCTTAGAGGACATGTATAGGATCATGAGACTATCGATAGTGGGAGCGCAGGTGTACTCCATTTCATCAAATGCCTCTAAGGAGCTGATGTTGATAGTTTTTGGAGAAGGGATGGCTTATATGAGGTTCCATAGCATGAGCCTAAGATATATAGAGATGTACATAGAAAATGCCAAGGAGATGCAGTTAGTTGTTTTGATTATGGAGGTAGTTTGTTGTTTTGCACTACTAGATGCAGAGGGTGGGAGATTCCCATTAGCATTGATGGGATTTTTTCATTATATGATGGATGAAAGTACCTAGTTTTCATGGGCACCAGCCTACCTGGTGTAGTTACATAGGGAGTTATGGGCCTAGGGGAGGCTATGGAGGTTCAACATTTGCTACACTTTCCTTCTTCACTGTTGTCCTACAAGTACATTGTGTCTATGGGGACGATTCATTTACCCTGGCTGGATGCGTTTGAGATAGGTATGATCTGAGTTAGTTATAGGTGATGGGTGCAAGTTGGTGGTGTGCACCAAGGGGATAGGGCTACACATGATGTAGCTCACTATAGGAGGATGCTAGAGGGATTATCTGGAGGCCATATGTGGAATATCCATCATAGAGTTACATGGCTGATGAGTTGGATGAGCTACAGATGCTCAGGTGGATAAAGGGGCATCGTGCCAGGGAGCACGAGATGATACCAGTAGATAGAGTCCAATGGTAGTTTTGGTTTCCCCTAGATGTGCCCCCATCATTTCTGTAGTATAGGAGCGATGATGTGGAGATACGTATGTCTCCACCTTGACCTACAGTGCCAATAAGGCAGGAGGAATAGCTGGTGGACTGACAGATAGATGATGTCAAGTGCACAGATGCATATAGATTGTGGTGGGAAGCCCAGATATGAGTAGAACCACCCAGACCAGGGTAGCAAGACGTGGTTACTCTCATAGTCCAGAGAGACACATTACAGGGATAGGTGGCCATATTACAGGCCCAGATTACTAGTTAACAGGGGTAGCTAATGGGGTCACGAGCAGAGGTGGCAACATTACAGGCACAGGTTACAAGGCTATAGGGTAAGTTAGGAACTACACATGCACAGATTGTGGCCATATAGGCCTACATATAGGCATATGTACCTACACAGGCTCAGGGATAGGGTCCCATTTTATATAAAAGGGTGGGACATGATCCCTCGGTACAGGTACAAGCACAAGGATAGGGTCCCTTATTATAGGTAGCAGTGGGACAGTTATAGGTAGCAGCGGGAAAGGGTCTCAGGAGATAGGTATAGGAGCCGAGACCAATGGTTCCTCCGCATACCATACCGATGGCTAGGTTAAGGAATACCCTTGATTAGGCATGATAATATCAAGAAAAATTGATGGCTGTAGGGATAAATGTACCATTTTATGCCGAGTATAGAGCACAACAAACTTTGAGTGAGAGGACCATGTCCTATACTCATAGTGTAGAGAGTACAGGGGGTTGGCGAGCCTAGAGATAGGAGCAGGATGAGGCCACTAGTGTACAGAACTTAACTCCAGGTGAGGGGCCATTAGAGGTTAGACTAAGGCCCATGGTGGGTGGGGAGATGATAGCGGGACACCACATAGGAGCAGTGGAGGAGGAGGATACTGGTGAGACATGCATGGAGGATATGTGATAGGGGGATGCCAGATAGTTACATATGTACCTCCATGTTTTTTTTTATGTTGATATATGTCGGTCTGTGTGCCAAAGAGAGCGAGGATGTACATGAGAGTTTTTGAGATTTTTAGATCATATACTAGCCTGCGTGCCAATGATCATGAGGATGTATCTGAGTGATTTGAGAAATTAGTATTTATTTGTTTTTTTGTACATATGTATGAATACACATACTTTCTTATTTATAGATGATGATTTTTTATAGTATGGATGGTGTACTTGTTTTTAATTTCCATTATTATGTGTGTACATGATGGAAACTAGGTGAATTAGGCATTATTGAGTTAAGGTCATGTAGGCATGGTAGAGTGAGGTCAAAAAGGCATGATTGATTCAGGTCAATTTAGGCATGATTGAGTTAGGGTGATTTAGGCATGGTGGATTTAGGTTTGTTTTAGGCATGATTAAGTTAGGTTTATTTAGGCATGGTGGATTTAGGTTGGTTTAGGAATGATTGATTCAAGGTCATGTAGGCATGGCAGAGTGAGGTCAAATAAGCATGATTGAGTCAAGTCAATTTAGGCATGGTGGAGTCAAGTTTGTTTAGGCATGATTGAGTTAGGTCGGTTTAGGCATGATTGAGTCAGGCTGGTTTAGGCATGATGGAGTCTTGTTTTTAACTTAGATATAATGTCCAAGTTATCAGTGACATGGGAAATAAATGATGAGTTATATGTATGTTATGGTGTAAATTTCCAAATATGTGATATAATAGAAATGTGAAAATGATAAATTAATGATTTGATGATGTGGTAAAAATGTGTATTAATTGATGCTTGTTTGGTTTACTTTCCAGTTATTAATATAAAATGGAAACTAACTAAGGGAGAATATGAATAGGAAAGTGAAAGGGGTAATTGGTTAGGGTAAACAGTGTCTGAGCTAACCTCGAAGGGCCGCATGCCCTCTAAGTGCTTCCTATATAGCCCCGATGAAAAGGGGCCTAAAGCCAATGTAGTTCTCCCATAATCTAAGGAAGATTATGATGAAGTAGAGGAATGGGTTTTTAGGGGTTAGGCATGGTTGAATGTAGGTCATAGGCATGATTGGGTGTAGGTTGTAGGTTTGGTTAAGTTGTGTTAAATATAGGTGTCGATGATCTGGTCTTGTGTAAGATAATCAATAAGTAATAAGGAAGGTGAATGGTAAGAAGTGACAAAAGATCCACTTAATTTATAAGAACCCTAATTAGTCTATCATACCCAAGATGGGCTTACGAACATAAGACCCTAAATACATTGCATAATGGATCATTCTAAGTGTGAAGACATTCACATAATCATGAAATGTCACGGTTGTGGCAAGTCCCTTGAGTAAAGAGGAAATTAAGATGAAACGGCAATTATGTGAGAGTGGGTAGTTTAGCATAACTTATTGTGCAACAACATGTTTTCCCCAGAAAGAAACCCAGAATCAAAAATAGGGAAGTCCATGATGAAAATTTCATCATTTTCTTCATTTCTTGTTGTTTTAATAGATTGGTCAATGCAGGAAGTCTATATGGGATGAGTATAGTACCTCCTTTAGGTCTTCACGAATTTTATCGATGTGGTATGTTTTTGGATTTTTTTTGTATTTTTTAAATGACTTTATATAGTTTTCCTTCAATGGAGAAGTCTATTTATAGTAGTGGAAATAGAGTGAAGAGATTTCTCTTTTGAGGGAGTAATCTTTTGTTGGAAGTTTGACTCAAGGAGTTGCATCCATTTTTGTTTTTGGATGTTTAAGTTATGGAAAAGAATATAGAGAAACAATAGGCTCTTGTTCAGAGGAAAAACCATAGTACACAGGGGTTAACTATGAAAGGGGTGGTTTTGAGTGATAAATGACTATGGGATTCCATCTTGAATAAGATGAAAAGTATCCATGAGAATAAGGATATGAGTAGAGTTGTGGTAATCATATTGTAAATAAGACTGAAAGGCGATAGGTAATCACATGATTCTTGTTTAGTTGGGAATCCTCAAAAATAGATAATTAATAAAATATGAAAGTGGATTGCCTAGTGTAGGCTAGATCTGGGAAGTGTGATACTTCCTAGAAGGCTATCAACCCAGTGTTTTTATAAAACAAATTATGAAGTAACTGAAATACGTAAATTATTGAATCTAGTGCTAGTATTCAGATTTGGGTACCTTAGATCACTATCAATGTCGATCTAATTAAATACTAAAACTATGTGAGTCAAGGTCTTCACGTCAAGTTACAGGTTGTTCACGTTGTCTACAAGTCACATACAGGGTCCTAACAAAGTTGGGTAATGTTTTTGGGTTATTTGGGTAGGTAGATGGTTGGTGGTTTACACAGTATTGACAGGCACAGAGACCAGCGTTGTTCTGGTATGACCGATCATGGTTAGGCAGAACCAATGACCATCATGGGTAACTAGCTCCAATAGAGGTGGGCTGAGAAAACTTGAAAACATCTCATTGTAGAGGTTGATCTGAGCATAAATGGAGACAAAATGGGGATTGGAGAGGTTTGTGGGAATCTTAGTTATACCCCGGGATGTGTAACAGTCAGATATAGGTTATTTAATGGCGTGGGTGGAGGAATGATTGAGTTTATATGAAATTAAATTGTCGGGGAGTGAGGGTGCATGTAGAAACTGATAACAACAATAGACTGAAGTAGAAATAGATGATACAAGTAAAAATTTTACTTACTATGGTGCAAGTTCAAATGGATGGATGGTGATGATGGTTGATTAGAGGAATGATGTTTGGTAGCACGACAGTGATTTCTAGAATGTTACCGTGAGTGCAATATCACTAGATGTCTCCTAGTGTTGGTTATGGATGTCTGTAGGTACGAAAAGACTCTGGTTCTGCTTGCATACAACTCTCTTCTCTCCTCCTCGATTCTAGAATGTGCCAACCCTTTTCCACAAGGTTCCTGAAGTGAAAAAATGGTAACCGATGACGGTTCTTTGTTGACTAGCATCGATTAAGGTGGGATTCCCTAGCTTTGCTAAAAATAATAGAGCTTTCAATCATTTGGGCCAAGTCTGTCCATTTATTCGTGGATCAGAATGGACGTTATGTTTTTATGAGCAAGAAGGTGGTTAGAGGAATAATAGACCTTTATTTTTAGGATTGAACCAAGTATTATTCATTTATGGAAACATGTTATGAATAGGTCTATGGTGAGGTGTCTATGTGAGGTGTGCATCCATTTATTTAAAGTAACTAATTGAAATTAATAAATGGGGTGAGGATGGGTATTAATTTAATTATAAATAATTAAATTAATATTAATGTGGGGGATAAGGGTCATGGTTAGGTGAATGTGATTAAGTTGGTTATTCAAAAGGGGACCAAGGGGAGTGTGACCCAATTTTGGTGTGTACATTTTGCTGCTTGTTTAGAATGGAAAGGGAAAGCTAGTCTAAAAATTTCTTATACCAAAGGTCACGTGGGTTAGGTGCAATGGTTCGGACAGAGTAGAGCTCATGGGGAAATTAAGAGGGTGATTGCAACCTTTGTATTGTGAAAAAGTTCTTGGAGTCGGTAGGTGAAGCGGGTATCTAAGAATCCAAGCAGGTCATTCTATCTACAAACTTATTGGTAGAACATGGGGTGGCTTGAAGTTCGTTATGGTCAAATGTAGTCAAAAGTATATCTACGTGATGTTTACACTTTTGAAGTAACTCATTATGACACTGGTATATACCATTGACTTGGTTTATGAGCAACTGGGAATCGCCAAAGCTATTAATGGACTGGACATCTAAGGCATAAGTAGCCTAGAGGCCCAATACGAGTGATTCGTATTTGGAAATATTCTTTATACAATCAAAATCAAGTTTTAAATAAAAATTCATAGGTTCACCATCAAGAGGAATGAGGATGACACCAGCCCCACCTCCATGCTGACACTTGGAGCCATGGAAGAAGAGTGCCATTTGGTAAGCGGGTTCGTCTAAGGAGAGAGTAACTATGGATTCATCTGGGAAATCAAAGTTAGAGATTTGATTCCTAGTAAGAGGAATGTCTGCTAGTTGGTCATCAATAGCTTGGCCCTTCATTGAATTTACATGAATAAATTTGAGGTTGAGCTCAACAAGAAGCATAATCCAATGTGTGGTATGTTGATGTTGATAGGGTTTGGTGTACATGTAACATAAGGGGTCGGTATTAGTAATAACAAAGGTCTTGTGGTTGAGTACGTAATGGCGGAGTTTGGTGGAGATGGAATATAAGTATAAGCAGAGTCTTTCAATGTGGGAATATCTAGTTTCGTAGTACAAAAGGGTATGGCTTATGTAATAAACCACTTTCTCTCGGTGTTTCTTGTCGCAATGAGTTCGCATGGCACCTAAGGAATGGTCAGTGGTAGAAATGTATAGGTAAAAGGGTTGGTCATCCTTAGGAGGAATGAGAAGTGGTTGTTGAAGAAGGTATTGTTTTAATGCTTCATAGATTTATGGCATTCGTAATCCCATTTGAATGAAACGTCCTTCTTAATAAGATGATGGAATGGTTGACAGCAGTTGGAAAACTGTAAGATAAAACAACGAATGGATTGTAACTTGCCTTGTAGGATTCAAAGTTGATGGAGATTAGTAGGCGGAGAAATTTATAGAATAGCCTTGACTTTAGCAAGACCAACTTCTATGCCATGCAAAGACATGATGAAGCCAAGGAGTTTTCAAGAAATTACCACAAAGATGCACTTCTTTGGTTGAATACAAACACAATACTTGATGAGGTGGTCACAGATGACCTTAAGGATGGCCAGGTGTTCAGCTCGGTGTATTAATTTGGTAAGAAGATCATCTACGCAATCTTCCAAGATGTGATGCATGATGTCATGGAAGATGTAATTCATGGCTCGTTGGTACGTAGCACCAGCATTTTTAAGGCCAAAAGGCATGAATCGATAGTAGAAAGTACCCCAAGGCATAATGAAGGTAGTCTTGTGTTGATCTTTTGGAGCTAGTAATATTTGATTGTAACTCGAGAAACCATCCATGAGTGATAGAATTTCATGGTCGGCGGTGAGATCAACTAGTTGTTCAATTCCTGGTAAGGAAAATTCATATTTGGGACAAGATAGGTTGAGGTCACAGAAGTCCATGCAAATGCAAAGTCCCCCTTTTTCCTTTGTGATAAAAACAATGTTACAAATCCATTAGGGATAGTTGATGGGTAGGATGAAGGAAACTAAGAGAAGGCATTGAAACTCTTCTTTGACGAGAAGAGCAATGCGAGGATGCATTTTCCGCAACTTTTTTTTATGGTTTTGGCGTCAAGAATGGTTATGATATTTTGGACCACAATTTTTGGGTCAATACCGGGCATATCAGCATGAGACCAAGAAAATGTGTTTCTATGGTCTTGAATGAAAGAGGTAAAAGCTTCATGCTCAGTAGGATCTAAAAATTGGCATATCTTCAGAATGTGTGGGTCATCCTGAGTGTTAATGTTGATTTCAATGGTCAATTAATTTAACACAGTTTGCATCTCAGAAGGTAACGATTGGTGAATATAAGAATCTTCTGCACCTAGGTAGGTGAGGATGCACTCATCATCCTGACATCGAACAAAATTAATAGAAGGTGTATCATCATCGATCATGTCAGGATACAGGAATGGGAGAGAAGAGGGAGCCTCACCATCACATTGATAGGTCAGAGGTCCCAGCGAAATTGTGTTGATAAAAAAAAAGTTAGGAGAAATAGATTCGGGATCTATGGACTCTGTGGGTGAAGATGGTAACATGGGTGAATGAGGTGGATAAGGTTTGTATTCCTTGATGAGGTCGACATCAACCTTGTTGGGAGGTGGTACGTCAGATACAATGCCACTACGATCATTGTGTTTATGAGTGGTACAGGAGATGACAGTGTGGAGGCCCTGTTCATAAAAATCGAATCCAAATCCTTTCCATGCGCAACAGTGAAGGAAAGTATGAGCAATGTAAGTTAGATAAAAATAGTTGTGTTTGGGATGGAGGTTTGGGTGAATAAGTGGCAATATCAAGTCCCCCATGTGTTAGATTAGTGTGAAGGTGGGGAGGACCATAAGTAAAAACCTCGCCTACATGGTAGTCATAACTAGGGTGTTGACGCAAGTTTTCATAGTCTTGTAGAATGAGGAATGTGTCAATATTTTATAGGTCATACTCCCCTTGAGTGAGGTGTTTAAAGGAACCGTCTAAGAGATCAGTAGTCGATATGTGGGTAGTAGTGATAGATAACTCACTAAATGATTGGGAGACAAGTGAGTTAGTTGTAGAGGCTGTGGCTTTAGTATAAATAACACGGTTAGATGTGGCAAGGGAGGTGGCAGTCTTGGTGGATGGGCTTGTAGGTGAAGGTGAAGTGGGGATAGTGGCATATGCCTTGACTGGTACAAGCACATCATTAGGATGGTATAACATGTTACAGGTCTTGAAAGGTGATGGGTCGGCTAATATGATATAATTATGTCCTATGTGTTCAAATTTGAGGCAGTGGTGTAAAGTTGAAGGGACACAATGCATGGCATGGATCCAAGGTCAGCCAAGTAACACATTATACTATAACTCCCCTTATAGGACATAGAAAAAAACTGGGATAGTGTGGGGACCCATGCAAACATGGAGAACGATGTTACCAAGGGTAGAGTTCATGGCGTCATTAAAAGAGCGTAACATAATTGGGTTACCATGCATTCAATTGGTAGGTATGCACATTTGATTAAACACATGGGAGGAGATGATGTTAATACTAGAACCACCATCGAGCATAATGCATCATATGTGTATATTATCAATAAATATGGAGAAGAAAAGAGTGGGATCGGGGTTGTGAGACTTGAAGGGGGTGATCTCTTTGTCTAAAAATCTTAGGGTGTCTACTTGGCAGGTAGGTGGAGGTGTAGACGAAGGTAATGACTTAGCGAGAGAATCTACGTGATGAGGGGTAATGATGGAGGCTACAGGCATGGGATGATTTGGTAAAACCTCAATAGATTGAAGGACCTCCATAAGGGCTTGACGATGTGACTCAGAGGTTTGGATGAGCTCATATAAAGACATTTTGAGGGAGGATTAGTGGAATTGTTTTATAATTGTGTGATGTGTGACTCCATTAGAAATAGGATACACAGGACCTTGAATGGTGACTTAGGGTGTGGGTGCCAATGGTATTTCGGGTATAGGGTTGGTTGATGAGCTAGCCACCATTTATTTTCCTTTGTCTTTTTAAGCACAGGTGGCAATGTTTATCATGTTGATTTTGAATTTTAGGTGTGGATAAAGAGTTACGAGGGTGGAGATACTGTCCTTGAGTAGGTAATGGAAGAAGATCTAGAGATATCGGTGAAGGAAAAATGGGCTCCTCATCAAGAAGATCGTCATCATCAAAATTTTCTTCAGGAGGACATAATTGAACAAGAGCGGTTCTTAAATCCTTACAATTCTCTACATATTTTTTGGGCACACAATGGTATGAAAAAAATTTAGTCTTGTCAAACCCTTTTGGTTTGGGCTTGAGCGGGTCATAAGGTCTAAGGGGTGGTGATTTGATGATAGAGGTTTTGAGGAGATTGGTTAAGATCTGGGAGTAGGACCTTGCTAACAGATTACAATGGGAGGTGAGTGTGGGTTTGGGTGCATGTGCAACCGATTGTGAAGGAAGAGGATTTGAAGGAGGGGGAATGCATTGATCCACTAATTTATTATGTGGAATGGTCTTAGCTCTTGTTGGCATTTGTTTGGGTAAAGGTGGGGTAGAAGAGCTGGCGATGGAAGGTTTGGTTGGTTTGACTACTTTATTGGAGGGTAGTGGATTCTTAGCTTTAGGTTGAAATTTCTTGGGTAAAGGTGAGATGGGAGTACAAGATGTAGAAGGAAAATCATATGGTCGAAGAGGATGGGTTACCCACGGGGGAAACCTAGTTGCAGTGGAGGTGGTTGATAGAGGTTGGGTAGAAGGTGTGAGTGGAAAAGAGGAAAGTGTCATGGGTAGTGAAGATGTTATGGAAGGTAGTGGTGGTATGGGTGGTAAGAAGGTCACAGGTGATGGCGGGGGTTGTGTGGTTCACTTGGGTATATTAGAGGGCCATGATGAGGAGGTGAGGTGTGTTAGGAATATCTTGTTTAGTGCTTCACATTATAATATAGTTTGTGTATTATTAATGTAAAAGGAATTACTATTGTAATTAGTTTTTTTATAAACAAATAATATTTGTTGGCTTGTGTAGTGGTTGAGTAGGTTGTACTCACCCACGTAAATAGGCTTGATGGAGTTAGTGGTTATACTTGTTTCCTAAATTATAGGAACAAGTTATTCTATATATTCTGTAATACAAACTTGAATGATTATTGAAGGTGAATTATTATTCCGTGAATTTTATTTTCTGTGCAAACCTGGTGTGTGCTTTACATTTGGTACCAGAGCAGGTTATTCCTATGAGAGCCAAGAAAGATTTAAGAGGCCAAAGAGAATATTCAAAAATCCGTCCAAAAAAATACAGCAACTAGTGTTCAGTAAAATGAACATATCTTCCTCATAAAACATCAGATTGAGGTGATTATTTTTGGGTTGAAAAGATGAGAAAAATATGCACAACTTTCTAGTTTACATAAGGGTCAGAATCAGCATGCATATATGACGAAATTTCTGTCAAACAGACGTTTTTGTTGCTGGAAATGCACATCCGGGAAAAGAAATGCAACACACAGGTTTTTTCTTATTGGTCAATTTTTTTTTAATTATTTAGCAAACCTATAGTTTAAAATATATATATATTTCTATAGTTTTTTCTTAATAATTGAATTTTGAGGGGAATTCAATTTTATTTTAATTGGACCAATTTACGGGAAATTGTAACCTCAATAACTTTTGCACGGTAACTCAAAATTGAGCACCATTTTTTACAAAAGTGTTTATTTTTTAATTCTCATTATAGTGGTTCTAATTTTGGGATAAAATACCTACTTTGAAAAATATCATATTTTTGGCTATTTTGTGGGACGCATTATCGGTTGTACCCGACATCCTAAAACTAAAATGTTTCACATTGCGGGGGGAGAATAACTTCAATGTGGAAACAAATGGGCTTCATATCCAAACCCGGCTGAGTTAGCAACATGAAGATGGAGGAAGGAGGCATCAGAGGAAGGATGTCGAACAACGACCTCTCGTCAGTCACCTACGACGGGGTTGGATAGAATGATTTGGTGGCACAGGTGTGCGGTGTGAGTATATGATTTTCAGTGTGGTTTCCATTTTCTCAGTGTGCTTCAGTTTGTAGTGTTCCTGTTGATTTGAGTGGTGTGTTTTATTGTTAATACTGGAAAAGCATTGTATAAGAGAGCAGAAAACTATGGAGATCCTCTGACTGCAGAGATCCTCTAACTGTCGTACTTCATTGGAAGATGATCGGTTAGTGAATACATTCATTGGCAATGGTGATCATGTGCAGCAAGATCAAGACAGCAAGATCTAGTTAGTATGATACAACACAATACATTTTTCCCTTTCTGATTTCTTATTTGGAATTTCACATTGTGGGGGGGAATACATACCAATGTTCCATTCCCATTCTGCACCCAAAATGACTTAGTCAAGGAAAGCTTCCAGTGGCAGTGGCAGTTTTCTATGTTGTTCGAGATCGAGTGGCAGCGATCAATGACAGAGACTACAATTAAGAACATTACGATTCTTATAGGAAGTAATGTGAAAATTTTTCAGTATTTCTTCTATTGTGCAGTTTTGAGATATGCATGTTGTGTTTCCTACATAATTCCCTGATGTATAAGCATAGTGGTGAACAGTAGCACCAGAGTAAGTCAGTTCATGGATCTTGAAAGGGTTTGTGGGAGGATCCAGAAAACCACACGAGGTCGACAGTTGATGAGGTTCCTGTCGCATCGAGGTTTGTGGTAAGCCTGTTTAAAACCATGGAAGGAGAGAGCCTTTCTTTTGGATCATGGTCATGAGTCACAGAGTTGGACATGCCATAGGGGTGAGCATACTGCAGTTGAGAGTGTGGATATTTTTCTACCATGTTCACACTAAAGGGGGGAATGTTAGTAATATCTTGTTTAGTGCTTCACATTATAATATAGTTTGTGTATTATTAATGTAAAAGGAATTACTATTGTAATTAGTTATTTTATAAACAACTAATATTTGTTGGCTTGTGTAGTGGTTGAGTAGGTTGTACTCACCCACGTAAATAGGCTTGATGGAGTTAGTGGTTATACTTGTTTCCTAAATTATAGGAACAAGTTATTCTATATATTATGTAATACAAACTTGAATGATTATTGAAGGTGAATTATTATTCCGTGAATTATATTTTCTGTTCAAACCTGGTATGTGCTTTACAAGGTGATGCATTCTTGGTTTACTGATAGAAGAAGGTTGCTTGGCTAGGGTTGAGGGATGAGGTCCTAGGATGGACGGAAAGGGTGACGGTGACAATAGTGTGGTAGGTGAGGTTGGTGTATGAGGCATAGAAGGCTAGGTCTTCCTTTTAGGGACAAGAATAAGTTTAGTGTTGGTCTAGGAAGATGTGGCTAAATCTAATTTGACAGGTGGGTGAGTAAGGTTCGATGTCGGCATGACCCCTAAGGTAGTGATGGGATTAGGTAAGGGAGATTATATAGGTGTTGGTAGGTGTTTGGGTATAGGTGTGTGTTGGGCTGTGAGCAAAGGTGTGTGTTGGGTTGTGGGTGGTGACATGGAAGGTGTTCCAATATCCGTGGTTGTGTTTGGTTTGGTCGTTTGAAACACTTTTGGATAGATTGTGGAGGTGTTGGTGAGTGACAACTACATTTGGGTTGAAACGAGAAGTAGAAGGCATCCCCAAAGTAAGGCTCTATCAACATAGTCTAGGTGATTGGTCAAGTGTGAAAATGGCACTTCTATAAGCGAAGCTGATGTGGATCGAGTAGCAATCCCTGTAAAATGTGTTTAAGAAACAGAGAAATGGCTAGCTTCAGACTCTGTGGGTAAGAGAGTTGAAAGTAGATCAGCATAATCATGGAAGTCTAATGAAGAATGGTTATCTAAAGGTAATGGTGTTTCAACAAGATCCTCTATGGGTAGAGGAGATGATGGGCCAGATGAGGTGGACTCTACTTGTGATGGTATAGGGAGTGGAAATATGTCTACTTTGAGTAAGAGAGGTGGTACTAATGACTGCTCAATAATTTGAGGGACCTGAGGCGAAGCGTTAATTGTGGGATCTTTCATGGGTGAAGGAAGAAATTGTGATGGATTCCTCTGTGGGTGGAGGAGTAGATGAAATATGTTCTTATGCAGGTAGGAGATTTTGAGCTAGGATTTCATCTAAGGAAGGAACAAGGGGCAATAGGAAAGAAACTAGTACATCCTTGAAAATAGTGTGGACCTCACAGACATTGTTATCATTGGTTGAAGTGTCACCAATTTGGTTGGAAGATGAGGCATGATTAGGGAATGATTTTTTGAAGAAATGTATGTTTTTGCTAGTGGGTGCATTTGGGTTATCCAAGACAAGATCTTTGTTGTCTAGCATTCCTTGGAAAATATTCTTGAAGGTGATACAGTTACCATTGCTTTGACCTTTGACACAATGATAGTTACAAAATTCATGTCCTTTATACCACGCAGGCGTGGGGAAATCGGGATCAAAACTAGTGTTTTTTTATAGGTGGAAGGGTAATGACACAAGCCTTAATAATTTTTTCCAAAACTGAAGAATATGGTTCCCCTATTCAGGTGTATTTTCATTGTTTTCATCTGAATTAGAAAGTTTGGATGGGTGAGAGATTAACAAAAGGTTTGGCTTGGTTTAATGGGTGAGAGGGTCCAGCCATGAGAACCATAGCATTGGTAGATCCTTTAAGTTTTTAATTTTTATTATGGGGTTTCAAAGATGAATAAGCATCATTCAATGTTAACGTGGTGTTCTTGTTATGTAGCTGAATTTTCTTCTCTTCGATAGCATGTATCTCCAATTTTTGTGCCATGATGAATGCCTCATTAAAGGTATGGAAGGTTTGTACCTACATGGTTAGAGAAATTTGTCTAGAACAAGTCTGATTTAACAACTCTATGAGCTCATTTTAAGGTAATTGAAATGTGAGATGGTTAATTAGGCTGCACCAATGAGTGATAAAGTCCACAATAGACTTGTCTTCATAATGTCGTGTGGAGTAAAGATCAATCATGGTGACTTTCTTGACAATGTTGATTGAGAAGTGGTCTAAGGAGGGTTGGGCTATTTGATTAAATGAGTAGATGGAATGTCATGGTAGCCCACTATACCAATCTAATGCAGGTCCTGTTAGGGACATCGGGAAGGTCTGTAGGAGTAAACCGTCATCATGGGAGATCAGGTAACACCCATGTTTGAAAGACCATAAATGTTGCTGCGGATCTTCTTTACTATTGAAGTGGTTAAATTTTTGTATTTCCGAATGTACATGGTATGGACGAATAGGAATGGATGGATGAATGGGCTCACTACATATTTCATCGTAGGTGAGAGAATTGTGTGAACTAGAAGCTAATGCTTCTAGTGTTTGCATCATTTCCATCATTAATTTGATGATTTCATTAGTAGGTTATGATATAAGGGTGCCTCCTATGGCGTAAGAGGGATGGTGATGAACACGTGATGTAGGTGGCATATCAATGTATGTTGATTCTAAATAGGAAGATTGAGAATAGGGGACCAACATGGAGGGCATATATGCAGAATGAATGACGGATGAGATAACAGGTTTTTGATAATATGTATATGTAGGTGGGGCAGTCACAGTGACTCTAGTAGCAATTAGGGGCAGAGACTGCGGGATGGAGAGGACAAGATTCTGGAATGGGGTAGGGGTCACCGATACCATAGGTGGCTGTGTTGCAATTGGTATATGTGAGATAATCAGAATGGATGGGGTTATGTTTTGTTTGGTCAATGAAGGAAAAAGGATTACTACATGTGTGACTGATGTTGTAGATGTAGAGTCATAGCAGGTGTGGGGCTTATCTGTGAAACCGCTGGGGGTAGAGAAGGTGAAGGTAACACCAAACTAGTAGGGACAAATTTAGAAGTTGGGATAAGGGTAGGAGAGATGGACATGAGCATTCCATATATCAACTGACCTAAGGAATCCCTAGTAGAAGAGTGGGAAAGGTAGAATTACAAGGCTGCGGGATTCTGATCAAGGATTTGTCTGAACTCCTCGTCACTTGTAGTAATGGTGGTAGGTAGGATTGATTCCGTGGGTGATAGGATAGAAGGGGGCGAATGAATAGGTGGGATTGGTTGATGACTAGCGTGAAATATAAGAGCATTAGTTTGGTTACAAGTCAACACCATGTGAGTAAGTGTTGACTTAAAAAGATAGTATTCTATAAATAACAAAGAAAACAATAGGAACAGAGGAAAAATGAGGCTCGGAGGGTTAATTCGGTCAAAGGTTAGATTTCAAAAACCAAACACAGACACTGACAAAGGTCATGCTGACTGGTGATGATTAATGGGGAATCGATGCTGGTTACATCAACCAATGCTGGTCACTGTAAAAAAAACCAGTTTCAACAAGTGAAATACAAATGATAACTATGTAAATCGGGAAACTGTGTATGATAGAAATATCAATCAGGGGGAATAGGATGGTTCCCTAAGGGCCAAAATAAAATAGGGAGTGATGAAGGCTATTCCAGGAAAAATAACTAGAAATCTAAAAGCCACGGTCATATGTGAACGAATGATGGTTGTTGGACCGACACCCGGTTACTATGAAATGAGAGAGCAATGAAGAAACTAGATTTTGTGAATTTAAATCAAGTGAAGAGTCAAACTTAGGAATTTGAGAATGAAAGATGGCGTCTTGGTACACTCAAAAAAATTCAGAATACTCCAACTATGATGGTGGAGTATGCAAAGAAGAAGAATGGTGTAGATTCGTAGTCTCACACATCAAAACATAAGTCAAAAAGAAAAACTAACAAAAACATGATCCTAAGAGTGATTTTATTATGTTTGTTTAGCTTAAGCTATTTAGAATTGACCATGTGAATTTAGAATATAATTTTTTACTGGGAATGCATGCTATAAAAAAGGGGATTTAGAAGGTTATGTTTCAGGTTATGTTATGGTGGGGGTGGGCTGCCCTCTGATGGAATACTAGATAGAAGTGACCTGTTGGGTGCCCACTATCAATCCACTGATCATGTGATTGTTGATAGCTTCTTCTGGGTGAGATGTTGCTTAAGAAGATGTGTATTTTTCAAATTTTTGTAGTTTGGTAAGACAGATAGAGAGAGAGAGAGAGAGCATGTGATTTTCTACGATTCGAGAGAGAATGTGATAGAGAGAGAGAGAGAATGTGATTTTCAACCATTAGCTAGGCATGACTTCCAGCATATAGGTTTCCCCTCATTTTAATGTGAGCTAAATGCAACATTCAATGATGAAATGCAATTGATTTTAATCCCAAATCGACAAATTATGTTCGATGAAGCAAATGGCGAATAGGTAGGAAAATTCTCTTTCACTACTTATGAGAATACAAGAAGAAAGAAATGCTTCATTTTAAGAACCAAATAATAGATGTTTTTTTAGACAAATAGAAGATGACAGTATTACGAAGAAAGATATTTTGTGTGTGTACATTTTAGAAAGGAAACAAACACACCCTCTTTACCTAGGTATGAAGAAAATGTAAGGAACCATGGATGTGTGCCATTGCGTATATCAAAATGTTTCAGCACTTTCTTTATGTTTCTGGAATGTGATGAAATAGATAATGGTGTGGGTCAAGGAGGAATACCCTATTTTTGTTTTTCAGTTGGAGGTTGATGCGCGTGTTTTGATTTCTTGATCTGATGTTTACTATGAGAGCTTCCTTTTGGCTAGGAGGAACTACCTGAAATAGAAAATAAGACCACCAAAGAAGAGTTAAATAATATATGACAATGGACTGCATAACATAGGATAGATCCAGGAAGTGTGATTCTTCCTAGAAGGATGTCAACCCACTATTTTTATAAAACAAATTATGAAGTAACATAAATAAATCTAGTGATAGCATTCTGATTTGGGTACCTCATATCACCATCAACCTCAACCCAATTAAATACTAAAACTATGTAGGTCAAGGTCTTTAAGTCAAGTTGCAGGTTGTTCAGGTGGTCTGCAAGTCATAGATAGAGTCCTAACAGAGCTGGGTAAGGTGTTTGGGTTGTTTTGTTAGGTATATAGTTTCTGGTTTACACAGAATTGACAAGCACAAAAACTGACATTTTTTGGGTATGATTGATTACGGTTAGGAAGAACCAATGACGTAGTCATCGGTAACTAGTGTCGGTAGAGGTGGGTTGATAAAACTCAAAAGCATCTGGTTGTCAAGGTTGATTTGAGTATGAATGGAGATAAAAGACGGAGTGGAGAGGTCTTGGGAATCTTAGTTAAACTCAGAGATGTGTAACTGTCAAATATAGGTTATTTATTAGTGTGGGTGGAGGAATGATTGAGATTACAGGAAAGTAAATGGTAGGGGAGTGAGGGTGTAAGTGGCAACTGATAACAACAATAGAAGAAACAAATAGACTAAAGTAGAAATAGATAATACAAGTAAAAAGTGTACTTACTATGGTGCAAGCTCAAATGGCTTGATGGTGATGATGGTTGATCAAAGGAATGATGTTTGGTAGCATAGCAATGCTTACCAGAATGTTACCATGAGTGCAATCTCTCTAGAAATGTGTTGGTGTTGGCTATGGATGTATCTAGTTGCAAAAAGACTCTGGTTCTACTTACATGCAACTCTCTTCTCTCCTCCTTGATTCAAGAATATGCCAACCCTTTTTCCACAAGGTTCCTCTAGTGAATAAATGGTAACTGACCACAGTTCCTGATTCATCGACGTTAGTTTAGGGATGAATGGCATCGGTTAAGGTTGGATTCCCTAGGTTTGATAAAAATAACAGATGTTCCAATCCTTTTGGCTAGGTTTTTCCATTTATTTGCAGATCAGAATGGACGTTATATTTTTTATGAGCAGGAAGGTGGTTAGAGGAATAACACACCTTCATTTTAAGGGTTTAACCAAGTCTTATTCATTTATAGAAACATGCTATGCATAGGTATATGGTGAGGTGTCTACATGAGGTGTGCATCCATTTAATTAAAGTAACTAAGTTAAATTAATAAATGGGGTGAGGATGGGTATTAATTTAATTTTAAATAATTAAATTAATATGAATGTGGGGGATAAGGGTCATGGTATGGTGAATGTGATTAAGTTGTTTATTCAAAAGGGGAACAAGGGGAGTGTGACCCAAATTTGGTGTCTAAGTTGTTTATTCAAGAGGGAACCAAGGGGAGTGTGACCCAATTTTGGTTTCCATAGTGTGATCATTGATTTTTACAATTTGGATAACAATATTTCTTGTCATGTAATAATGGAGCTACTAACAGTTATTAGAACTAGTGTTCTCAATTATATTATTATTTTTCTAATACAAATTGATTATTCAATAATGTTCACAGAAATAGTAAAAATATACATTGAAAATGTTAAAGATAGTGGAGAATCAATTCTGTCATGATGTTATAGACTCTACAACAACAATGGGAAATTCAAACATTTTTGTCTTATGTACACAATGATTGGTGTGCACAACTACAAAAATAGAAATTATTATAGAGAAGAGGTCACTAGGGATTGGATGGAGAAACTACCACGAAAATTGGTAATTGTAAGAAAAATTGGCCTATAACGAAACATCCATCCTTTTCCTTGCAAATGATATTATGAGTTATGGGCTGATATTTACTCTCAATGTTGTTCTAATAATTCTCTAGTACTATTTCTTTATGTCGGAAGTGTCACAATCCATGTATTGGTTGATTATGATCTATCAGATGTTTTTATTTTTTAGACACATAGTCAAGAAATGTTTATGAAACATAACTATTCTCATATGAAGAAAGGTTAATCACCAAAGAAAAATTCAACATGTGATTTTGGTTAATGGCTTCGAACCTATATATGTTACTTATACATTTATTGTTTATGCAGAGAACCAAAAATCTATAAAACATGATGTACAACCCTTTCAACTTGATGCTACACATCTAGTTCAACGTCGTGATTTACCGTCAATAATTTTATAAATCTGTTTAATGAGCTTTATTTTAAATTGGCACGGTTTTCAAATATTTAGCAAATAAATGGTTTTTACATTTCATATGAAAGATGTGGAGGACACTGGAACATATGCCATGAATACGCAATCAGATCCTTTTATGTTAGTCATGTGAATTTACAAACAAAACCGCTAATAAGCCCCATAAATTTATAAGACAATAAATTATTATGTAGACAACCAAAAATGAAAGAATGTAACCATGAAGGGTCCAGGTGTATCCGACATGAATAAACTCTCACAACCTTGTAAGTTATCCATGTGTATTTTACAACAAAATCATTTATAAGGTCCACAAATTAATAAGAGATGATAACTAACATAAATTAGTTTATATGATTGGCATACGATAGAAGACAAAGTTTAAGGAAATCGGTTTATAATCTACACTAAAAATTTAAAATGAATTATAGAGATTAGTGGACTCTCTGTATACACATTCAATACAGTAATGGTTAGAATATAAAACCTTACTTTTATCAATGTCTCACTAATTTACAACTACATAGTGTCTACAATGTTTCACTGATTCACTACTGGATGCTGACTACTTACATTGAATTAACGTCATTTTGTCTTCAACATCATCTTAAGCATAACTACATATTTCTTTATCCCTCTCGTAGGTGTGTAACACATGACTTGGATAGCCTCATTAAATTTTGTAAAATGAAGTGTAGTTTGTCCAATGACAGAATAGCCTAGCGGTCGCAAATCATCCTCAATAGTTGAGGATTGTTTTCCTCTAAAGGGTGGTTAAAAAAGTACAAGTGTAACCTAGCTACCACTAAATTTGAAACATAGGATAGAGAAAAATTTATATTTTACTTACCATATCACCACAGAAACCACTATGATTTCTAAATTAATATTTCATTTTCTAAAGCATGAAATCGATTATGAGTTGATTAATGTTTATTTCAAATATTTTTTATTTCAAATACATTATTCTCACATTTTCAATAACAATAAATAGATTATGATATGATGAATGTTTATTTTAAATATCTCTTGCATCAACGGATCCAACAATGTGTAAAGGAGGTGTAATCTAAGACGTAATGTTAATCAGTAACTTGTATCTGTAACCAAAAATTTTGTTTATTTCAATTGGTTATAATTGATATGTGGTTGCTGAAAATAAATTTTGTTTACTTCTGTGCAGGTGGTGATAAGAGTTATTTACTTATTTTCGAGATGGAGGAATTGATATACGGGATAAAAAAACAAAAAATAGAAAGATGCCATTCAGGTTCGGTATGAAAGTTGTTAACCTCCGAGGTGGCCTATCAAAATTTGTAAAATTATTATCACCATACTGTGAACTAGGATTCTAGTTTGAAAATATCATTTCTATTGATGTTAAGAAGATATTAACAGGATTCAATAAAACGTATAGACTGTATTGAATCCAAGACTCACATGGAGAAAGGAACATTGCAATATAGTCAAGGGAATCTCAATAAGAGACCTAGAAAATGTTTGGATTAGAAACAATTTTTTCCTACACTTCTAAAAAGAATTTATTTATTACATTAGCTGCAAATGGAAACCCTCCTAAATATTTTATGGCGGGGATGAAAAATAGACGCAAATACTGTACAAAAGATAAATGGTTGATGACCGATTTGTATTAAAAAATTCACAAATATTGTATTAGGGATTGAATGTTGTAGAGGGCATCAATTATTTGGAGCAATTAGATGGTAAATTATTATTTATTATTTCAAAATGTTGTTATGATGGTACTTCTTAATGTTTTAAATAATGTATACCTTCATATGTTATTATGAAGGTGCTTCTTAGCTTTATTATATCATGTTGAGATTTTAAAAATATAAATTGGGAGTATTTATATTTTCACTGATTATAAGCTTACTATATGATTGTATAACATGTGTGGTGAATAGTCAGAAAAATGTACCCTTTACGAAATTGTAAAATAGTCTTATTTTTACACTATTTATAAAATAAATATAAATTTAGACTGTACATACTTAAATATTTTTAATATAATTAATATATAAATAAATCTCTAGAAACGTTGACGATCATATCTAAAAACCATCCAAATCATATTTGATAGTTATTTCAACGATTTGTAACTATCTAACATCTAAAAAAATCTAAACAAGCGTCAAATTTAACACCTGGTTGTGGCCTTTTGTGTAACTATTGAAGGACACAGAAGATGTTCTAAATGTTATGTGATCAAAAATTGAATTGGAGGGAGCTTTACTATAATTTATTTGGTTAATTTGGGATCCCAAATCTTTGGGAATAGTGTTATATAAAATTCAAGCAATTTTTAAAACGTTTTTCTACTTTTCTATATTCAGTAAAGCAATTTAAATTTATTTGACATCTATAAATGAAATCACGAATATATCTAGGTTTGTTTTATAGTTGATTTTCATTAATTTCATATCCATATATAAATATGAGAATATTTATGTAATGGTTTAATATTTAATTACATTCTCCAACACTAAATAGTCACCCTCGTCCAGTTTCCTCTGAATATCTTTTAAAATTCTCTAGTTATGCTCAAGTTTGATCACATCATACTGAATGAACCAAGAAGCGTCACAAATCTTTTGAATTTCATTACCCTAGTGGCAAATAAACCACAAGGAATTTTAATTATTCAAATCTTCATAGTTTAATCTTAAAGAAATTTAAACAATCATAAGAACCTTATTCCAAAACATTAGTAGTTCCTAGCACTTGCTTAATTGAATAAATAAGAAATAATTTCTCTTTATAACTATAGACACCTATAATTACGCCCAAACAATTTATATACTTAAATTGTGTTAATTATCTCCTTTCCCAGAAATTGATGACATATCATCAATGGCGCTCATCTTCTCTTCCATTGTAGTTAATTGATTACATTACGCTAATTAATTAAGTTACATATCCAACGCATACCCTAATTAATGACCCTTCGTTGATCAACACCTTCTATCTAGTCTAATTAATTATTGTTAATTGATTAGCCTCCATTCTCATTAAATCAATAAATCATTATTTAATTGGTTTAATTCCCTCCTAATCATCCAAATCACACTAATATCCATCTAAAATCTTATAAAATCTTGCACATGTATTAATTAATCATCTTGATTAATTAATACACCCCCTTAATCCACATGAGCCACTTGAGGACAAACTAAATCCTCCTAAAGTTAACTCAACCCCATGTAAACCCCCCTTATCCATAACTAACTCTACATATCCATTAGTCTCACATTCATGAGGATGTGTTGAATCCTTTATCCTTTGGGTTATATAAAAAACCCTCCCTGTACTTCTACGCCTACACCTATATCTCTCAAGACACAAAAGTAAGCACATAGTTTCATACTAATAGCCTTTTGTCATTCTTGAAGAGCTAAGCCTCACACCCAAGCATCCATTCAAGGATCAAAGAAAGAAAATATGATTTGATTTCCATTTGGACTATTTAGGTCCATTTTAAATGTTTAATTACACAATTAAGGGGAATAGAGTTCATCAATTTACATTATGTTTTGATTAATTCAAAGTTATTAATGTTAAGGATAGGAATTCCTCATTTCTTCATCATGATGGTGCATAGTAACAACAAGGTTACCCTCCAATTGATTTTCGACTAAGTGGGAATATCTATCCAGAAAATCCACCAACGAGGAATGGTCCCGGCAACGGAACCAAAATGTCATTACCAATCCGGCACTATGATAATTCTTCACCGGGAACTCCTCGTGCTATGATTATTTACTAATGCACAGCCTTTAGTTTGGTGGATGTAATCTGGAAACAAAACAACAACATAACACAAGAATACCATCGACTATGATAAGACGGAATGATGAAAAATTTGAAATATCAAAGTAAATTATAATATTAACATGAAATTGTTACAATCTCACCCATGAGGTACTTCAAGTGTTATTGACTTCACTTGAATTTCACCAAGACTATGGGAGAAAATTTACAATTACACCTCTTAATGTCTTCTTCAACACACCTTTAAACTGATGGCTTCCTTCGCACACTTCCTACAATATTTCTCACTACTTCCTTCTATGCTAAATGAGGGGGGTGGCCTCTCTATTTATAGAACTTCCAGGCTTATCCATCTTATCTTTAAGATAGGATAAGAAATCCACTCTGACGAATCATATTCCATACCTTAACTCTTATCTGTACATGTAAGCTTATCTTTTAAGATAAGATAAACCTTATCATTTTATATGGGTTCCACATTTTTAGACTTTTTAAAAATAAAATACACAAAATATTTATGACCTCACTCCTTGTCCTTATTACCAATATAATATTTATAATTCCTAATCATGTAGACCCTACTTCTCTAATTACCCAAACTTTGATATTTTAACATTATCGGACCACTTACGACAAATATTTACTTTTTACAACATTCCTATTGTACTTTGACTGTTACCGTACTCCACATTATTGGCGGCACCGTACTGACGGCGCTGTTATCTTCTATCAGATGTTACTACTAATTATACTTAACAACATCCTATTCCTAATACATACATTAATGAAATAGAAATTACGGAGGAAAATTTTAGTGTCGACATCTTCCCCCTTCCTAGCTTCTACTCTGTCCTCGGAGTAGACTCTTCTGGTACTCGAAAAATCTTCAACTTGTCTTCGTTGACCCATTTCATAATGGGAGTGCCATCCAATTCCTCCAGTCGGTACGTACCATTTTCATGCACAACTGCTATTTTGTAGGGCCCCATCCATTTTGGAAGAAATTTTCTCTGTCTTCTTTTTTTGTATCTGGAATTATATACTAGAACAAAGTCATTCACATGAAATGCAGACCACCGGATCTTTTGATCAAATTATTCCTTCTGCTTCATTTTCTTCTTATAGCTTGTATCCTTTGCTATTTCTCTCATTTCCTCTAGCAATTGAAGATGTACCAACCTTTCTTTTACTGAATCACTTTCATCCATCCTTTCATTTTTCATAATTCTCACAGTGGGAATATCAAACTCAATAGGAAGAACTGGATCAATGCCATAGGCCAACTGAAATGGGGAGTATCCTGTTGCTGACTTTGATGTTGCCCTATATGCCCACAATACTGCATGAATCCTTTTATCCCATTTATGTACCTGCAAGGCTGCATCTTTTCCTAGAATTTGACACAACACAAAATTTGTTCGTTCCACCTGTCCATTTGTGCTTGGCTTGTATGTTGTTACCTTCCTGTGCTTAATAGAAAACTTATTGACTAGGGCTTCTACCACCTCATTAATGAAGTGGCTTCCTTGATCTATTACAATTTCTAATGGGCAACCAAATATGGTGACAATGTGTTCATATATGAACCTTGCCACTTCATCCATGGAAGTTTTTTTCAATGGCCTAGCTTCAACCCACTTGGTTAAATAATCTATGGCAACTACAATATAATTATTTTGGTGTGAGGTAGTTGGAAGTGGACCTACAATGTCTATTCCCCACTTTTCAAAGGGACCAAGTGGAAGAATAGGGAATAATGGAGCTGATGAAGTCTTACGGTTACCATGTGTTTGACAAATATCACATGTCTTACAATAATTATAACAATCTTTAAAAAGAGTGGGTCAGTGATAACCTGCATCCAAGATCCTTCTTGCTGTAAGTTTTCCAGAGAAGTGCCCTCCACATGTACCATTGTGGAATTCTTCTAGCAGTTCCTTCCCTTGATCACGTCCAACTGCTCTCTTGTACTGTCCATCAGGTCCTATTCGAAATAATACTCCATGAAAAATAGAATATGGACAACTGGCTTTAGTAATCTTTCTCTTAGTCTTTGCATTGGCACCATCAAGAAACTTACATTCATTCAGATAATTCCAAATATCTATGTATTCATTAGGGATTGTGTCAATGGATAACAATGTTGCATTGAGGAAATCATCATCATCACAAGATGATCCTAAACCATCATAGGCTCGAGAGAGTGCATCTGCATTGACATGCTTCTTTCCTGGCCTATCTATAATATCAAATTCAAATTCTTGTAGTAAAATTATCCATCTTGCTATCCTCCCTGATGGGTTAGGCTTATTTACAATACATTTTAGAGCCTGATGATCTGTTACAACTAGAAATATTTTCCCTAGCAACTAATTTCTAAACTTCTTTATAGCAAAAATGATAGCCAGAGCCTCTTTTTCAGTTACAGTATAATTTACCTCAGCACTGCTCATTTGTCTGCTCCCAAAGTAAATTGGATGTTCATTCCCATTTTCATCCTTTTGGCTCAAAGTACTTCCTAGTGCTGCATCTGAGGCATCAGTGTACACAATGAATGGCTTGCTCCAATCTGGATTCTTCAAAACAGGTGAAAACACTAGGGCTTCCTTCAGTTGCCCAAAAGCTTCATGCGCCTTATTTCCTGGTTCATAAGTAACATCCTTCTTCAAGAACTGGGTTAGTGGCTATGCAATCTTTGAGAAATTCTTGATGAACCTTCTATAGTAACCCACATGGCCTAAAAATGATCTCAACTTACTTCTATTCATAGGAAATGGTAAATCTTTGATTTTTGAAACTTTATCAGGATCAGTACCAATACCATCTCTGGATACAACATGCCCTAACAAAACACCTTTAGAACATACAAAGACACACTTTGTAGGGTTTAGTGAGGCTTGTGCTTCATCTAACCTTTGAAATGTTGTCTCCATTTGGTGCAGGTGGTCCAACTTGCTCCCATAGATGCAAAAATCATCTAGAAATACTCTAATGAAGGTCCCAATGTAGGGTTCGAACACCCTATTCATCAAACGTTGGAATGTTGCTGGAGCATTACACAACCCAAAAGGCATAACTCTATAAGCAAAATTTCCCCAAGGAGTGGTGAACGTGGTCTTCAGCTGATCTTTCTCTGCTATACAAACTTGGTTGTAGCCGCTATATCCATCAGCAAAACTATAGCACTCCTGGCCAGCTACTTCGTCCAAGATCTGATCTGAAAATGGAACAGGGTAATGATCCTTCTTTGTTGCCTTATTGAGATTATTATAATCAACAAAAAATGCGTAGCTTCCCATTATTTTTTATTGAGATCACAATGGGAGAAACCCATTCTGAATTCTCCACAGCAAATATGAATCCTACATCAAGCAACTTATCTATTTCTTCTTTTACAGTCTTGGAAAAATTAGGATTCTATATGGCATTTGCTTTATGGGCTTAGCACCATCTACCAGCTCAATACAATGTTCTACCCAACTTACTTGATGGAGTTCCTTGTAATCAAAAGTGAATAGGTGTATGTACCTTCGAAAGAGCTGGAGGTAGGATTCCTTCTCACTCTCCATCACAGCATCACCAATCTTTATTTGTTGGAGACGATCATCAACTTCTTCTTCAGATAATTTTATGGGGTCATGTGTTGGTGTGACTGGAAGGATATCCATGATTGAAACATCCACCTCACTTTCTTCATCTTCAGTGTCCACTTCACTGGTACTAGAGTAATCAGAGGATATCCAATCATCAGTTTCACCACTTGAATCCACAAGTTCTACTTTATGATGTTGAGGGATCACGTTTATCTTCACCCTCTCTCTACCACGTCCAATTGTCATGAAACCTTCATTCTAGTAGTTTCTTGCATGAACTCTCCTTAGCCATAGTCTTCCCAGGAGCATTGGGTACGCAACAGTACCATTTTTCATCACCTGAAAGTCTACCACACATACAACACCCATAACAGATATTGCCACATTTGAAACTACACCTTCTGGTTTAGTTTTTTCCTTATTTAATGACCTTAACATAAGTGTTGAAGGGCGATAAATTTTTAACCCCAACATATTCATTACAGACTCGGTCATTACATTAACTGCAGCACCTCCATCAACTAAGACATCATGAATTGAAATACCATTAAATAATACCTCAGCTTGTGGAGCATAGGGATCTTCCTCTGCCTCCAAAACAGGGACCTCAACCTCCTTTCTTCGTCGAGCATTGAGTCCACTTCGCAGCTCCCGCCTCTTGTCAGAAGACATAGCCAAGAGTTGACCATATGTAATATTTGCAGGCCTTTTGGACAGATCTTCCAAGATGGAGTATGGTCCTTGCCCCTGTGAAATCAGAAAATCCTGCACACCCAACTTTCTTCTCCTATGATTCTTACTAGTTTCTTCTTTCATCTTCTTAGGATCATTTCCATCTTGATTATCTTTTTCTTTCTTTCTTTTTGTTACAAACACATCTACTTCATTATTTCTGCTTTTATCTACTACATCAAAAGAATTCACAGGTGCTTTTCCTTTATCATTATCTCCTTTACCAGATGTAGAAGCTCTATCTGGACAATTATACTTATAATGACCCTTTTTATAACAACCATAACATACAACTTTAGAAATATTTCCTTTTGAACCTCTATCTCCTCCCTGAGAACTAAATTCATTTCCTTGAAGAAGATTAATAGTTAACTGGCCCATCCTCCTAAGCAAGTCTTCATACTCAGTAGATGTACTAGGAGAAATATTTGTGCTCACCGGGAGTGGTTGTGGATTCTGGACCAAAGGTGCTGGTGTAGGCTCTACTTTAACAACAATTTCTTTGGGCTCCTCTTCCATGCTTTCTTCTTACCTTCTTGCAATCTCCTTTGCTTGTTCAATGGTAGCTGGACAGTCATACTTCACTCATTTTCTGATCTCTAGCTTCATCCCAAGAATGAAGTGCTTACATAGGAAATTATCCACGCCGTTCATCAACCCATCCGCTAATCCTTCCTTCCGGATCTAGGCATCGAGCTTCCTCCTTAGCTCTAGAACACGAGCATGATAAACCCTTATCTTCTCCTTCTCTCCTTGGGATAGCTTTGTAATCTCGATCATGAGATATGCATATTTCTATTGTTCACCAAATTCTTCAAGAAAACTTTCAGTTAATAAATCCCATGAATTTTTCACATTATCACCTAGTGTTTCAAACCACCTAAGTGCTGAACCATCCAAAAAGGTAGGAAAAAATTCAGTCCATTGTTCCCTTCTTATAAGGCCATTACAAATACAAGATCGCTTAAACTCTTGAATGAAAGAAGAAGCATCTTCATTGGATTGAGCTGAAAAAATAGGAATCTTTCCCATTTTCAAAAGTAACCACTGTGAAATACCAACCCACAAGTACAATCAACAAGACTTATGTGCACAAATAATTGGAATCACTATACTAGAAAGTGACTTTACAGCTTTCTACAGTAAAATAGAAATGACCACGGTAAACTATGGTAAAACTTGACTTACTTCGGTAAAAACTGACTTTACTGTGGTAAACACTATTCACGGTAAAAAGTGAAGTTACTGCAGTAAATACTATTCACGGTAAAAATTGACTTTACTGTGGTAAATACTATTCCCAGCAAAAATGACTTTACCAGGGTAACTACTATTCACGGCAGAAGAAATGACTTTACCATGGTAACTACTATGCATAGTAAAAACAAGGTTACCCTCCAATTGATTTTCGACTAAGTGGGAATACCTCTCCAGAAAATCCACCAATGAGGAATGGTCCCGGCAACGAAACCAAAATGTCATTACCAATCCGGGCACTATGATAATTCTTCACCGGGAACTCCTCGTGCTATGATTATTTACTAATGCACAGCCTTTAGTTTGGTGGATGTAATCTGGAAACAAAACAACAACATAACACAAGAATACCATCGACTATGATAAGACGGAATGATGAAAAATCTGAACTATCAAAGTAAATTATAATATTAACATGAAATTGTTACAATCTCACCCATGAGGTACTTCAAGTGTTATTGACTTCACTTGACTTTCACCAAGACTATGGGAGAAACTTTACAATTACACCTCTTAATGGCTTCTTCAACACACCTTTAAACTGATGGCTTCCTCCGCACACTTCGTACAATATTTCTCACTACTTCCTTCTATGTTAAATGAGGGGGGTGGCCTCTCTATTTATAGAACTTCCAGGATTAACCATCTTATCTCTAAGATAGGATAAGAAATCCACTCTGACGAATCATATTCCATACCTTAACTCTTATCTGTACATGTAAGCTTATCTTTTAAGATAAGATAAACCTTATCATTTTACATGGGTTCCACATTTTTATACTTTTTACAAATAAAATACACAAAATATTTATGACCTCACTCCTTGTCCTTATTACTAATATAATATTTCTAATTCCTAATCATGTAGACCCTACTTCTCTAATTACCCAAACTTTGACATTTTAACATTACCGGACCACTTACGACAAATATTTACTTTTTACAACATTCCTATTGTACTTTGACTATTACCGTACTCCACATTATTGACGGCACCGTATTGATGGTGTCGTTATATCCTATCAGACGCTACTACTAATTATACTTAACAACATCCTATTCCTAATACATACATTAATGAAATAGAAATTACGGAGGAAAATTTTAGTGTCGACAGTCCCTTGGGGAAATCTTGGGTATCATAAATGATTCTTTATTCCTATTGATGCTTTGAGGGTTTTTAGGAGTATTTAAGTTGGAATTGGTTAATTTGGCATAGTTGAAGTAAAGTGTTTTTCCATTTGATATGTTTTTGGATTTTGAAGACATCATATATGCTCTTCTCTTGTGTCCTTGGATGATCTAGAGAATAAAAAATGATGGCTTCTCTTTTGATGGAAAACTACTAAAAATTTTCATACAGGACCAAAACGCCATCGCTTGTCAAAGAACGGAGGAATCGAAACAAAAGTCAGAAAACTACTAATATAGTTGTTATACAGGTTTCCAAATGGTGTTCGAGCAAACCACATATAATTAAAGAAGATAAAACGAACAACATATTCAAAACATTGTATTGTACATTTTAGAAAAGGGTACGTCCCTCTCCGCTAAATTGGAACATAACCCCTTTTGCATAATGCCTTAAGCTACAACATTGGGGGTGGTTCCAGGAACCCCAAAGTAGTCAATGCAAGAGGGAACCTTGTGGACGAAACGAGAAGTGCTCCGCACTACCTATCTGACTAGTAAATCCTTTGTGAGATTGAGTTACAAGTTGTTCCTACATGACCCTTTTAAGTACACACTTGGATGCATTTATTGCCCATTGTGCTAGACGGGGCCAAAGTTGAGATACTCCCAAACTAATCATTTCAACTTTTTGGGTAAATTGTCCCACTCATGGATAATCTTTGTAGCACCTAGGACGAGAGAACCACCTAGGAAGATATACTTTGGCCAGGAGCCCACTTTGAGCATTCTAAAACAGTGTTGAGTTGTGAACCACATTTTCATTGAGAAACATGTGACGTGTTACTTTCACCTAGTTTTTACTTGCCTTAGGGCAAGGTGAAACTTTGCTGAAGTGAAGCCAACATTTTTCATCCTTTTTTCAATTTTCTTCCTTCACATTATTTTGACACTTTATTGATCAGAAGAAGGGTGACTACCTTTTTGTTACCAATGGACTGTTTCTCTCAGTTTTATGTTTTTTTATGCCCATCCATGTTTGCGGCTGGGTTAGTTAAACGTCTAAAGTGTGTGGAGGAATTTTCACGTCATTGGTAGCCATTGTGATCTTGATACCCATGTCAAGATCGCCATTGTACTTAGGTGTGATTCATCACCGTGGACTTCCTTAGAAGAGTTATCTTTGTCTACATTGTATCACTACAATTTCAATATTTACGTCTCCTTTTTTGTAAACTCGACATAAACATCTATATTATAAGGTTACGTTGCACACATTTTTAACTATTCCTAGCTATACTTTGAGCTGTTTAGTTTGGTTCTATTATTACCTCGATTTCAAAGAGTGCTAGGTGTTACCATTTGTGCGTGTTATATCAATAACACCTTAATATCAATACTTCACTTTCTCAAAAAGTGGGGTTAACATATCTTGGTGATATTGTTGTGTCATTCACGAATCATAATTGGCACTTTTTTAGATATAGGTCTCAATCGAGTTTGAGCTCACTCTTCGTATATCTTGATTGGTAGATCCCATTGAATTCTTGTATTTACTTACATTTTTTCATTCCCTTGAACTTGACATAAGTGAAAATAGCTTGTTTAAACATCTTGCGATGCGAAACTACTCTTTGAAACGTAGTCTAGGAGGTACTTCATTTAAACAAGTTTTAATACCAAATGATTGTGTCACTGGTGATTTATCACTCTATCACATTGGTATTCTCACATTGTTTACTTATTTATAATCTTCACAAATAGATTTTACATCTCACTTAGTGGTGGTCACTAAACTTTGAATGCATTTACAACTCACCTTAGTGAAACTATCACGAAAACATGGCTCCTAAAACACGTCTAGGATTAAAGAAATAGACATATGAGGAACAAAAAGTGCAAGCTTGGGAAACCTCTAATAGACAAGGGTCAAACCCCTTCATTAGACATGACCTAGGACCACTCTTTTCTACAGAAAAGGAAAAAAAAAGAGATGGTCGATCATAGTGGAAATGAATTAGAATCTCCACACGGAGACTTTGATTTTGACCCCACTCTACTGGAAAAATTTATTCTTAGAAACAAAGAGTGCTAGAAAAGGTCATAGAACTAGGGGTAAAATTTTCCACCAAGAATGAAACAATACTACCTGCAAATAACGTTGCTAAAGAAGAACGTCCCCTTATCAATATGGAAGATATTTTAACACACGGAAAAGCTTCTACCTCTTATGTAGAAAATGATTAAGTGGTAGGGCATAGAATACCCTTTATCAAAGTGCCACAAAGAAACAAGATAGAACATGAGACGGTGTGAACAACCTCCACAATACGAGGAGGAAACTTTAGAAGAAGAAGTCACAAACCAAGCCGCAATCCAACAACAAATCAATAACATAATCCAACAACTAGGTTTTCTTACTTCCCATGTACAGAAAGACGTAAACAAGAACATTCAAAAGTTGAGGCCTAAGGTTCAGATCAATGAACTCCATCGAGAAAACCAAGGAGAAGAAGACATAGGGTACCATCGTGTATACATCCCTGCTTCTCCCACTTAAGAACAATTTCTTGCACAAGAAGAGCAGCCCATGAAAGTGACACTCATGAGCTTACAAGACAGCAATATAGGGAGCATAAGGAAATATCAATACGAATAATTATGCCCCTATCCTTTTGACAAGACAATGACCCTTCAACCTTTTCCAAAGAAATTTGATATGCCACAGTTTGACAAATATAAAGGGAAATAGGATCCATGGGATCATGTTAAATATTTTTACATGGCATCTCAATAGGTGTGTTATAGTGACAATTACCTCATCAGACTTTTCCCCAAGAGTCTCGGAGGTTAAGCCTTGGAGTGGTTTATGTGATTACCACAAGGATCAATTTTCATCTGGCCAAAATTGGTAGAAAGATTCGTGCATCACTTTTCATATAACATAGAGAGTGATGTCACAATGGCAGACTTATGTGGTGCCAAGCAATGCCCAAATGAGACTTTCGCTAGCTTCCTCCAATGGTGGAGATGGATAGCTATTCGCTTCCCTTGCACTTTCCCTAAAAAACAGCTGGTTAGTATTTTTGTTCCCAATCTCGACCTGGATATAGCTTTCCACCTCCAAATAGAATTGTGGTCATACTTTTGAGGAGGTTATTAAGAAAGGGATTCAGATAGAAAAATATCTCATTGCCAAAGGCACCCTCAAAACCCAATCTAGAGACAACCAAAGTGTCAAACCCATAGAAAATCTAAAAGTCTTTAACAAAAACAAAAATGTGGTGGGAGACAGAATCATGGATTCCAAACGTGTTCAAATAGTCAAAACTGGTCAAACTTTTAAATTGACCAAGGGCCCAATTCAACCACCACCAAAGCAAATAATATTCACCTCTCTCAATGAACCGTTGTCAGTTATACTAAACCCTTTGTGGTACAAATAACATGAGTATTGTGAAATACATTACATCAAAGGACATAAGACACAAATTTTTGCAGCTTCATCATTATATTCAGAACCTCATTGACAATGGAGAGATAGAGGTGGATAACCAAGGGAAAACACACACACCCAACGAGAAAATGGGGATATATAAAGAACCATTCCTCAAGCATGATAAGTCAGAAAAGTCAAATATGAAACAAGGAGAGCCATCCCCAACTTATAAATATATGAATTACTTGTACACCAAAAGAGATAATAATCATTATGATTCACTTATCGAATGTATTCACTCTCCTGTTGAACATGTCAACACCATCTGGATCAAGGGAAAGGAATGCACTACGGTAACAAGGCGTGCCTGCCTCATGATTTTGGAACCTTCTTCGTCAACCATGCAAACCATTAAATATAACCTTTTAGAAGAACTTGAAAAGACATCTGCTAAGATTTCAATCTTAGATCTTCTCAAGATATCCAATGTGCATAAAGAAATTCTGTATCAAAATCTTCAGGGTGTTGGGAGTTCCTTTAGAAGTCGATCCTGCACACCTTCTAGCCACGGTGGCAAACATCACACCAAGTGAACATATCACTTTCAACCATAAGGAAATCCCTACTTAGAAACCCAACACGTAATATTTCCTTATACATTGAGGTAGTTGTCACCTGCAAGAAAATCAAACGGGTGCTTATGGATAAGGGATATGGGTTAAACATTTACACACTCAAGTTGGTCAAGTAGTTAGGAGATACAGAGGAAGATCTTGAGTCCCATATTATCACTATCACCGCATACGACAACACGAAAAGGAAGTCAGTGGGTACCATCACACTTCCCATGGAGGTGGGTCCCACTTACCATCAAACAAAGTTTCATGTCCTAGACCTAGAACTTCCATATAACATGCTTGTAGGCCGACCATGGATCCATGTCATATAGGCCATGCCATCAACATTTCATCAATCTATTAAGTTAAAGCATGAGGGACATTCGGTTACAATACAAGGATATTTAGAACTCTTTTCTCATTGTAGATCTCTCAATAGCTTTGCACGAAAAGGGTACATATGCATGTCCCTCCAAAGATATAGTTGTCCCTCTCTACTCTGAGGCTATGGAATCCTAGGTGAATTCAAATTATCTTAGTTCTTGCACTCATGGTGCGTCTACTTCAACATCTCCATTTGATTCATGGGAGATGAAAATCCTTGAATATGGCTATTGGGAGTACAATGTACAACAATCACTCTTGGTTTCCGACATCTCGCTGTCGCCCAAGACTAGAGGTTGACCCAACTACCACTTCAGAAGACCTAGAGAGGAAAACATTATTGGGTCATTCTTACCTAGAGGCTTGTTAGCTGAAGAGAAATTACTTGATCCACCTATAACTTGGGTCCCTGAGGATACTTAGCCTTCTTGTTATCGAACACCGGAATATGAAAAATCTAGTAAAATGATGTACTCCATGGGCTACAAAGTCCTAGGATGTGGGAGGACCAAACAAGGACAAAGAGAACCAGTCCCTCTTCCACATTTCAAAATATAAAGATAAAACATTGGGATTTACCCTTATGGAGCACACCCTAACGATCATGATGTTACTTGTTCTGAGTGTGAGGATAGTTCTGACTATCTAGACAACGATATAGATTCCCATTGTAGCCAATATGAGGATCTGGCCTCCATGAACCTTTTCAAGAATAACACTGTCCTAACCCTAACCCCCATGGAACCAACCCTTGAGCTTGTATAACCTTCCCTTATTGAATGGGACCAAGAAAATCACATGCCACTAGATTTATTCCTAAATGAAGACTCTATCACAGAGTTCATGGGCATAAGGGATACAATTCCCATTGGAGATCACAAGAAAGGTTTCTTTATCGACTTAGATACCTGCACCTACTTCAGTGAGGAGGCTAAAATTTGTGTTCAGCAAAATTTAAAGAAAAGTGAGGGAAAAAGTTCTAAAGAAAAGCCTCAGCAAAAATCAAAGTCCAAGTCACACAGTGAAAACCTCTTTGAGGCACTAGCTGACAAACAAATAAGAAAATCAAAGGACAAAAAAAGTTACCATGCCAAGGATGAAAATCTAGTGGAGACGTCCTTGGAAGAAGATCTCAACCTGCCTCCTGGTCCTATGTGTATGGAGGACTTATCAAAATTGCTAGTCAAAAAAACCATTGATGTCAATATTGGTACAGAAGAAGATCCCAAGATAGTAAAATTGGGAGAATCACTCTCAGCTAGAGAACAAAAGACGTTCACTATGCTGCTGTGAGAGTTTATTCATGTGTTCACATGGTCTTACAAAGACATGCCTAGCTTAGATCTGACTTTGGTCATGCACAACTTAGTCGTGCATACAGAAGCCAAGCCTATTAAATAGAATCTCTAAAATATGCACCCAAGAGTTGGAAATATTTCTTGCAGCCGGATTCATCAGGCCAATTGATTATTCTGAATGGATATCGAAGATTATTCCTATCCAGAAAAAACCTATTGGTATCTAAATCTACACGGATTTTAGGGACATCAATAAGGCTTGCCCTAAAGATGATTTTCCATTGCCCAACATTGACATGATTGTTGGCTCAACATCAGGGTACGAAATGCTATCACTCATGGATGGCTTTTTGGGATATAATCAAATCATGATCGCTAAAGAAGACCAACACAAAACAACTTTTACGACTCCTTGGGGCACCTTCTGCTATCAGGTGATGACATTTGGCCTTAAGAATGTAGGTGCTACCTATTAGCGGGCCATGATAGTAATTTTTCATGATATGATTCATGATATCATGGAGGACTACGTAATTTATATCTTGGGGATGTCCAATAAAAGAGCAGGTCATCCTATCATTATACGACGTATCTTTGAACGCCTGCGTGAATACAAAGTCAGGATGAATGCAAAGAACTGTGTCTTCGGTGTGCTATTAGGGAAACTATTAGGCTTCATTGTGTCAAGATGAGGTATTGAGGTAGACCCTGTTAAAGTGTCTGATATCACTGAAATGCCTCCACTTGAGAATATCAAGCAACTACGTAGCTTACAGGGGAAAATTCAAGCCATTCGCTGCTTCATCGCCCAACTTGCAAATAAATTTCACTCCACAAACTTTCTTAAAAAGGATGTCACTTTCATCTGGGGACCTGAGCAATAGCAAGCCTTTACTTTTCTTAAACAATACTTGGCTAATCCACCTGTCCTCATGCCTCCCACTCCTAGAGAGCAACTCTTGCTCTATATTTTTGCTACATAATTTCCTATTGGTGCGCTGCTCACCCAATACAACCTCGGTCATAAAGAGAGATTGGTGTACTATCTGATTCACACCCTCATCACCTATGAGCTTAATTATCCTAAAATTTAAAAGGCTTGCTTGGTTGTTGTTTTTACCTTTTAAAAAATTCGTCATTAACTATTGAACACTAAAACCAAGCTAATATCGAAGGTTGACCCAATCAAGTATTTATTGTCCAAACCCTCCCTCACCAGTAGAATGGCTAATTGGATCATTCTACTCAGTGATTTTGACAAAGAATTTGTCCATCAAAAATCGGTTAAAGTAGAAGTACTTGCGGACCAGCTAGCGGAAGCACCTTTGCAAAGCATGAAACCTTTGAATCTGGATCTCTTGGATGCCTCCTTGGTCTACATTGAAGAATTTTTCATATGGAAGATACATTTTGATGGATCCTTTACATTTCATGGTTCATGTGCAGGAGTGGTCCTTATTATTCCTTCTGGTGATCCTATACCACAGGCTTTTTACCTGGGCTTCCCTTACACAAACAACATTACAGAATATGAAGCACTTATTGTAGGAATGAAGCTAGCCATCAAGTGGAATGTTCATCATGTCAAGGTTGTAGGTGATTCATAATTAATCATCAAATAGGTTAATGGTGAATATAAGGTTAAGGATGACAAGCTCATACCTTACAAAAATTTATTGGAAACTCTAAAGGAGTATTTTATGCACATTAACTTTGAGAAAATCCCAAGAGTGCAGAATAGATCGGTGGATGCCATGGCAACAATGGGGTCTATGCTTCATATTCCACTAGAGAATAATGATATGCCAGCCTGTGTATGATATGCCTGAATCTTTCCTAGCTTGTGAGGTTGTTGGTCCCAATTTCCTGTGGTATGAACCCATTTTTACCTATCTTAAGGACAAAACATTCCCACCCGATATCTCCCATTCTGAGAAGAAAATCCTAATTCACCAGATAGCCTATTACACCCTTTTAGGAGGTACACTTTATCATCATGGCTATGATGGGAATCTATTACGTTGTCTGGATGTGATGAAGTCAATCAAGGAAATCAAAAAAGTTCACAAAGGGGTGTGCGGAGCACATACCAATGGAATGGTATTGGCTAAGAAATTGTTTAGAGTAGGTTACTATTGGGCCTACCATGGAAACTGATTATTGAAATTATGTTAGAAAATGTGTACTTTGCCAAAAGTATGGAAATTTCATCCATGCTCCATCACAACCATTGTAATCTATCACTACCCCATGGCCATTCTCCAAGTGGGGACTTGATTTAATAGGAATACTTACTCCTACCTCATCTGATGGTCATACACATATCATCACAGCTACATAATACTTTACAAATTGGGTGGAGGTTTTCCCTTTAACCTATGTCACAGGAGGTCAAATTTCTAAATTTATCATGAATCACATTATTTTTTGATATTGTATTCCTACAGCCATTGTTACAGATAATGGGAATTCATTTAAAAACAAAACTGTGTAAGGTCTTTGGCAATGGTTCCAAATCAAATTAAAATGGTCCATGCCATATTACCCTCAGGGTAATGGACAAGCTGAGGCAACAAACAAGACTTTGGTAAGGATAATGGAGAAGATGTTCAGCAAAATAGGTCAAAACTGGAACCTACAAATCCATCCAGCCCTTTGGGCTTACCGAACATCCATGCAAACTCCTATAGGTGTGACACCATATTCCCTAGTGTTTGGGACATAATCTATCATCCCTTTAGAGATCGAACTTCCATCCTTGAGAATTTATCTTCGGGACTATCTAGATAAGGATGAAGATTATCAAGTGGCAAGATTGGATGAGTTAGAGCTTCTGGATGAGAAGTGCATTCACGCTCTTAATCACTTGAAAGTTTATCAACATAGATTCTCTTGAAACTACAACAAGAGAATCATCCACTATCAGTTTGAGGTTGGTGATTTAGTCATGAAGGAGAACCAGTTCAACACCAGAGCAGAGCGAGAAAATAAAGGGAAGTTTGAACCACATTGGTTAGGACCCTATGTCATAGTTGCCAAGTATGGCACAGGGACCCTATGGTGATGAGATTTGGGAGCCCATGAATGCAATGCATCTTAAGTGGTTATATGCTTGTACATGGCACAAAAAAAAAATCATAAAAAGAAAAAGAGAAAATAGGTCGTCCACTAGTGAAAACCATGCAATGGTGGCACTTTAGGACAAGTCCTTGGGTGAAAACCGGTTTCCGACGCGTTGGGAAGATTCTTTGTTCACAAGAATCATGTATCTGGGGGTTAGATTTCTTTGGCCTAGCCCTGGTTCTGCCTTCAAGATTCCTTGTCAAGCCTTGATCCAGCTTTGCCTTCTTTTATTCGTCTGTGAGGGGTATGGTATTTCCTATTTCCCATCTTACGCTGGGGGCAATTCAACAACTGCACCTTCTTGTTCATAAACACATGGCTTCTGCCCTTTTATATTCCCCATCTATCGCTGGGGGCATCCACACTTTCTTGGTTACCTACACATAGCTCTGGAAAACCGTCAAAAAAACCAAAAACAGTAGAAAATTGTTTCACAAAAATAAAAAACAATAGAAAATTGTTTCACAAAAACCTAAACAAATCTTATACAAAAATAGTTACTTACATTGTCTTGTTCCTTTCTTTGTTGGTTGCTTGTATAAAAAAATTTGTATTCTTGCTTTTGGTTTTTTTTTTACTTGGGAGTACTTTGTTAGGATTCATATTTTCTTGCTTAGACTAGATTTATTCTTGCTTATGCATATTGCAGTCTGTTTTTGCATACTGGTGAATCTTGGGAAATCAGGATGCAATGTGTTAATTCATTATGTTCTTTCTTAAGGATTTTTTTGTGTTTGTTACATGTTAATAAAGCATGGTGAATCATGGTGTATTACATTATTTCCTTATGTTCTTTGTCAGCATTTGGTTGTGTTACTTGCATGTGCATTGTTTTGTAATCATCAACATCACATGACCATCATTATCATCACATCTAACATCATCTATACATCATATATAAACAAAATGCTAAGTTTTACATCATGCATGTATGCTAAGCTAATCGTCACATATTGTATCATCAAATGGGGGCAAGAAGGGTTACACATGATCAAAAATATATCCCCCCCCCGGCACCAATATCATCATATCATCCCGTCCATATACATCAAAATAACACATGAGAAATGCATTTGATACCATCTAAGGATCTATCATCTAACATCTACAACACATGTGTACATCAAACATCGAAATCATATACATACAAAGCATAAAATCAGATAATGCACCCATAAGTGCTGAATCAAAACATGCAATGTCCAATGAGAATAAATATATGCCCACTCATGTCACAACGCATTCATAGGTGCTAAATAAACAAATGCAGCATGCAATGAAAATTAACATAGAGTAATTTATGAAAAGGGTATTTCACATCATAAAATTATCCCAGTCATATCACATGCATCAGGACACAAAAACAATGAAGTACATCATCTCATAACCATGTGTATCTAAGCCAAAACAAAGTAATACTCCTATATATACATGTGTGTCAATATACATCTATATCAAAAATGGATATAAATCAGTGCTCTATATCAACAATGCCTTCAGTTGAGGTGTACAAAGATGTTACATCAAAAATATCTGTACACATACATACAATGTCCAGATTGGTACTCAGTAGAATACATCATCAATACACAATGCCATCAAAAAGGGGCATGTATCAGAAAGAATAAAGCCTTCATCATGAGGCATCATCAACATATATATATACAAGGTTGTACATCAAAAAAATCAGCCTTCATAAGAGGCATACATATAAAGAATCTGTACAAAAAAAAATTGAAGATCTCAACCGCAACTCTCACCCTCGCTAGGAATCCCAAATCTGTCTTTTGGCTGATGGAACACTAGCGGCTAGGATGGAGCTGGTCTGGCTGGCTACTCTAGTAGATGCTGTCTCACTGATCTGGTGGAATGGCCTGATCTCCGTGATCAAGAGCCTGATGCACTTGACCCTGACAGTTGGGGCAGTACTACTCACTGCTCTAGGGGAACCACTCTATAATAAGCAGTCATGTAAAATAGGGCTTCACCACCAAGCCTAGTGGCGTTACGTAATAAGTTGGCAATCCTCGGAGGTGAGTATTTCCTGAAGGATAGTATCACACTCACCTATTACTTGGCCCAGGTCTACCTCGGCCTGTCTAGAGGATGAAACCTCTCAGTCTCTCTCTGTAGTTATAGTCTGCAGCTCAGCACGGGCCTGGTCCCTTTGTGCTAGTAGTGCCCGTGATTGTACATATACATGTCTCTCTGTGCAACCACCATCTACACCTGTGACTAGGATTGATGAAGAAGGCTCAATATCTAAGCCCCCTATGATATTGTCTCCTAAATATGGTTCTGCCATGCCAATATATCATCTCCTAGGCTTGCCTGAGCCCAATCCTGATCCTACTCTAAAAGTAAGGTAACAATGTGAGCTCGGGCCTCATCTCTCTCTACTATGGTTTTCACACAACAACCTCGAGCCTCATGTCTCTCTACTATGGCCTGTTGTAACTACACCTATACTATGGCTATCTATGCCACTGACTAGGAGACTATGTGTGCCTCGAGGATTAGTCCCTGAGGTGCTCTAGAAGACTGTCCCTACTCGAAGACCCTACCTCTAGGTGGCTGCACTACTCCCTTTACTGGGATATGTGGCCTCGGTCCCTATGCTTGTGAGGCACCCTATCCATCATGTGGGATACCATCAAAAGGATCCTCTAGGTGTGGCCCCTGTGCCACTACCCTCACCCTGCACTCTACACCATGTCATATCTCTACAGGTAGGTGAATGCCTACTGCCCAAGCCTCCTTTAGAATGGTGAGCTGCTAGGGTAATACTATAGTATACCAGGTTGCATAGTCAGTTGTGGTCCCGAGATCCCTCACCTGTCGAATTGGGTCCCATATGTGTTGGACCGCCTATGTGAAACTCGCCCTAGCTCGGGCCACCAGTATATAAGGCCCCATGGTCTGCCTCTCTAAATCCCTGCGTGCATGCCAGATATCTGGCTGGGGGACCCCTGTACCCTACCGAGCTGCCACTTACACTTGTCTACTCGATACAATGCCATGATGTAAATGCAGCTACCAATGAGAAACTACTCCACTAGGCACACGCTGAGCTCCATGGCATCCTCTGGCCACTAGAAATGCCTATATGGCCACAAGATCACGTCTATCTCTACTAGCTCGTCAAACTCCCACCTATATCCAAATAGGTTTCCAAGATGGCCATGTACATCCTCACCAGCTGCTACCTATGCCATATATGATGGCTCCTCGAGATCTTGAACATGAAATGGGCCCATAGGACATCCGATCGTAATATGATCCCATGACCATATCTATAATAATGAGGATAGCCCCATGGTATTCATACCATGGTATGTAATCAAGTGTAAATCCCAGTATAGGTGGGTCAATATGCACTGCCCCTAGCAATATCTCTCACCGTTATAGATACCATGAACCAACGGTAGCAGTCCTCTCGGAAATGAGGTCCCTATCTTATCAGTGAGGAGGAACCCACTAATAAGTGCTATGATGTATAGAGGCCCCCAATATAATGTGGGATCAGAGATGGACTCGTGCAATGCTACAGTAATCCCGTCATACAATATATCATTCACACCAAACAGGGCACTGCAAGCTGCCCTAATCAACCCTAGATCAGAGTTGTACTCAATCAAGGTGCCCATCATCGGCACGCAAAGAATCTACCATACATCCTTAACAGTGACAGTCATCTCTCCTGTCGATAGTCTGAAACACTGAATCTCACTATGCCATCGCTCGACTAGCGCAGTCAATAGGCCCTGATCCAATATGATGGAAGGCATCTGAGACACATCACCCAACCCTACCACCTCAAGAAGTATCACCATGACTCTCCGATCGTGCCGGTGCATACTACCCTCTAGCTCTGTAATCCGAGTATATCACTCCCGCATCTACAAAACTGTAGTCTTCTCTACAAAATAACATGCCACTAATCATTTCCTAGCATTTCTTCTAAAAATCTATCTTATCTTTTAGGGTTACCAAAAAAATCCTAGAAATTATTCTAAAGTGTCATGTTTTTGACACTTTCCTATCTTTTTTCCACCTGTTTAGGGAACCTGCGCACCCTTTTGGGTGTGTGCGCCACATTCCTAGCACCTGCACTTGTGCACGTGTGTCTTCTGGTGAGTGTTCCCTCTTTCGGGTGCCTACGCACCCTTTTTGGCATGTGTGCCACACATTGGGTGTTTGCACTTGCACGCATATGCTCTCGTGTGTCTTCCCTCCCTCTCCATGCCTACGCCATGCTTTTCATGTGTGCACCCCATTTCTCGCGTGCGCACACATGTGCTTGTGTGTGTGCATGTGCATGGGTGTGTGTTGTCTATGTCAGTGCATGTCTGTGTATACATTTTGGTGCATACACCCCCAAAAAAACACCTCCGCACCCAAAACAGCACCTGTGCACCCCGTATCACATGCCTGTGCCTGCGCGCAGGTTCGTCAATGCATTTTCTTATGACTAAAGCTCAAATTTAGGGCATTAATGAAAAAAATTAATGAGCAAGGTTTTGACACTCATAAAGGGGCCATAGTCTATGTGTCATTGGTATCCCCGGATGGCATCTGCATGCCTCAATTGGTCTCATGTGATCACCATGGTTCTCCTTAGTGTCAGAGCCTCACGGTAAATTTTCTAAACTGCTCAGTTAAAATGAATTGGTCACGATGTTTTTACCCCCCCGGGTGGGGTATATTAACCTTTTTTTTTTTTCATCAGAAGGGCTGGGAGGCCTGTTTCGATCACCGTTTTCTCCTCTGTTCACCGTGGAATAATTATTTTTATTAAAATAATTATTTTTTTCTTATTTTTCACCGTATTGGGGCATTTTTTGCTGTTCTGATACCCCTTTCTTCTCCCTTAGACAATTTTATTGCTCCATAGCGATTTTTATTCTTCTTCACACTCTCGTAAATAATTATTTGTCAAATATTTTTTTTTCCTTAATTTTTCCACTAAACAAGGACATCATTTGTCGTTTGTTTCTTCGTTCTTCCACCTCGGGCACTTTCTGTTGCCCCTAGGCCCTTCACTTTCTTCTTCTACTTTCTTCTATTGTTCACCACGGTTCAGAAAGCAAAAATAGTAAAAACAATATATATATCAAAAATCCAAAAACAAGGCAAATTTTTTTCAAAAATCCTAAAAATTATAAAACCCTACAAAAATGGTAACTTGTTTATTTCGGTTGAAACTTGTGTTTTGCGCATGGTATTTTCTTCATATCCTATTGGTTTGTCTCACATTTTCCCTGATTAATACGACTCACAGATCACTCGAATTCACAACCATTCACAAAGCTAGTTGCTTGCTTTGTCTGTACTCTGGGGCACTTTTGTTGCCTTGTGCTATTTCGTTGCGCACAAACACTTTTCATGGACCCCCGTGTCCTTTTTCATTTCCCATGACATGTATCCTTTCTCAGAGTCATCATTTTTAACCCTTGTCATCAATCACAAACTTGTGGATCTCTTTAGCATTGATAACAAAACATTTGTACAACTGTCTCGACCATTGTTGGGTTGGATATGTGCGTTCGATACTTTTTTTCCATTTTGAATGAGCTTGTTTCCTTCTCATATTGCATTGCATTATTGTATGTTGTGTGAAGTTGGTATTTTCAATAAGGGACAATTGTTCATAGTATGGATTTTCATGTCATTCTATATTTTTCGTATGCTTATATGTTTCATAAAGACTAATGATGTAGTTCCTATGGCAATATGATGACATCAAAATTATCCTAATAAATAGCAGCTAGAGGCTAAACTCTTCTCTCCCCTCCTCCATATGTCTTTTACATCACTTCCCTTTCACCCCTACTTTTATTTGTCATAGGGGCATCCTACCTTTTTACCATTCCTCTGCTTATCTCTCACCTTTTTTGATCATTGATCAACTTCTTTCATCACCCCTTCAGCACTCGAGGGGGAATCTCTCTCTCCTACTAATTTTTCTTCTATGCCATTCAAAAATTTCTTCTGTCTACTATCTTTGAAGTGGCATCACTTACGCCACCCCAAAGAGGGGAAAATGTAGACACCTATAATTATGCCCGAAGTAATTTAAATACTTAAATTGCGCTAATTATCTTCTTTCTCGATGAATTGACAACATATTGTCAATAGCACTCATCTTCTCTTCCATTATCGTTAATTGATTACATTACGCTAATTAATTAAGTCGCCTATCCAACACATACTCTAATTAACAACCCTTTGTTAATTAACACCTTCTATCTAGTCTAATTAATTATTATTAATTAATTAGCCCTCCATTCTCATTAAATCAATAAATCAATATTTAATTGGTTTAATTCCCTTATAATGGTCCAAATCACACTAAAATCCATCTAAAAAGCTTATAAAAGCTTGCACATGTATTAATTAATTATATTGATTAATTAATGCACCCCCTTTATCCACATGAGCCACTAGAGGACAAACTAAATCCTCCTAAATTTAACTCAACCCCATCTAAACCCCCCTTATCCATAACTAACTCTACGTCTCCATTAGTCCCACATTCATGAAGATGTGTTGAATCCTTTATCCTTTGGGCTATATAAACAACCCCTCCGTCTACTTCTACACCTACACCTAAATCTCTCAAGAGACAAAAGTAAGCACATGGTTTCATACTAATAGCCTTTTTTCATTCTTGAGCCCTCCATCCTCCATTCTTGAAGAGCTAAGCCTCACACCCAAGCATCCATTGAAGGATCAAAGAAAGCAAATATGATTTGATTGCCATTTGGAATATTTAGGTCCATTTTAAATGTTTAATTTAGGCAATTAAGGGGAATAGAGTTCATCAATTTACATTATGTTTTGATTAATTCAAAGTTATTAGTGTTAAGGGTAGGGACTTGCTCATTTCTTCATCATGATGGTGCATATTTCTCATTTTTAGCTAGGTTAGGAAAACTATTTCTAGGTGGTAGTTTTCTTGCTTTAAATTTGGTTAAAATTGTTGAAACGCATGCAGACAATAACGGAGCTTAAAGAACACCTAGCATCCAATAGCCCATATTAAAAAATAACATGTTACGTATATACAAAATCTTAAATAATGCCTAGAGGACGCTAGCCTGTATGAAACAAAAACATGTTCTATTTATAAAAATCATAAATAATGCCCAGTGGCCTCTCTCACATATAAAAAAAAACATTTTATGTAACTCAGGTGCAGCTGGAGGGGGTGGTCTTATTAGAAAGCATCATACACAACCCATTTATGCTTATGCAGGTCTTATGGGAAAACAATCAACCCACTATATTGAGGCCCTCGCAACTCTGTGGGGAATCAGAACTGTAAGGGATCTAGAGGTGAGAAATTTAATTATTGAGGGATATTCTATGAAAATTAAAAATAATCTTACAGGATCTCAACCTCTCAGTTAGACTATAAAATAAATTATAAATTAATCCAAGGCCTCATGTAAAGGTTTTACAAACATAAATATTCACCATGTTTATATAGAGGGGAATGATGTAGCTGACACACTACCAAATGATGGTGTCATAATTAATAAATTAAAAATATGGTATGATTATGAGGAGATCTCTCTCATACAAAGAGAAATCATTTTTAAAGAAGCCAAGGTCACCTAGCTCTCTAATAATGTTAAGTCAACAAATTTGACATGTGTGGGGTAAATATTTTTTGGTACTCTTAACATTCGCGAGCTAACCCTTTCAAACGGACCCATTTTCTTGTTTTTTGGTTCTTTGATTTTTATAGAATGGTTTTTGAGATGGTTTTGAATTGTCATTGGAAAGGTCTAGAAGCTCTGAAACACCCCTATTTAATTGTTACTATTACATGGCCACTTTCTAACTGTGATTAGGATGTTGTTACTCTGTTTATGACCTCCAATTACAAAATGGGTGGTCCTCCTTGTAGAGTGGAACTTATTTTTTATCCATCCTATTAGAATAATGTATAATTAGGGAAATCCCCATATTTGGATGATTTCACATATTTTATGAAACTAATAAAGGGTCACGACATTAACATCTCTCTAAATTTCTCTTGAAAATGGAAAGAAAAATCAATCACTCTCAAGGGTAAATATTTTACCATAATTGGTAGTCTAATCTATTTCATCACTAGTCTGGGTATGGAAGAGGTTAAATTCTATCGTAACAATTTTAACAAAGAATACGAGGAGCAATTTTTTGTAGAGGGAGATGAATCTTTGTCGATTGGGAAGTCTGGTATTCTCTGTTATTCTATCACCCACGTATGTGAAATTGCTAACATGGTAATGCACTACATCACCCTAGAAGAACGTTTTTCAATGTTGTCACTTTTAAGGTCAGTTTTCCCTACTATATTATGCATTCTCTTGAATAATTAGTGTGTGATGTTCAAACCCATTTGAGGAGTCTTCCCTTGCACCAAGGTGTGACTTTCCTCCTACACCAATACTTCCATGATGTAGTAGCCAATGATCCTACCCCCCATCTGGATCCCCCACTCCTCAGTAAACTAGGATCCATTCTAAGAACCCCAATGTTAGGGCCTCCGTCATTGATCCCCCTCTGGCTAAAAGATCCCTTCACAGTAGTTCTATAAGATTAAAAAATGTAAGGGAAAAAACATTTTGAATATAGGTCACTCCTCTCATGACCCTCCTCCTAGTTCTTAATTAACATATCAATTAAACAAATAGATAAAGGCTTTAAGGTGTATATAAGACAATGTGGACTTCTTTCTTAAGGAAGGTAGCAAGAACAATTTAGACCCCTCCACTCTTTCAAATCTGGAAGATAAATTTGAAAGTCTTTCCAATCAGCTCAATACCCTGGAGGAAAGAGTTTTGTATGTTGAAAAGAAGAAAACCAAGAAGCTTGTCATTATTTTTACTGATTTTATACAAACCCATGTCAAGTAGATTTGTGATAATTCTAGTATCCCAGGGTCATCTTGGAAGAATGGTACAATCAAGAAGAAGACAGTTACTGATAATAGCCAGGATCCTGATATGAAGACTTCCATGAACACTTATAAGGCCCTTAGGATTGCTCAGAAATTTTATAACAAGACTCTTAATTAGTTTTGTGTTGTTGATTTGGTGAGGTTTTGGTGCTGTAGTTTTGTTGTTTTGTATCTACTGTTGGGCTCATTGTTGGAATTTTTCCCCTCCCAATATTTGTATCTTAATATCTACCACTTCTTAGGATTTTGTTGTTGGAGTGTGGCCCCTAAAAAACCACTTCGTTTCCATTGTTTTTTCTTGATTTTGAGCCTTTTTTTACTACACGGTATGGTCCCTTCGAAACCATTTATCAATAATAAAGATAAAGTATAAATAATTCCCAAGGGTCATTATCCCATGTAAAACATATACATGTTTTGTTTAGTCCAAATAATAGATAATGCTAGTAGCCACTAGCTTACATAATGGGTTCGAATATTTGATTTTTTGGATTCTGATATTATAATTTTCAGATTCAAACATATGGGAGTTTGGAATGCAATAAATTCCACTATATGTGATTTTGGATTCCAATATATGTGATTTTGAATTCCAATATATGTGATTCTAGATTCTAATATATATAATTTTGGAATCCAATATATGTGATTTTGGAGTGCAAATAATTCTAATATTTAACCTTCTTTTTTATTTAATTATGAGAGAACAGAACCCTATTTTTCCATTGTTAGTAAAACAAAGCTCTGACTAGTGCAACTATCCAATTACTGCTAAAATTACAATGTTAACTTGGGTTTTAATGTGGTTAACGCCTTTGTATCTCTAATAACGTTCTTGTATTATTATGAAAGGAAAATGATAAGTCTGAAAGGCCATTTAGGATGTGTCTCTCTCCATGTTGTGCTTGATGGATGGTTTTACCATGGTCCAAGAATCCTAATTACATGTGGTTGGTTAGAGTATATTGACAAGATAATTTGGCCAGGTTGGAGGCATGTTGGATGCAACATTAGGAATTAGTGTAAATATTTTTGAGGGTGCAATTCCTTGCAAAATTCATAGGATCCACCTTCAATGTCATGCCTCCATTCTCTTTCCCCAAACATTGCAATTCTTAACCAACCACTAAGCATTTACTTCGTTTCATAAAAATTTCCATTTTTTTATTTTAGTATAATGATAACTACCTTACATTTAAATTCATTTGTGTGTGTGTGTGTGTGTGTGTGTGTGTATTATTTATTTTATTTCATTTTTTTTAATAATTATTTTACTTGTTTCTTTCATTTCATTTCTTTTAAATTGATTTTTTGAGTCATTCGTTCTTTTCTCCCTTCTTATTAGTATCAATATACAAAAGTATACATATATGTGTATTAAACAAGGACATACACATTATGTATATCCACCTTATTTACACAAGGAGATATGAATCTCATGGTTACTATATTGATTTCATGCAAATTATGTTTAACAACTTCGTTACACTATTTACCACCAAAAACAACCCCGGAATTAAATGGAGCCATTCTCTCTCTCTCTCTCTCTCTCTCTCTCTCTCTCTCTCTCTCTCTCTCTCTCTCTCTCTCTCTCTCTCTCTCTCTATCCCTCACTAAAAATTTCAATTGAGTTACCTCAAGATAGAACGACCACACAACTTCATACAACCAACTCAATTTACTGATGAGAAGGATGAAAACCAAAATAAAAGGCACTAAATTATAGAAGTATCTCATGTACTCTAAACATTATCTAATAAAAAAATTGGAAACTCATGTGTTCTTTAAGTAAGGGTACCCCTACTTGCAGCTGCTAGAGGAAATTAAATATGTTTCCCAATACCCCTTTTCCTAACATTTTTTGGTAGTGACAGTAGCAGTAGAATATTTTCTCTAACTAATACATGGATTTGGAGGAAGAGGATGCATTGTAATCGTAAATGATATTAGAAAATTGATAATTATAAACATAATCAAAATAGAATAATTTAAAATTTATGAATTGTTTTTTATAAAAGCATTTCTTATATTCATATTCTGAATTTGTGATGCAAATGGATCATGGTTATGTGGTTGAGGATTAGATAAAAAGGATTACGAGAGGTTGTTGTGATCAAACACTAATTAACCATTAAATTTACAAGTTTTTTGTTTTAAATAATATTAAAACCTAAAAATAATTCAAAATTATAAATTTAATGGGAAAAAAACCTTGAGGCATTGAAGAGTATTCTTGATAGTGTGTTTCATCAAATTATTACATTATTTTAGTCAAACTACCATGTGGATATAAACTTATGTTGTTGGAGGTGGCAGCAAATTATTAAAAGTGAAGTGTATTGTTTAAATAAATTTCAAATCTAATATTTATATAAAATTATAAATATTAAAATAAATTAAAAAATATTTACATACTTGTGAGCAACAACATGGTCGTTGTGTCAATTAGATGAGGTATTTCAGAACTCCTCATGTATTTTACTTGAGAAGTTATTAATTTTCGTGTTGATTTCCTGAGATCCTCCCCAACACTATCAGAATCTTTGTAATCTAGTGGGTAATTTCCTCTTCTAGCATCGTCTATTTCGAAATCATCTACATTAGTTGTGATAAGTTATAATTAAAAAAACTATTAATATCTAATAAATACCATAAAATAATATGAAAATGAACGGAAGTTATCATCAATAAATTATTTGTAAATTTTTAACTCGCATCCTATTTTTTAGTTGTTATTAACATAGATGTGAGCTTTATGTGGAGTGTTTTTAGAGAAGGGAAACTACATAAAATGTACAAATATCCTTAAAATAATGTGAGAGTATTATCTTTTGATCTAATACAAGCAATGTCATTCAAAAATCCTTAACTCATGTTACTCATTATCCTAAAGGATAAGAAGATCCTTCAATCATATTTTTTCCATTGATGGTTTACACGATATAATTCAAGGCCTAGTTTGAAATGTTCACATATCTATCATGAAAAATAATTCTATCTTGGGAAAATTCCTCCATAACATGTACAAAAGGGTGATTGAAATCTTTTATTCAAATTCCCCTTTTTGAAATATTTGTGCAATCTATAAGAAAACATATTTTTAAAAAGATTTGATAAAATAAAAAATTCTAAAATAAAATGTTGTAATATAATTATGAAAAAACCTACTTGTACTTGTATCAATAGAAAATTCGTAGTGAGAATCCAAATACTTGATGTCATCATCTGCTAATATATCCTTTGTTATTAAAGGATCCACATTTTTGTGGGGAATCCCTGTCAAATACTCAGTGTCTTTAGGGGACGTTCTAAAGGATAGAGTATGGGAGAGGAGTTGAATGTGAAAAATGCCAAAGAAACTATTATAATTAGTTAGCATGTACTAAATTTTTTATTTTTAAAAAAATTGAGGCATATACACTAGGCCCATAAATCTGGTGGCTTATATCTAATGTGAAAAATAATTACTATCTTATATAATCTTATGCAGTTTCGGAAATATAATTTTTTTGTATATACAAATTCATGTATGTGATGGGCCTAGGAAAGTGAATTTATTTTAATGAGGTATTTTTTTGTAATAGATAGATGGCTTTAGGTTAGAGGTTCTTTTTTGTTTACTCATTGGTTGTTTGTTTGAGTGATTGTGAAATGAGAAAATAACAAGATTCCTTGTCTATATCTAAAGGATTTGGACACGTGGAACTTACTGATTCGTTCTTCATTAGGGTTCCAATCAAATCATATGTGTAGGAATTCAATAGCATTCTACATGTTATTGGATGGCAACATTGAAGTATCCAAACTGCTATCAGATGGTAGCTTTATGGAAGCTTCCATCCATTAACATTAGGTATACTATTGTCTAGTAGAAACTATAATGCTACCATAATTATTCTAGCCAATAGCTTTCTTATAGATTGGTCAAAGGAAAAATTATATATTTAATATGTCTCAATAGATTTTTTGTTCGAGTTCTCTCTATATTTTTTTATTTTGTATTTATGTTTAGACATTATCATAGTTTTAGTTTAAATTCAAATTGTGTATTTAAGTAGACAAGAATTTGATGTTATTTAGGATTTAGAAAGAAATAAAAATTCTATATCTCAAAATTCTACATTGTAATCAAAATATAATATTTTAAACGTAATAAAGATACATATTAGTAATTTATAATTATATATATTATAGATCAAGTCCTTATTAGAATAATTGTTTAGGAAACTAATATATATTAATCAATATTATGCAATAATTATTATGTTTTGACTGTTAAGAAAGACAAGGATAAATAATAAACCACATATTATGTAATTCCCACTTCCCTTCGACATCTTTTTTATTATTGTTTTTGATACTATTGTCTGCACTTATGGATATATTATAGTTTTTGATATAGCATGTTTGTATATATATGAGATACCGAACTGTTATCGATTTGATTCTTATATGATGCATATGGACTACTAGAGACATTTGATGTTGATATTGATATACTTTTGACATGGTTATTTATCTATATTTCTGACATGTGATATATTTAGTCATATTGAGTAGATCTTGATAATTGGATTAATGTGATGATTGATCATTTTGACATGAATGAGATGTGGAATAGAAATGTGATAGAAATTATAAGTGATATCTTGTTTACATAGATGATATTAATTCATATATAGCTGATCTTATATTTATATCGCATATTTGGCATGAATGTTTTAATGTGGCTACGAGGCCGAAGGAGGTATCCTTTGTTTTGCAGGTATATTATATTCACAACAACATCGGAGGAGTGGATACCAACCACATAGGAATTCGAGAAGAATTCAACTAGGGTCACCATGGCAACATGTAATTGTGTGTGTGTTAGAATTATTTAGTTAGGAGAAAATTGTGACGTATGGGTCATGTGTTGTTTGTTTTAATTTGATTTTCTATTATGTTAGTTTGTGTTTTTCTTTTAGTAATGAAATTTTACTTGTTCCATTATTTAGATTTTTTGATTTGTGGTTACCCCTTTATTAGTCATGGGTTGTAGTTTCTTAATTAAGCTAATTTGAATTTTTCCTAAACTAATTAAAGATGTTACCAAAAGGAAGTTCATTTATTAGAATTAATTTACTCTTGGATTTTGTGTTGAATGAAGTGTGTTATATTTTGAGTGTAACGCACTCTACCCTTCATGGGAAACTTGAATTTAGCGTTAGAGGCCAAATTTGGAAGCTTTTGGGACAAGTCAAACTTGTCCGACACATCTTAAATGCCCATGCCAACCTTACCTACGGGTTGGGAGGTCAAATGTAGGCTCTTTTAAGTGTTTTTGGAATTTAAAAAGGTAAACTGTTAAATTGCAACCTTTCTTTCAAATATTTAATTTTTATCCTTTGAGGGAGTGGGCTTAGATGGAGTGTGTAAGGTTCTGGTCATTCCTCCACCACTTATTAATTGTGCTTTGGAATATGAGGTTGACCAAGTGAGGTGGCATCCTACTTGGAGCCACATCATTCCTCCCTCTCCTTTCTCTATTTATTGAATTCTTGTTTCTTGTTTTGGGGTTGGATGATCATTTTTTTGTCTCTTAAAATTTTGGAGAGTTAGAGGATTTTGAGAGAGTTTATTGATTTTTGGAGATTTTTGGATGCTTTCTTGGTCCTTGGAGGAGCTTGGAACTTCATACCTAGAACAAGCTCTACCATGGAGAGGTAGGAGCTTCACCTTAGTTTAAATTATGTTATTTGTTTTATTGCATGTGTGTATGTTGTGTTGAAGGTTGTTGTCTCTTGAAAATGTTTTTTGGGTGTGGGTAGAATTTCTAAGTATGGAGTGGGAGGAGACCCTATGGGGAGTTTTTCCTGTAAGGAGGAGTAAGAGATCACTTTCCTATGGAGGGATTTTGGGTTGGGTGCCCCACCTAGTATGAGGAATGCTTGCATTTTCTTCTTCTTCTTATTATGAGGGAGACATAAGAGTTTTGAGGGAGGGCATAAGAGTGTAATGAGGTACTTGAGGCAGGCATAAGAGTTGGTAGGGGAAATTTTGTTTTACATTTGAGGCTTTTAGGTGGGCACCCATTCCCATTGGGAGGCATAAGTGGCCTCTCCATAGCTCTTACTCTTTTGGATTTCTTGATAAGCCTTGTGATCTTGTTGCTTTGTTTTTTTTTATTCTTGTTGAGTTGTTGTGTTTTGTATGTAAATGGAATGAATGTGAAATTATTTGTTAAATATCATGGAAGCTAGTCATTGCCATGAGTTAAGATATTCTCCTATTGTAATGTGGTTAGGGCTTGGGGGAAATGGAGAATATGGCTTCTCTTCTCCATTTAGGACTTCAGGACTTCAAGAATTTTTTAGATTGCTTCGTGTTTATATTCCTTGATGAAATTTTTATGTACACACGTATGCTTGAAGAGGATGAGGAGCACTTTCGCCAGGTTCTTCAGTGTCTTCATGAACATATTTACAGGAACTTGGAGAAGTGTGTGTTCTTTTAGAAAGAGGGTGTAGTATTTGCACCACGTCATTTTGTGGGGAAGGTATCGCAGTTGATCCTTCCAAGATTCGAGCTATCATGGATTGGCCAACACCCACTAGTGTGACTGAGGTGCACACACTAATGGGTTTAGCAGGATGTTACAGGAGATTTGTTCAGGACTTTTCTCAGATTGTGCGCCCCATCACTTCCCTTCAGCGGAAAGGGAAGAAGTTTATATGGTCAGATAGATGTGAGTAGAACTTAAATACACTAAAGGAGTGCCTCTAGACAACACCTATTGTTGCAGTACCAGATCCTCAGGGTGATTTCTAAGTTTTCACAGATGCTTCCTTGGCAGGACTTGGAGGTGTGTTAATGCAGGAGGTAGAGTAGTTACTTTTGAGTCTTGCAAACTCAAGGATTATGAGCTCAATTATCCGACTCATGATCTTGAGCTTGTAGCAGTTGTGAATTCCTTAGTGTGGTGGAGACATTTTATTCTTGGTTAGAGGTTCACACTCAAGACTGATCACTTGAGTCTTTGCCACCTCTTCATGCAACCCAATCTCAATGCTCGTCAGTAGCATTGGATGGATTTTATTTATAAGTATGAAATGGAGATAGAGAATGTGAAGGGGAAGGAGAATGTGGTTGAAGATGCCTTGAGTAGATGGAGACATGTGGTTATGGCCACTTCAGTGGGCACAGATTTGCGGAGCAGGATTTTGCAGCAGCTTCCTCAGGATAGTTTATACCTTGTAGCTAGAGTAGATATTGAGTCACAAAGACCCCTTGAGGGGAGATTTGATGGATTTTCATTAGATACAAATGGACTTCTCAGACATAGAGGACGGATATATGTTCCTAGAGATGGAGGCTTGAGACAGGACATTTTATCAGAGGCTCGTCATGCACCTTATTCAGCCCATCTAGGGGTGAAGAAGATGCACGCCACACCCTGAGATAGTTGTATTTTTGGAGAGGAGTTTTGGAGATACATGGCCTTGTTTGTGTCACGCTACTTAGAGTGATAGAGGGTGAAGGCCGAGCATCAACATCCTATTGGATTTCTCTATCCTCACGCCATACTGGAGTGGAAGTGGGACACCATTTCCATGGACTTCATCGTTGGGTTACTAACGTCAAGATACCACCATGGCGCTATTATGGTCATGGTGGATAAATTGAAAAAAGTAGCTCATTTTTCTCTGGTGAAGACCACCTATACAGCCAATGCAGTGACATGGGTATATCTTGATGAGATTGTCATATTGTATGGGATTCTCTGGAAGATCATTTGTGACCATGATCCTTTGTACACCTCCCATATCTGGACCACCATGCAGCATGTTCTTGGGATGAGGATCAATTTCAGTACAACATATAACCCTGAGATAGATGGACAAACTAAATGGGTGAATCAGATCCTAGAGGACATGCTTAGGATGTATGTTATGGATCACCAGTCGAGATATGAGGAGTATCTATATTTGGTGGAGTTTTCCTACAATAATAGTTTCTAGAGTTTGATAGGCATGGCTCCGTTTTAGGAATTATATGGCCGAGAATGCATGACACCTCTTAGTTGGGATAGTATTGAGGACAGGGTTTCCCTTGGGCCAGCATTATTGTAGGATATGGAGCAACAGGTTACCTAGATCAAACAAAGAATGCAAGAGGCACAGGACAAAAAAGAATTAGTATGCAGACCAGCATATGAAAAATCCTAGTTTTGAGGTGGGCATGAAGGTGTTTCTTTATGTCAAACGCATAAGATCCCTATCCATTACAAAATAGGTTATAATCTTGCTCCTAGTTTATGGGTCCCTTTAAGATCTTGGAGTATATCGTTCCCTTGGCCTATCGTCTAGCATTCCCACCTAGCTTGTCTTATGTCCATAATGTGTTTCACATTTTTGTGCTTAGGAGATATATTTCTAATCCTTCTCACATACTAGATTGAACTGCATTGTAGGTGCACGATCAGGGGCAGGTGATGGTGGAGACCGTACGCATTATAGAGTGCAAGACCCTTCAATACCTTTTTTATCATTGTTTTTGATACTATCGTCTGCACTTATGGATATATTATAGTTTTTGATATAGCATGTTAGTAGATATCAGAGATACTGAACTATTATTGATTTGATTCTTATATGATGCATATGGACTACTGGAGACATTTGATGTTGATATTTTTTTTTTGTTGAGGAAAATAGTTTTGAAAGGGACTATACTCTATATACAAAAGGCCTCAAAAGCCAGATAGTAAAGGGTGAGAGAAACAACCCAGAGAAGGGAAAAACTGTCAACCAAAGAGGGATCAACAGCCAAATATTACAATATAAGTGAAAAAAGGATCTAAACGTACAATGATCCAAAAAGAATTAGGAAAGATAAAAAAGAAACCAAAAGAAACCAAAAGGATCTAACCATTTGATGTTGATATTGATATACTTTTGACATGGTTTATTTATCTATATTTTTGACATGTGATATATTTAGTCATATTGAGTATATATTGATATTGAATTAATGTGATGATCATTTTGACATGAATGAGATGTGGAATAGAAATGTGATAGAAATTGTAAGTGATATCATGTTTATATAGATTATATTAATTCATATATAGTTGATTTTAGATTTATATCGCATATTTTTACATGAATATTTTAATGGGGCCATGAGGCTTAAGGAGGTATCCTCTATTTTGTAAGTGTATTATATTCAACAACAACATCGAGGGAGTGGAGACCAACCACATCAGAATTTGAAAAGAATTCAACTAAGGTCACCATGGCAATGTGTAATTGTGTGTGTGCTAGAAGTATTTAGTTAGGAGAAAATTGTGACCTAGGGGTCATGTGTTGTTTGTTTTAATTTCCCTATCTATTATGTTAGTTTGTGTTTTTCTTTTAGTAATGAAATTTTACTTGTTCCATTATTTAGATTTTTGGATTTGTGGTTACCCCCTTTATTAGTCATGGGTTGTAGTGTATTAATTAAGCTAATTTTATTTTTCCTAAATTAATTAAAGATGTGACCAAAAACGAGTTCATTTATTAGAATTAATTTACTCTTGGATTTTGTGTTGAGTGATGTGTGTCTGATTTTGAGTGTAGCATACTCTACCTTCGTGGGAAACTCGAATTTGGCCTTAGAGGCCAAATTTGGAAGCTTATGGGATAATTCAAACTTGTCTCATGCCTCTTAAATGCCCATGTCAACCCTACCTATGGGTTGTGGGGTCAAATTTAGGCTCTTTTTAGGTGTTTTGGGAAGTTAAAAAGGTAAAATATTAATTGCACTTTCTTTCAAATATTTAATTTTGTCCTTTGAGGGTATGGGATTAGATGGAGTGTGTAAAGTTCTTGTCATTTCTCCAACCACTTATTAATTGTGCTTTAAAATATGAGATTGACCAAGTAATGTGGAGTGGAGAGGAAATGAGGTGGCATCCTACTTGGAGCCACATCATACCTCCCTCTCCTTTCTCTATTTATTGAATTCTTGTTGCTTGTTTTGGGGTTGGATGATCATTTTTTAGTCTCTTGAAATTTTGGAGAGTGAGAGGATTTTGAGAGAGTTTGTGGATCTTTAGAGCTTTTTGGATGCTTGGTTGGTCCTTAGAGGATCTTAGATCTTCATACCTAGAACAAGCTCTACCATGGAGAGGTAGTAGCTTCACCTTAGTTTAAACTATGTTATTTGATTTATTGCATGTGTGTATATGTTGTGTTGAATGTTTGTTGTCTCTTGAAAATGTTTTTTGGGTGTGGGTAGAATGCCTAAGTTGGCAGTGGGAGGAGACTATGAGGAGTTTTTTCTTGTAGGGAGGCATAAGAGATCACTTTCTTGTGAAGGGAATTTGGATTGGGGGCCCCACATATAATGAGGAATGCTTGTATTTCTTCTTGTTATTATTATGAGGGAGACATAAGAGTTTTGAGGGAGGCATAAGAGAGTATGGAGGTATAAGGGGTACTTTAGGGAGGCATAAGATTTGGTAGGGGAAATTATGTTTTGCATTGAAGGCTTTTAGGTGCGCACCCATTCCCATTTGAATAGAGGTTGCTTCCATTCACAAAAAATGATAAAACATATAAATTTAAATTCAAATATGAAGGAAAATGTTATATGTTTATAGATATAGATGTTCCAAAAAGAGAGGTAAACCAAAAATTACTCAGGTTCTTCTCATGAGAGAAAATAAGAACCATTTAAAGGTTAAATAAGCATATATATTATTGTATTTTGTAATATTTTATAGTATTTTTTGAGGTTTCTTTGAACATCATAAACTAAAACATTTAACCTATGTTATAAGTTGCAAATAGAAATAAATATGCCCCTGATTTATGTTAAGATGAATGTTGTAAATTCATCAAGGACGATACTTTGTTGGCATATGGATGTAAAAGTCTTTTTGGTGCATCCATGTGAAACTTCACTTCTATAAATTTTACCCACATAGAGGGGATGAAATTGTAATAATGTAGTTCATTCTTTACTTACGATTTTGTGTAGGATTTCTCACTCCATATGAACCCCAAGTTAATATTTAATTTGTAAAGGAAAGTTATATTCAAATGGTTGTTATTGTTATTGTATTACATGTGGTAAAAAATGAGAAAGAAAAGAAAGAGAAGAAAGAATGTCATAGTAAAGTTAGTTGTGCAAATAGAAAGGAAAGCTTTTTCTCTTTTGAAATCTTGGATGTATTATGAGAAAATTAATGCTTGCGTTTTTAAAATATTTAAGTTTAAAAATGGAAAAGAAAGTTCATTTCATTCTAAATTTGTTTTTTTTATTGCAAATACGTAAAAAGGAAAAAAAAAAAAAAATAGTAAGAAGTTGAACATGTTTTAAAAATAAACTTTGTATGGAAAAATAAAGTTTTATTTAGCCATTTGAATGTATGAACATTGTATTGAAATAAAGAGTTAAAAAAACTAGATTATATTGTATTTAGTAATGTCAATTTTTATAGCAATAAAGTGACAATGTAAAGTAATAAATTTAAATACATTGCTCTTGAATTAGAAAGAACTTAAGTGTTAGTGATCTCTTACTTATAACTAAATAAATCATCTCCTAAAACTCAATTTGCTATTTTTTTTTTTTTTTGTTGATGAAGAAGGTTAATTTCTAAGGTTAGCTTGTAACTCTCAAAGAAAAAATAATTTTTTTTAATAAAATTTAAGTACGTGATAATATATTACTTATTAATATGTTATTAACAATACTACATTTAATATTTACCTTTTTAAAACATACATATATTCATATATAGCACATATATAAATAAATGAAAAGTTATTAAATTTATGAATTTAGAAGACAATGAGTGTAATTTCTTAGTTGACCAAGTTTTAAAAAAAAAAAAGAAAGAAAGAGAGAAGTATAATATAAAGCAAGATATATACTCCATGTATGGTTAGTGCTTTTCTTTAATAAAGTTTATATAAAACTATGTAAATTAAATGGAAGAAAGTTTATTGAAAGTTTACATTTTCAAAAAAAAAAATGCATGTAGGTTTGTATAGGCCGCGGCCCCCATCTGAGCAAAAGTTTGGAATATAAAGGGGGGTGGGTGGGATAGGTGACCCCACTCCCAAATTTTTTAAAAAAAAATTTAAAACCACAAGGGAAAGGGAGGGTAGCCAATCGGCCACCATGACAGTTTGATTTCACATTTTTAGCATATTGGGGCTTGTACCACACACACACACACACACACACACACACACACACACACACACACACACACACACACACACACACACACACACACACACACACACACACACACACACACACATATATATTACATCTATGCCTTTTTTTGGTTCAAAATCATGGTAAAAAAATAAATAAAATGAAAATGTAAAAATAAGGAAAAATAAATATATACATGCACATTTCCATTAAATAATTACAAAACAGATTTAAATGTATATATATACATAGGTGGTGTATATCCCTAAACAAAATGAAAATTCATACTAAGTATAGTTTTACAATGAAATGGGAAAAAACCCACAAGCCCATTTGGGCAAATGTAAGGGGAATAAGCAAATAAAATGCGTAAATACATTTCAAAAAAACCTAAAGAAGATAGGAATGAAATGAAACTAATGGGATATGTTAATCCCTCCAAAAACTTGTAATGGTCTGCAGTGGATTCCCTTCCTTCTCCTCTAACTTGCAAAACAAAATAGAAACAATGAGACAAATGAAATGAGAAAGAACGTTTCATAAGGATGCTTTAGGGTTAGATTTCCTATTTCCCAATCAAGGGTCCAAATTTAATCCATCCAAGGGATGAGATTCATCCCTAAAAAGAGTAGCTGGAGAGTGGTTGAGTGGAAATTACCTTTTAATTTAAATGTTTTAATTTCAAAATATGGGTTGAGTTTTTTTAAGGGGATACTTTATGGGGTAATGAAGGGTTTATTATTTCCAAACCCAACTTTTAATATAGGACCTTGCTAATTGTTTCAACATGGTAGAAGTTAAATAACCTTAGTCTTTAATTTCATTGGCCATTTTTACCCTTGAAACCCCATGGGGGAGTGTTCAACTTTAGTAGGAATTAGTTTATTATTTAAATAATCGTTAGGGAGATTTAGCCTACCTAATCAAATCAGTGTATTAAAGTTTAATGTAGATTTTAAATACTGTTTTATCATGGAATAACATTTTCTTTTGGGTCATCGCCTTAGAGACCTGATTGTGGCAATTTTCACTTTCGAAAACCTTTTGGGCATGCTTTTTTTTTTTAAATAAAAAATTATTCCATTATTTTTCTAACTAAACCTAGGTTGTTCTTGAGTCTTGTGCAGGCATTTTAGTGGGCGTTACATATTAGATATACACCATATAAAATAGAAAAAATATTATACTTTATTACTTTACAATAAATTATAATGAATTAAATTGAATTATATTATAGATTGTGTGCATAATAATGAAAGTAAATAACACATAACAAAAGATTTAAGTGTGAAAACCATTATGTAAAACCACACTAGAAAATATCACTTATCTTTATTGAGAATTGAATTTTACCCAAGACTCCCACTATTTCATTTATCCCACACATTTTCAACCTTTCAAGGATGTAATAAAAAAATTCTCAATGCAGAGTACTAGCTCAAATATTTTGCATTCGTGTTTCTTGTTTTTTGTCATATATAGCTCACATCATTCATCAAGTGTGTTACCAATATAAAATGAGATCAACCTAATATATACAGGATGGGTGATGTGCTTTACCTCTTCACTCTTATAATTAAAATTTGAATTAACAATCACCTTACATAGGTCGATATGGGGATTAAATTATGTTTTAAATGTAAATTATAACCAAATTCTTTTAAAAGTCTTTGGAAGATTTTTTTATTAATTGGTTTCACACTTAATATTACAAATCCCAACACTCCCCCTTAATATTAAGTAGGGAAACATGTAAAATAGAATTTTTATTTAAAAGGAATTACAGTCCATTAATCATCAAATGATGATATAGGATAACATGTAAAATCATAAAAAAATGTTCTAAAACACATGTCAAATCACCATTTTATATAAAATGAATTACAATAGATACACAATGAAAAAAATTATTTAATAGATACACCATGAAAAAAATTATTTATGTTATCATGCAAAAAAATATCTCTATTCCATGCATTTTTAAACATCTGCAATACACAACTTTAGTGTTCTATTGGTTTTGAGAAAAACATGCCATTGTATAAATCTTTAGTGTATCGTGGATTCTAAAAAAAAAAATCATATAAGGCTTAGTGATTTGTATATTTTACAAAATTTACATCACAAATATTAGTCTCTCATAAGTTTTGAAAACAACATGATGTGGTACAATACTTTAGTGCTTCACATATTTTGTAAAAGCCATAATACACTGCATATTTTTGCAAAAGTTTTGAAAAAATAGAACTCTGCAGTACACAAAAATAAAACAAAATTTTCAAGATAAAGTGATAACTTATGAATTCTTACATATGTCTATGGAGTCTTTTATAAATAAAGAATATCTCATATCTAATGATTCAATGGGTGTCAAAAGTAAACTCACATGTTGTAATTATTTATTTAAGATTCACTTATAATGATCTTGTATAGAATGGAAATAGTATTGGCCCTTGGGAGTTTTGATCAAGTTGTTAAGAGTTGGCATTGTCTTGTGTATTTCCCCTCAAGGGAAAATTTGAAAGACCTAACATGTAATGCACTATTTTTAGCAAAAACTTGAAATGGTCATATCTTTGATTTGGGTTTCTATTTGAGTCAAAAAATTTAAACCAATTATTTCGATGAGAAAAATTCATAGTTCGACCCGTCCTATGAATTGGAGCCATTTTCGGCACATTTTCATGACCAAAATCTGCCATTTATGGGGCCAAAATTTAGAATTAAAGTTGTAATTTGGTTTTTCCCTATTTTAGGGAATTAGTTATTTTTAGTCTCTTGAATGCATATTAGGTTGAAATTTGGAAATTCCTCTAATTTAGGCTTGTTGAGGATGCATGCAAATTTTTGTGCCCATACAAATAAGCATGCAAACTTACTAAGAATAGCAGGTTCCAGTAAACTGCTAAAAATAGTAAATTTCGCCATCTAGAGTATATTTAGTCTAAGTTAGTTATAGATTTCTTGGAAAATCGAGTTGGGAGTTGTTTTATAATTTATGAATCATTGTAATTCATTACTCAAGAATGAAAAATAATTTGTTTTTCTTTGATTTTAAGATATTTACAATGTATTAGGTGTGTGTTACAGTTTGTCTACATTAACATGGCATGAAATTTGTAGAAATTTCTAGCACACAATGGATTTGTAAAAATATCTACTACTTGATCTTCAATGGAATGAAACTTGATATCAATGTAACCATTTATAACTTTCTCTTGCATGAAGTGTATTTGTATTTCAACATACTTTGTTCTTTGATGTTGAAGTGGATTATTTATAAGAGAAATATAACTTTAGTTGTCACATAGAAGAATATTTGTTCATTTGATTCCCATATGAAGTTCATCTAACATTATTTTTAGCCACATAACTTCATTTTCTATATCCATAGCACTTATATACTTATCTTTACTAGAAGAGATATATTGTTTGTTTCTTCTTTCTACTCCAAGTGAAAACATATCTAGAAATATATTTCAATCCCAAACATCACCAACATGATTAGAATCACAATAACCAAATAAATTTTCATCATTACTAGAAGAATAATACAGTACATAATTTATTATACCCTTGATATACCTCAAAATATTTTCTTCCATTTTACAATGATCCTCATAAGGATCCTAAATGAATCTTGACACAACTCCAACTGCATAGGATATTTCATGCCAAGTGGTAGTTAAATAAATAAAACAACCAACAAGTTATATATGCAAATTAGGATTATATTTATCACACGATGGTTTTGTATCTAATTTAACACCAAATTCCATAGGAATGGAAATAGGTTAGCAATCAATCATGCTAAATATTATAATAAGGTTAGTATCATACTATGATTCAAATCCAACAATAGCTTTGTGATCTTGAATAATAACCCCGCTTAAAAAATTATTCACTAGTTGTAAATCATTCATTTCAAAATGTTTTATTAATTTGTATTTGATTTTAAGAATTATGTTATTATCACTACTTGTAATCAAGAGGTCATCAATATATAAGAAAATAATTATAATATGATTATTTTTTATTATAAAAATAAATTATTATTATAAAAACTATTATTGAATAAAAGATATTGAAAGAAGGTAATTATCATAGCATACCAACCTTTAGAAGCTTGTTTCAGACCATACAAATATTTTTTAAGCTTACGAAAAAATTGCTTACTAGATTCTTCAAAACCTTTAGGTTGATTTATGTACATTATTTATTTCATATCATCATTTAAGAAAGGAATTTAAACACTCATTTTGTGAATATCCCATCCATGTTGAGAAACTAGAGCGAAAAGTATTCGAACAATGCTCATTTTTGTAACATGAGAAAAAATGTCAACATAATTTAAACAAATTTTATTAGTAAACCCTCTAGCTACTAATCTTGCATTGATCTTTTATATCTTACTAATAGAGTTATACTTTATTATATATCGTTATATCAATCATACAATGCTTCATTTAGGAGGAAGAGAGACTAATTATCAAGTTTAATTCTTGATTATAACATTGTATCCATCTTTCATAGCTTAAATACACCTTCATCTTGGTAGACATATTCAAAGGATTGAGGTTCAACCTCATAAAAAGTTGACAAGGAATAATAAATATGTTGAATATGTGTCATCTTTCTTAGATTATTAGGATTATAATTAGAAACCATATTTTGAGATGATTTAGGAATTGTAGACTAAGAAAAAAATTGATAATTCTCCTGCTTAATATCCACATGCATTATATATGAATAAAGACACTCGTCCTCTTGGAATTATGTTTCCATATTTTATAGAGAAGGGTTAAGGGTTTCAAACTCAAGGTAAATGGAGGAGGGAAGAGAGGAAGTTTCACAAAATGGTTTTTCTCACGAACATGACCATTCCTATTTTATATGATCTCATTTTTGGATTGATCATATACACTTAATCCTTTTGTGTGACTGTCATACCCAAAAAATATGTAATATTATGAGGTAGGATCAAAGTTTATTTCACTTATATTCAGGAAAGGTAAGGGAAGTAAGACTACCAAATATCTTTAAATGAGAGATATCATGTTTTTGTTTAGTGCATACTTCATGAATTGTAGTTTAATGATAAACTTTATTAGGAACTCTATTTAAAATGTCAGCATCAATGTTCATGGCTTAATCCCATAGAAACTTAGGAATTTTAGAAGGATGAAGTATGATCATAGAAATTTCTATTATGCTTTTGGTCGTATTTTCATCTATACCATTTTGTCATGGGGAATATGGAGATTTTAACTCTCTCTAAATTCCACAAAAATAAAAAACATTAATCAAAACTATTATTCACATACTCACATCCATTATCAATTCTTATTTTTATTAATTTTCATATTAGATATGTGCTAAACTAAGGATTTAAAATCTTGAAAATTAGATAGAAATTATAAATTTCTCTTAATTTAGTATGACTGGGTCATTCTAGACAAGTCATCAAAGAAAGTTACAACATACAAGTCTCCACTAAGAGAGGGAACTTCCAAAATACCTCTTACATCAATATGGATTAACTCAATCTAGTTAGAGGAATAAGACTCTTGATGTTTGTGAAATGGTTGAGCATGTTGCTTACCATGCAAAAAAATTACAGAAGATCCATTATTTGATTTTATCTTAGGGATACTTATCACAAGTTTAATGTGAGACATTTCATACAAACACTTAAATTTGACATGTCGAATCCTTTCATGCCATACTTGAACATCATTACAAGAAGAATAAATATAGGTTTTAGACACAAATCCATCAAAGATAATATAAACCCGTTTTATATGTACTAATAACAACAACTTTTCCAAGATCACTCTTCACAAACTATTTATATTTCAATAACACTACTTTAAATTTTTCTCTAGTTAATTGTGAACGATATAAATGTTTCTTATTTAAGTTAGGAACAAATAAAACATTTATAATAGTTCCATTTTCTAACTTAACATTTCCACATCTTTCAAACCTAATGATAGAATAATAACTGAGAAATATATTTTCATGGCATTCCAAAACATCTAAAATAATTTCATGAATTTATCTCATATGCCTAGATGTACCACTATCCAGGATCCATTCATTGTCATTAGTATTTGAGATATCAGTATAAAGAGAAATAGTTTTCTCGACATTGTTAGCTTGGTTTTCATCATGATTATTTTGATTTATATTTTTTATTAACTTTGACATTTTTATTAAACTTATTTGAATTATAATAATAGATAGTTGCTTTATGATGAAATTTACCACATCTATTACAAGTTCCATAAAAAATGACTTTAAAATTTTTATTATTCTTATTATTCCTATCATTAGCTTTAAACATAGATTTAGAGATTGATTTTTATTAGTATTTCTATTATTCTCATTTGTAAAGAAATTCTTATTTTGGGAGAACAATGCTTGAAAGTAATTTCCTTTTGAATCAAATTCTCCAAAACTCTTTAATTTTGAATTAGGAGAGATGATAGAGTATCTTGTAGACACCAATTTTTTGTATCCTTAATCCCCCTTGTGTTTTGTCTCTTTAACATCGTACACACACATACCTCTCTTCCCATTAAAATCCCTTTTCCCTCCTAAATTATATTTATCCCTTTAATTTCCCATCTTAATCCCATCCTAATCACATCCTTAATTTAGCTTCCCTAAACATCCCTAATCATCCTTAATTAATCCTCAATTTTCAACTAATCCATTTATCTTCCCTAAATAACATTTCATCCTCTCTCGGCATTCATTTAATAAATTTCACCTCCCCTTTTCCTTTATTTAATTTTTTTAACCTCTCACCTACCCTCATATACTTCATAAGAATCCCTAGCTCACATTTACCTCCTGAAACTATAATCTTGCTTCATAAGGGGTCTTTGTCTCGATCTCCTCAATCTTGCACCTCTAAAATAGATTATCTGTTGTAGTTGCTAGTAACACATTTAGATCACCATTGACCTTATAAATACACCCATACCCATCCTTCTTCATGGATGTAACTTTGGATATTTCTAATTTTCTTGTGATATTTCTTTCACTTATTCTTCATATTTGAGGCTTCCATTACTTTTTCTATCAGATATTTTTCAAGTCCATCAGTCATCTCGTAGCCATGTCTCTGCATTTTCCTATATTCATTTCCATCTATAGATTGTCATTTCCTCCCATATTTTTCCATCAAACCCTCGATCACTGCCAGTCATCGTCAACCATATATGGTCACCGAAAACCTAATTCTCATTCTTTTTGGATTTTTGTCATTCATTATTTTAGTCATTTGTTATCCAATCCCACATCTTTGTACTTCCCCTAATATTTCCATTATGCACACTTGTAGCTTTATATCTTATCTTCATTAGATCCAGTTGTAGTCGATCAGAACTAAACATCATCGACCCTGTCAATAGATATCTTATTATTTAATTTTCTTTCATCCTTTTTGTTCTCATTAAGATCCAGACATTTCTACATCATCTTGGTCATCACAACATTAGTACAAGTTCCATATCATCTTCTAAGTCTTTCAGATCTACTCTTATTTCTTGTTGTTTATCTTACCTTGTTACATTTTCCATTGACTAGGGTCATCATCCTTGGGTCACGATCTATCCACCAAGGTTTTGTTTAATTTGGATTTAATTATATCAGATCTATATTTTACTTCATCTATTACATCTAAAATTGTTGTTTCATTTCTTATTTTTTTGCATCATATAAATTATTTATCACCTACTTTATTCATATTTTATCAAAAAGTTAGTTGAAATCCATCTTATGAAGTTTTCACTTCTTGGGGCTAAAGTTTTCAAGAAACCCACCCATATATCTACTAATCATTTTCTTTTTTGACATATATTTTTTGTGTAGGTCATTTAACTCACTGCGAGGAGGATCTCTCCTTTGCACACTTATTCATCTTCATGTCATCTAGAGGTACCTTGAACCCTTTCATATAGGATTTTTTTGTTTTCTTTGTTGCTACTTTACTAATCTGAAATATCCTGAAAAGAAAATTGGTTCAACATTCTGGAATTCCAAGTGGGACCCACCCTTCTTTGGTGAGTCTTTCTATTGTTTTCCATTTCCATGTTTCTTATAAATTATTTCTACTAATATCATAATGCTTGTTTACGTGTGTAGTGGATTGCTTCACTTGGATCAACTTGCTTTCTTAAAAATTAAAATAAAAAGGAAAAAAGCAATATCCATGCATTACTCGTTTTTCCCTTTCTTTACTCCTTTTTCATCATTTTTTCCTTGTTTTTCTGAGAATATAACACTTCTTTTTTGAAATTAAAAATAAAATTCATATTTTCTTGGAAATTTATTCCAATTAGGAGGTTAATTCTTTGTAAACAGTTTTATCACACACATCCAAAATGCACACATCAAAACTATAAATCTTAAACATCTTCTTCTAGATGGAACTATCAGTATTTCATCACCCAACAGAAAATTTGTCACAGTGTTCTGGAAGTGTTAAATTTTTTTACTATTGGTATATTGGTTAAGAACTTTACACCCTTATCACTGTGGTGCATGAAGTGCAGAACTAGTCCCCAATATTAGGCCTCGTATCAGTAGTCATCATAGATTTGGGCCTCAAGTACATGCGGGTATATCAACAACTACATAAAAAAAACCTGAAACCATGCATAGTTTTTCCATTTATTAGGTTCCCTTTGAGCCCATTTTTCTTTCTTTTCACACATATTTAATAATCAAGATAACTAAAACACTATTGTGTGACTTGTTTGAATTAATTAATAAAACCTAGTTTCTTATTCCATTGGTTGTTTCATGCACTTTATTAAAAAATTTCAAGAAAGAAAATGGAAAAAACTATGAAATAAAACAACATTCCTACTTCTACTATTGTTTACCAAAAAAATTCAACCAATTTTATCATTTATTCATCTTGTTTAGCCACCTCTTATATGGTTACTCAACCTATGGTTTATATTCCTCCTCTTCAAGATTATCACACTATCTAATTTAATGCTCATGTGTAAAAAAACTTGTTTCTTTATCACCACTTTGTCTCATCTAAACTGGCTACACCCCCATCTTCCACTTCTATAGGAGCTTTTTGACCTCCCACCATTCCTTATGGATGTGTGGAGTTCCAATAAATCCTTGATTCCAACCCCTTACCTCTCCATGATTACCTTTCTAATAGATCTACCCATCTCCTTATCTATGGTCCTCCTCTCAAAAAAATCTATTCTTATCCTCCCCACTCAGATTCCACAGGGGTTCTTACCTCATAACTTTTCATATTCTTCTTAATAGCCATGAATGAGTTAGCAATATCTAAAAAATATAATGGATCTAACACTCACAAAAAAAATCAATTGGTGGTTCATATTCCCCCTAGTTTTTCTCACATTAACACTATTATCACCTTCTCTATCCTTGTCATCTCCTCATCTACTATGGTTATTACTGCCCTTATCCAATCATCACAAGAGTCTCATTTTCTTCTCCCTCCACCCTCACAACATAAAAAAGGTTTACTCTTATCAACACCACTAATGTCCATGAAAATGTCATCACTTCACAACCCCATCCTTCTGAATTAACCCAAACCCAATAACCTCCTCTTTGTAGTTTATTTCATTACATATGTCCCAATCAATCTACTCAAAATTTTTAACTACCACATACCTATATCCTAACTCATCCCATTAAAAATAAATATAACACCCCCATCACTCAACAACCAACACAATTCCATCAATGGTACTACATTCCCATGTTCCAACAACAACCTATATCTCAACCTATTCAGTTTCAACCATTCAACAACACTCCCTTATCAACCACTTCAACAAACACCTATTAATGCTCAAGCATATCAATCTCATTCCCAACCTCATTCTACTTCATATATTCCAAAACCTCATTCTTCAATTTCTCATCCCTGTATATCTAATGATTACATACATGGGTTATTAAGTATAATGTTCAATATTCATGCCTCTACCTTAGGATCCAATACCACCTTCTCATATGAAAAGATTTGTAATGAACCTATCAATGCATCAATAGCTGTGAAATGTTACCCCCAGATTGGGAGTTTCTAAAATTCTCTAAGATCAATAACAGGGAGGCCCCAAAACAACACATTCTTTCCTTTAGTCATGCATGTTACATCATTGGTCATGACCAAGACCTCATGAGTCACACCCTCCCTGTGTCATCAGTCGTTCTCACATTAGATTAGTACAATGGCATTCCACAACACACAATATTTTCATTCACCAAACTTATGCAACTATTTCTATAACACTTTTCAATCAACATTGTGCATAAAATTACCATCACATACCTCTATGCCAATAGACAGTTTGATAATGAATCTATACTATATTTCATCGCTAGAGGACATGGAATAATCAACCCATTGTTTTTTTCCCTTCCACATATTGAATTAATTTATATCTTCATGTAGTATTGTGCAAAGAATATTTCCTCTACTTTTAAAATAAAATCCTTTCAAACCTTAGAAGAAGCCTTCAAGATAGATTCTAAAATTGAACTTCACACCCTTGAGAAAGGTCATATCAATCTTCTATCTAATAAACAAAAACGTGAGTTTACAAAGTCATCCACCCATAATGAGAAGAATAAAATCGCAGCCAATGCTATCATAGTCAAGTATTCATCCACATCTACATCTCATATAAAACCTCCACAAAGGGCCCCTAGAGAAACTCCTAATTAAACTACTCTTGGAGAATCGTATAGCTCCATCTTTAACAAATTAATTAATTTCCACCTCATTCAACATCCTCCTATCTAACATTTTGACAACTCATGGCCTAAAACCACATGGTATTACAAGGAAAATTATTATAGATATCACGAATCTCATAGTCATGACATCAAAAATGTCACAAATTCAAAGATCTTGTAAAAAATAGCATAGACTACATAAACCTTCAATTATACAATCCCAACATACCTACCAATAAAATCCTTGAAGTTTTCAAACAACCTTTTGCCAACCACCCACCTAATAATTAAACATCTTCTTGGACATCGTAATCCCCCAATTCTCATACTATTAACACCTTAATTCATGAATAAAATTTGTCACCTACACCCATCATCCCTTTTCCCACTAATCCTATATCTACATCAATTTCTCCCCCTTCACCTGCAATATTTTCTACACCTACACATATCTCTACATCCATTGTACCTATTACTACTACACCTATATCTATCACACCTACCACATCATCCATATCGATATCTACTTCTTCCCAATCTGTATCCATATCTAGTCCTTCACCCTCACCTCTATCAACACCTATCTCAACACGTTTATAACATATCCCCAAATCTATAACCACTCCCATACCCTTATCTTCAACCACATCTACAACTATGATTATTCCCACATCGACATCCGATCCCATGTCCATATCCTCATCCTCTTATAAAAAATATATTACATAGTTATCATCCCCTGATAAAATGAAAAATGATATTCCTACACCATCCAGAAGTGTAACCACTCAAAAAAATACAAAACCCCCAAAACCCACATATTCTCCAACTCCTTATCTCATTAAACGAATCATTCACAAACCACTTATATCTTCAATATCTACATCTACTACAAAATATGTATCATTTTATTCCATCTTGAAGATCCTTAATTGAAATATTTGTTATCCCTACCAAGGTAAAATCATCACAACAAAAATTTTAAAACCTTAGAATTCATATTCAAAAGTCCCTCACTCATCCATGTAAAAATTTGGATCTCCTTCCTCCTAAATATGATCATCCTAAACAATCTCATCCCTCAACGTCAAAATTAGGTGCACCTCCATCCATCTTGGGTCCATGCCTTCTATCCTCTCCTATTATCCATTAAATGTCCGAATCAAAACAACCTATCATTTCTCCTAAATCAAAATTTGAACCAAAACCATCTAAAAACCCTATTATCACTAAATCTAAATCAAAATCGTCCATGCTCTTCCCTAAGTTTGAATCATAATCACAAAATTCTTCTCCTACATCCAAATAAGAATAAAAGGATCCCATAAATCTTTATTGGATAAAAAACATACCTCTTACCTTCATCTACCATTCTCAAATCCACTTCGTCTATAACCCCTTCCCTAAAACCCCCCACTAATTACTACATATAAATTTTCCGACGTCTACTTCAAACATCCACAATCACATTTCCCCCATCTAATATTTTGATTCACATGCACTAAGACCTTCATGGTTTGATTATAATCTCATTTTTTCTTATCATCATGCTTGTAGACATGAACTAAACATTGTAAGTCCCTTCAAATCATAATCCATTATCTCATTGAAGGAGATGATATCCTTATCAAATAAGATCATCCTCTTCCATATACCAGTTCATCTACCTCCCCTCTCAACTCTTTGATCAAACCTCCATCACCTAATACCTCTAAGTCCCCTCATTATCCAATACCTTTGTTTCCATTCCTCCTCAAAACACCATATCTCCCAAAGAAGTCCCCCCCTCTCTTTATTGATTTTTTTTCAATTTCCACCCTTACTTACCCCCATGATTTCCACCCACCTACACATTCTAAGTCAAAATTTATTATCAATGTTTCCTCTATCGAGCCTAATTTTCCCCATCAATCATAAAAACCCAAAGTATCTATCCTAGCTTCCCCATGACCTACTACCATTGAACAAAGTATTGTGAAACAAATTCATCAGGCCCCAGTAAAGATGTCACTCAATGAGATCATATGAATCTTCCCCAATCATAGACAATATCTCATCTAATCTCTAAAGTCTATTCCCACCTGTAGCAATGATATGCATCCGTTTGCATCCATTATTGGAGAACTATTCACTTATGTCAACATGTCTTTTGACAATTTCAAAATACCTGATATATAACCTAAACACCATGACCTCCCACTTTACATCAATGCGCCTATGAATGATATATTAATCTTACGTTCCATGATAGAAAATATATCTATCGCTACTATCATATCATCCCATACCTTTGATAAACTTAAACTCCCTAACTTCATTTTCTCCCAATCACCCACATTTCTTCATGCCTTTAACGACGTTGTCATCCCCAATTTGTGCACAATCATCCTTTTCATCTACATTGGTGAAAAAATACTTCATGAGGTATTCTATATTGTAGAGGGGGATTCCAATACAATATTCTACTTGGATGACCATGGATTCACATCATGCGTTGTCTTCCTTCCACCCTCTTTCATTACATTGACTACTAGCATGAGGGGAAAATATTAACTCTTTCTGTGGAAAATCCTCCATTTAAAGCATGTCACATGACTTATTGGAATAACGATGTTCTCATCCCTAAATGAGATTCTTCGAAGGCATCCACTAGCTCACCGATATCTACATATAAAATTCTTAATGATGAATCCATAGAAAAAGTGATGGATTGTATCTCACTCGGGGAGTATTTCATCCTCACACTCAATGATTTTCTCACACCTCATTAACTCGGAAGACCTAATAAGTAGCTTAAGTATCAACCAGGTGTCATAGATATTGTTTCTTTCCATCCACCTCATCTTTGCACCAATCTCATTTATGGTGGTATTGATAACCCATGTTCTCAAATTGATGCTCAACCTCACACCAAACCATACACTAACGGATTTGACTTTATTTTAACAAAAATAATTTTCCTGTACTTATCTCTATCATTTTACATGGAAATGATTTGGTATGGGTAATTATGAACAAGGTATACATGATCTCATCATCAACCGGTCCTGTAAACCCCATGAGAAGTTCAATTTAGGCTACAAAGAGTAACCTACCAAATCCTCCACACCTTATTCTATTGAACCCTATTCATTGGTGTTATCATTAAGGTCAAGTGGAATTTATGGAAAAGGATAGAATTCTAAAGTTCAACTCAGTTATAGGAAATAACTTTGAGTGCTAGTTTAGTGGTGTATTGAGAATTTAGGTAGGTTTCAAACTAGTTTCAGTGTGTGACAAGGTTGGCCATACGTAGGAATCTACAAGAGGTGTGATAATAGTTGGTAAACTTGGTATAGGTATTTTAAATGAAATAAATGATGAATTCAACATGAGAAAGATCTAATGGAGGGAGTAACATGTCAACTACTAGAAGTCACTGTTGTAACTTGCTCATTTAGGCCTAGTTTTAGAGCCTAACGAGGTCTAAAATCTTGATACAGGTAATGAAAATACCATGTAAGCATGGGATAATCCTATGAATTTTTTATAAGGAATTTGTGAGCAACAACAAGGTGTATTTTAGCTCCTAGAGTAAAATTTCAAAAGTTCACAAAAGTTGGCCTTGAGGAAGGATAGTGCGTGATAATGCAAATGAGATAGGTTTGAATATTAAAGGAATATTTATGAAAAATAAACTCATGGATCATGTATAGGGGTTAGTTTTGGTTCTTCATGCCAAATTTCATCAAGTTCTAAAGAAATATGTGAAAGTTAGGCTCTTTTTCTCTAATATTGGTTCTTTCAAAAATATAAAATGAATTATTTTTTTCTTAGCACACAAGGAAAAATATGAAGACTGCTTCAAAAAAATAATAGAAGAATTTTTTTTAGAGGATTCCAAGACTGAAATGTTTTAAAATGTTTGAAGAAAATTAATTAGGTTTCAGAGAATTCATGAATATTTTCCACCATTGTTTTCTCTCTTTTCAGGGTTCTTTCTTGAGTTGACAACCTCAACATGAGTTTTCTAACTCTAAATTTTTTTTGAAACTTTGTACACTCCTCATAAGAATAGAAAATCCTTTCTAAGTGAAAATGATGATTCCATTACATCTCATGGTGATTTTTTCCATGTAGGCAGGACGTGCTTGATAAAAGGTCTAGACAGTTATACACTAAGCATCCTAGGCTTGTGTTTCTTCAGTATAAAATGGAGTGAAATAATTATTCAAAGGTATTGAGGTTTAAATCACCCTCTGTAAGACTAAGGAAACTTATGAAGAGCTTTTAGGTAGTTGCTGGAGTGCATGTATCGTCTAGGCATGTAGATGTCTTGCAATATATTATATGGTGTGTCTTGTAAGCAAGTATTACCAAGTTGAATACATTTCTTCAGAGGCATATATACTATGCAAAAATGAGGTTTAGCATGTTTGAGATCACTCTCTATAAGGTTAAAATGTGAATTCTAGTTTGTGTAATGGAAGGATGTAAGTAAGAGACAAATGATAAAACCTGGAGTGTGGTAATTTCAACATTGTATTGACATACTTGGGATAAACAAACATTATTCAAATAGTTTAGTTGCATGTCATGACATACTAAATTGAGTAAGAAAGTTATTAATGTAATTTTATTTCCCTAAAACTCAAATCACCCTATGAAGACCGCTCACATGATGTCTTGTCATACTATGCATAATATTCTTTTGAAGTTGGGAGAAAAATGGAGTGTTTAAATCTTGTTGAATGATTGGAAGAGTTAGAAAATGATCTCACCTATATAAAAAAATTGATGTTTTTTATTTCATTAATAATTTTTCATGATATCAATTTCTAAAGCCCCTTCGGCTGGTACAGGGAAAAACCCTCCATCTAGGGTTTTAAGTGAAAAAATTATTGAAAAAAATAATTTAGCAAATGAATGTTTATAAAATATTCTACAAACTTTTGTCTAGGAATTCTCATGAGAAATTTTCTAGTTTCAATTCATTTCATCAAGGAATTGGAAAGTTCTTTGTGACATTCTTCTTGACACAAATTATTTTTTCTTCAACACAGTTTGTCACGTTTTTAAAAGCAATCTATATCCTCTTTCAAGGATTTGAAACTATGTGCATGTATTCAAAATTACAAAGGGTGATAAAATTCATCCCTAGAGTGCATTGAAAGATATTGAAGTATATAAAATCCATAACAGTGATGTAAATGAAGTTTAATCTCTAGTTTGGTTGTTTAAGTTGACTATATGATTTTTCTTTCCTCAAGTAATTATTGAATTATTAGATTTTGTTTATTTTGGCATAAAAAGGAACTGATCAAAGTATCTTAATGATTTAGTATCTTATGAGTGAGTGTTTGGTTTAGTATACTACCCAAAAACTATGTAATGTTGCTTGGAGGTGCTAAGGTTTTATTAGATCTTCTTATGAAGACGTAAAGTCATAAGTCAATCCTACTCAAAGAGAATGATTTCTTAAAGAAGCTCAAAGGCCATGAGATGTTAAAAATTTGTCATTCTCTCTCTTGAATTGAGTCAATAATATGGAAAGACTTTTGTCTCTAGTAAGAAAGGTGAATCATTTCAAAGGTCTTTTGAAAACACAAAGGGTAGTTCGAAGAGACAGGATTGTGATATAAACCTCGAATAAGAGTGTGTATAAGTTTAAAAGGTATTTTTGAAGTGAAATTAGTCTAGAACTCATATGTTTTTCAAAAAAAAATTATTCAAGGAGCATGTATGATTGTATGAAATAGGGAGACATGAAAAAATAGAGAGATATGGTAAAACGATAACAAACATATAGTAGAGTGTGATAACATAGATATAGAGAAGGTGAAGTGACAATTTTTTGGCCCTATTTAGACATTAAGTAGTGTATACTAAAAATTTTAAAGCTTTCTGAGAAGAAAATGAAAACAATAATGATAAATGGAAAACTATTGAACTGAAAAATACGGAAAATGATTTAGTACCAAGAGGTGTATGTACAAAAAATAGGGTTGTGGATTAGAAAAATGTCAATGGACTATACACCTAGATTTGATGTTGAACATACATGAGAAGAATGTTAAAATAGTGATTGAGCTTGATCAAAATATTTAAAATAGGAATAGAAGTTATGCATGCACAAGTTGAAATAGACGGAGATAAAGAAAATGTATTGATAGAGGTATGAAGTTAAAGAGATCAAAGGAATATTTAGACATAAGGTGTTAACTAATGAAAATAATGTAAGCACATGATGAATGAATCAGATCACCTTGAACCAAATGAATAATTTTTTTATGAATGTTTGAACCAGAATGAAAGTTGTTGAAGCATTCAAGGAATGTTGATGTGATTTTAAATAAGAAGGTAGAAGACATTGAATTGGAAGATTTTGAATGCCTTAAGAAATAGGTGATCAATGGAGAGTGTGAAATAAATAGATAGATGAAGAGAATAGGTTTTAACCTATTGATTGAGCTTGAGCAAGACAAATGAGAGTTTGAGAGAAGAGTTTAGGGTATTCCATGACCATATCATTCTTTAGGTCCATGCTCTAGGTGTTGATTGGAATAAAACAACATGCACATATACATAGAGAGAATTAAATGTGTGAGGTCATCCTTGCATAATAGAGAGTAGTTATTGAATAAGTAACTAGCATAATAGTAAAATTGGTGGAAAAACTGAAAAAGAAGAGAGAGATAATTGGAGGTCATTATCAACTTTATAAGTTAGTAAATTTTTTTGACCAAAATATAAAACAAGTCAAAATTATAACTTTTCATAAAGGGGGTAGTAGCCTCCTTGTAAGTAGTAGCTTATAGATGATCAGTTGTAGATAGTTAAAATGGAGTTTAAATCCTCCTTGTTAGTTGAAGATAACTAAAGGTCAGTTTTTTCTTAACTAAATTTTAGAGTTGTTTCTCCTAGTTAAGTTTAATCTCAACCATGGAATCAATGTAACAAATATAAGACAATTTCATCCTGAGCGTAGTTCTTGGTTTTAGTGCATTTTTTTCCTAGTTTGTGTTTCCCACATCAAAATTGGTGTCTCTATGTGTACTTCCTTGTTATTTTTTTGTGTGTCACTTTATGTGTTAACCATAGCTAATTTGAGCAAGTAAATTTTAGAAGAAACTAATTCACACCCCTATTAGTGTCCAAGCTTCCAACAATTGGTATCAGAGCATGGTACTCAAGAATCAATTCTAACAGCTTAGAGTAGGTCCTTCTTGAATCACATGGATGGTTATTGAAGTAATTCCTAGCAGCAGTTCAAGAGACAAATATGTCAGTGAGGATGAAATCTTAGATGAAGAGGAAGTAGAGGTAAATCTTGAAGCAAAATTGATAAGTGCTCTAGATGAACTTAAATATCAAAGGAAAAAGAACAAAAAAAATTGAAGACCAAGTTGAAAGAGTATGAAGAAAAGATCAAACTTATTGAGAAGAGGAAAAATCATAAATATGAAGATATAGTCAAAGATCTTGAGACAAAATTATATTTTGTTTCAGTATCTCTTAGAGATAAAGAGAAAGGACATCTCAAAATTAGTACAAAGATTAAATCTCATGTTGAAATAGTAACCAAATATCTACATGCCAAAGAAGAAACCTACATGAGATATGAAAAATATTTGATATCTTTTAGAGATTAATTAGAAGAAACAACCGAGAGGCTAAAGATGTATATCAATTTAGAAAAGAGCTTTTAATCTCTAAATGAAATGATGGATAAGGAGAAGGTAGCAGAGGACAAAATTGGACTAGTCTTCATTAAATATCTTGTAAAGGAGAGTGAAGATAACAATTATGGTTAAATTGGATAGTCAAACATGAATAAAACTATGAGGAAAAATTAAATAAGGAATAAACCTATTAGGAAACCTAACGCTTTCATGTATGAAAGAAATTTAATGGATATTATTATTCATGTTATGCTTTTGGACATAGAGATAGGGTCTGCATGAAGTATTTTGAAAAAGAACACCCATGGAGGAGCTATAAAACTAATTAGGAAAATATTATGGTGTGTTTCAACTATCAAGAAAAAAGGGTATATTGTTAGGAACTTGTTAAAATAACCTTCAATTTATTTTTTGGAAAAAAAAAACACTTGAGAGACATGAAAATATCAGTCTGCTACAACTGCAACAAATTTTGACAATATGTTAAAAGGTGTCATGAGTTCATAGATAGAAATTATGGTAGGAATAATAACTCACTTCAAGAAAGAGGAAAAATTAATGTCATGTGTTATACTTGTCAAATTTTTTTGCACTTTGCAAAGATATACTATTACCATGAGAAATCCAAATACATCACCAAGTATTATACTTTTAGAGGACAAGATAAGAAGACATGCAATATGAAGATCATTCCTACAAATGAGACTAATTTAGTCATGGTTAAAAAAAATTATGAAAAGAAGAAAACTAAGTGGATATACAATATCAAGGAAGAAACCCAAGATTTGAGGAAGTAAAGAACGACAAGATAATAGTGTGGGAAGATGATGCAAGCTCAAGAAAGACACCAAGATTTGATGATCAGGCCAAGAAGAGTGAAAGTAAGCCAAGGACCATTCATGAAGAACACTCACTTATAGTAAGGAGAAGACAAGGAAATAAAAAATACCATACATATTTGATAATGAGGGAAGTCTTACGAAATGAAGGTTGAACATTTAGCAGTACATCAAAGAAGGTAGACTAGGATTCTGAGGGGAGAGAGAGAAAGAGTGATTCATCATGCTTCTTTGATGACTTCATATTGTTTTGAGGGAGTCTATCAAAAATAGAGTAGCTTGTCTAGGATTCTAGAAGGCATACTCTCTTTGCAAGAAGCATTGATGTGTACCTGAGAAGAACCATCATCAATAGGTTCTCATTTTGAAAATATATCACCAATGAAAAGATATTATTAGTCTATTATTGTCTTAAAAGTCTAGTTGGTATGGTTATAATGTGTCATGTACTTTAAATTCTAAGTCTATTTTTTTTTATAATGTATATCTTTTATGCTCTCTTCCTTAGTCTTTAAATCTCTAGATCATGAAAGGAGTTGACTTAGTTAGTCATGTATACTATGAGTGTAGGTGATCAAATGATTTTTCTTGGTATTGTAAGTGCATCTATATGTATCCAATAAGTCCTATAAGTTTTGATCAAGTCTATTAAGGTTACAAATGCTAGAAATCCCATTGGCAAGGTATACCAAACCTTATATTTCATTATGGTCAACTCGCGAGTCTATAAATGTGAGTATAAGTTTGTCAAGTAGTCAAAGTATACTATTTTATTTGAAAATTTAGGCCCAAGTAATTTTAAAATTGTAGAGCTCAGTATTCATGCTCAGTCTGGTTGATCAATCCTTAAAGTGTATATCATAATCTCTCTAATCTCAAATACAATTTTTGAATATTGTAACCTTTAATGTATGGAGTTGTGTGAGTTTTATAAACATAGTTGAATCTATAAGTCTGAGAGAGAGAGAAAAAGAAGAACAACATGTTTGAAATGTCCAAATAATAAAAAGAAGTTCTTTATGTCAGTATCCTTAAGTCATCAACATGATCATATTAGTGTGGTTGGAAAAAATTTATGCAAGAAGAAATATTTTAAGGATCATCAAATGGGTAAAATGAAAAATACTATAAGAAATTGAAAAATTCAGGCTTTGTTTGAGTAAGGTCCCTTATCACTCAAGAAAATTGTTATGTTAAAAGATAAAACAACACTAATTTTTATGCTTACTCTTCCATGTACTTGATGAATTTGAATGCGAATCTAGAAGAGGTAATAATAGAGAGGATTATCTCATGAACATTAAGTGAATATAGATTTGTAATGATGCAATAATAAAGGTACATGATCTCTCAAAAAGGAACATGAACTTAGATTATTGGAATGACTTCAATTTTTGTAAAATTACTAAGTGGCTCTTAAAAGACATTCAGTATGGTAAAGAACCAACAATCATAGCTTGAAACTGAGATATTATAGTAATGAGAACATTCTAAGCCTAATAAGTAGTATATATATTGATGAATAGTTTGTCAATGAGCATACAAACTCTGAAATGTGACTTGAAAACTTGAAAGCAAGAGAGAAGGAAAGTTGTGGTATGAATATGTTCAAATGAGATTAAGAGATACCAAAATTTAAATGTATAATGAACTATTCTTGATTGCAATAGTCTTTTCAAGAATCTTGATGACTTTGAAAGTTGCTGAGCTTAATTTTATCAAATATGGATACTTCTATGTGTGGAGATATTGATATTCCGTATGATGAGCCTTGAGGCTACATGTTTGTGAAGTGTTAGTAAGCAGGTCTAAAGACATAAATGTAGTATTTATATGAGAGGAAAGGATGATACAAATTGACATAAAAAATTAGTGGAAGTCCCTAAACCAAGCTAATAAAGAATAAAAAAATCTAAAAATTCATAACATATAAAAACCTAAGTTATATGTTAAAATATATGTTGTTGAGTCAGACTTTAGGGATCAATTCTTGCAAAATCAAGGGAGTATAGGTGTTTTCATCTTAGGGAGTGCATTAGATGAATGTTCTACGAAATGGTAAGAGCTCTATAGGATGTCAAAGATCATTCAAAATGCACTAAAAGGTTGCTACAAGGCCTATATATTGGTTTGAAGAGATAAATAGAGATAGTGATTTTTTATTTGATAAGAATTAATTTTGACCTCAAATGGAGATAAATTACTCAATATGAAGAAAAGAAAGAGGATACATCTTTAAGGGGAGATGCACCCATGCAAACACAAATCCTTGGACTCCCATTTGTTGTTGATTAGAGGTAAGAAAAGAGAACACACAATCCTAAGGGGAGTTTGTTGACAAGTAAGAATTTTTAATTATGCATCATTGTATAAAGTTATCATTGTTTCATGTCAAGTTGCCAAGAACCCTTTCTCATAGATGTCAAAGGGGGAGAGAGTGATGTAAAAAACAAGGAAGGGTGATGTGAGCTTCTGTTTTCCATCAAATGTTTTTGAATGTGTTTCCATCAATGACAAAGGGGGAGATTGTTGAACCCTGGTCATTGGTGTTTTCATTTATGTCAAGTTTAATTTGAGGAAAAGGAGTGAATGGTGAAGTGCAGCTCATTCAGAGCAAAGAAGTTTGAGTGGCAGTTCTGTGGTGTATTGAGCATTCAAGTTAGTTTTAGACTGATTTGAGTCTGCTGCAAGCTTGATAAGTATGGTAGGAATCTTTTGGATGTGTTATCATGGTTAGTAAACTTGGTATAGGAACTCTAAAATTCATACATGATGAATTTAGCATGATCAATAACTTATGGAGGGAGTAACAGGTCAAATACTTGAAGTCAAAATTGTAACTATCTCATTTATGCCTAGTTTTAGAAACTAACAAGGTGTGAAAGCTTGATACATGTAATAAAAAGACCATGTAAGAATTGTAGAATCCGAAAAATATTTTCTAGGGAATCTGTGACTAACGTCAAGGTGTATTTTAGCTCCTGGAGTCAAATTTCAAAAGTTCACCAAAGTTGGCCTTGAGGATTGACATTATAGGATGATACAAATGAGATAGGTTTGAATATTACAAGAATATTTAAGATAAATAAACTCATGAATCATTTAAAGGGGTGATTTTTTGTTCTTCATACCAAATTTCATTAAGTTCTTAAGAGGTATATGCCATTTAAGCTCTTTGTTTCTAAAACGGGTTCTTTGAAAAATACAAAATGAGTTGTCTTTATTCTTAGCACCCAAGGAAGAATATTAAGAATCCTGTAGATAAATCATAGAATAAATTTTTGGGTAAGATTCCAATCTTGAAATTTTGCAAAATATTTTAAGAAAATTGGTTAAGTGTTAGAGAAGTTATGAGTCTTTTTCCACCATTATTTTCTTTATTTCCAGGGTTCTTTCTTGAGTTGACAAAATCAGCATGAGTTTACTGACTCTAAACCATTTTTGAAACTTTATACACTATGAAGAAGCATAGAAAATCCTTTCTAAATAAAAATGATGATTCCATTGCATCTCAGGGTGAACTATCTTGTGTAGGTAGGTTGTGCTTGGTAAATCTAGGTCTTGGAAGTTATACACTAAGAACTCCAGGCTTTTGTTTCTTCAGTAGAATATGGAGTTAAATCATTCTTCAAAGGTAATTAGGTGTCACTAATGAAATTTTTGGGGATATTTTAGGTAGTTTTTGGAGTGCATGTCTAGTCTAGTCATGTTGATGTCTTCCAATATATTGTATGGTGTGTCTAGTAAGAATTTATTACCAAGTTGAATCCATTTCTTCGTAAACATATATATTGTCAAAAATATGTTGAGCATGTTTGAAATCCCTCTCTATAGGGGTTTAATGAAAATTATATTTTGTGTAATGGAAGGATGTAAGTAAGCGACAAATGATCAAACATGAATTGCGGTGGTTTCAACACTTTAATGACATACTTGGGCTAGACAAACCTTATTCAAATAGTGTAGGTTCATGACATGAAATACTAAAGTGGGTGAGAAATATTTCAATGTAGTGGTGTTTCCATATAACTCATATAACACTATTAAGACCACTCACATGATGCGCTATCATATTGTGAAATGTATTTTTTGAAGTTTGGAGAAAATTTGAGTGTTTCAACATTGTTAAATGATTAGAGGAGTTAGAAAATTATCTCACATGTCTACAACAATTGAATTTTTTTATTTCATTAAGAAATTATCATGAAAACAATTTCTAAAGTCATTTGAACTGGTAAAGGGAAATAAACCCTCCCTCTAGGGTTTTAAGTGAAAAAATACTCAAAATAATGAATTTACCAAATGAATTTTAATAAAATTGTCTACAAACTTCTGGCTAGGTATTCTCATGATAAATTTTCTTGTTTCAATTCATTTCATCAAGGGACTGGATATTTCTTCAAGACATTGTATTCTCGAGGAAGATTTTTTTTTTCTTCAAGATTGTCTGTGACATTTTTTAATGTAATATGTCTCCTCTTTCAAGGATCTAAAACATGTGCATGTCTTTAAATGTCAAAGAATGATCAAATTTGTTTCTGTAGTGCATTGAAAGAGATTGAAGTATGTAAATTCCATAATTGTGATGAAACTTAAGTTTAATCTCAGGGCTGGATGCCTCAGTTGCATGTATGATTTTTATTTCCTCAAGTAATTATTTAGTTAATAGAGTTTGTTCATTTTAGAATCAAAAGAAAATTATCAAAGTTTCTTAATGCTTTAGTAGCTTATGAGTGATTTTCTAGTTCTCTATATTGCCAAAAAAACTATGTAATGCTACTTCGAGTTGCTAAGATTTTGTTGGATCTTATTCTGAAGATGTAAATGCATAAGTTAGGCTTACTCAATGAGAATGATTTCTTAAAGAAGCTCAAAGGCCATGAGCTATTACAAAGGTGTCATTCTTTGTCTCGAATCAAATCAAGAAGATGAAAAGAATTTTGTCCCTATCAAGAAAAGTGAATCTATTCAAAGGTATTTAGAACACACAAAGGGTAAATTGAAAAGATGGGTTTGTGAGATAGATGTCGAATAAGAGTGATTAGAAGTTGAAAAAGGTCCTTTTGAAGTGAAACTAGTCTAGAACACAGGTGTTTTCCAAAAAAATATTCTAAGACTAAAAAGGAGCATGTATGATTGTATGAAATAGGGAGACATAAAAAAATAGAGAGATATAGTATAGTGATAACAAATATATTATAGAGTTTGATTAAAAAGACATAGAGAAGGTGAGGTGAATTTTTTTTTGGCTTGGTTTGACATATACTAGTGTAGACTAAAAATTTTAAAGCTTTCTAAAAATAAAATGAAAACTATAGTGAGAAATTGAAAGGTATTTACATGAAAAATATGGAAAATGATTTAGTATTATGAGGTATAGGGATATTCTTTAGAATAAGGTAAATGGACTATACACTTGGCTTTGATGTTGAACATATATGAGAAGAATATAAAAAAAAATGACAAAGCTTGACAAAAATAGTGAAAGTAGGATTGGAAGTTATGCATGCACAAGGTGAAATAGAAAGAGGTATATAAGATGTATCAACAGAGGTATGAAGTGACAAAGATCAAAGGCATTTTAATACATATGGTTTAGAATGATGAATATACTGTAGGAAAATGATGAATGAATGAGACCTCCTTGAACGAGATAAATAGTTAGTTCATGAATGTTTGAACCAAAATGAATTTTGTTGAAGTATTGAAGGAATGTTGATGTGATTTTAAATAGGAAGATGTACAACACTGATTTGGGATAGTTTTAATGTCTTAAGAAATCAGTGATCAATGCAAAGTGTGAAATGAATAGATAGATAAAGAGAACAGGTCTTAACCTAGTGATTAAGTTTGAGAAAGATAAATGAGAGTGTGAAATAGTCATCCCACAATCGAAGAGTGCAGGGTATTCAATGATCATATCATGCTCGAGTTCCATGCTCTAGGTGTTTAATTGAATATAGAAACATGCACATATAAATAGAGAGAATTGAAGTTGTAGACACAAAAATTGGGTCACACTCCCCTTGGCACCCCATTCAATAATTAACCCAAACATACACGCCTAACCACACCCCCCTCCACACGACATTAATATTAATTTAATTAATTAAATTAAATTAGTACCCATCCTCACAATAGTCATCATTAAATTACATTAATTGACCTAATTTCCACCTTGCATAGACATCTCATCTCACCACCTCACCCTAGACCTATTCTCGGCATGTTTCCATAACTAACAATGACTACGTCTTACTTGTGTTAATGAGCTAAGATTTGGTCTAAACCCTAAAATCAAACCCTAAAATCTATATAACTACATTCTCACCCATTAGAAGGGAAGTTTCCATTCTAATCCATAGAAAGAAACTAACTGGGCCCAAGAAATTAGAAATATCTGCCCATTTTAGTAAACTTAGGGAATCCCCCCTTAACCGACACCGGTCACCCCTAAACCAATGCTGGTCAACACGGAACCATCGTTGGTTACCATTTATTCACCTAAGAAACCTTGTTTTTGGGTTGGCACATTCGAAGAGCAAGAGGATGAGAGGAGAACTACATGTAAGCATCAAAAGAGTCTTTTCACACACCTAGGCATCTATAGCTAGCACCAGGATAGATCCAGAAGCATTGACACTCACATTAACATTTTGGGAAGCGTCATTATTGCACCAAGCTCCATTCCACCAACCGATCATCACCACCACCTAAGAAATAGACCTGCAACATTGGTAAATTTTTTATCATTAATCATTTCCATTCCTATTTTATTCATAGATTTGTTATCATTTATGTTATCATTCTGCTATTAACATTCCCATTCCTCCATAGCCTTCTTTTTGAAAAACCAAAAAATATCACCCACCCACTTGTCAAATCACCTATCCTGGTCAGTCCACCTCTTTGAGTATTCTTAGTATTCCTAAATACCTTTCCATCCCCTCCTTTAGCTTTATCTAACCTCACCCAGACTCTACAATAAGGTTTTATTAAATCATTGTCACCTAACTATACCAACGACAGTTACCCATGATCGTCATCGGTCTCCCCTAAACCGTTGTTGGTTATACCCAACCGACATCGGTCTCTTTATTTTGTACCTTCTTCCAATAACAGAGCCACATAACCTACTATTAAGTAACCTAAACAACCCAAAATCTGACCATGACTAGTTCCAATAACTTGACACCTACCTATCATTCAAATCTGGCTATAACCCAGCCTATTATATTATATTCGTTTATTGTGCTTGAATGAGATACCCAAATCATATCAACTACAGTAGGAATTTACTTATTTATTACATTAATTTCTTTTGAATAACAGACTGAAAGCCATCTAGGGAGTATCATACTTCCTGGAACAAGCATACACTAGGAAGTCCCTTGTCATATATCATTTAACTATCTTTTGTGGTCTTGTTTTCTATTACAGGTAGTTCCTCCTAGCCAAAAGGAAGCTCTCAAAATAAGCACTCGATCAAGAAGTCAGAATGCACAAAAAAACCATCAATAAGCCTATATAACAAGTATTCCTCCTTGTCCATTGCCCTCATTTGTTTCATCATTCGAAAATGTAAAGGAAAAAATGAAACATTTGTGGACGCCCGGTGGGATCCATCAGGGGTTCTATTACACTTTCTTCATTCCTAGGAAAATGTTGTGTGTTTGTTTCCCTTCAAAAATCTTACACATTAATCTTTTTCCTTGGAAATCTTTTTTGATTTCTAATTTCTCTAAAGGATACATTTTATTTTGGTGCATTTAAAAATAACCATTCTTCTTGCTTTTTGCATTTATTAAAAGAGCATACCATCTCCTATTCATCTTTTTGTGTCATCAAACATAATCTTTCGATTTGGGCTTAAAATTTGTGGCATTACATTCTTATTTCTTGCATTTATCTCACATTAAAATGAGGGAAACCTATATTCTAGAATTCATTCCCAGTTGATGAATGACACAAAGAATCGTAGAAAGCACATTCTCTCTCTGTGTGTGTCTTATGAAACTTGCAAAAAAATTAAATTGACACATCTTTCTTAAACAACATCTTACTTGGGAACACCTTTCCACGATCACATGATCACATTGGCAGGAACTCCTCAACTTGTTGCTTCTTTTGAGTCATCATCTTAGAGGATGGCCCGCCCCCACCATAACATACTTGAAACCTCTCCTTTTAGATATCCTTCTTCGTAGGAAACCTTCCTCACAAAAAACTCTATTTTAAAATTCATGACTCAGTCTTGTAAATAGCATAAGCTCAACACATTAAAAATCAATTGTTAGGTACGTGTTTTTAGTGTTTGATTGACGTGCATTTTGAGGTGTGAGGATACACTTCTTCATTTTTCCATTTTATTACCTTACACACCACAATCACAATTACAGTATTTTGACTTCTTATGAGTGTGTTAGGACTTCACTGCATCATCTCCACACCTCTAGGTTGATTATTTATCTCACTAAAATTCACAATAATCCATTTTTCTACATTTTCTATATTTCACACTAATCGTCATCAGTTATCCCTAACTGGCATCAATTTTTCTTAACTGGCATCACTTTTCTATTCTTTTGTGTTAAATTTCCTCAAGAACCCTTATTTCATTTTCCTCATTGTCAAAGTTCCTATGAGTCTCTGTACTCTCTCTACTCTAGTCAATATTCATCATACAGCTTCTTTATCTAATTGTCAACAATATTTGCTTCATTAGGTAATAGGGTTCCTGTCTCGAAGTAACTGACTTTGGTTACCCCTTAACTGACATCTATCATCCTTAACAAGCATTGGTTACCCTATATTGAACATCAACTAATATATTAACTAAATCAACCTATAGACACCTATTTTCTTCATTCTTACTACCCTGTGTGTCCTCTGCAGGATACAAAATCATTTGATAAATACCCATTTACATGGTGCTGACTGACAGTCAAGCCAAGACTCTTATATTTCATGTAATTCATCAACCACTCCCACCTAGTCCCTCACCGCCTTCCATCCTGTCACCCATGGACCCTACTCATCCTATCACCATTTCCATTGGTGATAAATAATTTTCATGACTCCTTGATCAGAATCTTGTAGCCTTACAGTTCTACCTTTCCCACTCTTCCACATGGGACTCTTTAGGTAAATTGATGTATTGAATTCTTGTATCCATATCTCCTGCCCTTATTCTCGCTTCTGCTCAACCCTTAATAATGTAGTGTTACTCTCACCATCTTCATCCATAGTAGTTTCACAGCTAGGACCCATACCCACCATGATAGTTGCATATGTAGTATCAGTTGCACCCGTAGTATATGTTGTCCTCTCATCGACCACCCAGACCATAACCCCGTCTACACCCATTGTCTCATAAATACCCATTGCAACCCAATCACCTGTGATGTCAGTGACCCCTACCCCATTCCATAATATTATCCTCTTCATCCCAAAAACCCTACCCCAATTTCTAGCAGATTCACTATGACCATCGCACCTAGATACACATACTATCAACATCCCCATATCTTGTATGCCACTCATTATGGATATATACCCTCTATGTTGGTCCCCTATTCTCAACCTCCCTATTTGGCATCACCATAAAATGGAATACCACCCACATCACAGGTTCAATACGAACCCCCTTATGCCAAAGGAGAAGCCCTTCCACCACAACCTACCAATGACCTCATAAAATTAATAATGAAAAAAATGCAGACACTAGAAGCATTGGTTTCAGGCTCATGTAATTCCCTCACCTATGATGAAATTTGTAATGAGCCTATTCACCCATCCATTCCTATTCGACCATACCCCATACACTGGGAAATGTAAAAATTCAACTTCTTTAACAGCAAAGAGGACCCACAACAACATTTCCGGTCCTTTAAACATGGGTGTTACCTGATCACCCGTGATGACACTTTACTCCTAGGGACATTCCCAGTGTCCTTGATAGGACCTGCAGTGGACTGGTACAATGGGTAACCATGACACTCCATCTATTTGTTTAATCAAGTAGCCAAAGCTTTCTTAGATCACTTCTCTATCAAAATTGTTAAGAAGGTTACCATGATTGATCTTTATGCCACTTGACAGTATGACGATGAGTCTATCGCTAACTTTATCGCTCGTTGTTATAGCCTAATCAATCAACTCACATTTCAATTACCTCAAACTAAACTCATAGAGTTCTTTACTTGGTCCTGTGCTAGACACATCTTGCCAACCTTGCAGCTCCAAACCTTTCATACTTTTGACGAGGCATTCACCATGGCACGGAAATTGGAAATTTGTGCTATCGAAGAGAAGAAGATTCAACTTTGTAACAAGAACATTGTGTTCAAATAAAATGATACTTCTTCATCTTCGAAGCCCCAAAACAACTATTCAAAACCCAAAGGGTCTACCAATACTGTAATTCTCAAGGCTATCCCCCTTCATCAATCAAACCCAACCAAACCCCCTTCTAATCTCTCTCATATCCAAGCTTACCACTTTAGATGAGAACAATGAAAGTACACTTCCATTAGAGATTCTTATTCTTCTGTTTTGGAAAATCTTGTTAAGGCTGGTGTCATTACCCTTCCACCTATAAAACGACATATTGGTTTTGACCCTAAATGCCGCATGCCTGCATGGTATAAGGAACATGAATTTTTTAACTATCATCGTGTCAAAGGTCATAGAGACAATAACTACATCACCTTCAAGAATATCATCCAATAAATGTTAGACAATGGAGATCTAGTCTTGGATAGCCCAAATGCACCCACTAACCAAAACGTAGACATCTTCAAGAAACCATTCCCTAATCATGCCTCATCTTCCAACCAAGCTGGTGACACTTCAAACAGTGATAAAAATGTTGGCGAGGTCCATGTTATTTTCGATGACATACCATTTTCTTCCCAATTACCTCATGTTACTTCCATAGAGGAAATATTAGCCCGAGATCTGCTACCTGCAAAAGAACAAATTTCATCTACTCCTCCACCCACAGATATACCCCCTACATTTTCTTCTTCACCCATGGAAGAGCCTATAATTAGCACGCCACCTTTGACCCCTCAAATTTCTAAGTAATTATCAATGGCACCTCTCCTACTCATAGACGATGCAGGTCTACTAACTACACGAAAAAAAGGAGAGTCTACTTTATCTATCCCATCCTCTCCTCTACCCAGGGAGGATTCTATGGAAGTACCAATGTATTTTAATGAACCTTCACCATCGGACCTTTAAGATTTCACTGATCTACTTTTGGCTCTCTTACCCACAGAGTCCGAAGCTAGACATTTCCCTTATCTCAAACACATTTTACAGGGATTGCCACTTGATCCATGTCAGCCCCACTTACAATAGCACCATTTTCGTGCTTGGCTGATCGCCTAGACTATGCTAATAGAGCCTTACTTTAGGGATGCCTTCTACCTATTTCAACACAAATGCAGTTACCTCTCACTAACACCTCAACTATCTATCCAAAAGTGTTTTGAGCAACGAAACGCAACAAAACCACAACTATTGCAATACCTTCCACGTCACCACCCATGGCCTAACTCACACCTCTACCCATAACCTAACATACATCTACACCCAAACACCTACCCGCGCCTATATCATCTCCCTTACCTAAACCTTTCCCTACCTTAGGGGTCATACTGACATCTAGCCTTACTTACCCACCCATCAAATTAGATTTAGCCACGTCTTCCAAAACTAATGCTAAACTTACCTTGGCCCCTAAAAAGAATATCTAACATCCTAGACCTTATACACCAACCTCACCTATCATACCATTATCACCTACACCCCTTTTGTCCATCCTAGGACCTCACCCCTCGACCTTGGAAAAGTAACCCCTATCTACCGGTAAACCAAGAACCCAGCAGCTCATTTACTCATCATAGGTCTCTAATATACCCAAGTGACCCACACAACTTCCACCCTCACCTGCAACCTTCTTACCACCCATCCACCACTACCATCCATAACTACTTCACTACCCATGACATTTTCTTCTCTTTCACTCACGCCTCCTTCCCAACCTAAACCACCTACCTCCACGGCACCTCAATTACCCCTGTGGGTAACCCATCCTCTTCCACAATGGGCTTTTCCCTCCACATCTTGTAAACCAGTGTCCTCATTTCCCAAAAAGATGCAACCTAAAGCTAAAAATCCACTACCCTCTAATAAGGTAGTTACACAAACCAAATCTTCCATCGCCAGATCTTCTACCACGCTCATACCCAAGCATATGCAACAAATACTAAAGACCACACCACACACAAAACTAGTAAACCAGCCCACCCCTCCTCCTATAAATCCTCTTCCTTCACAATCAATTATACCTATACCCAAACCCACATTCACCTCCCATTGTGATCCACTAGCAGGGTCCTAAACCAAAATCTTAACCAATCTCCTCGAAAAAAATTTCGTCATGTTACCACCTCTTAGAACTTATGACCCACTCAAACCCAAACCAAAAGGGTTTGACGAAACCAAATTTTTTTCTTACCATAGTGTGCCAGGACACGATTTAGAGAACTGTAAGGCTTTAAAAACTGCCCTTATCCACTTATGTCCTCCCAAAGAAAACTTTGACGACAAGGATCTTCTTGATGAGGACCCCATTTCTCCTTCATCAATTCACATAGATATTCTCCCATTACCTACTCAGTGACCAAAATATCCACCCCCACAATTCATTGATCCACCCCTGAGATTCAAGATTAACATGGTTTGTATAAGAGAGTTGGCCAAACCACCAACAAAATTCCAATGCACCCTACTCATTTCACAAGGATCGTAGCCCACACTAGGATTTTGTCCCTCATGCCACCATACCATCCATGACACACCCTCTTCATCCACATCTCCTCATATTAACATGATCAACATTGCCACCCGTGCTAAAAAAGACAAGGGAAAGGAAAAACCAACTAGCCCATAAACTAACCTTGTACCAAACATACCATCCGCACCCATACCCAAAGTCATCATTCGAGGTCCTACATATCCTATTTCTGACAGGGTCACACATCGCACAATGCTAAAACAACTACATCAATCCCCCCTCAAAATGTCTTTATATGACCTTATCCAAACCTGACAATCACATCATCAAGCCATTATGGAAGTCATTCAATCTATTAAACTCTTACCAAATGACCCCACACCTGTAGCCTCCATCATTAGCCATCACCATGTAGCCTCTTTCACTAGGTCTTTGCCTTCCTCTACACCTCCACCCACTCGCCAAGTGGCCACCCCCAGATTTTCAGATGAAGAGATTGCTCCCTTCCAGTCTAATGACCCCAACCCTGCTCTTTTCATCTTTGTCTTTATCGATAATATATACATACAACATGTTATGATCGATGGCTGTGCTAGCATTAACATCATCTCCTCCCATGCATAATACAAAATGCAGATACCTACCAATTACATGCATGGTAATGCTGTAATGTTGTGTTCCTTCAATGACACCATGACCACTACACTGGTTATCATTTTTCTCCATGTCCACGTGGGCCCTCGAAATTTCCTAGAAATTTTTTATGTTCTAGAAGGAGAGTTCCAAAATAACTTGCTGCTCGGTTGACCTTGGATTCATGCCGTGGGTTGTGTCCCTTCAACTTTACCATCTAACTGCCTCAAATTTGAACATGAGGGACATAATTACACCATCCCTACCTACCCATCACCTTTCAAGACTTGTAACATGCTATAATCAGACCCAATGATGTGCTTGTACCAGTCAAGGCATCTGCCACAATCACCACTTCACCTTCACCCATGAACCCATCCACAAAAACTGCCACTACTTCTGTGGCATCTAATCTTGCTATCCCCACTACAACTGTAGCATCTACCACTGACACACTTGTTTCCCCAACATCTACTGAGCCATTTATACCCGCTACCCACATACCCACAATTGATCCCTTAGAAGGTGTTTTTCAACACTTCACTCTAGGGGTAATACCACCTATACAATATCGACACCTTCCTCATGCCACAAGAGTATGAGAACCTCTGCCAATACCCCAGTCCATGAAATCCACATCGGACATTTTTTTCCTTATGGTCCCTCCCCACCTTTGCACTAATCTAGCGTATGGACGACTTGATATGGCCACCTATAAACCTGAACCTCCATCCCAAACCCAACCATTTTTGTTTGACCTACACTCCCTCACTAACCATCACTTTTCTCATAGTTTCCTCCATCAGTGTACGTGGAAAGGATTTGGCTCCGGTTTCCTATGAACAAGGCCACCATACTATCATTTCCTATACCTCTCATAAACACAATGATCGTAGCGGCATTGGTTTTGACACTCCATCCTCCAAGAAGGTTTGCGTCAACCTTATCCAAGATGGGACATCTTCCCCCTCTCATTCACCCACATTACCATCTTCACCCACGAAGTCCATAGACCCCGAATTTTATTCCTCCTAAATTTTTTTTTCGTAAACACCATTTCCCTGGGACCACTGACCTATCAACGTTATGGCAAGGCTCCCTCTTCTCTCCCATTCCTGTATCTTGACATGATCGATGATGATACACCTTCAATTAACATCGTTCAGTATCAGGATGATGATTCCATCCTCACCTACCTTGGTGCAGAATAAACTTATATTCATCGGTCGTTACCCTCCGAGTTGCAAACCATGTTGAATAAATTGACCATTGAAATTAACATTAATACTCAGGACAACCCGCACATTCTAAAGATCGGCCAATCCTTTGACGCTACTGAACAATCAAGCCTTCACCTCTTTCCTTTGGGACCATAGCAATGCATTTTACTTTCTCCTATGTCTGATATGCCTAGTATTGACCCTAAAATTGTGGTTCACAATATCATAACCATTCCTGATGCCAAACCCATATAAAAAAAAGCTATGGAAAATGCATCCTCACATTGCTCTTCTAGATAAATAAGAGCTTCAGTGCCTTCTCTCTGTTTCCTTCATTCTACATATTTGATTATCTCCAATGGATGGGATCTGATGCATTGATTCACACGCACCCCTGAAAGTGACATTCAGGGCTCCTAGCTTTATGTTTCAGCAGACATTTCCGCCGTGATTGCTCAACCTGCAAACCTGTCTACCAAATGATGATTTGAAACCAAGACCAGGAATCTCCAGACCTGGAGGCTGGTTTGATTGCTCACTAGACTAGCAATGACAAGCTTTCCACTCATGGTATGCTTCCTTCTCTGGGATTCAACCACGCCAATATTAGTAGAGAGAGAGAGAAGGAAAATAGCAAAAGCCTACATTAAAGAGTTGATCACATTCTTTGAAGGAGGATCGTTCCTACTATCTATCCAAAACTACCTTTCTTCTCAAAAATGTTGGTGAGCAATGGCGAAGGCCATGAATTCGATGCCTCCATGCCCATGCATCTGATATTCAGAGCGATTATGTAGATGACCCAAAACTTATGAACACAGCTCCAAACATGCAATGAACATTTAGACATGCACAGATACCTACATTCTGCAAAGAGGCATCTTTGAAGCAAGCAAAAATGTTCTGTGGATGGACATCTTCATCCAAAAAATGCGTTTTGTTTGTACTTCTCCTTGCCTCTCTTCATTTGCAGGTATTTCTGTGCATGTCTAAATGTTCATTGCAGGTTCGGAGCTGTGCTCATGGAGTTTTGGGACATTTTCTGTGTGAAATCTATCCTTGGGCCTGTGATGCATCTATCCATCCTTCCCATTGCTCACCTCTCTTTGTCCCATGGCAGTTTTGATAGATGTTCAACATCCTCCTTCTCTGGTGTATCACCGTTTTAGTGTAGGCTTTTGCTGTTTTTTTCCCTTCTCTCTCTCTCTGTCTCCTTGGCATGGGTTAGATTAGGGATTAGATTATCTTGCATGCAATGGAATAGCTTGTTGCAAGGTAGTTTAGGAGTAAAGAAACCATGCCTTCTCTGGAGATTCCTCTCTCAGTTTTACAAGTCCCACACTTGGAGAGAGGTTTCCATGTTGTGCAATCACACTGGATGCCTGAACATCAACCTAGAAGCCTGATGTGCACTCCAGGGGTGCTGTGATTTTGCATCAACAGTTTTGGCACGCCAGGTGGGACCTTAGAGGTATTTCACTTCATCTTTTGACCAGGTTGATGTGTTCCTGTGAAGATTTCAGCCTTTGGAGGCACTTGCAAACACATCTGGTGACTCCATCTGGTCAACAACCATCTCTGAAGTTGCAGACCTTCCTTTCCATTCATTTTCATTCATTTTCCATTCATCCTTCTTTCCATCTCTTTCATTCTTCCTCATTCTTTGAAGTTGTGCAATCATGGAGCTTCATTTCCATCATGGATTTTATATCAACAACAGCAGTATATTCCACCCTCCAACAGGTTTTACAAATCCTCCAGATCAGAATGCATATTCATCTGAATCGCAGTGCCAAAGTCAGTTTGGCTATGGAGCTTTCCAAGAGCAAGAGTATGCATATAATGAAGACAATCAGATGCAAGATGCTGGTCTGTTGGAGAAAATCCAAAAGATGGAGGTAAACATAGTGCAGTCCAGGGCTCAGGCACAGATGAAAGCTTTTGGAATCAGTTATGGAGCACCCTGTCCATGGGTGGGACCTTTTCCAAGGCATTACAGCCCTCAGGAGAAGCTTGACTTCATGATTGCAACGCTGCCATTTGCTTGCAAAGTGGATTGAAGAAATAGAGGTGTATGAGAGAAGTATTCAGCAACCTTGTCAATGGGTAAGCACACCATCTCATGCCTTTCCTTTTCCTCTTTCCCAATCTGTTTCATTTCAGTCAGTGTCAAGTTTCAAACCCTCCATCTGCTGTCCCAAGTGTTGAATCCATATTGTCCACCTCTCAATCTTCCATACTCATCTCAATTCTTCTTTCCTTTTCCCTTCCAAATAGTCATCCCCTCCACAAGAGCTAATAGAAATACCCCCTCTCCAAAGAAACAAGAGGTTTCACTTCCTCCACCACCACAAAAAATTGTAAAATCAGTTGAGTTTCAGCCCATTCCTCCACTTGCATTCCCAAATCCATGGTTGGGAAGATGGAATTCAGAAATGCCAGTCAAGGAAAACAACAGTCAAAAAGAGAGTGCCAAACAAAGATGAAGAAATTCAAAGTCTGAAGAGTTGGGCTCTTGTGATTTTGGAATGACAAAGATCCCCTTGATGGTTAAACCTACAGAAGAGGCTAGGGTTGCGAGAACAGGTGGTGAGTGAGGACTGATTTTGTTGCAGCCAGAAGAAGAAGATCTTGCAGTCCCAACTTGTCCTCTAGAGCAGCAAATTGAAGAGTTTGACTTGACAAACTTCATGCTGGAGAAGGAGTTCAATCAAGAGCAAGATTGTCTTCAAACATTAGAGGAAGGAGAAGCTGCTCCAAATCCAAAAGAAGAGGAGCACATATCTAGCTCGTGGAGGAGAAAAGTGCAGATCCAAGGGCGTCTGAGCACAAAGCAGGCTACAGGAGAACCTTCAGTTATTCTTTCCACTTCATCTCCTCTCAAGTTCTAGGTACTGAAAAGGAGTTTGATCTCTCAAACTCGATATTGGAAAGTAAAGGAAACCATGGTGGTCAAGTTGAAGATCAAGAGGACACCATGGAGGAAGTTGAACATGAGCAGCAGGACAGCGATGAGGTAGTTTACCTGTCAGATTTGAAGGACTGTTTTGATGGAGAAGAGCCGGTTGAGTTTTCACCATTCTCTCTTTCATCATCCACATTCCAAACACCAGAGCCTGTTGTCATGGAGGACAGCATTCATTTGCAGCAGCCTGCATCTTATAGCAGCCCTTTGGAATCAAAATTGGAAGATTTTAATCTTCCATGTTCTTCATCAGAGGAAGAGAAAGGACAGAAGGATTCCACCATTTCTTCCACACCATCCATTCAAGAGGGTCTACAAGAAGACTCCATTCTTGGAGTTGAAAATCAGAGCTATGGGCATATCAAACGGATCAAACCTTGCCCAATCAGGTATTTGGCTTCATTGGAGCCAAAGGAGAAGCCGCAACCAGTCATGCTTGCTTCTAAGCATGAGGATGAGCTACAAAGTACCAAGGATCAGCTGTCATACCTCTCCAATCCAAATGTAGAGCAACTAAAAGAGGTATTGGATTTTTCAGTTGATACCTTGATGATTTGGATAGAAGACCAGCTTCTTGTTGATTTTCCATCCATCCAAACAGCCATGATCAGTGCCAAATCAATTGCATGGCTGCCAATTTTGAAGAAAGGAAGCTATTTCTCACAACCAGTTGCAGGGTTTGTTTAGCTTGCCTTTGCTTCCAGTTAAAGTAGAGTAGTTAGGTTTGCTTTCAGCAGAAGAAGTGCTTGTGCACACTCTGCATGTTCCATTTGGGGCATGTATGATTTTCATTTTTGTACATAGTTTTGGTGTTGCTGGTTCTGCTCTTACACAGTTCATTTCAGTGGCATCTTGGTGAAGACACTCCAGGTTCAATGGGTTTCCAAGTGGCTCAGAGGGAGGTTTTCAAAGTTCAGATCAGTTGCAGGTTGCAACTCATGACTCCATGCCCAATGGATGCTTCAGGCTACTGATCATTCATCTAGCAGGCAGATGACCCCGCTGAGTCGCCAAACTGTTGTCAAAATTTCACCCCCCCTGGGTAATTTTGATAACATGCATCAGAATATTCAAGTCCCAGGAAAATTGATTGATTCGGGGCCAAAAATCATGTTGCTAGAGTCCCCTCAAATATTTTCGAAGTTCCCTGTCTGAGAGGAAAAGAGCAAGCTCTGAGAAAATGTGAAAAAAGGTTGCAGAAGGCAAGTAGGTTGATCCAGGAAAAAATCATAAAAATGACTAAGTCCTAGTCCTAGGGGCAGTCGGGACATTTGGGACAAAAAGGCCCGAATTGGCCGGCTCAGCCGAAGTAAGCACAACAGCCCGCAAAGCAACAGGGACATCTGGGACAAAAGTACGCGGCGGGCGCAAAATGCCGATTCGACCGAGAAAAAATTGGCTAACTGCTGAGAGGGACGTAAATGGGACAATCGGACCAAAAAGGCGCGAACTGGCCGAACCGGGCGAAAAGAGTCAAGTCATTCCGAAGCAAAGTGGGACAAGTGGGCCAAAAATTCCCGAACCGGCCGAATCGGCCGAAATGAGTCCAGAGGGTCCAAAATCAAATGGGACATCTGGGACAAATGGACGCGAAATGCCCGAACCGGCCAAAATGAGCACAAAGGGCCCAAAATCAAATGGGACATCCAGGACAAATGGAGGCGAAGTACGCGAAGAAGCCGAAGGGGCCGAGGACCAATGAGAAATCACCACGTGCCACAAAGAGAAAAGTCAAAAAGTCAAGAGGCGAGTTTTCGAGCACTGATCCGAACCAATGGGATAGTGCCACGTGTCCCAGCTAGGGCCCACAAGGGAAATTCAAAAGACAGCCCACCGAAAGGTAGAGGAGAGAAAAATTGCGGACCAATCAGAGCCTGCCACATGTCGTCTAAGTGGCGAAGCGCGGGAAAATATTTCGAAATCTGTCTTGGTCTGTTCCGTGTCCTAAATCTTCAGATCGCCATATCTTTTGATCCAGAGCTCGGATTTCCACGTTTTTTATATCAACAGAAATCTGTTGAGATGCTCTACATGATTCTGGGATCAACCTTGAGTTTTGGTGTAGTCTGAAGAGAGAAAATCAAGAAACGGCTCTGACGCATGTGCATGGCCAGAAGTGACATTTTCAGCGGCCAAATTAATGCAGAATGGGTCGCATTCTCCTCCAAATCGGTCAAAGATGGCAGGGTATGGGTTGGTAAGGTATCCCATGCTGATTTAATGCATCTATAGTCAATGAAGAATGGGCTTGCACGTTTTCCCACGTTTTCTATCCCCTGGGCTCGACCCATGCAATGTAAAAGCCAGATTTGACTCATTTTTTTTTTTTAAAAAAGAAGTTGTTCATTCTTTCGGCTCGGCCCTCCCTTCTTTTCTTCTCTAGGGTTGAAAATGGAGTTCGAGCCTCCTCCCTACTCTGTAATGGCATTTTTTTCCTTTTACTAATGGAATGATGTTCTGTGCAAACTTCTGGAGCAACAAAACGTGTTCTGTGATGCATCTGTCCATCCTCTCTCGTTTTTGCTTGTTCTCTCCTTGCCTCTCTTCATTTGCAGGTATCTGTGCATGTATAAATGTTCATTGCAGGTTTGGAGCTGTGTTCATGGAGTTTTGGGACATTTTCTATGTGAAATCTATCCTTGGGCCTGTGATGCATCTGTCCATCCTTCCCATTGCTCACCTCTCTTTGTCCCATGGCAGTTTTGATAGATGTTCAACATCCTCCTTCTCTGGTGTATCACCGTTTTAGTGTAGGCTTTTGCTATTTTTCCCTTCTCTCTCTCTCTCTGTCTCCTTGGCATGGTTAGATTAGGATTAGATTAGCTTTCCTGCACTGGAATAGCTTGTGGCAGGTAGTTTAGGAGTAGGAACCAGCCTTCTCTGGAGATTCCTCTCTCGGTTTCACAGTCCCACGTTTGGAGAGAGGTTTCCATGTTGGGCAATCACACTAGATGCCTGAACATCAACCTAGAAGCCTGATGTGCATCCAGGGGTGCTGTGATTTGCACTAACAGGATGTTTAACATCATTCCTTTCAGAAAAGTGACAGGGAGACTCCACATTTGCACAGATTTCCATGACCTCAACCTTGCCTGTGTTAAAGATGATTTCCACCTACCTGACATTGACCAACTAGTTGATCTCACAGCTGGCCATGAAATTTTGTCACTCATGGATGGTTTCTTGGGCTACAATCAAATATTACTTGCTCTAGAGGATCAACACAAGACTTCCTTCATCAACTCTTAGGGGACTCTCTACTATCGAGTCATGCCTTTTGGCCTAAAAAAAACATGTGCTACATATCAACGAGCATTGACTTACATCTTCAATGACATCATGCATCACATATTTAAAGATTATGTCAATGATCTACTTTCCAAATCCAGACATCAAGTTAAACACCTGCCCATTCTTAAAGTCATCTTTGACCGCCTCATCAAGTATTGTGTGTGTCTTTAACCAAAGAAGTACGTCTTTGCGGGTACTTTAAAAAAAAACTCCTTGGTTTCATCATTTATTTTCATGGCATAGAAGTCGATCTTGCTAAATGCAAGTATATTCTTGAAATGCCACCACCCACTAATCTCTGTCAACTTTGCAGCCTACAAGGAAAGTTGCAATCAATTAGTGGCTTTATCTTGCATCTTTCCAACCGTTGTCAACCATTCCATCATCTTCTCAAGAAAGATGTTTCATTCAAATGGATGTTGAATGCCATAAAGCCTTCAAAGCCTTGAAAAAATACTTCCTTCAACCACTAGTTCTCATTCCACCTAAGGATGACCAGCCCTTTTACATATATATTTCTGCCACTGACCATTCTGTAGGTGTCATGCTAGCTCATTGTGACGAGCAGCACATAGAGCAACTGTTTAATACATAAGCCTACCCTTCTTCACTATGAAACTAGATATAACCCATGCCAAAAACCTCTTCTTAGCCTTAGTTTTCATCACCACCAAACTTATCCATTACCTACTCAATCAAAAAAACTTTTTCATCATTATACTAATTGATTACACTATATGTATGCCAAAACTTATCAAAATCAATGTGCCACACCGTTGGATTATGTTTCTGACTGACCTTGACCTCGAATTCATTCATCAAAAGTCCATTAAGGGCTAGGATATCTCCAACCAATTGGTCAATGCACCAATATCTAGGAATCAACCCTCTAACTTTGACTTCCCAGATGAGTCAATAACTACCCTTTCCCTGAACGAACCCGCTTACCAAATGACAGTCTTCTTCGATGGCTCCAAGTGTCAGGGTGGGGGTGGGGCTGGTGTTATCCTCATTCTGCTTGATGGTGAACCTATGCCTTTGTCTTAAAAAATTGATTTTTTATTGTACAAATAATATTGTTGAATACAAAGCCCACGTATTGGTCTCCAAGCTGGTTATGCCTTAGATGTTAAGTCAATCAACATCTTCGGTGATTCTCTGTTGGGTCATAAACCAAGTCAATGGTATATAACAATGTCGTAATGATATACTTCAAAAGTATAAGCATCACATATACATACTTATTACTACCTTTGACCGTTACGTATTTAAACCCCCCCCACATTCTATACCAATAAATTTCAGATACCATGGCCTGTTTGGCTTCTCACATACTTGCTTCACCCGTTGACTCTAAAATATTTTGTCACCATAGAAAGGCTACCATCACTCTCTGATTTACCTCATGACATTACTAGGTCAGAACTATTACCCCTAACCCACGTGACCTTTGGTATAAGAAATATACAGACTATCTTTTCCTTTCCATTCTAACCCCACTGATCTCACCTCGTAATAGAAAAACGTGCCTTTCTTAAAAGTGTCTCCCATTACAATCATCATCAGTGGTATTTTTTACAAGTGTTACTTCGATGGAATTCTCTTACGATTCCTTATGAGTTCTTAAATTCCCTACACCATTAAGGAAGTCCACGATGGAATTTGTGGAGGTCACTTTAGTGGTTTAGCTGTCACAAAGCACATACTTCGCCTAGGCTATTATTGGAAAACCTTAAACCACGTGTCAAATTTTGCATAAAATGCCAACAAACATGCTAATCTTCATCACTCACCTATTCATACCTTACTGGTCGCATGAGACCTTGGCCTTTCTCTCAAGGGGGTTTGGATCTTGTTGGTGAGATCAACCCCCATTCTTCATAATGTCACCAATGGATCATAACCGCTACCGATATTACAACCAAATGGGTAGAGGCTATTCCTCTCATTTCTATAAATATGAGAAAATATGTGAATTCATTAACCATCACATCATTGTCATTTTGGTGTCCCTCACCGCATTATCACTGATAATGGAAAACAATTCAAAAACAAAACCCTGCGTAAACTATGTGACGCTTTTGGCATCCAACTCAGTTTCTCATCACCAATTACCCGTAAATCAATGGTAAAACTGAACAACCACTAAAACCTTGAACAAAAGTCTTATGAAGGATAAGTAAATGGTCGGGGAAAATGGCAGACAATCCCCTGTGCCTTATGGGAGATAATCATACTAGTATTCACACCAGACTGCAGCCACCCCCTTTCTCTCTGGTTACGGTACCGGCCTGTGTTACCTCTCCGAAGGGCTGTTCCATTCTTGCATCTCACTATAAGACATTCACAATGCTGACTTCGCTAGGATCATTGGCTCAAACTGATGTTTCGATCGACTTTATCTCAGCTCTTAACCATCTCAAATACCAGAAACGACAAAACATGCCTATGAAAATCCATGTTCACAAATGACCTTGCAAGTTAGTGAACTCATCCGGAAGGGAAACAACTGTAACCAAAGAGGAGAAAAGTAAACAAGGAGGAAAATTTTTTACTAATTGGCTGGACCCGAATCATTACCCATTTATGGATTAGGGGCTTATCATGTGTCTTCACCGAATGTAAACCAAACCCAAGCCCCCTGAATGCTATGCATCTCAATAGTATTCGGATTTTCAGTTATACCTTGTATGATTTGATAGAAGACCAGCTTCTGTTGATTTTCATCCATCCCAAAACAGCCATGATCAGTGCCAAATCAATTGCATGGCTGCCAATTTTGAAGAAAGGAAGCTATTTCTCACAACCAGTTGCAGGGTTTGTTTAGCTGCCTTTGCTTCCAGTATATAAGTAGAGTAGTTAGGTTTGCTTCAGCAGAAGAAGGCTTGTGCACACTCTGCATGTTCCATTTGGGGCATGTAGATTTTCATTTTGTACATAGTTTTGGTGTCTTGCTGGTTCTGCTCTTACACAGTTCATTTCAGTGGCATCTTGGTTGAAGACAATCCCAGGTTCAATGGGGTTTCCAAGTGGCTCAGAGGGAGGTTTTCAAAGTTCAGATCAGTTGCAGGTTGCCAACTCATGACTCCATGCCCAATGGATGCTCAGGCTACTGAGCATTCATCTAGCAGGCAGATGACCCCCGCTGAGTCGCCAAACTGTTGTCAAAATTTCACCCCCCCCTGGGTAATTTTGATAACATGCATCAGAATATTCAAGTCCCAGGAAAATTGATTGATTCGGGGCCAACAATCATGTTGCTAGAGTCCCCTCAAATATTTTCGAAGTTCCCTGTCTGAGAGGAAAAGAGCAAGCTCTGAGAAAATGTGAAAAAAGGTTGCAGAAGGCAAGTAGGTTGATCCAGGAAAAAATCATAAAAATGACTAAGTCCTAGTCCTAGGGGCAGTCGGGACATTTGGGACAAAAAGGCCCGAATTGGCCGGCTCAGCCGAAGTAAGCACAAACAGCCCGCAAAGCAACAGGGACATCTGGGACAAAAGTACGCGGCGGGCGCAAAATGCCGATTCGACCGAGAAAAAATTGGCTAACTGCTGAGAGGGACGTAAATGGGACAATCGGACCAAAAAGGCGCGAACTGGCCGAACCGGGCGAAAAGAGTCAAGTCATTCCGAAGCAAAGTGGGACAAGTGGGCCAAAAATTCCCGAACCGGCCGAATCGGCCGAAATGAGTCCAGAGGGTCCAAAATCAAATGGGACATCTGGACAAATGGACGCGAAATGCCCGAACCGGCCAAAATGAGCACAAAGGGCCCAAAATCAAATGGGACATCCAGGACAAATGGAGGCGAAGTACGCGAAGAAGCCGAAGGGGCCGAGGACCAATGAGAAATCACCACGTGCCACAAAGAGAAAAGTCAAAAAGTCAAGAGGCGAGTTTTCGAGCACTGATCCGAACCAATGGGATAGTGCCACGTGTCCCAGCTAGGGCCCACAAGGGAAATTCAAAAGACAGCCCACCGAAAGGTAGAGGAGAGAAAATTGCGGACCAATCAGAGCCTGCCACATGTCGTCTAAGTGGCGAAGCGCGGGAAAATATTTCGAAATCTGTCTTGGTCTGTTCCGTGTCCTAAATCTTCAGATCGCCATATCTTTTGATCCAGAGCTCGGATTTCCACGTTTTTTATATCAACAGAAATCTGTTGAGATGCTCTACATGATTCTGGGATCAACCTTGAGTTTTGGTGTAGTCTGAAGAGAGAAAATCAAGAAACGGCTCTGACGCATGTGCATGGCCAGAAGTGACATTTCAGCGGCCAAATTAATGCAGAATGGGTCGCATTCTCCTCCAATCGGTCAAAGATGGCAGGGTATGGGTTGGTAAGGTATCCCATGCTGATTTAATGCATCTATAGTCAATGAAGAATGGGCTTGCACGTTTTCCCACGTTTTCTATCCCCTGGGCTCGACCCATGCAATGTAAAAGCCAGATTTGACTCATTTTTTTTTTTTAAAAAAGAAGTTGTTCATTCTTTCGGCTCGGCCCTCCCTTCTTTTTCTTCTCTAGGGTTGAAAATGGAGTTCGAGCCTCCTCCCTACTCTGTAATGGCATTTTTTTTCCTTTTACTAATGGAATGATGTTCTGTGCAAACTTCTGGAGCAACAAAACGTGTTCTGTGATGCATCTGTCCATCCTCTCGTTTTTGCTTGTTCTCTCCTTGCCTCTCTTCATTTGCAGGTATCTGTGCATGTATAAATGTTCATTGCAGGTTTGGAGCTGTGTTCATGGAGTTTTGGGACATTTTCTATGTGAAATCTATCCTTGGGCCTGTGATGCATCTGTCCATCCTTCCCATTGCTCACCTCTCTTTGTCCCATGGCAGTTTTGATAGATGTTCAACATCCTCCTTCTCTGGTGTATCACCGTTTTAGTGTAGGCTTTTGCTATTTTTCCCTTCTCTCTCTCTCTCTGTCTCCTTGGCATGGTTAGATTAGGATTAGATTAGCTTTCCTGCACTGGAATAGCTTGTGGCAGGTAGTTTAGGAGTAGGAACCAGCCTTCTCTGGAGATTCCTCTCTCGGTTTCACAAGTCCCACGTTTGGAGAGAGGTTTCCATGTTGGGCAATCACACTAGATGCCTGAACATCAACCTAGAAGCCTGATGTGCATCCAGGGGTGCTGTGATTTTGCACTAACAGGATGTTTAACATCATTCCTTTCAGAAAAGTGACAGGGAGACTCCACATTTGCACAGATTTCCATGACCTCAACCTTGCCTGTGTTAAAGATGATTTCCACCTACCTGACATTGACCAACTAGTTGATCTCACAGCTGGCCATGAAATTTTGTCACTCATGGATGGTTTCTTGGGCTACAATCAAATATTACTTGCTCTAGAGGATCAACACAAGACTTCCTTCATCAACTCTTAGGGGACTCTCTACTATCGAGTCATGCCTTTTGGCCTAAAAAAAACATGTGCTACATATCAACGAGCATTGACTTACATCTTCAATGACATCATGCATCACATATTTAAAGATTATGTCAATGATCTACTTTCCAAATCCAGACATCAAGTTAAACACCTGCCCATTCTTAAAGTCATCTTTGACCGCCTCATCAAGTATTGTGTGTGTCTTTAACCAAAGAAGTACGTCTTTGCGGGTACTTTAAAAAAAACTCCTTGGTTTCATCATTTATTTTCATGGCATAGAAGTCGATCTTGCTAAATGCAAGTATATTCTTGAAATGCCACCACCCACTAATCTCTGTCAACTTTGCAGCCTACAAGGAAAGTTGCAATCAATTAGTGGCTTTATCTTGCATCTTTCCAACCGTTGTCAACCATTCCATCATCTTCTCAAGAAAGATGTTTCATTCAAATGGGATGTTGAATGCCATAAAGCCTTCAAAGCCTTGAAAAAATACTTCCTTCAACCACTAGTTCTCATTCCACCTAAGGATGACCAGCCCTTTTACATATATATTTCTGCCACTGACCATTCTGTAGGTGTCATGCTAGCTCATTGTGACGAGCAGCACATAGAGCAACTGGTTTAATACATAAGCCTACCCTTCTTCACTATGAAACTAGATATACCCATGCCAAAAACCTCTTCTTAGCCTTAGTTTTCATCACCACCAAACTTATCCATTACCTACTCAATCAAAAAAACTTTTTCATCATTAATACTAATTGATTACACTATATGTATGCCAAAACTTATCAAAATCAATGTGCCACACGTTGGATTATGTTTCTGACTGACCTTGACCTCGAATTCATTCATCAAAAGTCCATTAAGGGCTAGGATATCTCCAACCAATTGGTCAATGCACCAATATCTAGGAATCAACCCTCTAACTTTGACTTCCCAGATGAGTCAATAACTACCCTTTCCCTGAACGAACCCGCTTACCAAATGACAGTCTTCTTCGATGGCTCCAAGTGTCAGGGTGGGGGTGGGGCTGGTGTTATCCTCATTCTGCTTGATGGTGAACCTATGCCTTTGTCTTAAAAAATTGATTTTTATTGTACAAATAATATTGTTGAATACAAAGCCCACGTATTGGGTCTCCAAGCTGGTTATGCCTTAGATGTTAAGTCAATCAACATCTTCGGTGATTCTCTGTTGGTCATAAACCAAGTCAATGGTATATAACAATGTCGTAATGATATACTTCAAAAGTATAAGCATCACATATACATACTTATTACTACCTTTGACCGTTACGTAATTTAAACCCCCCCACATTCTACCAATAAATTTTCAGATACCATGGCCTGTTTGGCTTCTCACATACTTGCTTCACCCGTTGACTCTAAAATATTTGTCACCATAGAAAGGCTACCATCACTCTCTTATTTACCTCATGACATTTACTAGGTCAGAACTATTACCCCTAACCCACGTGACCTTTGGTATAAGAAATATACAGACTATCTTTTCCTTTCCATTCTACCCACTGATCTCACTCGTAATAGAAAACGTGCCTTTCTTAAAAGTGTCTCCCATTACATCATCATCAGTGGTATTTTTTACAAGTGTTACTTCGATGGAATTCTCTTACGATTCCTTATGAGTTCTTAAATTCCCTACACCATTAAGGAAGTCCACGATGGAATTTGTGGAGGTCACTTTAGTGGTTTAGCTGTCACAAAGCACATACTTCGCCTAGGCTATTATTGGAAAACCTTAAACCACGTGTCAAATTTTGCATAAAATGCCAACAACATGCTAATCTTCATCACTCACCTATTCATACCTTACTGGTCGCATGAGACCTTTGGCCTTTCTCTCAATGGGGTTTGGATCTTGTTGGTGAGATCAACCCCCATTCTTCATAATGTCACCAATGGATCATAACCGCTACCGAATATTACACCAAATGGGTAGAGGCTATTCCTCTCATTTCTATAAAATATGAGAAAATATGTGAATTCATTAACCATCACATCATTTGTCATTTTGGTGTCCCTCACCGCATTATCACTGATAATGGAAAACAATTCAAAAACAAAACCCTGCGTAAACTATGTGACGCTTTTGGCATCCAACTCAGTTTCTCATCACCATATTACCCGTAAATCAATGGTAAAACTGAATCAACCACTAAAACCTTGAACAAAATTCTTATGAAGATAGTCAATGATACTGGGAAAGATTGGCATATACACATCCCCTTTGCCTTATGGGATTATCATACTAGTATTCACACCTCGACTGCAGCCACCCCCTTTTCTCTGGTCTACGGTACCAAGGCTGTGTTACCTCTCGAAGTCCTGATTCCATCTCTCTGCATCTCACTATAAGACATTCTCAACAATGATGACTTTCGCTAGGATCATTTGGCTCAACTTGATTTATTAGATGAGCATCATCTCAATGCTCTTAACCATCTCCAAATTTACCAGAAACGTATCAAACATGCCTATGAAAATCATGTTCACAAATGAACCTTTCAAGTTAGTGACCTCATCCTGAAGGGAAATCAACATGTAACCAAAGAGGAGAAAAGTAAACAAGGAAAATTTTCTCCTAATTGGCTTGGACCCTATATCATTACCCATTCCTATGGATTAGGTGCTTATCATTTGTCTTCACTCGAAGGTAAACCCAAACCCAAGCCCCTTAATGCCTTGCATCGTCAACCATTCTATTGTTGATATCAAGTCCTCTATCACCTTTTGTCTATTGATTGATCATTCCTTGAGCATCCTTCACCTTCCATGTTACCCCTTTTGAGGGTCCACACCTCAAAAAGAATCATGTGATTCATGTCACCTTTCAACCTTATCTTCAATATGAGTACCATGGCTCTACTCATAGCATGATTCTCATGGATACTTTTCATCTTCAACAAGATAGAATCCCATGGTCGTTCATCACTCAAAACCACCTCTTCCATAGTTAATCTCTTTGTGCTATGGTCTTGTCTTCTAAACAAGAACCTAATCCTCCTCTATAGTATTATCCATGACTTAAACATCCAAAAAAAAGGTATATAACTCCTTGAGTCAAACTTCCAGCAAAATATGACTCCCTCAAAATGGACATCTCTTCTTTATGTATCACCACTATAAATAGATTGCTCCCTTAAAGGAAAACTATATAAGTCCATTACACAAACGTAATAAATATCCAAAATCCTCCCTCATCTATTAGCTTCACGAAGACCTCAAGGAGCTCATATAATCATCCTATATAGACTTCCCGCATCGATTAGCCTATTTTTTAAAAAAAATAGAGAGATGAAAATTTTGTCATGGACTTGCCTATTTTCGGATTCTGGGTTTCTTGTTCCAAAATACATGTTGTCGTACACTAAGTTACGTTAAACCTCCTATTCTCACCCCTGTCCTTTTTTCCACCTAAATTCCTTGTTACACTAATTTAATGCCTTGCATCTTAAACCATTCTATTTTTGATATCAAGTCCTCTATCAACTTTTGTCTATTGATTGCTTTTCCCTTAAGCATCGGTCACCTTCCATGTTACCCCTTTTGAGGGTCCAAGACTCAAAAATAATCATGTGATTCTCATCACCTTTCAACCTTATCTTCAATATGAGTACCACAACTCTACTCATAGCATGATTCTCATGGATACTTTTTTTCTTCTTAAAGATGGAATCCCATGGTCATTCATCACTCAAAACCACCTCTTCCATAGTTAATCTCTATGTGCTACGGTATTGTTTTCTAAACAAGAACCTAATCCTCCTCTATAATTTTATCCATGACTTAAATGTCCAAAAGAAAAGGGATACAACTCCTTGAGTCAAACTTTAAGAAAAATATGACTCCCTCAAAATGGACATCTCTTCTTTATGTATCGCCACTATAAATAGACTACTCCCTTGAAGGAAAACTATATAAGGTCATTACAAAAATGTAATAAATATTCTGAAGTTTCCTGCATCGATCAACTTCACGAAGACCTTAAGGAGATCATATAATCATCCCATATAGACTTCCCACATTGATTAGTCTATTATTAAAAAAAAGAGAGAGATGAAATTTTTGTCATGGACTTGCCTATTTTCAGATTTTGGGTTTCTTGTTCCAAGAAACATGTTATTGTATACTAAGTTATCCTAAACCTCCCATTCTCACCCCTAGCCTTTTTTCTACCTAAATTCCTCGTTACTCAAGGGACTTTCCGCAAACGCAACCTTTTGTGATTATGTGATTTTATTCACCCTTAGAATGGTCACTTATGCAACGCCTTTAGGGTCTTTTGTTCATGAGACCCTCTTAGGTATGATCGACTCGTTAAGGATCTTACCAATTAAGTAGCTCTTTTTACCACCTCTTACCATTCACCTTCCTCATTACTTGCTGACTATCCTATACATGGCTAGATCATGGACACATCTATTTAAAACAACTCAATCATGACTATGACCTAAAAATCAACCATGTCTATGACCTACATTCACCCATGCCTAACACCTATAAATCCATTCCTTTCCTTCATCACAATCTTCCCTAGCTTATGGGAGAACCACATCGGCCAAAGGTCCCTTTTCGTCGGGACTATGTAGGCATCACTGCGAGGGTATGTGGCCCTTGGAGGTTAGCTTGGCCACTATCTACCCTATAAAATTCCCTCTTTCCTTTCCCTATTCACATTCTACCCTAGTTAGTTTCCTTTCTATATCAATAACTAGAAATTACACCCAACAAGCAACTATTGTTACACATCTTTACAATCATAATTTACACATTCCTTTCATCTTATCTACAATTTATTTACTGTAATTAGACATTTTCCTACAAATAATCTTAAACAATACCCACAACATCATTAATTACACAAACTAATGAATTAGAAACTCAACCATACCTAACCAAACTAACTCGATCCATTCCTAAACCAACCTGACTCCACCATGCCTAAATCAACCTGACTCAATCATACCTCAACTAACCTGACTCAATCCATGCCTATGACTTGACTCCATCCATGCCTAAACATACCTGATTCCACCATGCCTACATGACCTTGAATCTATCAGGCCTAATCCACTTGATTTCCACCTTTCAATTTATAACAATGTAAATTAAAACGTTTACACCATCCATACTATAAACACCATCATCTATAAATGAGATAGTTTGTATAAAAATACATGTGAACATATCTACCAATAATAATCACAATCTCTCAAAATCTCTTATATACAACCTCACCATCTTCGACACGGTAAGCTGGTTTATGATCAAAAATAGAAAAAACTCTCATCTACATCCTCATCATCTTCGGCATGCAGGTAAGTATACATAAAAAAAATACATAAAAAACATGGATACACTGATCATTAATGATGACTAATTGTCATGCCACTTGATATCCATCCCTATCTCATCAGTCTCCTCCATCTCCCCTCTAGTGGGGTGCCCTGCCAACCTATCTCCACCACGTCTCGATCTATCCTCTGATGGTTCCTCATTAAGAGTTGAACTCCATGCACTGGTAGTCTCACCTTGACCATGTCTTAGGGTACACTGGCCCCCTGTAATCTCTACATTGTGGGTACACAACCTGGTCCTCTCACTCAAGGCCTGTTGTGCTCTATCCTCCCCATAGGATAGGAAATCTATTCCTGTGGCCATCAAAATATCCTGATAATACCTAACCTCGCATAAGTCATCCCTCAACCTACCTATTGGTACTTTCTCAGGTGGAGCAATCAGTCTTGGCCCCTATTCCTATCTCTTGGGACCCTGTTCCACTAGGTTCCTATAAAGAGGGACCCTATCCCTATGGTTGTTCCTGTCCTAAGGGAACTTATACCTATGCCTATATCTGGGCCTCAAGGGCCACAACCTGTTCCTGTGAAGTGGCCAACTAGCTTTACAAACCTATAATATGTGCCTATAGGATGGCCACCTATACCCCATCCCCTTCTCCACCATGTGTGGGTACCTGTCCCTACATTACCTAGGCTTGTAGGGTTGCCACATGAGCCTAAAAAATAGGAACTTGTGCATCTGAGCCATTCAGCTACCCCGACACCATCCTCAACTGTGTAATCATGGTAAGCACTGGCCCCTATAGGCTGTCCCTCTTAATTGTGATGGTGGCTAAATCTTACTACCCTAGCCTCAGCGCTACTACTCGTAAATGTGTAACCCACCACTACATGTATCTATCAGTCACCCTAGCATCATCAATCCCTCGGTCTATCAACTGCTCCTCTCACCCTATCGGTACTTTTGGTCGTGGTAGAGGTAGAGGACTCTCCACGTCATCCCTCCTATACTATGCAAAAGGACGGAGTATATCCTAAAGCAACCCAAACTATCATCTGACCCTATCCACTGGTATCATCTTGCACTCTCCTGCATGTCACCCCTCTATCCACCAGAGCAGGTGTAGCTCCTGTAGCTCCTTTTTCATCTGACCATATGATGGAAAACCCACATAGGGCCTCCAAATGATGTCCACGCCAGACAACCCCTCTAGAAATCACCTGTAATAGGTTACATAATGTGTAGCTCTCGTAGCTCAGCACTCCCTTATCACATGCACCCATCTCTTAAAGCCCATCTGAACAAACCTTGGCTCGAATGCATCAGCCCAGGGCATACCAATTGCACGCACACACACAATGTGCTCATATGCTCAGCAATGAAGTAGGAAAGTACATCACAGGCTAAACCTCCATAGCTACCCATAAGCCCATATCTGTCTATACAATTATACCAAGAATGAGGGTGCCCATGTAAAATGGGTCCTGTCCTGCACCATGTCGTGCAGAACCCCCATTAAGGATCATGGAATTCTCCCACCCTCTACATCCAGCAGAGTAAAGCAGAAAACTCCCTCCATCAGCAATACTACCAACCTCATCTCCTTTAGATGGGCTTGGTACATATCTCCATAGCTCATACTAGCACTATGGAACATCATCTCTGCTAGCCCCTTGCCAAACACGGTCAACATCAACTCCTCAAAGGTCTCTAAGGAGATAGAATATACCATTTTCCCCACTATCGATAGACATAGGATCCTGCACACATCCTCTAGGGTGACTGTGATCTCATCCATCAGAAAATAGAAGGTATTGGTCATTGATTCCCAACTGTCAATGAGAGCGACCATCAAACTTGGCTCCTGGACTACATGCTGATAGTGTGTGACCCTAATCATGCCAAACTCTACAACATGGCACTGGTCATCAGCTGTCACACCCCCCATACCTCCACAAGCAAGGGAGGTACCCTATCTCTCATTTGTAAAGGGTACCTGGCTTGTGTTTAACCAATCACACACATTATTAAACCTTTCTTTTACCCAAAATTGACCTTCTTCCCTTCCCCCTACCCACTATCTATTTTACTCACTTTACCTATTCTTTCCCCTTACCCTTCCTATACCTCTAGTATTTTTACCATAACTGGCACCAGTTACTCATGAGCGCGTCATTATTCCATTATAACCGGCATCGATTCCCCTCATCCCTGACCGATGTTAATATAACAGGACCAACGTTGGCAATACCTTGACTGGTGCTGGTCACTGTTACTATGCCCAAACCTGAAACCCCAATTCCCTTTGCCTACTTTGTTTCCCATTTTCCCTATAAACCTACCCAAACCTCACCTAAGACCGTCCCCCACCCTCTCCCCTCTATCTCTGACCTTTCCCACCCCCTCTTCCACCCATTTTAACCACCAAATTTCCAATTCTCTAACCTACCCACACCCCGTCGACCCACATTCCCTTCTACATCTAACAACAATACATAGAAAGGATTAGATCTTACCTCATCATGTCACCTCCATGGTGGCACATCTGGATGCTATGCCGGTGGTCCACCTGAACCCTCTCCCACCTCCCTCATGTCCAAATATATATCCAACCTCTCTGCCAATTATTTCACTCTTCCTCATCTCGCGGACCCATTTACCTGGCCCCTCTGACCAACTGGAACTCTCCACCTCATCGAGATATCATCCCTCGTCCTTTCCTCCCAACAAAGCACAACTCCTTAAGTGCTCTGTCATTTTAAAAAAATCCACAACATACAAATGAATCTGTATTATATGGATTTTTTCTTTTTATATACCCATGTCGAACTGACCGATGTCGGTTATACCTAAACTGACATCGGTCCTTTGCCTTAGCACACCACGGTCGGTTGTACCTAAACAAACATCAGTTGTGTGCCCTACCAAACCATGATCAGTTTACCTAGACCTTCAATGGTTCAGTATGACTGGCATCGGTTACCTATCATACTCCTGTCAAATACCCTTTCACATTCCTGCTCAAATCTAGCCAACCCAGCCACTGTTTAACCTTACCCACCCTTATCGCAACCTACCACCAAGCCTACATTACCTATACCTATCCTTAATTCCATTTAGGGACTTGTTATTTTACTTGTACCTCGACCCTACCCATGCCATGACCTTGCTACCTGGACCTACAACATTGTTAATGACCTATGAACTCATGTGCTCACTATACCTTGTGACACCGTTACCTGTATTGTTTGACCTAATGACCTTACCTTGCCTATTTCTATGTCATTTATCCTGACCCGACCATTGGTGTACCAAAATATACCTAAACATTCATACACCTGACCTGTGATTTTCTTCTACACCATATCCTATACCTTGGATACCGAAATCACTTCAACCTTCTTCCAATAAACATATCGACCTTCGACGATGTATATTTTACAAGCTCTTCATCCTAGAACCATGTAACAGTTTATAATGTGTGCATGCATTTGACTGCCACTAACTTTGATGTTGGTCCATTTACTTGTTTTCCTATCTTTGACCTCTACCCTTTCCCACATTCACCGACATCTACACTCTTTTTTACCCATATCCACCTTTTATCAAACCACTCACCACTTCTATCTTCTACCTCACCAATTCTTGGTTTGATGGGGATCACCTTCACCCACACTTGGGGAAAAATCTCCTATATCCACACATGGGGAAACCACATCTTATTTTTGTTAACGTTGCTTACCAATACAAGCAACATAACAAAAAGGGGGGAAATGTAGACACCAAAATTGGATCACACTCCCCTTGGTGCCCTGTCGAATAATTATCCCAATTATAATCACCTAACCACACCCACCTCCACACCACATTAATATTAATTTAATTTAATTAATACCCATCCTCACAATATTCATCATTTAATTAAATTAATTTACCTAATTTCCACCTCACCTAGACATCTCATCCAGCCACCTCACCCTAGACCTATTCTTGTCATGTGTCCATAACTAACAATGACTAAGTCTTACTTTCCTTAATGAGCTAAGATTTTTTCTAAACCCTAAAATCAATCCCTAAAATCTATCTAACCACATTCCCACCCATTAGAAGGGAATTTTTCATTCTAATCTAAAAAAGAAACTAACTGGGCCCAAGAAATTAGAAATATCTACCCATTTTAGTAAAATTAGGGAATCCCACCTTAACCGATGTCAAACACCCCTAAACCGACACTGGTCAACACAAAACCGTCATCAGTTACCATTTATTCACCTAAGAAACCTTATTTTTGGGTTAGCACATTCTGAGAGCAAGCGGATGATAAGAGAACTGCATGCAACCAGAACTAGAGTCTTTTCACACACCCACGAATCCATATCTAGCACCAGGAAAGATCTAGAAGCATTGGCACTCACTGTAATAATCTAAGAAGTGTCATTATTACACCAATCTCCATTCTACGAACCAATCATCACCACCACCCAAACATTAGACCTACAACATTGGTAATCTTTTTATCATTAATCATTTCCATTCCTATTTTGTTCATAGAGTTGTTATCATTTATGTTATCATTCTCATATTAACATTCCCATTCCTCCATACCCTTCTTTCAGACAAACCAAAAAAATCACCCACCTACTTATTAGATCACCTATCCTTGCCAGTCCACCTCTCTGAGTATTCTCAGTATCCCCCAGGTCCTTTCCATCCCCTCCTTTAGCTTTATCTAACATCATCCAAACTCTAAAACAAGGTTTTATTAAATCACTATCACCCAACTATACTGATTCCGGTTACCTATGACTGTCGTTACTATCCCCTAAACAGTCATCGGTTATACCCGACCAACATCGATGTCTATGTTTTATAAATTTTTCCAATAACAGAGCCACATAACCTAATACCAAGTGACCTAAACAACCCAAATTCTAACCCTAACCAGTTCCAACAACCTGAAACCTACCTATCATTCAGATCTGACTATAACCTAGCATGTTATATTAGATTTTCTTATTGTGTTTGAATGAGATACCTAAATCATATCAACTACAGTAGGACTTTACTTATTTCTCACATTAATTTGTTTTGAATAGTGGATTGACAGCCATCTAGGAAGTATCACAGTTCCCGAACCTAGCATACGCTAGGTAATCCACTATCATATATCATTTAACTATATTTTGTGGTCTTGTTTTCTATTATAGGTAGTTCCTCCTAGCCAAAAGGAAGCTCTCACAATTGGTACTTGATCAAGAAGTAAGAACGTGCACAATAACCATCAACCAACCCATCTAAAAGGTATTCCTCCTTGGCCCTTACCCACATTTTTTTTTTCATTCGAAAACATAAAGAAAACAGTGAAACAATAGGTGTCAGGTAGGCCTTGCATAATAGAGAGCAGTTATTGAGTATGTAACTAGAAGAATAGTGAATTGGGGGAAAATTGAAAAGCAGAGAGAGCTAGTTTTGAGGTCATTATCAATTATATAATATAGTAAATGAAGTGCGACCAAAACACATAACAAGTATAAGTTGTAGCTTAGCATATAATGGGTAGCAGGCTCCTTGTAAGTAATATCTTATAGAAGATCAGTTGTAGCTAGTTAAACTGTAGGGGGTTGAATCCTCCTTGTGAGTTGAATCTCTTTAAAGGTAGGTTTTTGCAAAACCAAATTTTAGAGTTGTAGTTCTAGGTTGAGTAGAATCTCAACCATGTAATCAATGTACCTAATATAGGAAAAAAAATTCCTAAGCCTCGTTCTTGGTTTCAATGGGTCTTTTTCCTAGTTTTGATTTCCCACATGAAAAATTGTGTCTTTGTGTTTACTTCCTTGTTAATTACTTGTGTGTGGATTTATGTGTTAAGCATAGCTAATTTGAGAAGAAACTGATTCACCCTCCTCTGTGTGTCCAAGATTTCAACATATTCATCTTCAACACTTATGGACATTTATCCCTCATTCACTGTGTCCATCTCCTATAGATTTATTTTAATTTATTATGGATAGATATATCACAGTGTCCATCTCCTCTAGATTTTTCTTTAAGCTCCATGATCACTTTGGGACCACTCATTTATCAGTGTGAAAATGAAACTAGGTGCCTTCCTCTTCCATTTCCTGATATGATAGAGGAATATTCCCCTACCATTGACATTATTCAGTGCACCAACAGTCATTTCATCCTTTATTTCATGGGGGTAAGAGATTCCTATCTTTATAATACCTTACCTCTAGACATGTCTACCCTTCTCAACGAATCCACCATCCATATCAACATAGGGACACTGTAAGATCCCCATATCCTCAAGGTTGGTCAATCCCTTGATTCAAAAGAGATTGAGTCTTTCATCACATTCCTTTTTAGACATATCCAATCCTTCACATGGTTGTACGCCAACATGTCAAGCCTCGATAATTTTATTGTTGTCCATAATATCATCACCATTCCTGATGCTAAGTTGATTAAGTAGAAACTTTATCACCTGCATTCTTGTATTTCTCTTCTTGTCAAAGAGGAATTGTAATGTCTCCTCTTAGCTAACTTTTTCACTCATATTGGCTATCCAAAATGGGTCTCCAACATAATACCCATTTCCTAATCACTAGAAATCTTTGTATTCGTAAATACTTTTGAGATTTGAACCTTACTTTTCCTAAAGAAAAATTTCCTCTTCCTAACATTGATCAACTTATCAACCTCACTAGAGGCCATGAGATTATTTCTCTTATGGATGTTTTCTTTGGTTACAACCAAATCCTCATCACACCAGAAGACCAACATAAGACCTCTTTCATCAATTCTTGGGGGATTTTTTTTCTATCATGTCACGCCCTTCAATTTGAAAATGCTTAAGTGACCTGCTAGTTGGCCATGACTTACATCTTTTATGATATCATAACTAAAATTTTAGAGGACTACGTCGATGAAATCTTGGGTAACTCCAAGAATCAATATGAACATAGTTTTTTCCTTGAATTTATCTTTGAGCACCTTATCTGGTTCTTCCTCACCCTAAATCCACCCAAGTGTGGTTTTGGAGTTAGAACTTGGAAACCCCTTGATTTCATAATTTCTATTAAAGGTATTGAAGTTGACCCCGTAAAAATGAAGGCCATCCTTGAGATACTCTCCATTCTAATTTAAGACAACTTCACAATATTCAAGGATGATTTCAACTAGTTCTCTATTTCATTTCACATCTTTTTGATTGTTTTTAATCTTTTCATAATCTTCTTTGTGAAGACACTGAATTCAACTAGGATGATAATTTCTAGAAGTCCTGTGAAGACCACAGACATTATCTTCTTTCCCCACCTATGCTTACACCTCCTCACGAGGGGAACACTTTTATCTCTATGTATCTTCCACTGATCATGATCTCAGTTCCATGTTGGTATACCATGATAAGAAAGGAATGGATCATGCTATCTATTACATAAGCTATACCCTTCATGATTATGAGACTCACTTCATTGAAGTTGAAAAGTTGTGTTGCACTCTTCTCTTCACTACCTCCAAGCTTCACCAATATCTTCTTAATCATAAAACCTATGTCTTTGCTAGCTTTCATCTTTTCAAAAGCGTGCACTCTAAGCCTTGTCATAATGATCACCTCAATTGATCTCTCATTCTCATGACTAAGTATGAACTAGAGTTCATTTCCCATAAATCAATCACGGGACAAGCCATTATTGATCAACTAGTTGAAGCCCCTCTTCTTGATAAGCATATTTCTCATGATAAATTCCCATATTAATCTATAAACAATATCGATCATGATTTCTCTCTTCTCGAGATAATTCTTTTATTTGAGGGATCCAAGTTTTGAGAATGGGGAGATACAGGTGTGATTCTCATTCCTCCTTGGAATACTCCTATCCTTATTGCTTATAAATTCAATTTTGAATGCATTAACAACATGCTTGAGTATAAAGCCCTCATCTTGGGTCTTGAATCCATCATCACTCTTGGCACAAAAATCCTTGACATCTACAATGATTCCCATCTTATAATAAATCAATTAAAGGGCATATATCAATACAAAAATGAGATCCTTCAAAAATATAAGGACAACATTGACTTTATTCTCAAATCTTTCAATTTCTGTACCATCAAAACTATTCCTGGGTCATCTATTATTTTAGTAGACATGATGGAATTTCTCATATCTCTCATATCATGGGAAACATAGGAATATAATATTTCTATTACCAATCATCATCTTGATCAACCATCTCATGTCCATGATCTTCCTCACATCAATCATGATGAAACTAATCCATTAGATCTCTAGTATTCTTAAATTTTTGACTACCTTGCTCAGTACAAAATTCTATCCAACTTATCTAAAAATGGTAGGAAGACATTTCTTCAACACGCTAACTATTATGTCATCCTTAGTAGAATGATCTATAAACGTGGGTCTCACGGTGTCTTCTACGATGCTTTAAATCTATTAAATCAATATACACTATCTAAGAAGTCCACGACGGTATATATCGTGGACATTTTAGTAGTTTGGACGTCGCCAAGCATGTTATTTTCATGGGCTAATATTGGAATTTCCTTAATCAATACTGCTATGACTATGTTAAGAAATGCATCAAATGCCAACAACATTCTAATATCATTTGCATTTATATCCAGGGCTTACATCCATCCTAGGATATTTGTCCTTACTCAAAGTGGGTACTTGACCTCATTAGCCTAACCAATCAGTGTTCCTCTCAACATCATCATTCTATCACCACTACAACTGAATAATTAAGTAAATGGGTGGAAGCTATTCCACTTGCATCTACAAAGGCTAACCAGATCGTTATTTTTTTCTTTTAGCACATCATTTACCTCTTTGGCAATCCATAATAAATCATTGTCGAGAATAGAATGTCCTTATAAAAAAGTATCTCAAGAATATTTGTGATTCCTTCAATATCAAGCTTAGATTCTCTTCTCCATATTAACCTCAAGCTAACAACCAATCTGAAGTGACTAACAACAACCTTCGCAACATCCTGACTAAAATTGTTGATAAATCAGGACATAATTGGAATCTTCATATTCATTTCATCCTTTGGACCTATTAAACTAGCATTCGTACCTCTACCAGTGGTACTACCTTCTCTATTTTTTACAGATCCTAATTTATTCTCCCTCTCGAAATCTAAATCCCATCTTTGAGCATTTCTCTTTACGACTTCATTTATGATGAATATTATCGCTAATGGCATATATCACAGCTTGAGTTACTAGAAAAATGTCACCTTCTAGCTCTTGAGCACCATCATGGCTATCAAGAGTGCATCAAACATGTTAATAACAAACATATGAAAGATAACTACTTTAATATTGGTGACCTTGTCCTTTAATAAAATCAAAACGTCACTACTTTAGAAAGGATTCAACATGGTAATTTTTCTCCCAACTAGATTAGATATTATATTATTACGCATAATTAAGGGTCTGGGTCCTATCATTTGGATTACCTTGATGATAAACCAGAACCAGAACCTCTTAACGCATTACATGAGTGGCCCTTATACTATTAACACATCTACCAACATGAAATTATTCATACCCATGATCTTATTTCCATCATCAGCCCCTTCAATCTCTCCTCATAATGATTTGGAATTATGTGGTCTACCATCATTTTCCTATCTATGACCTTAAATATGGGAAAAAAGTCTTTGCTCATAGCATTTTATTTATGGACATATTCCTCATTCTTTGTGGGAACACCTTGATAATTACATCCATATCCTTCTTATTTACCTATTGGGTCCACACGAAGGGTCCATAGATGTCACTTGTACATCTTATCATCCCCTACAAAAATGGTATACCTATCTATCCTTAACTCTTTCATAACAAAAAAGTTAAAATTTATAGTGGCTTAGATTAAAAGTTATCTTATCCCATAAAAATACTACTCCCTGGAAGGTCTTCTATTCAAATAAAGAATTTTTTAAAAAGTATATACTAATCTCTCAAAGGAAATATATCACGTATCCTACCATCAAATAAATAAAAAAATATCCCAAAGAAAAAATAATATTGTAGATGACTCCCTCGAAGGATGGCTATCACCTCATATCATGGAAGTTAAGGCTTCCCATATTGAACAACCTTCTATATAGAAAAAATATAAACTTAAAATGTAAGTAACCTAAGAAATATTCCCATATTGATTACCTTCCTCATTTCTAACAATCTTACCACATTTATTAGTTTGCATCATATTACCCAAATCTGGGGCATATTCCTAGGAAAAACCACCTAAGGAGATCCTCTCCTCCTGCATACAAGTTACATCTATAACCTATTTTTTCGTGTTGAAATCAAGTTTATAATTTCCCCTTTCATATTTTACAACCTGATCTTAAGTATGAATAACTATTGTTGGTTATGTGTTAACACCTACTATGACTGCAAGTTGATTTCCTTGTTTGGTTTCCTTTCATGTTTATCTACAATCCAGTTCACACAACATCGATCCTATGTGGACTTCCTTTTATGAAAGAGTGTCGTTCATGTCTTTTAGTCATTTCTTATCAGGTCATAAAATATTTTATCCGACTCAACCCTACACCGTCATCTTACTGCCCATTTCTTTACAATTTATATGAATCCATAAATGTCTCATCCATAATCTAATCACATGGAATCTAATTTAAATCTCCAAATCATGTATATCATATTCATCACATCACAATAATACATGTCGTATCATCTATCTATAACATCTACCTTATCCATCACATCCATTCTACTATCAAAATCCCACATATCATATTTTTCTACATCACACCAATCTATGCCATATAATTTATTTCAAATCTAACAACTATCTATCCATATCCATCACATCCATTTATTATCTATATATGCATCCATACTAGTTTATTATTCCATGGCATCATATATAAACATCAATGTTCTACTCAAAATATCTAGTCCAAATAATCCAACATCTAAAATAACATGTTAGTATAAACAAAATCATCATACAACACATGGTAAATCAAGAAAAAATCGTATATAATATATATCCCATAAAAATATTTTATACATGTAGATAGGCCTACACTTCTCTCTATCATAAAATTATATACAAAAAAAAATCCATCACCAAAGTATCCACTCACTATTGGGTAGATCTCTACTCTCCTGGCATGGGAGTGTGTCCTCCTCCCTTTCTACCATCTAGTCCCTCATCTGGACCTCCGTTAGGTCTATACTACATCATGTTATCAGTCCTCTCTAAAACCTCCTGACATCCTGACAACAACAATCTCCTTTCTCCAACTAAGTGTGTGGAATATCACGGTACCTCAAGCAGTCTAGTCACCACTATCATCTCATAGTGATCCTCCTCACTCGATTCCTAGTACTACTATATCAATATGGTCCTAGGAAGTAAAATCTAACCAGGTCCTTACGAGGCTCCGTATGACCCGCTTTCAGACTTTGCATATCTCGTTTGATATGCCTCTTTCTACCTCTTATAATAGTCTTACTGCTAGATGAACATGTCTCTCTCCTGACATATAACATCACAATCTTGGCGCATCCCCACTATCTCCTTATGTGTTGCATCTCTCTCCTACCGCACCGCATCTATCTTGGCTTGTAATCTAGCCACATTTGTTGTTGCTCCTCCATCTCCATTGTTTCCATCTTCAGGTGATGCCTTCTCCTCTAATGTCAGCACCACTCCTCATTTAAACCTACCTATTCCCTCTCCTCCACTTCTTAGGTGGCCCACTTATTTTTCCACCACTTGATATATCTCTCTCTATCTCCTACATCATCACCATCATCCCATAGATATCCCTTGTCTACTAATGGGTCTAATGTCACTGAGTGACATATCCATTTAAGCCTTGTCTCATCTAAATATAATAGGTGCCTTGGCCACCATATGTATCACCGCAAACTACCTCCTAACCCACGAAAACTATACCCACTTTATCATTCTGGGTCTCCATCCCTGAATCCATTTAACTCTCCTCATACCAAAAAATACATAGCTACCTCTAGCCATGCTGCGAAGTCTCTATACAGCCTCCATCTGACATCCTCTATCTCTAAACGCCCTAATCTCTCGACATAAAACTCCTCATCACGCTCACCTATCTCCCCATGCACCCGATATGCATGACATCTCACGAATCCAAGCATAAAATAAATATGATCTCTAGTCACCCATGGAAACCTTGGTGGCTGCACTACTGCTATGTGCTCATATGCCTAGCAATGCAATAAAATACTCACATTCATGCTAGATTGTCACTCTGATAAATACATCTTCGTCTCATAGTAAACATATGCTATCACAATATCCTTGAGTTTAAATATTGTCCCATGTTCCAAAATAACAATGACGACTCCTGCTAATGCCTATACAAAAGAGTCTCCACTTAAATCTGGAAGTGTATAGCATGATATGGCCACCATCACTAAGTAAATTAAGGACTTTCCTAGTATGACAACGTCAATTCTAGTCTCAATATTAAATTTCCATGATACAAACGTAATCCATGGGGCATGTGCTCTAAATAACTGTGTCAATACATTGAGCCTCCTTTCTATTGTGATAGGCATTATAGGCTCTCCCTAGATCAATAGCCTCAAAATTTAGTACACATCCTCCAGTGTTACCATCGTCTCTCTTGTCTTAAACCAAAACGTGTTAGTCCTAGGATCCCATCTCTCCACGAATGAAATAACCATCCTTGTGTCTCTATGAACTCTCTGATATTGGAGAAACCCACCCAATCCAGCTACATCTAACTGATCCCACTCAACCTATGTCATATTTTATCGAATCTGCTACATAAAATTTGGGACCATGTCTATCAGGTTAAGTGTGTCTCTGGCTTCAAAAACCCATTAGACTAAAATATCATCAGAATCCATTAATTAAAAATCCATCATTTTCATCCAATATTTTCTATCTCTTACCTAGTTGATGCCCACCCTCATCAGGTGGAATTCTCTCTAACCTAGGTTGAAGATGACCCATTTTGGTCAGTGCCACCTTGTATCAAGTAAATGGTGGCCCATCAAGTTGCCACCAACCTGATCTTGGAGCCCATGAAAAATCTAGGTAATTAAAATAAATAAAAATAAAAACAAACACATCAAAACATAGCTACTGTTTTGATTTGACCGCTCTCTGTGTCCTCCGGTGTTTACTTCCTCCTCCACTAACCTCCATTATTGTCAAATCATATATTTTTATACCTTTCAGCTCTTGATCATCAAATTCATGCAGTGCCAATGAGCTTTGTCGGATGAATTCACCACTTATATAGTTGTGCCACCTATAATATTTTTCTATTGGTCAATCGTCCTTGACCCCATCCCAATCACCATAGAATTAGTATGTTAATCATCTACTCAAACTCATGTTGAAAATCCTGTCTTTCCTTTTTATTCTTCTCAATCATTCTTTCCAAATTATATTTTATTCAAATTCTTCCATGTGTTTCATCCATAACACACTATATCTTGGCTTACATGGCTTTCCTATTTATCATAATTCTTAAGATCTCTCCTATAGGTCCATATTTTTCTTCCCTGCTAGGGAACCATTACTTTATCCTCCTTCACCATTATGATCATATTTTATTTTCCATCCCATCAGGATGCAAACTTCCTCTATTCGTCATGTATGAAGGATATCACATTTTTGTTATCCTTGCTTTTGTTTGTTTATATTTTGGTGTCTTCTTTTGAACCGTTGGCACCACAACCTAAAAACCCATTTGAGTGGATTCTCATAATATTCCATCCAATTCAAAATGTTTTTTTCCAACTCATAGGTCCATAGGAAATTTCCTTCATCTCCATTTAGGTTGTACTTTTTTCTCTACCAAAGTGATTCCAAAATCATTGCCAAATTGTACTTCATTTTTTTATCTTTCTCCTCTTAGAGCATCATTTCTTCCCTTCTCTTTTATCATCCTTTCCATATTTTATATTTTTTAATTTATCTCTTTCAAACTCTTGATCATCTCCCTTGCATATTTTCAATCCTTAGTTTGAGGGGGAACACTTCATCAAACATCTGTCATCATTTCTTGAGTTTTTCTCCTTAATCCCTCTCCCCGCATTTTCTCTCTTTATCATCATGCACAACCATACCTTTCTTCCCATTCAAATCCCCCTTTTCATTATAAATTCATTTTATTCCTTTAATCTCCCACCTTAATCCCATCCTAATCACATCGTTAATTTATCTTCCCTAAACATACCCAATCATACTTAATTAATCCCAAATATTCATCTAATCCATTTATCTTCCCTAAATACCTTTTTCCTCCCTAGGCCTTCATTCACCAAATTTCACCTCCCCTTTTCCTTTATTCAATGTTTTTCACAACTCACCTACTCTCTTATCCTTCCTAAGTAACCCTAGCATGTATTTACCTCCTGAAACCATAATCTCGCTACATAAGGGGTCTTTTTCTTGATCTCATCAATCTTCCACCACCAAAATGGATGGTCCATAGCAGTCGCTAGAGACCCATATTGATCTCTGTCAATCTTATAAATATGCACATACCCATCCTTCTTCATGGATACAAATTTAGATACTTTGACTTTCTTTTGATCTTTCATTCACTTCTTGCTCATATTTGTAACTATTGTCACCAGATTAGAGCTACTCTGGAGATATTGTTCTTCACCCTTAGAGATTTTAAGTCCTCTCTCTGTATTGCATACTTGGGTCTACCTTTTCCATTCCATCACTTTTCCTAATCAACTTTTTTGCAGGCCCATCAATCATCCTGGAGCCCTATCTCTACATTTTCTTATATTCATTTCCATCTACAAATTGTCATTTTCACCCATATTTTTCCATCAAACCCTAGACCACTCACAATATCCATATCATTTTCCAATTCTAATTTTTTGAATCTATATCATTCATTCATCCACTCATATGCTATCTGATCCCACATCTTTCTATATCCTCCAATCTTGTCAATTTGCACACTTGTAGCTTTAGATATTATCTACATCATATCCAGTTATCATCAACCCTATCATCGGATATCTTCTTCTTTAATTTTCCCACATTGTTTCTATTTTCATTCAAATCCATAAATTTCAACATCATCTTAGTCATCACAACATCAATTCCAGTTCAAGATCATCTTCTAAGTCTTTCATATCCACTCGTTTTTCTTTTATTTTGGATCACTGTGTTGCAATAACCTTTGACTGGGTTCATCAGGCTTGTCTCACCTTCAAACCACATAGGTTTGGTTTGGTTTTTGTTTACTTAGATCAGATCTGAATTTTACTTCATCTATTGGATATCAACTTTCTATTTCAATTCAGATTGTGTTGCATTATATAAGTTATTTATCACTTACTTTATTCATCTTTTATGAAAAAGTTGGCTGACATCTATCCTAGGAAGTTTTCACTTCACATTTTTAGGAAACACACCCATGTATATACTAATAATTTTCTTTGTTATATTTTTTTTAATGCCATATAATTCACTGTGAGGAGGATCTCTCTCTTTTGCACCCATATTCATCATTATATCATCTAGTGGTACCTTATACCTTCTCATATTGAATTTGTTTGTTCTGTTCATTGTCACTTCAGTAATCTGAAACAAGGACAAGATAATTGGTTCAACATATCCAAATCAAGTAAATTATATTCATTTCAATACTTATAATTCAAATTAAAGATAGTTTATCAAATTTTCATGTATGTTAATATGAATAATAAAATACAAGAAATTATCTTGAAACCATTCACAGTTATAGCCATCTAACTGTGCCTTAATGTTTTCAATATTATCCAAGTTATCAAAAATATTCTCAACTCAATTCATTGGAATTACAAACAATTCCATTGTTATCTTAATTATTTTTAGAAAGGTGTCTTCCTTCATGTATAGTTTACAATTTAATCCATGTATTAACTGGAGACTCCATCTTTCCTATGTACGACAAATACTCATCCTTAATGTTATCACAACATGATTAACATGGCCTTTTGGGGTTTTTAGGAGAATGCACTTAAGATATCAAGGTTAGTTTGTATACCCGTGGGTCATTTTTCAACACCATTAAGTAACTCACATTTCTTTCTTGTCATAAATATGGATTTCATCCTAACTCTCCAAATACTATAGTTAGTACCATTTAACAATTGATATTTATCCATCAAGAAATAATATGAACTAGCCATAATTCAAGAAATTAGAAAATCAAAGAAATTTGGTGTTATGTGGTTTTAAAATTTGTAGAGATCTGTGGTTATAGTTCCATAAATTTAACAAAACATAGATTTCAATAGAATGAAGACAAAAAAATTCCATAGAATTGAAATAAAGGTGATTAATTCCAACTCAATAAACACTCTTTAACATATTATAAAAATCAAGTAAGGCCATAAAACATAAAGAACAAGTCGTGCAAAGTCATGATGAAAGAGGTAAGATCATAAAAAAAATTCAAGTTCGGAAGCTGTAAGACAAAAGAGTTCTTCACAATAAACAAAAAACCATGCAATAAAAAAATTTATACATAATAAATAAAGAATTTCTAAGAAAATAAATGTCCGCACAACACACAAAAACACCATGTAATGAGTAGAAAGTTGTGAAAGACTATAAAACACTAAGGAAGGTTGTAAATGATAAAAAAAAGCAATTCTAGTCACTCAGAAGGCTACTAAAGACAAACATGATTTTGATCTTCCTCAATTATTTTAAAATTACAAAATGTCCAAATTTAAGTTATTTAACTGATAATTAGATTTTTTCACGTTTATACCTTGAAAATTTTAGAATGTAAAGAACAAGTTTTAATGTATTTTGAAATATATCAATAGATCTTATTTAAACTGATTTTAAAAAAAAATTATAGACAAAATAGATTTATCCTATACAACCAAAAAATCCCTTATTTGATACCATGTTAGGAAATATAGATATAAATAATAAACCAAAAATTAGATATCCACCATATAAAATAGACAAGGATTATATCTTATGAAGTTACAACAAATTATAATGAATTAGATTAAATGAAATCGTACATTGCATGCATAACAATGAGACTAAATAACACATAATATAAAATTTAAACAAAGAAATCTTTCAGTAAAAAAATACTAAAAATATCACTTATCTTTATGGAGAATTGAATTTCACCTACCCTCAAACTATTTCCTGTATCCCACAAAATTACAACCTTTGAAAGGTTTTATAAAAAAAAATCTCAAAGCAGAGTACTAGCTCACATATATGGCATTCATGTTTCTTTATTTTGCTCACATATAGCTTGCATCAATCATCATGTGTGTTGTCAATCTCAAATGAGATCACCTTGATATTACAATTTGTGCATTTTACTGCTTCACTCTTGTAATTAAACTTTGAATTAACAGCCATCTTACATTGGTTAGCATGGGGATCAAATTACTTATGTTTTTAAGTTTTAGCCAAATCCTTTTAACAATATTTTGTGTGTTATTAATTAGTTGGTTTCCCACTTAATATTACAAACCCCAACATTGACGAATTGATTAATATTGAAACACTTTAAAAACATATAGATAGAAAATATTATTTCTTTAATAATATAATCCTTAAAACATTTATTTCTTAAATTTTCTACATTTTGAAGTATGTTTATAGAAAAACAATTTGTATTAAAGGCATAGAAACATGAGATATATTTCCAACCTAAGATTAAGAAAGTAAAAAAAAGTGATTAAAACATGTTATTCTAACCCATGTTTTTCAACACAAGATATGTTTATAGGAAACCGAGATAACAAGTGAGAAGGAAGTTAAAATTAATAGAAATGGGGTGTTTTGAGTTCAGAATAATCTTACAAACAACTTTTCCCTTTGATTGACTTCCATAAAAAAAATTTCCATAACATAGAATAGAGGTTGGCTACCCCTCCTTAGCATTAATTGTTCAATGAGATGGACTGGAACATATTTAAGTAACATAGTATGTTTCTGCACTAGAGGTTTCCTATAAAATAATATAGCAAACTAGTGGAATAATATCATAGTGATTATAAAATATATCTCAGTAGAGGAACTACCCACAAAAAATGGCATAGTTTGAACCACGGCATGGTATATTTTTTGTCAACTATTTGTCCAGTAAATATTATAGTTATGCGAGCTCCATTAATTCCTACATAAAATTGTATTAACGTATACATCATATCTCTATGCCCTTTGATGAACTGAAACAAATCCTAAAATGGTAACCTTATAATAGAAAATAATATGTTTTACTTGGATTTCCTCAATATCAACATCACTCATATGAGGAATAAAAAACCACTCATAATTTATTATTTCACCAACTTTAGCCAATAGTATAATTGCTCTTGAACTCTTTCGAGGAATCAACAATCATTAGTATTAGTCAACTAGATTTGAGGTTTGTAAATATCATAGAGCTTAAAATGCATGTTATCTATTGATGGGTAGCATGCTAGTGGTCAGTATCATGCTAGCATCTGGTAGCATATAACATTTGGCAATATTCTAGTAGTCAGTACCATGCTAGCGGTGGACATCACGTAAGAATTTGGTAGCATGCTATTAGTCGACAACATGTACATAATTGATTAGTAACATGTGTTACTAGTTGGCGGCACTATTTAAAAAGTTCAAACATGTCATATTGACTAACACATTCATGCCATGCATTATTTTCAAGTTTGTTCATTATGCTTGTTGTCTCTCTTTTTTATTATTTTCTTTATAATTTAATTATACTACAGGTATGGCATTTATGTTTATATGATTATATATCTTAAATAAACTTATTAAAAAGTAGAGTAGGTAGATATCCTTTGTAAATAATAATTAGAGTATGTTGCATCAAGAATGCTACCATCTCACTAGCATTATTAATATTACTCTTAGTGTAGGATTCATTTTCCTTGCTTTATATGAATTATCCTAGTTAGGATATTCCACCTCGCTTGGATTTTCCCTACACTTATGGGGTATGTTTCCTTAGGTATACACTTGCCCACACTATTTTAGTTAGTGGTATTTAATACCCTTGGTCTCTTGTCTGTTGACTAGTTATTTTAAGTATGGAGGTTAACATTATTCTAGGTGGACGTTGATGTGATTCTAGGAGGAGGTTACACATTCACCTCCTATATGTACATCTCTTACATTAATATATTTGATCATATTGATTTTGAGTTATTTATGCATTTTTACAATTATCTTTGTTGTATTTCCATAATTTACATTCCTTTGTATGTGCTTTGTTTTTATTGGAACAATTCAAGTCTTACATAGTTCACATTACATTCTTAGAACCAACATATTCATGGGACTTCTGCAATATGGTATAAGAGTCGAGATAGTACTGAGATAGTTTGTTCATTATTCTACAAGATTATTCTAATTTTAGGTCATTATTTGTAAAGTGTTTGGGTATTTTTTTGTGTTGATTTTCTTGTATTAGCTGGTTTTGCATGGTTTGTTGTGTATATAGCCTATTTATAAGCTTCTATTTTTTGCAAGGCCGCATAATGCATATAAAGTCTTTGAGATTGGTTTCTATAGGATTATAAGGCATTTTACATGCCCTATATCATTATTACAAGCTCCTTGGAAGATTTAGATGGATCTAATAGGCATGTTATAGACATATGAAGGTGTTTTGATGTCTCATACAATCATCAAGGTGTATTATTGGGTATATCTAGACCTACAAGTTGATTTGTAGACTTGTTCTCACCCTTTCATGTTTTCAAACCCTTAAAGGTTATTGAATGAAATTAGTAACTCAATCAGCTCTAGTGAAGGTTTCAAATGGCCCATACACACATTGTAGATCCTTCTTTAGTTTTTTTTAGTCCCTTGACATAGTTATTCACTATAATCAAATATGTGGCAATTTAAGGGAAGCAATAAAGGTCTCCTTGATCCAATGTGGACATAGCCTGAATATGGACTGATCTTAGGTTCACCTCTACCCAGTTCCCTTTTTGGATAAAACTATAATTTAGTAAGAGACGGGGTTTCAAGTTTTAGTGAAAATTCATTTAAAATATGGTTTAATTATGGGAAATCATTATTGTTATAAATTTTGATCAGTAGCTCGAAATCAAGTTCTAATTTTTGCACAAATTGATTTGTTTCACTTCCCACGTATTGGACATATTGTTTTTTATAAAAATCACTAAGTTCTAAAGTGTCAAATTTGAAGGGGGTGCTTGATAAAGTATCGATAGGTGTGTGAACTATGTATTCTCTTCTATTTGGCACTTCCTTCATTTCTCAGTTATTTAATATAAATTGAATTAAATATAATCTCAAAGTAACTACTATAATGTACAATATATAGTAAGAAGTAAGTAAACAAGCATGTAAAAATGTGGAACCCTAAACAAGAGAGGGAGATAGAGAGACTTAGTTAATTCTCGAGTAATTTGTAAGTGATCTGGGAAGGTGGATAGCCAAAATAGAATGAGAGGAGTGTCGTTAATGCATTTTGGAGGTTCTGAGACTCAAGAATGTGCTATACAAGAGTGCCCACAAGACAACATGAGCACTTGGGCTCTATTTTTTGTGTGAATGATCTAGATCTAGCCTCTTCTATGCAAGATCAGCTTCATTGTTAGTCTTTGTTTGTAATTCTAGTTTCACTCCTTGATTGTTGAATGTACCTGTAAGGTATAAAATAATTTTTCTACATTCACATGTCCAAAAACCACATCAAATATAATAAAACATATGTAGAATGTGGAGTCATAATGACTCTGGTAGTCACCTAAAGAGTGAACTTGGTACTGAGCATTTTACTCTATTTTAAATTCCATGTAGTTCTATATGTAAGTGTGTGCAATGATGCATTAGGATGTCATTGTGTAAGTTTTACTAAGATAGAGATATAGATCTGGAATGCTCCATATGCAAATGTGTAGTGTAAATTTTAGTGGTTGATCTTTGTTAGTTTACGAATATTTAGGTATTTGAAAATTTTGATTTGGCTAATTTTGAGGCATTAGGATGCTTACTATTTCACCTAAATTTTCTAGGTACAAATTAATTTTTGGGTTGATTCACCTAGCGTTTACAATAATATCCAAATTTTTATATTCAAATCACCTTTACTACGTGTAAAATAAGAAATTTACTACTAAATAAAAGCATAATACTACAATATGATAGCATAATGCTATTGGCTGATAGTTTCTATCATCTGAAAAAATTTACATTCAATTCGTGGCAATCACCAAGATTTTGAATTTCATTTTTTAGAAATTTTCCAAGTAATATCTATGATTTATTTCTAGGGAGGTCTTAAAATTTCCCTACAGATGTGTGTAATGGAATATAATAAACTTCCCCTTTTATGTTGTGTATGAAGAACGATGCAGCCCTTTTCCCTTGAATGAGTGTGCTAGATGGATTTTTGAAGTGATTTTGTGCCTTTGGATGCAAGATTAGGTGATATTATGTAATGCTTAGTGCTTAGTCCTATATTTGAGAGAATAACTATGTATTTATATGATTCCCTTGTTTGAATTTCATATTTGACAACTAGAAGGCCGACCTAATGTAGTAAACAATAATTGAGAACCGAAAGGGGTCCAAAAGGATAAGAAAAAGGTAAATACGGATAGGATTTCTCAAGAGGATAGGAGTGTTTTCCACTAATGTCCTAATAGGGTGCTAGTGTCTTAGGATATAAAAATTTAAAACAATCAAATGCAAGTAAGAGTGAAAGATATATAAATCCAATAAAAGTGTAGAAAATAAAGAAAAAGGCCAAAGGGAGTTGTCAATTACTATTTTTTTTCTTAGGAATCATGTAAATGATAACATGATTTTAGGACCTATAAATGTACCCAAATACTTATGTTTTTGTCAACATCTTTCCCTGACATTATGTTTTTATTGAATATTCAACAACATAAATTAGATAGAAGATGTGTACCTTATAACCTTGTAGATAAGTGTGTAGCCGATAGCATTCCGAGTGAACAAGTGAAGCGTGTAGTAATCGCAATGTGAAGCATGAAGAATAGGAAGGGGGAGTGGACCCAAGCAAATCGTATGCCTATTAGTGTTCTCTCTTTTCTAATTTGAGTTCCTCCTTGTTGTGTATGGATCATAGACTTGCAAAAGAAGACCGAGAGAGTATTCAAAATTCTGTATATGAGAAATCAAAGTAATGCATGTGTATAAGTAAGTAAAAGTGTGGCCGATGGGGTGGGAGTGGTGCGGTCAAGTCACATGATTGTGTGCTTGCCCACCGAGGTTCAAATCCCCCCGAGGCACGATCCTCCTTGGAGGTGGTTTCACCGCTAGAGGTGGCTTCTCTACTCGTGTTGACACTGGTGGTTTCTCCTCACTGCTGACGTAGGTGGCTCTCCTCTCACTGTTGACACTGGTGGTTGCTCCTCTCACTATTGACGCTTGCTTCTCCTCTCACTACTGACACTGGTGTCTGCTCTGCTTACTGTTGATGCTCTCATTGCTGTCACTGGTGGTTGTTCCGCTTGCTGCTAATTCTTGTGGCTGCTCCTCTCACTGTTGATGCTGGTGGTTGTTCCTCTCGCTCCATTCACTGATAGTTGTCCCACTCGTTATGGCCGTTGTTATTGGTCGCTACATCTTCACTATGGTTTCATGGTTTCTCCAATTAGGTTCCTAAATAGTGGTCCCCTTCATTGTAACCAGGTTATGGTTCCTCTTAAGAAAAATCCTCAATCGTACAAGGATGCGGGTCCTTTCAAACACCCTCAATTTACCCTCAATCCAAAAAAAGTAAGTAAAAGTGTGATAGTATGTAAAATGAAAGTGTTCACATGATGTATAATAGTGTAAGAGATAGAAAATTAATCCTAATTTTCTTGGTAATGTTGCTGAACTTTCCAAATGGTGAGGTTTTTGCATGATCTCACACCTATAGTGATTTTTTTAGGCAATCTCACGCTGAGAGATTTTTTTTTGGGAGATCTCATGCCAAGTGCAAGTGTTTTGGTAAATTGGGTGATCTCATGCGAAGAGAAACATGTTAGGGAGAGATATCTAGTTTTTCTCTCCTTACATGAAGCTTCCTGAATAAGAACCACTGCAGATCGTATGTTTTGATTTGTTCTTATTATTTATAATTGTAACTGAAATGTACTAACAAAGTGAATTTTATAACTAGATGAAAGTTCCATCTACTGTGGAACTATTATAAAATAATATATAGATTGTATTGATATAAAAATTTGATTTTTTTCCCCCATAACACAAGCATCGATGGGGGACACAAACACCAAGTGCTATTGTCTGCTACTATATGTTATTTTCCACTCTTCGAGTGAGGTCCAAGTCTGATTTTTGACCATTTTTGACTGCATTCCTATGTTGATTCCTTATTGTGTTGATATATACTATAGCTCTAAGATGTTTTAGGTGGCATTTTTTTCACCTAATAGATGATCGCCCTTGTTTGGGTTGCATGCGATGATTGGAAGAAGAAAATTCTAAAGGAGAGAACCCTGATTTGATATGCATATTTGATTGGAGATACCTATGGGAGGTAGGAGATGTGTATGGTATAAATCAAAGCATATGAAAAAAGGTGGGATAATAATAAGTTTTAGTATAAAAGCTAGCATCAATAAAAGAAAATGTAGCAAGTAATTAGTAAGAAAAGATAGACCATTCCAATCAAGTTTAAGACATGGGACATCACTCACAATGTCATGAAAAAATAAAGACCAAAGTGTCAAAGGCATATAATCATCACACAAGATATATAGCATAACCCACAAATAATAGCAAGAAATAGTAAGAAAAAAGTGACAGATACCCATGGTTGGATAGATCATGCAATGAAAATTCCACACATGAAGAACCCATTAGCATGTTAGAAGGATAAGTAGTATATAAAATCCTGGAAGATCAGAAAAAAAATGATAATTACATGAAGTAGGATGTAATAAAAACAATAGGACATGTGATGTGTAAAGTGTGAGATTAGCGAAGATAGATTCCCCAAAGAGCCTTGGTGGGACTTCATAAAGATTTTTATTGAACATCATGCATCATGTAGGATTATGTGATAGGTATTGTATTTACCTCTAGATACCAAGTGAATGCACATGTTTATATAGAAAAAATATTATGACATACTAAGAATTTGTCTAGCATGAGAAAAAAAGTGTAACATGTAAATAAAATAAGCTAACAAGAAACAATGAAACAAAGATATGAAAATGGTATATGAGTGTCATGAAGTGATATGAAACATGTAAATATGATAAGATCAGTGTTTCCCCCCTGACGATGTTTATGAAATGAGTTTCATTTATAAATTCTCCCTCAGCAGTTAGGAATGAACCCTATAACAAGAGTGCATCATTGGGAAATGATTGTGTTTTATAAGAGTAGATGATAGAAATATCTATCATGAAGAACTGAGACTGTAGTGTGTAGATGATGTGAGGTTCATATATTACTTATGTGCTTTCAACAGTTGAGTGTTAAGCGTAACACTAGAGTGCACCATTAGGTGGTGACGGTACAATGTGTGTATCAAAGATGAAGTGTTGATAAATATAAATCATAAAGTGCAAAGAGTAAAGAGTTGTAGTATATACTAAATATATCCTTATAGTGATGGAAGGGGGGAAGCCTAATTCCCCTCAAGTGTGTGAGGGATAGAAGATTATTTGATGGTAGTGAAGGGCGAGGTCCTTTCACTAGATATATGAGGAGATAATAACATATGGCCACGATATAAAGGTTATGGTTTGGGAGAGTAACTCTCTGCATGTGAAGGAGGATGGTGTAATGGAGGAGGTGGATAATACCTATAAGAAGGGGCTTCCTGAGTGGGGGTCTTAAGCTAACAATGTGGACTAATGGGTCAATGACGTGAAGAAGGTGGAGAAATCTTATAAGAATATAATTTCCAAATATGGGACTTAGGATGATGAGGTGGACTAATGGACTGAGAATTATGACAAGCTGGGGATATAAGGCATGTATGAATAATAGAGCTAGGTGCGGAAGTATCTTGAGACTTGAGAAGCATAGGAGACCAATATTCCATGATTAGTGCATATATATCAGCAAAAGTGGGTCAAGTAAATGGTGTGTATTGTGGAATACCTTTAATAGTAAAAATTTATTTGTTATGGATGAAATTGAGACATAATTGATGCATGGATGGGATGACTTGAGCAACATAGATCCAAGGGAGGCCTAAGATAATCTCACAACATTTGATTAAAGATGTAACGATGAATGGTAGAAACATGGTGAGGGGTACAACTATAATGGAAATATTGACATGACCTAAAGAATTAGGAGCCATAAATGTGATAAATGTGATAATACATGTTGGACATTTGATAGGTAAGAGGAGTGCCACAGATCATACACTGGTAACAACTAATGAATAGACCATAATATTATTAACAGTATAAGAACCAATAGAGACATTGATATGCAATGATTCATAATTAAATGCAATGTGATAATCATGATCCAAGAATTTGATAATAGGAGGTGGCACATCAAAAGAAGAAACAAGAAATTCAAGAGGACCCGGTGAAGGAGGAGGAATGACACGATATTTCTGGTTTGTAGAAGAATCAATAGCTTTTCTTGTCATGCTTTGGTAGAGGGTCATTAAATATTTTTAGGTTTTAAGTAGCATTGACTAGTTTATCTATAGAAGGATCTAGGAGATCGATCGAATTGTTGTCAATAATATCTTGAATTAGATGTTTATGCTTAAATAAGTGATAAATGTGATGCCCAATGCATTGGTAGTAGTCAGAACGTGCGTTATCATCATAGTTGCAATCACAAGGGAGGGAAAGATCGAGATTGAGTACTGGAGAAAGAGTATTAATATGTTTTCCCATAAGTTGTGGTAAGAGAAGATGAGGGTACATAAGGTGACTAGTAAAAGTATTTTACGTGGGGTTGAAATTGAAGCTTGTCAGGTGTAGAAACATAATTAGTAGTGGCATTAGCTTCAGTGGGATAGTAGATTTTTTGAAAGTAGTTTTTTCTTGAAAGAGATTAGAAGATTAAGATGAGGAAATATCATAATATTTTAATTTTCCCATAGATAAGATTTTTCCTTCGCACAACTTTAGTTTATGTAATATTTGATAAAAGGAGGGAGACATCTCAAAGATAACACTTTCTCGAAATAGAGGTAGGATACCTTGATTAAAGAGACCTTGTAATTCAGACTTAGCTAGTACATTAGTCATCTTAGCAATACTATTCATATAACACAAAACATAATCTATTATATGCTCATTAGATCCTTGTTTAAGTTGAGAAAGTTGTGCATAAGATATGTTGATGCCGATATTGATATAAAAAAGTGCAAGGAAAAAAATGGCTAAGTATGTAAAATAGGTTAGTGACTGAAAAGGTAGATCATAGAGCTAACGTATAGCGTAATCTTTAAAGATTCTAGTAAATAGTTTAGCTAGTAATTTAAAATCGTTTGCATTATAAATACATGCCACATGAAAATATCCAAGATGATCTTGAGGGTAACCATCACCATTAAAGGTAGGAATATTGGGTATAATGAAGCTGGGAGGTAGTGGATGAGAGGATATGGCCAGTACAAAAGGGGTGTGAAGGAGAAGTGAAGAATCAAGAGATGGAGATGAATGTGAAGTAGCTTGTTGTACTTGATGGATTTGAACTTTTATATCCTAGTATAAAGAAGCTATACAATGGGTTCCTGATGAGGAACTAGGTTGTGTATTAGAGGTATCGGGAGTATTTACGAGAGCGATGGTTGTAGCAATGGAAGTAGGAATGTTAAGAGGTTGCATAGATGCCATGGTAGCCAAGGAATAACCAATGAGAGCATGAGAGGTAGAATATCAAGCTGTTTTGGCAGTGAGTAGGTCATTTAGGACATGTGGAATATGTGTTGGGTGGTCACGTAAAGAAGAAAAAAAATTAATGAGTTTTTCTAGCTTCTCTTGATTAATATTAGTGGCCTTATCATATGATTGTTCACTATCAGAAGTTTTAATGTTGTCAAGAGGAATGTTTTTTGAGTTAAGAAAAGGATTAAATGATTGATCCATTGATTTAGAGAACTTATGGACATATAGAGGAAGCGTAATGAACTTAAAGGAACCAAAATTACCACTATGGGTGACAAGGATAAAAAAAACTTTAAGGAAGGTAGGGCTCGAATGAGTGGGGTTCACCAATTGATTTAATATAAATTGAATTAAATCTAATTACAGAGTAAATATTGGAATGTATGGTATAAATATTCTTATATACACTAAGACAAAATCAAAGAAGCATGTACAAATGTGAAACCCTAAGAAAAAGAGGGAGATAAAGAGACTTATCTAATTCCCTACCAATATGGAAGTAATGTGGGAAGTCCTATAGCTGAAAAAAAAATGAAAAGAGTGTCATCAATTCTTACTAGAGGTTCTGAGACTTGGGAATGTACTTAATTCCTAAGCACCCACAAGAGGATAGGAGCGCCTGGGTGCTAGTGTTCATTCTGGGAACTAGTTTCTGAGTGAATGATCCACGTCTGGAATCTTCTGTATAGGAGGAGCTTCGTTGCTAGTCTTTGTTTGTTTCTCTATTTTCTCTCCTTGATTTTTGAATGTACCAGTAACATGAAAAAAAATTATCCTACCTGCACATATACACAAACCACATAAAATATAAGAAAAATTATGTAGAATATGGACTCAGGGTGACCTTGACGATCACTCGAAGAGTAAAGTTAGTATCAAGAGTTGCACTACATTTTGGAATCCATGTAGTTATGTGTGTAAGAGTTTGTAATGATTCCCTTTTGCAAGTTACATTAAGATAGCAAGATGGATCTAGAATGCTCAAGATGAAAATGTGTGTAATGGTATAGAATAAACTTACCCTCCTATGTTGTGTATGCATAATTATGCATCCCCTGTTCCTTGAATGAGTGTTCTAGATGGATGATTTGGAGTTATTTTATGCCTTTTGATGTAACCTTAGGTGATAGTATGTATTTATTAGAGTTTGGTCCTTTATTTGAGAGAATAATTGTGTACTTATATGATTCCCTTGTTTGAATTTCATAATTGACACATGGAAGGTGAACTAAATGTAATAAAAATTAATCAAGAAGTGAAAGGGGTACAAAAGGATAATATAAAGGTAAATAAAGAAAAGGGACCCTAGGAGTATAGGAACGTTTGATGCTGGTGTCTTAACTAGGTGCTAATGTATGAGATTATAGAAAAATAAAACAGTCAAATTCAAGCAAGATTGTAAGACGTATAAAGCCAATCAAAGTGGAAAAGACATTTAGAAAAAGGCCAAAGGGAGTTTTAATTTACTAGTTTTCTTTCTTAGGGATCATGTAAGTGTTAGCATGCTTTTAGGACCTAGAGATGTACCCAAGTGCATAGATTTTGTGTCTACGCTCACATTTCCACAAAAAATTACACTACTTGACTTTCTACAAAATGGATATAATCTCGGTTAATGCACTTACACATTTTAAGTACCCTGAATGGAAATAAAAACTTACCATTATACTTAGGAGTAGAGGGTTGTACCACATTACTATGGGGTTAGAAACTAAGCCTAGTACAAATGTAGAAAAATTCAAGTGATTCAATAAGTGTGATTAAGATTTGTGTATCTTATGTCTTTCAATGTTACCTAAACTCCTCTTCCATGTAGATTCAACCACATTACCAAATCAAGTGTGGACTATCTTAGCCTCACTATTTAAAACAATTGATACAATGAGGGGGCATGAGTTAGAAATTTAACTTATAATCCTGGGCCCTAGAAACTTTGACAGTTTGGAAGATTTATTTAATAAACTAAAGTCCTCGAGATTACAATTGAAGGAATTTGGAATAGAAAAGAAGGATGAAAAACTTCTTCTATATGTTCTTTCCAACTAGGTCCTAATTATTCTATCTTTGTATCTATATTTTATGCCACTAAGAGAGCCATTATAACCAACTAGAAAATGCCATGCTTAGATGAATTTATTTCTGATTTGACTAAGGATAAATAGTTTTTATAATCTAAATGGGAACCTTGAAGTCCTCTAAACCCAAAGAACTTGTTTCTTGGAATGGAAAACATAAATCTTCTAGAAACAAAGAGTATAAATAAAATAAAAAAGGATGGAGAAAGAAGGAATAATCAAAATGCGTCCACCTCTAAATAAAACTCCTAAACTTCCTCTTCTAGTGTTAAATCCAAACATTAAAGGATCAAATGCAAGTATTGTAAAGTAATACATGATGAAATCAAATGTATGAAGAAGTATATTGATAACCTCACAAGCCTTCTTAAGAAGAACAAGATAAGTGCCCCTTAATCATCTAAATAATCTTCAACCAATGAATCCTCCAATGTAAATATCAATAGATAAGGGAAAGAGAGAATCAGGAAAGGAGAGAAAAAGGAAGATCCCTAGTTGCGGTTGTACCAACACCTCCTAATGGGCTATTGATTCTAGTGCACCACATCATATGGATTATTCACACATAGAGTTCACTTTGTTAGATCCATGTGACATATCTACTATACAATTGAGTGAGAATAATTATGCACATGTTTTTGCAAGAGGTTCTATTAAAGTGAATGGAGGAACATTAGATAATGTTCTTTTTATTCCCTCACTATCAATTAATCTCTTATCATTCTACAAAACTACTCACCTTAGTTAGCGCTTGAGGCTTGAGTTCACTCCAGATTCAATCTATGTCACAGAGATACATAGTGACACTATCATTGCAGTGGGTGTAGTTGATTATCTGACTTGGGTATATTCCTTCTCTCACTTTCTCTCTTGTTCAAATTATTCACTAGATTCACCTATACTTGACGAAATTTCTAAGCTTGAGCACATTTATGATTAGAACTTCTCTTCTTACATAGATAACTACACTAGTGATGGGGACCCACCTCCACCATATCCTTTTCATCTTCCAATTTTAGAGGAGTTATTTCTCTATCCACCTACTTCTAGTCCTCCTTAAACTATTGAGGGAGAATAGATCTTGATTCAAGACTCATCAAACATCATACATAGTTGTCTACTCAATTACAGGACCGTTCACATTTCTTCATGGAGCATTTGATAATTTTACCTTGCATTATGATAATTGTTCCTTAAATATGAACCATACCATGCTTTGAGAGCCATAAAAAACTTGGAGGCTACCTTCACTCTTTCATGGTGATCCACTCTTCACTACATCTACTTTAGATCCATATCCACTCCAGTAGTTAGCCTTATAGGATACTAAATGACTAAAGACAATTGTAGCCTTTATTCCTACCTTTTGTTCTTTGTACCTCTTTTTTTTGGGGGGGGGGGGGGGGGTGGGGGGGACTTCCCACTAGGATTTCTCTTGTTACTCTATATTTATGAAAGATGAATGTACATGGGTTTCTCATCAAGCCTTATTTCTAGGACCCACTTTACTTTGTCACTTTCCACCTAAGTCATTCTTATATGGGGCGTTAGTGTATTATTTATTTTACTCACTTTATTTGTATTATCCAACTCATGATATTCCCCTCACTTGGAGTTTCCCTACACTTATGGGATATTCTTTCTTAGATGCACACTTGACCACACTATTTTAGTTAGTGGTATTTACTACCCTTGGCCACTTTTCTGTTGACTCGATATTTCACTTGTACGGAGGTTACCACTATTCTAGGTGGAGGTTTTCCCAATTCTAGGAGGAGGTTACACATTCACCTCCTATATGTTCTTATCTTGAATTATTATATTTGATCATATTAAGTTTGAGTTATTTATGCATTCTTGTAATTATCTCCTTTATATTTCCAGAATTTTTAGTTTTGTATGTTTTCCTTGATTTGTCTAGAAACAATTCATGTCTCGCATCATACACTTTTGCATTCTTTGAACCAATAGATCCATGGTGCTTCCAATAGCTACCATCCGGTATCATCCAAAATGCTACTAGATGACCTAGCATCTACAATGCTTTTAGTTAGTAGAATCCATAATGCTGCTATATGGTAGCGTTATGGGTACTTGTGGTTGTCAGTACCCTTAATGCTATAGAATGCAATGACTAATAATACAATATACTAGCTAATAGCATTTTCTTGGAATTTTTCAACCCTACAAAATATTGTTTCCTATGATTCACCATACTTTTGAAACTAGATTTTCAATATTCACCAAATAGATTTTATAGGTTTTTTTTGGAGGGGCTTAAAATTACCATGCTACTCATATCCTTATTTTTGGTAATCCTGTAGAAAAACCATGGAAGTGTGATAAGATATGCCATTCTGTTGGATCAACATCTCGAGCCAAAATAAATGAGCATGCCACTAAAGTTGGAAAAACTACAATTAAAAGTGTGAATGTTATCCCATCTTAACACTAAGGAGGGAATGCTGGGAATATGCCATGTTATTGTTCACATTATGACTGTTATTATAATTGTAATATCATAATGTGAGGTTTCATTTGTATTTGAGTGTGTTTTCAATATATCTCACATAGAATATGGTTGATACAATAGTGGTGGTCGTAACCATGCACATTGATTTCTCTTGTGAGGTGAGTAGTTGACACAAATTCATTGTTTATGGGATAAACCTCAGCTATATGTATGTAATATATTATGTTGAATAATATTAAATGAATTAAAATTTCATTGTGTTTATTTTGGTCACAGCTTTCCCAAAAATTTAATTTTTTCCATGGAATCCTACTATATATTCTAAACAAGAACACGATTTACAACTAATTGAGATAAAACCTCAATGAAAGATAGTTGAAATTTTCTAATATCATATTGTTGAGAACATATTAAATAAATTTCCTTCTTAATTTTATATTACACAGAACATATATCCTATGCTACATGCATATCTTATCCTATTTTTTCATCCTTGACATGTAATTATTTTGCAATAACCTTTTGAGTGTGTCCTTAAAAGAACACACAATCATTTTCCTACCATACAGTGGATTCCACATTATATTATGAATTTTTTGTATCCGTGAACTCTAAATTAGCATACTCATAGTGTAAAGGATTTATGCTACTATATAAAAAAAGGTATTTATCTAAATTTAATAGTGATACATATATCACTATTATTCGTCATTGATAGAGCATGACATTCATGCCAATTGATCAATTTTTATTACATGATCATCACATTAATGGTTTATAAGATTGACACTTTTAGCATACCTTTGATTTTATCTCAGATAAATGAAGTTATTGATCATAGATTCTCCATTACATAGTTTATTATTAGACATAGTGTCTCATTTTATTTCCTTGTTGTTTGCATGATCACCCAATTTTTGTTTTATTGATAACTCATTTATTCATCTTTAATGACCGTTTACACATGCCTTCAAATTAACTATTATAATATCACTTAAATGTATCTTGATTTTAGTATCGTTCATCACACACTTGATTATTTATCCCATCTTCAACATCTACACTACCTATCTAACAATGATATACACATGCATACACATGTTTTATGACATTTTAACCAATTTCACATACTTCCAAATTTGGTTACACCTCGTGGCAAGATATCATTATCCAAATATTCCATATTGACTATGTATATATTCTTTGGAAAGGAACACATCAAAGCTACATAATCATATATACCTATACCTACACACATTATGATTTTTACATTTAAAGTAACTCTTTCCTGTCAGAACATGCATCTACTATGATTCCCTAGAAGATATTAAATGAGACATTCTTTTTTAGTGGTAACACATCACTCTCCCTTAATCTCCTTGAGATATGATTTTTCAATGGGGATGTAACTGACACTTTCTCTCACTGCCTATGAGATTTATTTGCTATTTCATCTCATTGCAACGTGCATTTAATAGATGTTACATAATATCCAAGGTACCTCCCCTTGTTTTGTTCTTTTTCCTTGTTTCATCAATTGATTGATCATTTCCTGTTAAAAATATATTCATCAAAGTAGAAATGCATTCAAAAATCCAAAACCAAGACTTACTTGTCACTTTATTTTTTTAGTAATTATATTCACAATGTTATTTATCATGCTCTTGGAATTTACGTATTTTTTATTCTTGGCACATGGTTTGTATGATCTATGTGAGATTATATGTAGGATAAATAATATTGTGGATACAAATATACTTTATGTCTCTACTTAGTCATTACTTGGGGGGAATTCTTCCACATTAGTGATATTCCTATAGTGGGGAATATAACACAATGTTTTGGGTTATATCTTTCTATTTTAGTCCATTGAAAATATATAATTACCTAGATTAGTTATACACTTTTTTATCTTTCTCATGAGTTTCAAACGTTATTTAATGTACATACTTTAATTTCTTTTTGTTAGATGATGGCAATATTTTATTTTTTTATTTTGAAATTTATTCCAACATGATTTTTCTTAGTAGTTACTCATTATGTAATTACTATCATTAATTTATTACATGCATCATGTTTACTAATTAAAAAATATGGCATTCCTATCACTGACTGAGTACATGTTTACAACATGCTCCATGGATTACAATTGATTTTTCTCTTACTATGCACTTATTACTAGTCTCAGTCATATCATCAAATCATTATTTCAATTCTCATCATATTTCCAAGTTTTTTCATATTAGGTTTGGTTATGTCATGTATTTTCATGTCATGTTTTAATTTTTCAAAGGATCTTCTTGTTATGTTGATTCATTCCTTCTTATGTGATTCTTGATCTTTATACTCATGTTAATGATTTCGTGTGCTTGTTTTCATGATCTATATAAAATGCATACCTCCTTATGATGCTTATGATTACAAATAAATATGCAATTAGTGAATCTAAGGACATCCAAATATTAGTATTAGTATAATGTAGTTCCCACTTCCCTTCAACACTTATTACATTTTGATTTCAATTACTATTGATTATATACATGGATATTATTGTATCATTTTGGCTTAGCATGATTATTAGACGATAGAGATTCTTTGATTATTAATGGATTTTGATTCATACTATGATTGGGTGGATTTATTAGAGTTTCATTTTATATTGATAATGATGTGTTGTTGACATATTTATTTCTATTTCTGACATTTGACATTTTTGTCATATTGAGTAGAATTTAAGAGTGAACTAATCTTGTGATCTTATTAGTATTGGTGAAATATAGAATTAAGATGTTGTTGGAATTTTAAATAATAACATTATTTTTCTAGATCATGATTTAATTTATGTATTAATGATTGTCGATTTATATGCATATATTTTACTTTGGATGATTTGATGCGGCCACGAGGTCAAAGGAGGTATTGTGTGTTTTGTAGGTGATTTTATCACAACAATCAAAGGGGGATTGGAGACCAACCACATCAGAATGCTAGATGGATTCGAAAATGGTCACCATGGCAACTTATGTTATGTTGTGTGTGTGTTTTGTTTGTTGTTTGGGGGTCCTCATGGGGGTGTTTACCTCCAATTGTGACCAAGGTGTTTGTGTTTTTTTTTTCCTTTAGTGTATGTGATTTTATGGTGATGTAATTCCTTTTTCTCATTTATTTAATTTGTGTCTAGATTACTAAATTAATCATGTTACTAAAATAATTATCGATGGGACAAAAAGAATTCATTTTTTAGATTAGATGGTTCTTTGGTTTATGTTTGTTAAGTGAAGTGTATGTGATCTTGAGTGTTGTAAACTCTACCTCTTCTTATAAATTCAGTTTTGGCCTTAAGGGCACATTGTGGAGGCCTATGGGACAAGTTAAAATTATCTCAAACCTCTTAATTTATTATACCAACCCTACCAATAGGTTGGGGGGTCAAAAATAGACCACATTATGTGTTTTGGAAGGCAAAAGGTGAGTTTTAATTACACTTTCTTACATGTGTTTATTTATTTTTCCTAAATGGTATGGGTTGGAGTGGTATGTGTAAGAGGTTTTACATACCTGTCAACCACCCATTTATTTTCCTTGGAGTATGGGTTTGACTTGGGGTGATGTCGAGTGGAGAAAAATGATATGGCATCTTACATGGAACCACATCATCTCCCTCCTCCTCTTTTTTATTTATTGAAATTTTTGGGAAGTAAGTGGGGTTACTTGCTTAGCTATGGACCTTGGATTTTTGGGAGTGCTTGATTGTTGGAGTAAAAGCGATCTTGTATTTTCTTGAGGTTAAAGGATTTTTGGACCTTCTTCAAAAGTGGAGCTTTACCATGGAAAGGTAGGATCTTGCACTTTTAATTCTTCTTGTTTTTTGGCATGTTATATGTTGTATGAATTTGTATTCTTGCTTGATGTTTTGGGTAGTAAATATACCTTAGGTTGGGTTGAGATTTGGAAATGGTGATAAAATATGTTGTGAGGCATAAGAGATACTTGTGTGTTTAGGAGGGAGTGGATTTTGGATGATCCACCTTATTCTATTTTGTTATTTTGTGTATTGTGGGAGTGGATTTTGGAAGAGAAAGGGGGACATAAGAGTGAGGGAAGCCTAAGAGACATAGTTTTTTGTTGTTGTGGGGAGGAATAAGAGATTTTGGGATTGATTGTGTTGTGGAGTATTTTAGAGGTGGGAATCAAAACCATTAGGAGGAACAAGGGCACCCTCATATTCCTATCTCTACTTGTCTTGTTTTGGAGCCATTCTTTTGGGAAGTTGTTGTGCTTAAAATGAGTGTTTTTTGTACTTAACTTTTCTTGTGTGTGTTTTGCTTATTAGTAAGTGTTGAAGCATTGTAGAGTTTCCATGTGTTGGATCCATCCCTTATTGCCTTGTGATTGGGGCTCGAGGCCGATGAGAAGAATTTCTTCTTCTTCTCATTGAATTTTTGGTTAGGTGGAGAGTGTTTCATCTCCCCCATTTTTTGTTGTTGCAATCAGGCGAAGAGAAGATAGCATTTTATTGGAGATTTGATTCTTGGAGCAATAATAGAAGACGAAATGTATTTCATTATAGTTTCCTTCTTGTAAACATTACCACTTCAAGTGGAATATTATTGTATTGTTCTTTTGAAAGAAAAGTTGTATTGATTATTAGTTATTAATATTGTATTGTAGGTTGAAAAAAAAATGAAATTTTAGTAAAGCTAGTTTTTTTGTAATAGAAATGAAGTTGAAAAGGGAAACATCTTGTTCCCATTGTAGTTTATGTATTTCTTCACATAAGTGTGTTTCTCTTGCTCTAAAAATTATTGGAAATATTGTTGAAAGTCTCTTGTAGGAATGTTGGAAATTTGTATGAAGGAAAAATCAAATTTTATTGTATTACTTGAATGGAATGTAATGGAAAAGTTAGCCTATTTTATGCATTTTCTTGTATTGTTTGATAGAAAAGGCAAAACTTGGATGTATACATGGAAAGAGCTTAAATTATAATTTTGTTGTACTTGGCCAACGAAGTAGGTTAGTTTCTGATTCTAGTTGTGTACAGAGATTTCATAGTTGCAAATAGACCTTAGATCTATTGAGTATGTAAACAAGTTATTAAGTTAAAACAAGTTCATTTTAAATCAAATATCAAAATGTTAGTGTAAGGAAAACAAATTTTAAACTACCACTTGATAATATTGCCATCCCATTTTAAACAGAACTTGTAAGTGTGAGATTTAGTTTAGATAATAAAATATGTACCATGATTCCCTTTTATTAATATTAGTATTAAGATGTTCTTATTATTGAAAATAATAATAATTTTAATTTAATAAAAAAGTATATATATAAAATAATTATCAAATGATTAACAAAGTGATTTAATAAAAAAAGGAATTTGAATTAAGTTAGGGGAATGTCGTTGGCTGCGGCCTATCCTAATATTGTTTGTTAGGGAATAGGGTTGGGGGGAGAGTCGTTGACCGCACCCCCCACGCCATTACCAATGGTATGGGGGTGTGGTCGGCCAACCTACCCCCAACCCCCAAACATTGCCACATAAACATTAAACCCCCACCCCATCGCCCCTCCCCCCATGAAGAAGAAAGAAAGACATTTTAGTAAAGCTAGTTTTGTTATAATAGAAATGAAGTTGAAAAGGGAAACATCTTGTTCCCGTTGTAGTTGATGTATTTCTTCACATAAGTGTGTTGCTCTTGCTCTAAAAAATATTGGAAATATTGTTGAAAGTCTCTTGTGGGAATGTTGGAAATTTGTATGAAGGAAATATTAAATTTTATTGTATTACTTGAAAAGTTAGACTATTTTCGTACATTTTCTTGTATTGTTTGATAGAAAGCCAAAACTTGGACGTATAGATGGAAAGAACTTAAATTATAATTGTCTTTTACTTGGTCAATGAAGTAGGTTAGTTTCTAATTCTAGTTGTGTAAAGGAATTTCATAGTTACAAATAGACCTTAGATCTATTGAGTATATAAACAAGTTATTAAGATAAATAAGTTCATTTTAAATCAAATATCAAAATGGTAGTGTAAGGAAAACAAAATTTAAAACTACCACTTGATAATATTGCCATCCCATTTTAAAAAGAATTTGTAAGTGTGAGATTTAGTTTAGCTAATAAAACATGTATCATAATTCCCTCTTAATAATATTAGTATTAAGATATTATTATTGAAAATAACAATAATAATATAATTAAATTAAAATTATTATTATTTTCAATAATCATATCTTAATACTAATATTATTAAGAGGGAATTATGATACATGTTTTATTAGCTAAACTAAATCTCACACTTACAAATTCTTTTTAAAATGGGATGGCAATATATATAATTAAATTAAAATTATTATTATTTTCAATAATAATATCTTAATACTAATATTATTAAGAGGGAATTACGATACATATTTTATTAGTTAAACTAAATCTCACACTTACAAATTCTTTTTAAAATGGGATGGCAATATTATCAAGTGGATATATATATATATATATATATATATATATATATATATTAATGATATGAAATAATTATCAACTAATTAACAAAGTGATTTAATAAAAAAGAGGAATTTGAATTAAGTTAGGGGAATGTTGTCGGCTGCGTCCTATTCTAATATTGTTTGTTAGGGAATAGGGTTGGGGGTAGGGTCGGCAACTCCACCCCCACCCCATATGAATGGGATGGGGGGTGGGGTCGGCGACCCTCCCTCAGACCCCCAAACATTGCTACATAAATATTAAACCCCCCCCTCTTCACCCCCCCTTCCCGTGCGGCTAAATAATTCCTCTCTGTGCATTTTCTTATTCTTTTTGCAGATTGTGTAAAACTCTTTCCACGGCCAAGTTGTACATTCGTTTAATTCGGTTTTATATATATACACACCAATATATTTAATTACTAATATTTGTGATTTCGGGTTTTTATCCTTTATATATATATATATATATATATATATATATATATATATATATATATATATCTATATATATATATATATATATATATATATATATATATATATATATATAATCTCATACCAAATTGAAAACATATATCAAATTTAACTATATCACTAAAATGGGGCAAAACCCATAAACCTGTTTGGGCAAATCAAATAAATGTGAGCTAAATAAAATAAACAAATACTTTGAAACCCTAAATGAGGGTGTAAACAAAATAAGAAAATAAATGAGACATGTATGTCTCTCAAAAGTTTGAGATGGCTTCTAATGGTTTCCTCCTCCTCCACCAATTCGTAAAACAAATGAGAAATAATAAGTCAAAAGAAATAAGAAAGAAGTCTTTCATAAGAAAACTTCGGGTTAGTGAAATCCTTTGATCTTGTGGTAGCAAATGAATGGGATTCATCCCTACAAAAAGTAGGTGGGGAGTGGTTGAATAAAATTCAAATTTTAAATTGTAAATGCATTGGTTGATTTTTAAGGGGCCACTTTATTTGTGTAAGGGGTGGGCTTATTTCTCTAACCCTTGTGTTAAATTATGGACCTTGTTATTTGTTTTTAAACTTAGTCACCTTGTGGGATTAAAATAAATTTAGTATTTAATTAAATAGTCCCCTTGACCCATAGGTTTACTTTGTGTAAGTTTGGCTATGGTGTAAATTAAATTTTTATCAAAATAAAATTTAAGGGAAACTAAACCAAGCCTTAGACTAACCTGGTTTATTCATAAGTATCGAGGGTATTATCATTTTTATAATGGGGATTAAAAAGGAAATTATATTATTAATTTTTTGCGGGTATGATTTTATAAAAAAAAATATTCCATAATTTTTCTAGCTTGCCCTAGGTTATTCTATAGTTTCGTGCAAGAAAATTTAGCGGATGTTACATATAAGGTTGCAAGTTCATTTTTTTGTTTATTTATAATATGTAGAATGGGATATTTACACATCACTCTAAAACTTGATCAATAACAATCACTTAAAATTAAAATTTCACAATTTAACATTATTAATTATGGGTTGATTCCTTAAACCTACCCCACACACAGATATATATATAGAGTGTGTGTGTGTGAGAGAGATATTTTAAGTTAGTATTTATGACATGTTAGAGTACAACAAAAGTATATTTTAAGAAACTTTCTTCATAAAAAGATCACTATAGAAAATATTGATCTTCTCAACATCCTTCTAGAACTATACTTTTTAGTTTTCTTTTGAAAATAATATCTTAATTCTATCTCCTCTTCGAGAAGGAATCTAACACAATTAATTATGCTAAGTGTGTATAACATTCTAAAATATTTTTAAAAGAGTTCATATTTATCTTTAACAAATCAAATTATGTTGGCTTGTTTGGAGCACAATAAAAATATAACTGAATAACAACATATGACTCTAACGGAGTCCTGAGTGGCTTTATTCATAGTGCTAGGGTTTGATAGGTGATGTAAGGCAACCATTATCTTCGAGCTTTCTTTGTATAGTTTGGAATTCTTCAGGGGTTGTGCATCAAGTATTATCTTAGAGCTTTCTTCAACTTTTTGGGATCTTAAAACTACATAAGGATTAAGGGTAAACTTTATTTGAGATAGAACATTCTTCACTCTCTTTGGAATGAGGGACATGCAAATGGCCGCATCATCCCTTTACTTTCCAATTAAATTAAGCAGAACTGCTGCTCACAAACTTGCAAATCAGGCACAGCAATTTCTTGATGGATTTCTTGATGGCTCTCTTTCGGCATCTTCGACACGGTCAGATGTTACTGGAAGGCCTGCATTTCTAACAGCGTTCACAGGAGATCTTAAAGATGTGAAAATTCAAAATCTTTTGGGACTGATAAGAAACTAACGACATAAATATCATGACTAGACCATAATGCATTGTATATATTTACAAGACTGACCAGTAGACCAACAAATAGATTAATACTGCGGGAGTTACAGGTCTGCTGTCATTATGAATGCAGCAGCCGCCTGCAATGTGCAGGTGGCTGCACACTGCACCTCATTACAACTTTTTTTATTAATTGGAAAGGAAACGATTCTTTTTCGCACCGCCTGCCAAAAAAAGAAAAAAGAACGAGCTCAGTTCTATTATGATGCAATGAATATCAATCATGTCCAGTCCAATCTCTTGCCTTCCTCTGACTCTGACTCCCTTTCTGTATTAAATTTAAAACGAAAACGACCTCAAATCTGTTTCATATTCCAAATTAGAGGAGGCGGAGGACAATGACAGCGGCCTGCAAATAAGTAACGCTGAAAACTACCACTGCCACAAATTCCACCTTCATATAAATTGCATGTCATACACTTTTTGTTGAAGGATTTTACAGTAGCAGTGTGTAGTCTCGTCGCTCTGCAACATATCTACGGTCCGCCATGTTTGTATAAATATTCCCCACTTGTTATTAAATTATTCCTCCAATAAATGCGTCAGGACAAAATTTTCTATCTTACTTCTTTCCTCTCCATATTATATTTTTAGCAAGAACTTTTTTTGGTATTTAGCTAACATTCTAAGGCATCTGTTTTGGAGGTAATGGATTAACTACTATTTGCATATTGATTTGTGAGTTTGTCCAATTGTTTTTGAACGAGGCGGTCGAATTTTTAATATAATAGTTATGTGGAAAACATGTAACAACTTGTTTGACGCTTTGAATTCCTTTGAATTCAATTGAGAGTTGTAATTCCACTACTCTCCAATGATGGTTTTTTTTTTTAATAACGCAATGATAAGGTTTGTTGATATTTGCTCACTCGCTATTGTCATGTTCCTCATTCTTAATTGTTTCTCCATACGAATAAGAAGTCATAGTTGTGGCTAACACTCAAAGTGTGAGTGTAGAGACCAACTTCTCTTATAACAATGTCAAATGTGTGTTAGTCATTGACGATGCTTATAAATTTCACCCTCAACACCTTCAATTTTATATACACCCTCATCCTTATGGATTTGTTACAATTATCCATCACCATTTCTCTTAAAGGGGGCTTTATCAAATGCACATACATGACTTGCATCAAAGATTTGAATATGAGTTATCAACCTTCTCTTCAATTGAAGAAAAACATGGCTATACCTTAGCTTGTAGATCATGTGTTTTTCTTTTACCATGCATCATCATCATCACACGAGATCTTATTGTTATCACTATATGAGTAAGTCAGGTACTTTGTCTCAACTCACTAAGAATACTCATGTCAGCAGCTAGAATTATGCCCATGACACTTACTAACCTCATTATATGCATTAGAGCTTACTATGTAATTAGTTGAAGTCCTCATCAACGACATTAATAGAGTCCAAGTATTGTTTGTATACTATTAGGGTTTAAATCTTTTTGGGCATTACTCTCAAGTAGCGTTTAAAATCATAGAATTTGATAAAACTATAGTTGTATGTTCTATATCATGTTTTTTTGGCCAATTATTAGACATACACATATTATTTGATATATTATAGTTAATGTTGAGCCAAAAAGAGGTATTTTACACGTTTGCTTGGTTAAAATCTTAATATGGCTAGTAGAATTGTTCATTGTGTTATCTTAGATGCGTGTTATTGGATGACAAAACAATGCTCATATAAGAGTTTGTTCTTTAGTTTCTAGTAGTTGATTGTAATTGAGAAACTCATCATATTTTGACAATATGGTTGTAATTGAGAATGACGATAATTTCCCACATTAGACCAAAGAAATTACAACGCCTTCAAAGAGTTCAATCTTATATTCTAATTTTATATGTTTAAGTTATTTAACTTTAATACTCAAAATATTTGATTATTTGAATGAGTTAACAAATTCATATTAATTATTCCAACTTATTATGAATCATGGGAGATGAAGATTTTGCGCCATTGTAAATTATTTGAAGGGTAGAAAGAGAGAATTACAAATTAAAATGCATGACACTTGAAGTCATTGATTTTATTAAAAATAAATATACTTTTAAAATATTTAATTTTCACAATTTATACTTATTTGACAATTATTTTATCATGGACGTGTCAGATGAGAAGGGATAAATTAACACTAAGTTGCAGTTTTATCATCATATACTTCTATTTCATATTGTGATTAACCTAAACATGAGATTAATTCGAATATGTAACTTCAAAGAACCATAAATAAATTTAATTTAATGAAAAATTAGATGATCTTGGTAATAGCTTGTTTATTTGAAAATTGATTAGTCTTTTTAATAATTGATTTAAATCGATTTTTTTGTTTATATTTAATTTTAATAAAATTAAATTTTTCGCATTCTATAATTAAAAAAAAACAATTATTATATTTTATGTATGTAGTAGTATTTAAAATCATAACATATAATCTATCATAAATTCATAAAAACGTAATTCAATTTTTTTTTATGTCATGATATCATAAATAATTAATTAACTTCAAAAGAATTAATTTTATATTATATTATATGTTATTTTAAAATCACCATAACATAAATATAATCTCATTTCATTTTATATTATTTTATAAATTAAATCAACTTTAATAGAATTTTCTTTAATAATTATCTTATCTTAATTTTATCTTTATTTAATGGTAGAGTATAATTGATCTAATCTTCCTTCCTTTCTCTTTAAAATAATTTCAATTAATGTAAGTTCAAAGAAAGGGTTTGTTAACATTAAATAATAGGTAATGATTTCCACTTTTCATTCATATTTTTCATTACATAGAGAGACATCAGTCATGCAGCATACTCATCTATGTTTTATTCAAAATATTGAAACTGAGTATATGTTTTGTGATCTTATAATCTTCTCCATTCATAGCCACAATATTGGCATCTAAAGTCAATGATTAAATAATTTCCACAATTTTCCTTTTATATTGTTTCTTCAGTATCTCCTTGTTTCTTTGTTCATTAAATGTTTTTCACAAAACTGTGAACTTGTATTTTAGATGGCCACAATTGTGTTGATAAAATGTGGTTCCAACTTAGCCAACACAAGGGAAAACACAACTAGAACAATATAAACACACACACACACAATGTGTGTGTGTGTGTGTGTGTGTGTGTGTGTGTGTATGTGTGTGTGTGTGTGTGTGTGTATTTGATTCAAATACTTCATACAATCTCAGAGTTGTGGCTATGTATATTCCTTTTTTATTTCTATTACACTATGCTTTGTGTTGTTGCACATATATTTATTTTCTTCTTCTACTTACTACTCCATATTGTCCTTTCATTCCTTTTCCTTCGTCTCTTTTCTATAGATTGAAACACACACACACACACACACACACACACAACATTGTGTCCTCCAAAATACGTTGACCTTTGAGAAGAATCCCAAACCTATATTCATTTCGATAAATTCCAAAGTTTTGACTTTCCATCGATCCATGCAAGCTTGAATCCTTTACATATGAGGCATTTCCTTTGTATTGCGAAATTTTATATATTATGTGGCTTTTCATTTTTACTCTGGGTTTTGGATTAGCAACAAACAAAAAACCAGGGGAAACTCTAGACCTGTACAACACTGCTACTCACTTCCTTGTTGTGTGGCTTTGAAACACTTACGTGTGTAATTTAATGACGACCAAAATAGATATAAATACCTATCAAAGGTGTTTGTTCAGAGAGAGGGGGAAAAAATTTGAATTTCTCACAAGGCTCGAGATTACCAACCACAATAAATTCTAACACTCCCCCTTAATCCTAAGCCAACAAATTTCATTCAAAAAATTGATTATTAATTTATGGAGTTAGGCGGTCCATTTATGACACCCAAACATGTTCTCAAATGATCAAACTTATCTTTTGATAGAGGTTTTGTAAAAATGCCAACTAGTTACTACACTGACATGCAAAACAAAAGTTCAGTTTCACCTCTCTTAACTAGTTCATGAATGAAATGACACTTCATTGTAATATGATTGCTTCATACATGAAAGACTGGATTCTTTGATAAACCAATATAAGACATACTATCACAGAAAATCGTAGAACCTCCTTATTTCTCTTCATGAAAATTTCAGAGGATTTTTCTTAACCATATCATCTAACAAACCATTGAGTTTTCTGCAATATACTCTACTTCAGTTGTATACAATGAAACAATGGATTGTTTCTTTAAAGGCCATGATATAAATCTTGTCCCAATGTTAAACACATATCTAGATGTTATTTTTCTATCATCTAGGCTACCTACCCAATCATTATTTGTGTATCCAACTAATTAGAAATCATTATCAGTAGCATATAAAATTCCATAATTTCTTGTACCATTCATATACGTCAAAATGCACTTGACTACTTTCCAATGTGTCTCCTTTGGAGTTTCCATAAATATATAAATTAAACTAACCACATACATTATATCTAATCTAGTTGTAGTTAAATAGATCAATCTTGCTACCATTTTTTGCATCTTGTTGGAGTCACATTATTGTTGCAATCATCTTTGGTTAACTTCAAACTTACTTCAGCGGGAGTAAATGTTTGTTTTTTGTCCAACATTCTGAATCTTTTCAAAGTTTCCTTTTTATTTTTTTTTTGAGAAACAAATATTCCTTGCTCTATTTGCTTGACCTCAATGCCAAGAAAATACTTCAATAGTCCCAAATCAGTCATCTCAAACTCCTTCTTCATGGTTTATTTGAATTCATCTATTTCCTTGTTTTTATTTCTAGTGAAGATTAAATCATCTACATATAAAACAAGATATAAAATATCACCATCCTTGTTTTCTTAGATGTAGAATGTGCTCATTATCAGTTTTTCTAAATCCAGTTCTAAAAATAAGATTCTATCCAATTTTACCATGCCCTTTGTGCTTGTTTGAGTTCATACAATGCTTTATTTAGCTTGTATACTTTTATCTCATGCCCTAGGATCTCATAATCTAGTGGTTGTCCCACATACACTTCTTCTTCCAATACTCCATTCTGTAAAGTTGATTTTACATCCATTTATTGAAGCTTCCACTTGTGATGAGAAGCAATGGAAATAATTATTATCACAATTTCTATCCTTTCTACTGGAGAAAACGTCTCATTATAATCACGTCCAACCCTTTGTTTATAGCCTTTGGCAACTAAACTTTCCTTATGTCTATTAGTTTTGCCTTTGGAAGTAGTCTTGGTTTTATAAACCCACTTAAATCAAATGAATTCTTTTTGCAATGGAAGATCTACTAACTCCCATTTTCCATTCTTATCTATTGCATGTATTTATTCATCTATTTCTTCACACCATTTATGGTCCTTAATTGCATCCTCAAAATAAATAAAAATTAATCATTTCATCTTCATTTTCATCATACATTGATTGCTTATAAATATCATGTACACTCTTCATTCTTCCTTGGTGCTGATTAGATTCAAATGATGATGAAGATCCTACATTTACTGGTCCTTAAATGTTTTGTTGGTTGATGTCATTTGAAGATTCACCCCTTTGTGAAATGGGCGTCCAACATGGTGCATTGTTTTTTCTACCATGTATTTTTTCACCATCAATGATAGGTGCATTTACCTTTGTTTCTGGCTTCTCCACATATTATATATCTCAGGAAGATGCTTCCTCAATGAATTGAACATCCCATATGATTACTAATTCCTTTGTGATTGGATTGTATAATCTATAAGCTTTAGATTTCTCACTATACATAATAAAAATGCACTTCTCTCCTATGTTATCCCACTTTGATCCTCTTTATTTTTGTACATGTGCATATACTACACACCCAAAAATTCTCAAGTGTTCAAAACTTAGCTTTCTTCCACTCCATGCTTCTTGAGGTATCATGTTCCTCATGCTTTTTGTAAGACATATATTCAGCAAATATATTGTTGATGCAATTACTTCTTCCCAGTATTCATCAAGCAATCCTCTTTCTTTGATCATACTTCTTTCCATTTCTTGAATGGTTCCATTCTTCCTTTCATCTACACCATTTTGTTGTGGTGTATACCTTGATGTGAATTTTTTTTTGATTTTGTTCACCTTATAAAAATTTTAAAACTGATTTGATATATACTCTCCCCCTCTATTATTTTTGAATGTATTTATATAATAGCCACGGTGTTTCTTAACCATGGTCATAAATTGCTTGAATAATTCAAATGTCTCTAATTTATTTTCTAGGAAATAAACCCATATCCTTATACTAAAGTCAATCATAAAAGTAATGAAATATTCACTTTTAGATAAGGAGGGAGACTTCATTGGACTACACAAGTCTGAATGTATTAGCTCAAGAGGTGATCTTTCTCTCCAATATTTTCCGGAGGTAAAAACATTTCTATGTTATTTCCCCAATATAAAGGCCTCACATACCTTATCTGGTTGTTCAATAGGTGGTAACCCTCTAGCCATTTTCTTATTATAAAGAACATGCAATCCGCCAAAACTCAAATGTCCATACCTGATATGCCAAAGAGTAGATTGATCAATGGCTATTGGTTTGAGCATTTTTGTGCCTTCACTCGACATCCTCAAAGGAAAAATTATTTTTTGCGTTATCTTCATTGTTGCAATAAGCTTGGTGCTTCCACTTCTATCATAAATAATGCATTCTCCATTTCCAAACCTCACCTTATATATTTTTTGGACAAGATACCCAATACTGAGAAGATTATACTTCAATCATGGGACATAGAAGACATCATGTATCTACCTCTTGTCTCCTTGCTTGGTGAGAATGGATACGTTACCTTTACCCATCACTATAAATTTTCCATTTGTTCTTCTTTTAACTTCACATCTGATTTCTTCATCTATGTTATAAGGAATTCCCTTGTTTCCACACATATGATTGATGCATGCACTATCCAAATACCATATTTGTTTGTTTCCTTCCCCATTTACATTGCAAGTTAGAAACAAAGTTCCACTCTTTTCATTTTTCTTAGGTTAATCTTATTTTTTATTAGTAAAGCTTGCACTATGGTTTCTCATATCGTATTGTTTCTTTCTGCATTCACTAGCATAATGTCCAAACTTTTTGTAGTAATAGAATTATACATTCTATTTATCATACCTTTGTGTAAAACCACCTATGGAAGTTTTTTTTCTCCTTCATATTCCTCTTTCTTATGGCTCTTGATGATTTTGTCTTCCACCTTCTTACTAGTGGCTAAATATTTCTCTTCCTATGTTTTAGACTCCTCTCCCCCTACATCTGAGATTTTTATTTGTTTTGAAGGATTGTTCATTGGAGGAATTAGTTATCCTACTCATCATTTTTTCATGGGTTTGCAAAGTCCCCATTAACTCATCAAGTTTGATTCTCCTCAAGTCCTTATATTCCTCTATTGTAACCACAACTAGAACAAATCTAGTTGGAAGGCTCCTTAATACCTTCTCCATGATCCTATGATCTTAAACAACATCTCCATTAATCCTCATCTGATTGACTATGGTCATTATTCTCGTGACCAAATCATTTACTGATTCTGATTCTTTCATGAGAAGGGTCTCAAAATCTTTCCTTAACATCTATAATTTGACTATATTTACCATGTCACTTCCTTGATAAGTATTCTCCAAGGTATCCATTGATTTTTTGGAGTTTATAGGTTTTTTTATCCTTGGGAAAACTTAATCAGTGAAAAAATATTGAATATAGCTTAAGGCATTTACATCCTTTCATCCATTTTATTTCAATGCATTCTTTTGAGCTTGTGTAAGTGCATTGAATATAGGTTGATCTGCTAGTTCTGCGTATCCTCCTTCAAGAAGTTCCAATAATTCTTGCTAATAGAATAATGTATTCATCTTGATACAGTAGATGTCATAGTTTTTCCTATCAAATGTTTGGGGTTGTTTCCATGACTTGATGTTGGAAGCCATTAAAGATCAACCAAGAAAGTAAACACTCAAACCCATGAGCTATTAAGTTTGTATTTTCTTCAAAAATATTTTTTTATCTGATACCAAACTATTAGAAAAATGTGATCCCAACTCAACCAACACGTGGAAAAACACAACTATAAAAATATATAAAACACATACACATGATGTATAGATATAGATATAGATATATCTTTGTGTGTGTGTTATATTTGATTCAAAAAATTCACACAATGTCACAATTGTGGCTTTGTATATTCCTTTTTGTTCTCTATTACACTATGCTCTATGCTACTGAACGTATATCTATTTTCTTCTTTGAGTTGTTGCTCTATATTTTCCTTTTTTTCCTTTTCCTCTATCTCTTTTATATGGATTGAAAAACACACATATATATATACATATAACTTCGTATCTCCCAATATACGTTGACCTTCGACACGGACCTGAAACTTATATTTATATCAAGAAATTCCACCGTTTTGACTTTCCCTCGATCCTCGAGAACTTGAATCCTTTGTATACACGTTTTTTCCTTTGTGTTGCATCCTTTTCTATAGTGTGCAGATTTTAATTCATACTACGGGTTTTGGCTTAGCAGAAAACTAAAGAACCGTGGGAAAATCTACATCCACACAACACTAGTACTCACTTCCTTTTTGCACGACTTTGAAACACTTCCGTAGGTAATTTAACAACATCCAAAATAGATATAAATTATTGTCAGAGGTGGTGGTTTGGAGAGAGGGAAAAAAATTTAATTTCTTATGAGACTCAAGATTACCAATGACAACAAATTCTAATAAAATGAACACATATCAATATGAACTAATATCAAAACTAGATCAAATTCACATCATACATCCATAACCAACCTTCTTATTTGTTTTTTTACATATAAATTATTTATACACTTTTATTCAATGATGGCATTTTCCAATGATACCCTAAAATTAACAATTGCAAAAAATACCCTCCAAAGAAAACGTAATATGCTAATAGACCCTCCAAACCAACCATAATCCAAAAGTTTGAATTATTTTTATAAATGATAAATCAAACATCTATGGTGACCATTGTTCATATCATGCTTGTCCCTCCCTTTGTTTCCATCTTTAACATGACACACTTATTGATGTGCATGATTTTTCACATCTTCAATATCCTTGACCACTTTCTCTATATCATTACAAATGCTATCAAGATCACATGAATATATCTTAATCATGTCTGATGTATTTGGTATGATTTCCATGGATATTATGATGATCCATTGTAAATTGTAACATATTATTCTAGTGACATCTCTTATGTTTTTTATTAAATGCTAGTGTGTCACAAAAAACTCCCTACTATCTTTCACAAGATTGTGTAGGTATTTTCTAATGGCAAGAAATATCTTGATGGACTTGTTGAAGTGATTTTTCATTTAATACAACATATGAATCTATAACATATGAATAATTATATTCCACGCTATTTCATTATGTATATTCCATTTTAAGAATAAATTTGCACCATAAGCATAATTTAATACAAACTTGAAATAATAAATTAAAATACTAATGGAGTATTCCTATAATTTGAACTATATGATTCTTGAAATTAGATTATTATTGATCACTCTAAAAATCTAAAAATAATGAATAGGGAATGAGAATGAAATGAACTCTCTAATAAAGACGCATTGATTATGAATCAAAATGCTTAGATGTTACATAAAAGTTGGGAAAACATTTGTTGACATGCTCAAAATAATTTTGGTTTGGAAACATGCTCTATATATGTTTGAAAAGGAAAGAAAAGTTTGAGTTTGGACATATTTAAGGTAGACAATATCAAGGTTGGTCATATTTGGAGGCTAAAAATCCGTCTATGAATTAATGTGCCAATCTCAAATTTGTAGTAAATGTTCTCCTATCATGAGATTTAACTAGGTTCATATTAAATAAAATACACTTACAATGAGATCCTTTATTTGAATTTGACAATTGACAACATGAATTTTTACCCTTGTATGCTTCATATTTCTTGTCTTGGAAGTTTTTTGCTTTATGGGTAATGTTTCCAAGTGATGAAGTGATATACAAGTGGACTGAATGATTCAAGGTGAATTTTTCTAAGAAATGATCTTTTGTTAGTTTTCCCACTAAACTGGCCCTAAAATTTCCATACATATTACTAAGATGAGTTACCCTTATGGAATTATATTTTTGGAAGAGTAGATGACAAGTTCATGACACATGGACAAGTTAAAGACCGAACCTATCCAGGTCCAAAGAATTTTTCTAGGATAAAACCCATAAATACTTTTTTTTATATTTTGGGAGCATTAGAAGTAATAGGAGGGTTCAATTAAGTATTGTTTTTAATAATTTAAGCCATTCCAAATTGAACACAAATACTATGATTGAGAAAAATGAACAAAAAAGATATGTGGAAACCTTAGGAAAGGAAAGATAGACAAGTTTCAACAATAGGGAACATGTGTATGAATAGATTCGAATATGCATTTAAATACCACACACACACACACACACACACACACACACACACACACACACACACACACACACACACACACATATATATATAAGTGTAAAAAGAATATAATCCCTATTGTATTTTTTCTATAGATGTCACTATTTGAATGTATTGAAATATGTTAGATTTATAGGAAAAGGAAATACAAACCTTGAAGATGACGATAGGAGGCTGATTCTGGTTGAGAAACCACATTTTATTTCCATATATAAATGTCTGTAAACATAAAGCATAAGTAAATTAAAGATTGAAAAATATGTATACACAAAACAAAAGAATTTCAATGTATTCCACAATTGAATTTCTAGAAAACATGAAATGAGTGACCATACAATCAACTACACTTGATTGGCATATCGGGAAATAATGTTGCAATACAAATGAATTGAAGAGTTTCATTAGGTGTGCATGTCCTACTAATAATGAATACTAAAAATCTTCGCGTAAGATGCTAGTCATTGCAAAATGCTAAAATATTCCACTTGTAATGGAGATGTGACATTCTTTCAAGGATAACATCATGCAAGATAGAAAAATTGTGTGACTAGTGCTAGGCAGCATTTTTAAAGGTGGATATCATATAAAAATGGTCATGTAGAACGGAATCCTTCTCAAGGAAAATTTCATACAAAATTCTTATGGAGATATTGAAGATTTGAACAATGGATAAGAAATTTTTCGAAAATAAAAATCAAGTGTTACAACACATAAATAAAAATTCAAGGGCTATAATTGATAAACCCTCTCACACCTTTTACTAGGTAATATCTAAGGTAAAACCGAATATATATGGTTTTGAATTCATTCCTAAGTTCAAGTAACCTGCTATCCCGAGTGCTTCAATAGAGGCATCAAGATGATCCTATGTAAGGACAATCATTGAATATCACACGATTAATGTAACCCACATTTGACATGCTATGATAGGGGAAATTTTATTCTAGCTATGGAAAGAAAGAAATTCAAATATGTTTTCTAATACTTGAATGGTCTTCATCACATCTCTGAATATTATTAACAAGTATGTGGATATCGCTAATGTATTGCTATAAATGGAAGTTCTAGCCAATAAGGTGGTGTTGAAAAATGACATCTTCAGATTCTTTTTAAAAGCATCCATTGGCACAACATTCATTTAAATATTTGTACACCTGAGCCAACAGCCCCCTCCCACCACTCCCTACCACATAGAAGATTGATTGGTCAATATATAATGTAGTAATCGCCAGAGCCGCTCCCAGCACTGCTGTGTGAGTTGCTCTCATCTAAATATCAAGTCATAGCAAGCCTCACTTATATGAGATTCTCTCTACCACCTTCCACTTGCCACTGAGAAGGTTTGAGAAGTAGCACCAACATATCACTCATGCTCAAAAGAAATAGTTTAGTACACATTGCAAGTGCCTTAGCCACACTATAATGATAAGTGGAGCCTTTCCTTATGCAGGATAAGTTTTCATGGTAAACAATATGCATCGTTCAGATTTCCAGTCCCCTATTGAAAAGACTATATTCGTAAATACTAGAAAGTATGAACATGGTTGAATCCAGGGATGTGCCATAACTCTATAAGTGATCTACTAGGCTCATAAATTGCAGTATCAAGACTTTGTCCCTCCACGACAAAAAACACACTGCATTGGCGACATAGTTGTAATTGTCCTAGAAAATGTACTGATAGTCTTGGAAGTATCAATCACCCCTAGATATATATTAAAAAGTGTATTCGAATTTTTTTCACAAAGTACCAATTCTACACAAATCCAATCACCATATGCGTGATCTTATATCATTTTACGTTTTGCTAATAGAATTTGAGAGCTTATTCATTAACATTTTTTGAGTTGGTAGGTTGGCATATTTTCAGCAATAGGAGATCTAGCTAAAAACTTATTGAAGCAGGGATATTATCTAAAAAAATATATATATATATATATATATATATATATATATATATATATATATATATATTACTATGCAACTCAACTATTATATATCCCATCATTTATGCATGTATATCTATTTTATGAAGACTATTTTTATGAGCATCTAAATAACGTGAAATGTTTCATATTTAAATTGAAGGGATTCCTCTTCGACTGTGACTAAATAAATTAGTATGAACATTCCTAAATATTCTAATATGATAAATGCAAATCCTTTACCTTACTAAAGGATAAAAAAGATAAGCTCCATATGACACCGATTTGGACATTATATATAAATAACTCACTTAGACCCAAAAATAAAAATGGCCTCATATAAACATAATTATTTTATACCCTAATTGATATTTGTATCAAGACTAGTATATATAATCTTTTGAAAAGACAAATAGATTTCTAATCCGTTATAAGGTTGATCTAAAGTAAACCATTTCAAAAATAATATCTACTAGTCTTTAGTTATAAGGTAACATAAGGATAGAATGCCCAACTAAAGATTTCATGTAAAACAATGATTCTAAATATAAGCTTAGAGTCTTGGAATAACAAGTTAACAATAGATTTTAAAACATTATCAATAACTATAAATTAACTTTCAAACAAGAATTGAAGATCATTTGACAATTTGATATTTCAAGATATATGGACTGAATTTAATGTTATATCAGAAATTAATTTTCAAAATCACTATATATGTATATTTCTAAAATGAATAAAAATTCATTCAAATTTGTAATATGATTAGGTTTTATTATCTTGATTGATTACATTCACTTTATCAAATTATTAGTATACCTAGTTTAGAAGAAATTTATGTAAATTATATCGTGAGCCCATTATCTCTCGACCCATTTCTTCCACGTATGGTTCAAAGCTAATATTAATTTAAATAATGCCATTATTATTAGCATCATTTTTAAGTTTGTGGAAGATTCATGTACTCCACATGGGAAATTTAGGAATAAATTATGGACACACTATTATAATTTAGGAACTATTTATTATAGAATCCTATTTACAAATTTCATGTGTCAAAAACTTACTGTAATAAATCTTCCCAAAGGGTCTTGGAAACTTGTGATAAATTTCCATGTAATATTTTTACAAGGCTCCCTATTAGGACACGGTTGGAGGCAAACCTCGACATAATAGGTTTATAATGGAAGGATTTTGGACCGTAACAAATCTGGACCCCATATCAATTAGAAACCTAACATATCTATAATTCATCCCTGAGCAAGGTGATATTAAGTTAATTAGCTAATTGGTTATCCCATCATCCGCTGGACCGCTAATTGTGTCATACATGATCATATCCAAATCTCTTTCTATTCGGATTTGGTATCTCCTCGCTACCATAATTAATACAACTAAAATAGGATTTGCATCCAAGATATGCAAATGCAATGTATGAATCCTGGTGCAATGGTATGACATTATGTGCAGTCTAGAAGGAAGAACATGCCCCCCAGTGGATCTGGAGGAGATGAGGTTCATTTAGCAAAGACCCCTCTTCAATCAAGAATTGGACCATAGAACAAGAGTGCATCGTCAGAAAACGGTTTGAATAAAATCTGCCATTCATATTAGCCAATGAAGCTTAAAGCTTCAGGATTGAATGTGACGAATTTTATTTCATATTTAGACACTCAATAGTCGAGTTTTTTTCTTGGATCTCTACTCATATCCACCATTAATGTGACAAGGTTACCAATTATGCCCTTAAGCTTTCTTCAGATTATATTAAGCAAGGTTGACCCCTGTACCACCCACCCTGACAGTATATACTATGGACAACTAATTAGGATTTGGTTTTTTTTTTCTCAAGCATCAATGCTCACCTAGTGCTAATCAGGATGGTATGTTATTTACCAATGATAGTGAAGTGAAAGGGCCCTGCATCCAATTTCTCAATGGCCACTAAAGGAATGATGACTCCTGCTCTCAAGACTCATTGAAGTATGAGAGTAACGCATTTACATGTTAATCATGAATTATGCAGTGCCATGATGTGGTTAACACCTATTTGAAGGGGTTTGGCCTTAGTAGGGGACTTCCATTCTGATGAGACAGCGAAATGGACCTATGAGTAATACAAACGTCTTGAAGTAGGATGTATGCAAATCCCGTGCTACTTGGTGTGGCATGTGCCTATGATTTGAGAGGCCCTTGAGGCCTAGATGTTCATATCATGGTGGAAGGATGTCATCAAGACTCGTTTTATGGGAATCCCTTTATACCTGGTCCAAGCCTCGCTTGCTATAGTTATGGAAGTTATTCATTGTTCAGCGAGTTTGAGCCAAAAATGATTCATGGAGGGAATAACTAGAGTCACGCAAGCCATCCAAGTATTTAGACCTGGGAACATTTTCACATTTTCTGTTAGATTCTCAATATGCCATGCATGTGTATTACATAATCTTGTTAAGAGCCCCCCTCTAATAATTTTGTTCACCTAATGCTTGACAAATTTACTTAGGAGACTTCCTTTGGGCCATATCCCACCTCCGGCAAAGGATATATCACATAAGAAGTGTAATTAAGCACACACTAATAGTTGTTTTGTCTAGGATAGACTACTGGTGTCTATAGGCAATGTATGGACCAATATAAGCGGTGAAGGGAAATGCATCTATATGCAGAATGGATCATTCAGGCCATAATCGTGATCTGAGAATGAATATGGATAAGGTTCTCGTGATGCATCATCGGATAGTTACAAGAAAGTTGACAGGCCCCAATGATGGAGGGGGAATAGTGCAATATCTATGATTAGCAAAGGCATTGGAAGCTTGTGTGGCATGCTTAGGAAAAGGGTCATTGCCCCTGGCCTATTTTTTTATTAGTTGTGGGAACCTTGATTAGGATTAAGATGTATCTTTAGGGAGCTTGGGAGAATTATTTTCAATACCATATTGAATGAGATGTTTAAGTTTGAAACAATGATTAATGGAATTCTTGATGCATTGGCCTTAGTCACATTTATAATATCCACTCTTTTTGGTGCGTCCCCCATCCTTCAGATGAATCAAGATTTTTGCGGTGGTGGAAGAGTGCCCCTTATATACCTTTCACTTTGTTTATGTCAAATGCGAACAAGGTGCACACTTAGGTAATTTGGTAAAAATATGCTTTGGATGTTTCTGTACACAGCTAAACTCACATCACTATGGGTTTCTCTAGTCAAGCGATCGCGATACTACTATTCATTTTGGCTCTTCCAGGAAAGAAAGTACTCAGTTGTCGATCATCATTTTGGCCATTTTACTTGCCATTCTATCATCATTGTCAACCTTCCCCGCATACAGACCCAATTTATTGTTTAGATTCCATTGTCCTTCTTAGCCTGGACTAGAACGTCTGGGCTTGGTATTGTGGACACCCCTTTTTGGATCCCATTCATCTAGCACAAGGATCCCTTTTACACTTTCCCACCACTTCTTGGGCACTTTCTAACCATTTGAAGCATTAAGTCTCGTTGGTGGAATCAGCCTCTTCGAGGTCAATTACATAAATATGGAAGAAGAGAACCATTTCAATACAAAGTTGTGAGTCTTCCTAATGTGGAACCCAAACATTAGGCACTATTTTCATCATCTAAGTTTACATCTTCATCAAGAGCTCATTTGCATCCATCTTAGACCATCACAAGTCTGGTTCAAATGGGATTTGGTTTGCATCACACAAGCATAAGAAGGAATTCTATGGGAATCCATCCACCATTTATTACCCTCTATACACCTAGTTCTGGCTCACTACTTCACAAAGTGTGACTTGCAGGGGAGCACCTAGGACATGGATTACACACTCACTCACTTCCAACTACATTGGGTATGAGATGAGTGCTTCACTTGGCATCAAGTTATCCTAGGAGACAATCATTGAATGTCACACGATTTTACCCAGATTTGACATGCTTTGATAGGGGAAATTTTATTCTAGTTATGGAAAGAAAGAAATTCTTATATGTTTTCTAATGTTGATGGTGGTCATCACTTCTCTATTTATAACAAGTATGTGGTTGTCGCTAATGTATTGCTATAAATTCAAGTTCAAGCCAATAAGGTGGTGTTGGAGGTTGCATGCGCCAAGATGCATGCACCATTGTGTTGGCACAACGTTTGTTACGCCACTTTTTGGTGCGCCAAAGGGCGCACATAATCTTATTGCAACACAATGCTTTGGTGCGCCAAAAGGCGCACATAATTTCCTGTTGAGATAGCGTTTGGTGCGCCAAAGGCGCACTTTATTTCATGTTGGCAAGCGTTTTGGTGTGCCAAAGGGCACACGCTTTTTCCTGTCAACAGCAGTTTTCATGCGCTTTTCAAAAAGTGGGTGGCGCATTAATGTTCAGCTAACCTATATATATGTGTTTGCGCGCCCAAATGTCATTTTCACTTTTCGCTGAGCACGTGATTTTTCTGAGCCTGTCAGCCCCTGCCTCGTCGCTTTCAACACGTTGTGGACCCGTTCTTCTCCAGGTAAGAGTTCTTCTCCCTCTTGTGTGTTTTGCGTTCTTGTTTCTTGGTGTGCTTGTGGTCTGGTTGTGGTTTAGCAGTATTAAAATATCAAATGTTGAGCTAGCCCTCCCCTATGCCGTCTTTCCTTATTTGTTTCCTCCCATCCCTCTTTCCAGATCTGCTGGTAGAGGGTGTTAGTTTGAAAGCTTGGTCTGTAACCCCTTTTGGCTTGAACCATTGAATATCCCAAGGCAGCCTTAGAACTGAAAAGAAAGAAGGGTTGAGCCACATGTAAAAACCCTATTTTTTCCTTGGGCGCACTAGCACGTCGTGCAACATCATAAACAGTTGCACCCCCATGGCGCATCTATCCCCTCTCCAGCATAACTAGAACCCGCGCCAATGGCGCACCCATCATGCTTGTTGCATCAAGTTTTCATACGCCCTCAAGGCGCGCCTCTTCCACATGCTGCACAAGCTAAACTTGCGCTCCTTTGGCACACCATCATTCAGTGTTGCATCACCTTTCCATGTGCCCTTAGCGTGCCCTGCGCCCATGCAACACAAGTTATATCTGTGCCAAGTATAGTCATAAAAGCGCAGGCGCATCTCTCCTTTCAGTAACATTCGTGTTTTGTAAACCCTCCGTGCGCCGCGCCATATTTCCTTTGGCGCACGAAAAGTCCCTGTTACACGCTTTTCCCATGCGCCAAAGGGCACACCAAATCCCAATGTAACATGCAAGGTCCATGCGCCTTTGGCGCATCCTGTCTCCATGCAACACGCTATTCTCATGCGCCCTTTACTAAAATGCACTCTGCAGTATGCATGCGCCATGCGCCTTTGGCGCCAGTTTAACCTTTGCAACTACCCTTTCCCGTGCGCCCTACCTATTTAGCCCTGTAAGCTGCATTTTTCCTGCGACCTGAGCCTAAAAATCTCTAACTCTTTCTTCTGCTAACATTCCAATGGAAGATCAAATGGCTAATTCAACTTTTTCGGATTGGGTATCGCTTCTTCTTCATGCAGATCAACAGATAATCTTAGAAGAACATATGTCTACATCTAGGAAAAGACCCACCAAATCAAAAGGGAAGGCTAAGCTTACTAAGGAAGAGATGAAGTATAAATATCGAAGGGTCAGAATGCCCGAGTCACAGGCCGAATGCAGCATGGATGTCAGAGACTCAGAATTGGGGCATGTCGACATGGAGGAATTCTGGGCCAGAACTCAGAAAGTTACAAGGAGTCCATGGATGGACAAATTGATAGGCAGTGCCCTGCACTTCGCCGGAGGAATCCCCGTCAGCATAGTCAACAATGAATTTATAATGGTGGTTGCTCAGTCTTACAACAAAGACACCAGATGTGTCGAAAACAGTACGGGCGAGTTAGTCATTAACCTCACTGCCCGTCATTTTGAGATGATACTTGGCATCCCTCACCACCGGCACTTCGTGGCCGTCATCCAAGTAGAGTGCATCAAGGCCTGGGAGGACAATGAAGACCAATGCATGCAACTAATGAATGAAGTCTACTTGAAGAACAAGAAGGTGGTAACCCGGTGGCCCCAAATCATCCACCGCAGTGACTTCTCAGAAGAGCTCAGTAATACCATTACCTTCCTGAGAAGGGTCTTCGGGCTTTCTGATGCCCATTACTTCCATAAATGGATGTTGCGCTACTTGGAAACAATGAATAAGAATGTGCCTAAGTAACGCTTTTGCTGGGGGGAGATTATAAGCAGCACCATTTCCGAGCAGCTACAACAGTTCAGCACAACGGGAGTATTCCATATGAACTCCTACATGGTCTATGCTGCAGCATCAGAGAGGGATTATCCAGGCCTAGCACGAAGTGGAGTTTGGCCTCAGGTCAAAATATATGAGTATTATCCAGAGTTGAAGCTGGAGAATAGCATCGCCCAATTCACCAAAATCAACGATGCATTCTTTTATCACATCATCTGCCTATTGAGGCCAAATCTGACTCATGGTCGTACGACCAAAAACATAGTGGCAGCCACGGAGAAATGGGGAGCCCTATTCACCCAATTTCCTACATTCACCTATCTGAGGGCTGCCAACTTTTTAGGAGAGCCAACCAGGCTACCAAGGTATGCTGGGCCTAAGCTGATTTTGCTGGAACTATCAAGGCAGCTGGTCGCATACCACGAAAAATGCCTGAAAAGGAAGAAGGGTGGAACTCCTTTCCCCCTCATAGTGGGCCGATACACATGCTCTACCCACCACAAGGTGAAGGAAATATTTGTAGAGCTGGAGCTACTCAATTTGAAGCATGACTTCCTAGCCAGGCCTACCTTCGACCCAAGGGGCTGCCTGCCAAGAGCAAAGCTTGATCCAATCCACGTTCCTCAGATCGAGGATATTTATATTGACGTCCTCCATGAGGTAGAGCTCAGAAGAAAGGATCATTCTCGCCTAGCATTGGCAGAAATTATCCAGTATGGGGTAGCCATTGTCCCCAAAGGCTACCAAACAATAGAAGATGAAGTGGACAAGGTATATAATGATACAGATCGGGACGATTGGCCCTTTCCGGCCATTGACAGAACTAAAGCTCCTCAGACAATTGAGGAGAGGGTCAAAGAAACTCTGCGTAGAACAGAGCACTGGTGCCGGATGAACGGCCTAATCTACCTCGGGGTAGATTTCACAACCTCCCCATTGGGCAACGCACCTTCACAGTCCAAAAAGTAGCTTAAAGGCAAGGGTGTAGAAGGTGAATCCAGCACCATTCAGGAAGAAGCCCCCGAGAGTCCTCTTTCCACAGCACCAGAACAGGTAATAACTCTGGATTCGCCAGAGAAAGAAGCAGCAGGGGATAGTCCAATTGGCCCATCCACTCAGGATGTCGGCATTGCTACCACAATAGAGGTCCCTTCTATCCCTTCTTCTTCTCTTCCTTCCCATCCTCGAGTGACTCAAGCGACCATCCCTTTGGTCGTGTCCTCCGCCCCTTCTTCTACTCTTTCCCCTACTTCTTCGTCTATCTTCTCTTCCCTCACTGATCTATCCTCCTCCATTTCTTCCCTCATCTCCGAGCTCCCTTCCCTTCCTATGTCTTCCATAGCTGTAGTTTCCCTTCCTCCCGTGGACACTTCTTCGGATATCATCAAGACTCGTTTTATGTAATGATGTATATGGTAAAACACCTTTTATAGTTATAACTTATTCATTCTGAATGAATCTCTCAGCAGCTGAGCCATCAAATGAGGAAAGTTCCCATGGAGGGAATGGACTTTTCAGTGATCGCAGATCCAAAGGGGCAAAGAAGCTGAAGAACATGTCACAACGCTTGGATTTAATAGTGCTGCAGGTGAGAGAATCATGGAAATTGCATACCCTGATCCCCTCAAAGAGATGGTAAGGATCTGTCTCCAACTGATTTTACCGTGACCCAAGTCACTAATGTAGACATCTTCTGAAAGTCTCCAGGGGGGAAGCTGGATCCGCGTGATATAACGATATTTGTCAAAAGCTTCAAGATCCATAAGAAGAGAAAAGGCTACTAAAGGAGCACAACAAATATCTGCTCCAAGCCTTACAGAAGATTTGTAGTGCGCCTCCCAGATACTGGTGTTATAAACTTCTGAGCTTCTGAACCAGGATAAAATCATTGAATATACAATGAATGGCGAGCAAGGTATGAATGTTTCATGATTGGAGGATCGTGATCCTGAAGGACAGTGAAAGAGTGATCGCCGAGTTTGTGAATTTGCATCTGAGCATCGGAAAGGCGAATAAAGAGCTCCAAGCATTAGAGAGGCCCCATATCAGAAGAGCTAGATCATGCTAGACTCCAACACGTGACCTTTCAATAGATGTTTCGACTGATTCAGTCGAAAGAATTGGTCAAGCTTCGGTGTCTTCGGTCATCCAAGGGCCCTCAGGAAAACCATGTCCACTCTGGACTACCGATTGGATCATTTTGAATTTATTATTGTTAAAATCGACAAAGTTAAGGAAGCAGCCCTGGATGCAGGGCACCAAATGGAGTGAATTATTTTCAATATGTCATCCAGGGTTGCTCACTCCTTCCTGTATCTTAAGGTCAGCTGATGAAACAATCTGGATCTTCAAGGAGATCGCTTCTTGAGGAACATTGGTGCCATAGGTCACATTTGACACTGAATTTATCATCATAATTGCTGTCCTGTATGGGACTGAGATCGAATTCAACATTGAGCGGTGGTGGAAGAGTGATTCCAGATTTCCAGAGAATCTCATAGATGAGTTGGAGACTTGTAAGGCAATCAGCGAACTGCACAAGGATGCATACTTAGGATCAATTTGGGCCAATGATTAACAAGTATGCTTTAGAATACCGCGCTCTGTTCCATATCTCATCACCTGAGCAGCATCAAAAGCAGGCTACTCCCTTTCGGCTACAGGATTATGTCGACGAGTAGCTGCATACTACTATTCATTTTCTTCTTCTCTGAGTTCTCCGAAAGTACTAGTTGGAACCATCTGAAGTATTTTGATGCCATTGATGACTTTTTCCATGTTGCTATCATGGGATGATGTCAACCTTCCCCGTTGTACATACCCAATTTGACTTTTAGATTTTTTTGTCAATATCTAGCCTTGTAAATAGGGCGTCTGGGCTAGTATTGGCCTACCTTGGTCCTCTTTTTCTATAGCACCATGATCCCTTTTACACTTGTCCCACCACTGTTGAGGATGGATGCATATCTTTCAGATGAGACCATAGAGTAAGGAGAACAGACTTTGAGTCTTTTTGGTGGTCAGAACAAATTCGAGGTTAATTACAAAATTAGAACTTTGTGCTGAGATACCTGTGTTATATACATTACATCTTTCTTATGTTAGATCTGAGTCCATAATCTGTTGGATACTGCTTCTATTTTATTGTCACTTACTTATCATCAGTATTGCTAAGGTTATTTATCCATCTAGGTTTGGCTCTGTTTGCTATCCATCCCAACACCATCACAAGGGCTTCAATGTCATTTCTGCTTTGCAATTCATTTCTTTTCATCCCTTCGGAATTGTTCCTTCTATTCCATCCACTCATTTCATTACATTCTCTATCGCAGCCGGAAATAAACCTACTGGGATGAGCTCACTAACTTCCGAAGGCAGAATCTGTGAGACTTGCACAAGATTCACTGCTAGTAGACATAGCATTACACCACTTTCGCTTTGTTGACTCAACACATTGGGCTATGCCCTGCACACTGTAGGCTCGTTTATGCTCATTTACTAAGTCCACAATTCTGGTTGCTAAGGATAGTCTGACCCATTTATATGCATTTTTTTTTCAGGCGTTTGATTCTTGTTTTGGGGTTTTGTAGGTCTATTCCTCATTTTTTATCATCAACGGAATTCGGCATCAGAGAAATGAGTTACATGTGATAGATAACAAGGGATTCAAATCATCATCTGACCCTGCAAAATATGATTTTTACACCTCATGCACAGACCATGGCACTGAAAAATAAGACTAGGGCACTAACAAGCATTGTGATTCCCTCCCACATGCCCCATTCCACCTAAAAAGATCAAGTATGTGTCTTATGGAGCTCATGTATTGTTGCATTTGCATTCTCTTTATTCAATTCATCCAGCGATAAAGTCCTGGAAAGCCATCGAATCAACTAAGATCCTTATAACCCTACTTATTAATTAGGGTTTCCTATTTTTATTTACTTAATTGTTTGGGTAAATTTCCATATTTATTTATTACTTTTATTTTATGTTATGTACTATTGTTCCTAGTTTAGATTAACTTAATAAATCCACAATTTAGTTAATCTATTTGGTGAACCCGATCTTCCAACCATTCCTTTTCACAATGACATCTCCTTATCAAGTTATGATTGAATCCTCTTATCCTAATTTTGCACTAACTAAGCTCTCACTCATAATTACTACTACATTTGTTTTCATGTGCATACGTACCCAACATCCTCATTACTTTGTCATGCCTCGAGTTGATCTATCTATTAATATAGTTACTACTTATCGCACTCGTCTTAATCCTCCTACGGCTCTATCCACTTCTATTCTGAAACCTTCTTCTACTAATTCTAAGGGATATTAAATTATTGAGCAATTTAAAAATATGGCTACTAAGATTTATCTTTATGACTTATTTCATAATGTCCAAGGATTTTGCAACATGCTAGAAACATTTGTTCATGTTATTCATATAGAAAGTGATAACTTTACAGTGACCTTTACACATCTCATACCGTCTCTTCGCAATCTATCATATGCAATATCTTTCACTAATGAGGATCTATGACATTTTACTAAAATCAATATGTGTGCATGTTTTCTCATTACTGTCGTTATTATCACTACTTGCATCAAATGAGTCCTCATTGATAATGGATTAGCCATCAATCTATGTGCTCATTCTATTTTAAAACAATTTAGTATTAATGATGATCTAATTTCTAAGAATTCTACTCTCATTTGAAGTTAAGATTTTACCACTTGCACATGCCTAAAACCGTTCTCAATAATTTATATGTTATAGATGCCTCAATTGAGTTTAATCTCTTGATAGGTAGACCTTGGATCCACGTAATGCAAGAAATTCCATCTATTATTCACCAATGTATCAAGTTTTTACATGATGGCTATGAAGATACTATCACTATAGATCTAGAGCCATTAAAATGTTGCCGTATAGAGCCTATTACTGCCATTCCTTTCCCACTTTTGTAGTGTATTCCATATGGTAGCCTCAACAGATATGGCAATTGGTCAATCTATCACTTCACTGTATCCTTCTACTATTGTCAATACTCCAACTATTTCTACTTACACTACGGCTATTATCTCACCTACAATATTATCTCCTATTAGTGTTTCCATGCCACCTGTCATGGCACCCTCTACTCTTTTTCCTATGGTTCCACCTACTAGCATACTCAATAATGTTATACAACAACATGATGCTAACACTGATCATTCAAAGGACTCTGATAAAGAAGTTGACATTATCGAACTCACTGATGAAGTATTAGGTCAACTAAATTTTACACATCTTGACATAGATGATTCTTACTTTGAAGACACATTTTTGGCTGATGTCCCATGTGAATAGAAATTTAATACCCTTTCCCTCTACTAATGGTATGGTACTATACCAAGTATTTATAGATAGTGTAGATTTTATTTTATCTTCTCTACCATGGGTTGTAGTTTTGTTGCATCCTTTTATATGCGCATTATTTATCAACATGTCCTTTAGGTAGCACACCGCAATTGACTCCACTTTCTTAGATACTATTTATAAACATGACAATTTGGTTAAGTTTGGCATGAAATTTAATGAAATCTTACCACCTCTTCATTTACCACATCTTTATCATGGCTATTTTCACATTACGGCTGCTTATGTCTTGCATGTCTTTCATTTGATGGTCTTTGTTACATGCACCCCTCTTAACTCTCCACTCACGCTTGGATAGTGTTGTCTTGACTATATTTGCGTTATGATAGACGTTAACCATTCTTCACTTACATTTCATATGAATTTTTGAAATATATTTATTCCTAATGACTCTTCCCCTGATTACGCTTTGAATATCTCCTGTTGGCATGCTCACGATTGTCCACTGATAACCTTTACTAATGAGGAATATGCAATGAATGTGTACACATTTTTTCGCAATGGGTACTTATACGACCCTCCTCACTCTATAGCTTATCATGTCTCCAATGCTGGTCCAGTAGATTTTGACCATGATAATGAAGATCTCCTTAATAGAGGGATATAAACAACTTCCCTATTGTACACTTGGGGGGCATATAATCTAAGACAACCCTCCTCTCCTCATATTAGAATCAGTGTGTCTCTCATATTTGAATTCCCATACATCAATTTCCTCTTATAGGCATAATATTCACAAGGTATAACATCATCATGACCTGATGACACACTCTTGTGCTTTGCTTCACACTTGACTATTGAGGGCATACTACACATGAACCACGCACACTGGATAATAAGTACTACACACTACACCTCTTCACACATTTTGTGTTATGCATCTTGCATCATACATTTTACATTTAGACTACATCATCTCAATGATCACGCATTTACATATCATACTCGTTTTTATCATACATGTGTCAACACTACTATTTTCCTTCCATCTATCATTGCATACTAAATATTTACATTACTTGTAGAAACCTAAATTTGGTTACATTCCCCTTAGACCCTAATCAGATAACCTACTTAAACATAAGTACCTAGCCATGGCCCCATTTCACCCCACATTAATAATTAATTTAATTATTTTAATTAAATTAAATACCCATCCTAACAATACCCATTATTTTATTACCTTAATTGACCTAATTTCCACCTCACCTAGACACCTCATCTAGCCACATCACCCTAGACCTTTTCTTGGCATGTTTCCATAACTAACAATAACTAATTCTTACTTGCTTTAATGAGCTAAGATTTGGTATAACACTAAAATCAATGCCTAATATTTCAATAACCACATTCTCACTCATTAGAAGGGAAGCTTCCGTTCTGATCCGTGACCACAAACCAACTTGGCCCAAGAAGTTGGAAATATCTTCCCATTTTAGTAAACTTAGGGAATCCCACCTTAACCGATGCTGGTCAGACCTAAACCGATGCCGGTCAAGAAGAAACCATAATTGGTTACCATTTATTCACCTTAGTAACTTGTGTGAGACGTTGGAAAATTTCGAGGTCAAGGAAGAGAAAGAGGAGTTGCATGCAGGCAGGACCAAGGTATTTTCGTGCATCCAAGCATCCAGAACAATTACCCAGACAGATCTAGAAGTATTGCACCCATGGTAGCATTCCGGGAAGCACTCCCATGGCACCAAATACCTTTCCTCCAATCAATAGTTACCTCCATCTAGCCATCGAACCTACATCACAGTAAGTATCTTGTTAACTAGCATTATCCTATTTTCATTCTAGTATGCTTTGTTACCTCTGTTATTTGTTTTTTACCTAAAATCTCCCATACAAGTTTGATCATTCCTTCACCCACACCATAAAATCACTCATACCTGACAGTTAGACACCTCTGAGTATTTCCAATGCCTCCCCATACTTACACCCACTCCTCACCATCCTCGAGTCAGTCTTAGAAAAATCCTTATACCATGAAATATTGAGTTATTGAAAATCTGCAATAACCGTTGTTAGTTATTACTAAAGCATCATTGATCATACAAGACTGACGTCGGTATCTATGTTTTATACCTTGCCTAAGAACAGAGCCAAATAACCTCCTACCAATTGACCTAAAAAACCCAGAATTAGACCATGACTAGTCCCAGTACCTTAACATTCATTTCATCCTTTAGATCCAATTATAGTTGTTAGTGCAAAATCACAGCACCCATGAATGTCTACAACTAGATGAGTTGAGACTCTCAGTGTGATATCACAACATGGAGCATCTCTCAAACTATCATGGGACTTTAAAATCAAGAGATCTCTCCAGGTGAAGGCCGGTTCCTATTTCTCTGTTCAAGTGCACATAAATAAATTGCAGAGGATCTACTCTAAAACCTACTTTATCTTACCAATGAGACATGGTTGAGAAGATGTGAGAAAATAAACCTAAGCTAGCAAGGTGATGCACCAAAGGAATGTTAAACACCCATTTTGTAATTTAACACAAACCATAAAAATGTAACACAACCACCATGCACAAAAAATAAAACTACAATGAGAGATCAAAAGATAGAAATGAACACATGAGAGGGTTGAGGATCATCCACAAACATATATTATTGCTCCAGAGTTGATACACTACATTACAATAGATAAGAGGAAAAAAATTGTATTACAACTTGAATGGGAGGTTAGGAAAACTACAAAAATTCACTTGCAGAAAAGGGAAGAAGGGAGGGTGAAAAACATGAAATTTCCAACCCTTTCCAATGAGCCAAGCTATTTCCTTTGTAAATGCAGTGAAGATAGAAGAAGAAAAGAGGTGGGAAACCTGATTTGGAGCTTAGCTACTAGCTAGTAATGCCACTGCAAATCCACCCACAATATGTCAAGTCCGCTGCTCTATGTCTACTCAACGTGTTGAAGAAGGAAGAATGATGGATCAAATCATATCTGATCTAGTTGTTGAAGCAATCAGATCACATATTAATGGCATGAAGACATTTTCCAAATTCTCACCCACCTAACCTCATTGAAATTAAAATCTCAGGTTTTCATTAGGCCAGACGTGGTCGAGACCTTTCTAATGGTAACAAATTTGTTGAATTTTGAGTACTGGAGCAAAAGATATGTCCATTTGAATGTTTAAGTCAGATCCTTACAAAAATGGTAAATACCAGTTTAGTAGAACGGGTCCGCGGGCCTAAAAATTACTTTGTGCCTTTTGCAAAAAATTACAAAAATACACAAAATGCCCTGCAGCGTCGTAATTCATTCATGTCAAAAAACCATCCTCGGGCCCATTTGGGAAAAAATTTCTCCCCAGGCCCGCCAGCCCGCATGTAATTTAGGCCTGACACAGGCTTCCTTGGGTGTTAGTGAACGTGCGGATCATTTTTAAATTTTATGCCTTTTTGACCGAAAAAGTTTGAATTCCCTCCAACGAACCACCTTGACTTGAAGCATGGCCACATGTAGAACTGGTGTACGTTTGAGGACCGCTTTTGGATTTTGTTTTTTAAGTTGCATCGAAGAGATACGTGGCACCCTTCGCGGCTTTTCTCTGTTTCTTTATGTTTTAGCTAAGTCTTTTTGTTTGGCAAGAAAATATGCCTGACCTGGTACACATGGAGGCTCAGTGCACATTTGAGTCTACTCCTTAATTTTTACCCTTTGGAGTTGCACCGAGCTGACACGTGGTGCCTTCTGCTAACCCTTCTATATGTAGTCAATTTAAATGGTCAGCTTTTTCCCCTTTCTAACTTTTGGACATGTAGAACCTCTGCGCTCACTTGAGACTGGCCCTTGGGCTGCCCCTCTTAAATTCGCGTCATTGAGCCAAGTGGTACCTTGTACTGACTCTCCCCCATCTTTACTTTTTGACTATCGACTCTATCCCTTTTCAGACCTGGGAAATGTTGAAGGCTTGTGCTTTTCTGGGAGACCTGCTTTTAGATTCACATTTGAAGATATGCCGAGCTGACACGTGGCTTGTTCCATGAGTCTGCGATAATTAGCTGATTTGGGATGGTGTCTTTCTTTAACCCTAGAAATGTGGAAGCCTCGCACTCATCTGAGTCTCAAATTTGGGTTGTGCCTTTTTAATTTGTGTCGTCAAGACACGTGGAGACTTTCGCCGGTTCTCTATACTTAACCGATTTGGGCTCGTTGCCATTTGACTTCTATTAGACCCTAACCACATGGACAACTAGCGCTAGTTTGAGTCTCCACCTTGGGTTCTCATTTTTTAAATTACGTTGAGATGACATGTGGTTCCTTCTGCTCGCTTGGACTTTTCAACAACCAACTCTGTCCCTTTTTGGGCCTAGGACACATGGATACTTTGTGCTTGTTTGGGGAAACTGCCCTTGGCCTTGACCCTTGAAGGTGCATAATTGAGAAACATGGTAGCTTCCTCTGTCTCTCCCATACTTAGCCAATTTTATCCCACTATGAATTGTTTGTGAAGCCCAAAGACTTTGAGACTTTTCTTGTTTTTCTCTTAAGAGCCTCTAGTTTCTTTGACGTTGGTTTCCTCATTTTCTGACCCTGCTCCTCCATTAGAGATCCCACTAGCAACCTATTTGTTGGATTTGAAACATGGGCTTATATGATGGAACCATCCCTTATATTTTTTCATGCATAGGATCTTGTTTGATCAATTTGTTGAGGGGAAAATTTAGATAACAATAGCCTAGCCTATTGTGATTGTATTTTCTTATTGTACTTGAGCGAGATACCTAAATCATATCAAATACGGTAGGAATTTACTTATTTCTCACATTAAGTTATTTTAAATAGTGGATTGTCCACCATCTAGGAAGTATCACACTTCCCGGAACTAGCATACGCTAGGTAGTCCACTGTCATATACCATTTAACTTCTCTTCTATGGTCTTGTTTTCTATTATGGGTAGTTCCTCCTAGCCAAAATGAAGCTCTCACAATCGGCACTAGATCGAGAAGTCAGAACACACACAAAAACCATCAACCAACCCATTTAACATGTATTCCTCCTAGCCCATACCCCTATCTTTTTTGTCATTCAAAAAAGTAAAGAAAATGGTGAAACATTTTGGCACACCCGGTGGGACCCATCAGGGGTTCTATTCCATTTTCTTCATTTGTAGGAAAAATTTGTGTGTTTGTTTCCCTTTAAAAGGCTTACACAATAATTTTCTTGCCTAGTAATCCTCTCTTCTTTCTAATTTCTCTAAAAGAAACATTTCTCTTGGTGCATTTAAAAGGAATCGTTCTTCTTTCATGCTTTCTGCATTTAGTGAAAGAGCATACCCTCTCCTATTCATCATTTGCTTAATCGAATGTAATCTTTTTGATTTGGGATTAAAATTGGTTGCATTACATTCTGATTTGCTGCATTTAGCTCACATTAAAATGAGGGAAACCTATATGCTAGAAGTCATGCCCAGCTGATGGTTGACACAAAGAATCATAGAAAGCACATTGTCTCTCTCTCTGTGTCTTACCAAACTTGCACAAAATTGAAATATACACATCTTTCTTAAAAAATATCTTACCTGATAACACCTATCAGTGATCACATGATCTGATTGGTAGGTACTCTCCACCTCGTTACCTCTATCGAGTCATTATCTCAGAGGATGGCCCGCCCCCACCATAACATACCTAAAAACTCTCCTTTTAGACATCCTTCTTCATAGGAAGCCTTCCTCACCAAAAAACTCTACTCTAAATTCATGAGTTTGTATTCTAAATAGCATAATCTCAACACATTAAAAACCACTTGTTGGATACGTGTTTTTTTTAGCGTTTGATTGAAGTGCATTTTTAGGTGTGAGGATACGCTTCTCCATTTTTTTCATTTTGTTGCCTTACACACTCCACAATCATAGTTGGAGTATTTTGAATTCTTTTGAGTGTGTCAGGACTTTATTGCATCATCTCCAAACCTATAGGTTGATTATTTATCTCACTAAAATTCACAATAATCTATTTTTCTACATCTTTCCGATTTTCACAGTAACCGACATCAGTTACCCCTGATCGGCATCAGTTTTTCTTAACCGGAAATAGTTTTAGGTTCTTTTGGGTTAAATTGCCTAAAAGAACCCTTATTTCATTTTCTTTTCTTTCAGAGTTCCTTTGAGTCTCTGTACTCTCTCTGCTTTGATAAATAGTCATCATACAACTTGTTCATCTAACCGTCACCAGTCTTTTTCTCATTTGATAAAAAATTTTATGTCTCACAGTAACCGACCTTAGTTACCCTAAACCAACATTAGTCATCCTTAACTGGAGTTGGGTACCTTGTATTAACCATCAAATAATATATTACCCAAATCCACCTATAGACACCGATTTTCTTCATTCTCACTACTCCCTGTTTCTTTTGTAAGATACAACATCACCTGATATACATTCATTCACATGGTGTTAACTCGCAATCAAGTTAACACTCTTATATTTAACACAAGTTATAAACCACTCCTGCCTAGTCTTTTGCCACCCCCTATCCTATCACCCATGGATCCAACCCTACCTACCACCATTGCTATAAGAGACAAGGAATTTTCATGACTCCTTGATCAAAATCTCACGGCCTTGTAGTTCTATCTTTCCCATTCTTCCACCAGGGACTTCTCAGGTCAGTTGATATATGGCATCCGTGTATCTATCTCTCCTACCCTTATTCCCACTTATGTATCAGCCCCTAATAATGTGGCGCTACCTTCACCTGCTTCACCCCCAGTGGTTTCATAGCTAGGACCCATACCCGCCATGACCATTGCATTTGTAGTATAACTCGTACCTGTAGTATCTGTTGTCCCCTCATTAACCACCCAGACCATAACCCCATCTACAGCCATTATCTTAAAAATACCCATTGCAACACAACCTCCCTTGGTGTCAGTGACCCCTACTCCATTCCAGAATTTTTTCCTCTCCATCTGACAAACACTACCCCCAATCCCTACTAGAGTCACTATGACCATCCCACCTACATACACATACTATCAACAACCCCCTATCTCATATGTCACCCATTCTAGATACATATCCTCTATGTCGGTCCCCTATTCTCAACCTCCCTATTCTGCATCACCATAAAATGGAATGCCACCCATGTCACAGGTTCAATACCATCCCCCTTATGCCATATGAGGAACCCTACCACCACAACCTACCAATGACCTCATCAAATAAATTATGGAAAGGATGTAGACAATGGAAGAATCAATTTTAAGCTCATGCAATTATCTCACCTATGATGAAACTTGTAATGATCCCATTCATCCATCCATCCCTATTTTCCCATACCCTGTACATTGAGAAATTCCAAAATTCAACCGTTTCAGTAGTAAAGAACACCCGCAACAGTATTTACGGTATTTAAAGCATGGGTGTTACCTGATAACCCATGATAACACTTTACTATTACATATCTTCCTGATGCCCTTGACATGACCTGCATTGGACTGGTACAGTGGGATACCAAGACACTCCATCTACACGTTTAATCAAGTATACCAAGCCTTCTTATATCACTTCTCCATCAACATTGTTAATAAGGTTACCATGACTGATCTTTATTCCACATGACAGTGCGACAATGAGTCTATCGCTAAGTTTTTCACTTGTTAGCATAGCCTAATTAACCATCTCACATTTCAATTACCTCAAACTGAACTCATAGAGTTGTTTACTCGAGTTTTCTCAAGACACATATTTCCAACTCTACAAGAGTAGACCTTTCGCACTTTTGACGAGGCATTCACCATGGCATGAGAGTTGGAAATTCATGCTATCTAAGAGAAGAAAATTAAACTTCATAACAAGAACATCGCGTTCAAATCAAATGATTCTTCTTCATCTTTGAAACCCCAAAACAACTTTTTAAAACCCAAAGGATCTTCCAACGTCATAGTTCTCAAGGCTTCCCCCCTCATCAACCAAACCTAGCTAAACCTCCTTCTAATATCTCTCATGTCTAAGCTTTCTTGTTCAGATGAGAACAATGAAAGTACACTTCGATAGGAGAATCCTATTCTTCTGTTTTGGAAAATCTTGTTAAGTTGGTGCCATTACCCTTCCACCTATAAAATCACATACTAGTTTTGACCCTGAGTGGCACATGCCCGTGTGGTATAAGGAACATGAATTTTGTAACTATCATTGTGTCAAAGGTCATATCAACAATAACTACATCACCTTCAAGAATATCATCCAAGAAATGTTAGAAAACAAAGATCTAGTCTTAGATAGCCCGAATGCACCTACTAACCAAAACCTTCATATCTTCATGAAACCATTTCCTAATCATGCCCCATCTTCCAACCAAGCTGGTGACACTTCAAACAATGATAGTAATGTCCACAAGGTCCATGCTATTTTAAATGAAATACCATTTGCATCCCAATTGCCTCATTTTCCTTCCATAGATGAAATCTTAGCCTGAGCTCCACTACCGGCACAATAATTGATGTCATCTACTCCTCTACCCATAGAGGAACCCCATTCATTTTATCCATCACCTGTGGAAGAGCCTATAATTATCACACCACCTTTGACCCCTAAAATTTATGAGAAGTTGTGAGTGACGCCTATCCTACTCATATGAGAGGCATGTCCACTGCCTACACCATCACAAGGAGATTCCACCTCATCTGGACCATCCTCTCCTCTACCCATTGAGGATCCTATAGAAGTACCAATAACTTTAGATGACAAATCACCATCAGACCTTCAATATCCTGTTGATTTTCTTTCATCTCTCTTACCCACAAGTCTGAGGCTAGCCATTTCCCTATGTCTCAAACACATTTTATGGGAATTGCAACTCAATCCATGTCGGCCCCACTTACAAAAGCACCATTTTCATGCTTGGCCAATCGCCTGTACTATGTCGATAGAGCCTTACTTTAGTGATGCCTTCTACATCCTGTTTCAACACAAAAGTAGTTTTCCCTCACTTGCACCTCCACTATCTATCCAAAATTGTTTTCAACGACCAAACCAAACACAACCATGACTATTACAACACTTTCCACATCACCACCCATGGACCAACTCACACCTCTACCCATAACCCAACATAAATCTACACCCAAGCACCTACCCTCACCTATATCATCTCCCTTACTTAAGCCTATCACTACCTTGGGGGTCATATTGATAGCTATCCTTACTCACCCATCCATCAAATTAGATTTAGCCACATATTCCCAAACAAACCCTAAACTTACCCTGGAACCTAAAAAGAAGATCCAATCTCCTAGGCCTCATACACCCACCTCGCCTACCATGCCATTATAACCTTCACCCCTTCCATCCATCCTAGGACCTCACCCATCCACCCTAGCCAAGCAACCCCCATCCATCGATAAACCAAAAACCTGGCAACCCATTTCCTCATCACAGGCCTCTAATATACCAAAGTGATCCACACAACTTTCACACTCACCCATAACCTTCTTACCACATCTCCACTTTCATCCATAACTTCTTCACTACCCATGACACTTTCATCTCTTTCACTCATGCCTCCTACCCTACCTACACCACCCACCTCCACAACACCTTGGCTACCCCCATGGGTAACCCATCCTCTTCCACCATCTTCTTTTCCTTCCATATATCGTACATTCATGTCATCGTTGCCCAAAAATATGTAACCTAAAGCTAAAAATCCGCTACCCTCTAATAAGGTAGTTAAACCAACCAAACCTTCCACCACTAGCTCTTCTACCATGCCCATACCCAAGTAGATGGAACCAAAACTTAAAACCACTCCACATGCCAAACTAGTAAAGCAACCCACCCTCCCCCTTGTAAAGCCTCTTCCTCCACAATCAGTTCTACCTACACCCAAACCCACATTCACCTCCCATTCTGATCCACTAGCAGGATTCTATGCCAAAAATCTTAACCAATCTCTTCAAAACATCGATCATCACATTACCACCTCTTAGACCTTACGGCCCGCTCAAACCCAAACCGAAAAGGTTTGATGAAACCAAAATTTTCACCTACCATCGTGTTCCAGGACATGATGGAGGGAACTATAAGGCCTTGAAAACTTCACTTTTCCAATTATGTCCTCTTGAAGAAGATTTTTATTGCGATGACCTTCTTGATGAGGATTCCATTTCTCCTCCACCAATTTCCCTAGATCTCCTTCCATTACCTACTCATCAACACAAATATCCACCCCCACAACTCTTTGATCCACCCCCGAGATTCGAGATTAACATGGTCCATGTAAGAGATTTGGCCAAACCACCACCCAAATACCAATGCGACCTACTCATTTCACAAGGATCATATCCCCAACTAGGGTTTTCTCCCTCATGCCATTATACCTTCCATGACACAACTTCTTCATCCACCTTCCCTTAGATTAACATGATCAATACTGCCACCCGTGCTCAGAAAGAAAAGGGAAAGGAAAAAGGAACCGGCCCATAAACCAACCCTATACCCAACATACCATTCGCACCTATACCCAAAGTCATCATTCGAGGTCCTGCATATCCTATTTCCGATGGGGTCACGCATCACACAATGCTAAAACAACTACACCAATCCCCCCTCAAAATGTCTTTATATGACCTCGTCCATGTTAGGAAATAAGGGATAAAATCTACGAAATAATCCCTCACATAATCGTAACAATAGAAATTAATATGCAGAATTTTTTTACAGATCTTAAATAAAAGTGTTGAATAAAATAACACAACACAAAGAGACAGTATTTAACGTGGTTCACCCAATTTCAGCTACATCCACCAAGAATCCCTTGTTCATATTTTATTATAAGCCACCACTCTCTCAATACAATACCCATATCTATTTGGAGCTATGCTAAACAAACTCTATAGAATTAACACCCGAATTCAAAACACTTCTGTAATGTTACATGATACCTACCATATGCACAAAACGATATAAATAGACAACTGCTTAAGTAGTTTTACAAAACCAGGCATATCAAAACCATGGGCCAAAACCATCCCATAAACCTATGGGACAAAATCCCACCCATATGAGAAAAGCATGTTTCCCAGTATATCAAGCACATTTTAAGGCCAATTTTTTTTTTCTCAAGGGCTGCACCCCCAAACCCTGATGAGACAACTATGGAAAGTGTACAATACTCTTAGTGTATAGTCTTTAACACTTTCTCACATGAAAACAGGCTCCATAACCTATTGAAGTGAGGAGTCACATCATCAAGCCCTCATGGAGGTCCTTTAATCTATTGAAGTCTTACTAAATGACCCCACACCCGTAGCCTCCATCATTACCCATCACAATGTAGCCTCTCTCACTAGGTCATAGTCTTCCTCTACACCTCCACCAACTTGCCAAGTGGCCTCCCTCAGCTTTTCAGATGATCAGATCACTCACTTAGAGTCTGATGACCTAGACCCCGCTCTTTTCATCTCCTTCTTTATCAATAATATACACATATGACATGCTATAATCAATGGTGGTGCTAACATTAACATCATCTCTTCCCATGCATAGGACCAAATGTGAATACCTGCCAATTGCAAGTATGGTAACCCAGTTATGTTGCACTCCTTCAATGACGCCATGACCTCTACCTTAGGTACCATTGTTCTCCATATTCATGTGGGTCCCTGCACTATCCTGGAAATTTTTTATGTATTAGAAGAGGATTTATAGTATAACTTGCTTCTCAGCTGACCTTGGATCCAAGTCATGGCTTGTGTCCCTTCGAATTAACATCACTTCCTCAAATTTGAACATGAGGGACATAATTACACCATCCCTACTGACCCATCACCTTTCAGGACCTGTAACATGTTATATCAACCCAATGATGTGATTATACCCATTAAGGCATCTACCACTATCACTACTTCACCTTCACCTACAAGCCCATCCACCAAAACTACCACTAGCTCTACTGCATCTAACCGTACTATCCCCACTATAGCTGTAGCCTCTACCGCTAATGCACATGTTTCCCCATCATCTAGTGAGCCATCTATCCCTGCTACCCACATACTAACTACTGATCCCTTAACATGTTTTTTTCAACACGTCACTTTGGGGGAATACCACCTATATAATATCAATACCTTCCTCATCCCAAAAGAGTATGGGAATTTACGTAAACACCCCAGCTACGACATCCGCATTGGTGATGTTTTTTTATGGGCCTCCCTACCTTCGCACCAATCTAACATATGGGGGACTTGATATAGCCACCTATTAACCTAAACCTCCATCCCAAGCCCAACCATTTTTGTCTGACCTACACCCCCTCACTAACCACCACTTTTCTCACACTTTCCTCCACCGGTGCATGTGGAAAGGATTTGGCTTCTGCTTTTACAAACATGGCCACCATACTATCAATGACCATAGTGGCATTGGTTTTGACACTCCTACCTCCAAGAAGGTTCATGTTGACCTCATCTAGGACACAAAATCTTCCCCATCTCATTCGCCCACATTACCATCTTCACCCACGGAGTCCATAGATCCTGAATCTATTGCTCCTAACATTTTTTTTTCATAAACACCATTTTCTTAGGACCATTGACCTATCAATGTGATGGTGAACCTCCCTCTTCTCTCCTATTCCTGTATCCTAACATGATCAATGATGATACGCCTTCTATTAACATCATTCAATGTTAGGAAGATGAGTCTATCCTCACCTACCTCTGTGTGGAAGACTCTTATATTCATCAGTCATCACCCTCTAAGACACAAACCATGTTGAATGAATCGACCATCGAAATCAACATTCACACGAAGGACGACCCGCACATTCTAAAGATTGATTAATTGTTAGATGCTACTGAACAAGAATCCTTCACCTCTTTCCTTCAGGACCATAGCAATATGTTTGCCTTGTCCTATGCCGATATGCCCGGTATGGACCAAAAAATTGTGGTCCACAATATTGTAACCATCCCTGATGCCAAACCCATCAAACAAAAGCTACGGAAAATGCATCCTCAGATTTCTCTTCTAGTCAAATAAGAATTTCAATGCTTTCTCTCGGTTTCCTTCATTCTACCCATTGATTATCCCTAATGGATGTTTAACATCGTTCCTATCAAAAAGGTGACAGGGGGACTCCACATTTGCACAGACTTATATGACCTCAACCTCGCCTATCCCAAAGACAATTTCCCCCTACTAGGCATTGACCAATTGGTTGATCTCACCACTGGCCATGAAATTTCATCACTCATGGATGGTTTCTCGGGCTACAATAAAATATTACTAGCTCCATAGGATCAACACAAGACTTCCTTCATCACCCCTTGGGGGAATTTCTACTACCAATTCATTCATTACAGACCTTTGGCCTTTCTCTCAATGGGGTTTGGATCTTGTCAATGAGATCAACCCCCATTCTTCTCAACTCCACCAATGGATCATAACCGCTACCGAATATTACACTAAATGGGTAGACGCTATTCCCTTCATTTATACAAAAGCTAAGAAAATATGTGAATTCATCAACCATCACATCATTTTTTGTTTTGGTGTTCCTCACCGCCTCATCACTGATAATGGAAAAGAATTCAAAAGTAAAACCCTTCACAAACTATGTGACACTTTTGGCATCCAACTCATTTTCTCATCAGCTTTCTACTCACAAACCAATGGTCAAGCTGAATCAACCAATAAAACCTTGAACAAAATTCTTATGAAGGTAGTTAACGATACTGGGAAAGATTGGCATATGCACATTCCTTTTGCCTTGAGGGCTTATCGTACTAGTATTTGCACTTTGACTACTGCCACACCCTTTTCTCTAGTCTATGGTACTGAGGTTGTCTTACCTCTTGAAGTATAGATTCCATATCTCTACATATCACTACAAGACATGCTCAACAATGATGACTTTCACCAAGCTCATTTGGCACAAATTGAGTTATTAGATGAAAACCTTCTCATTGCTCTCAACCATCTCCAAATTTACCAAAAACGTATCAAACATGCGTGTGACAAACACATTCACGAACTAACCTTCTAGGTCGGCGACCTCATCCTAAAAGAGAATCAACATGTAACTAAAAAGGAGAAAAGTAAACAGGGAAAAATTTCTCCTAATTGGCTTAGACCCTATATCATTAGTCATGCCTATGGATCAGGTGCTTATCATTTGTCTTCACTCAAAGGTAAACCTGAACCTAATCCCCTTAATGCCTTGCATCTTATATCATTTTATTGTTGATATCAAGTCCTATATACCTTTCTGTCAGTTGATCGCTCATCCCTTGAGCATTGTTCACCTTCCGTATTACCCATTTTGAGGTTCCATAACTAAACAAGAATCATGTCATTACCCATCACCATTTTATCCATGTCTTCAATATGAGTACCATGGCTCTACTCATAGCATGATTCTATTCATCACTAAAAACCACCCCCTTTCATAATTAACTCCTATGTACTATGGTTTTTTCATCTGAACAGAAGCCTACCCTTCCTCCATAGTCTTTTCCATGACTTAAACATCCAAAAAGCAAAAAGGGATACAACTCCTTGACTCAAACTTCTAGCAAAAAATTAATCCCTCAAAAGGGACATCTCTTCACGCTAATTCCACCACTAAAAATAGACTGCTCCTTTGAAGGACAATGTTATCATAGTTATTCCACAAATTCAATAAAAATATCCAGAAGCTTCTTGTATTAATAAACTTCATGAACACCTCAATGAGATAATATACTTATCCCATATAGACTTCCTGCATCGATCAATATTTTAAAAACAAACAAATGAAAAAAAAACATGAAATTTTCATCATGGACTTGCCTATTCTTGATCTTGGGTTTCTTGTTCCGAAAGACACGTTGTCGTACACTAAGTTACACTTAATAGCCCATTCTCACCTCCTTTCCTTTCTGGTCTAATTTCCTCTTTACTCAAGGGAATTTCCACAAATGCAACATTTCATGATTATGTGACTTTCTTCACCCTTAGAATGGTCCATTATGTAACGCCTTTAGGGTCTTATGTTCATGAGCTCCTCTTAGGTATGGTTGACTCATTTGGATTCTTATCAATTAAGCATATCTTTTACCACCTCTTACCATTCGCCTACATCATTAATTATTTATTATCCTATAGAGGACCAGATCATCGACACTTATATTTTTTTAAAAAACCAAATAGCCATGCCTATGATCTGAACTCAATCATTCATATGACCTACATTCACCCATGCCTAAACACCTATCAATCCATTTCTTTACTTCATCACAATATTCTCTAGCTTATGGGATAACCACATCGACATGAGGTCCCTTTTTACTAGGACTATATAGGCAGTACTCTGAGGGCATGGGGCCCTTGAAGGTTAGCTCGGCCACTCTTTACCCTAACCAATTCCCCCTTTCACTTTCCTATTCACATTCTACCCTAGCTAGTTTCTAGTTTATATCAATAGCTAGAAATTAAACCTAATAAGCATCAACTCATACACATTTTATTACATCATCAAATTATCCATTTATAATTTTCACATTTGCATTATGGCACAAATTTGGAAATCAAAAACCATACCCAATATGTACATCAACATTTGTCTCTCATGTTACCAAAAAATTAGACATTAAATCGACCTAACTCGACCATGCCTAAACCAACCTAACTCCATCATGCCTTATTCAACCTAACTCAACCATGCCTACATCAACCTAACTCCATCATGCCTAAACTGGCCCTAACTACTCTATGCCTAAACAGACCTGACACAACCATGCCTAAACCAACCTGACTCCATCATGCCTAACTTGACCTCACTTCATCATGCCCTAAACTGACATGACTCCCCCATGCCGAAACAAACTTGACTCCACCATGCCTAAATAGATCTGACTTTGTCATGCCTACACGAACTTGACTCCATTAGGCCTAACCCATTTTATTTCCACCTATATATATAACAGTAAAAATTACAACAAGTACACCATCCATACTATAACTACCATCATCTATAACTTTAGAAAGTCTATGAAAAAATACATGTGATCATAGATACAAATAATAATTACAATCTCTCAAAAGCTCTCATATACACCCTGATCATCTTCAAAACACAGGCCGGTATACATATAAAAATATGTCAAAAACATGGATACATTGATCATCAATGATGATGAATCATCACCCCACCTGATATCCATCCATGTCTCATCAGTCTCCTCCATCTCCCCTCTAGTGGGGTTCCCTTCCAACCTATCTCCACCTCTCTCCGATCTATCCTCTGATGGTCCCTCACATGGAGCTAGCCTTCTTTCACTGGTAGTCTCACCCTGACCTTGCATCGGGGCTTTCCAGCCCCTTGTACTCTCTACACTGTGGGTACACGACCTGGTCCTCTCACTCGAGGCCTGTTGTGCTCTATACTCTTAATAAAATAGAAAATGTATCCGTATGGCCATCATCTCGTCCTGATAATACCTGACCTCACTTAAGGCATCCCTCAACCTACCTATAGGTATTATTTGTGGTGGTGCTATCGGCCTCGGCCCCTGTACCTGTCTCTTAGGACTGTATCCTATTGGTACCTGTAAAGAGGGACCCTATCCCTGTGCTTGTCCCTATCCTAAGGGACCCTATCCCGCCCCTACCTATATCAAGGCCTGAAGGGCCGTAACCTGTGCCTATATAGTGGTCAACTGGCCCTACAAACTTGTAATCTGCACCTATAAGGCAGTGACATGTACCCCATCCCCATCTCCACCCTGTGTGGGTACTTGTCCCTGCGCTACCTAGGCCTGTAGAGTGGCTACATGTGCCTACAAAATAGCAACATGTGCCTCTAAGCCTATCAACTACCCCTGCACTATCCCTAGCTGTGTAATCAGGGTAGCCACCTTCCTTTGTAGGGTGTGCCTCTGCATTGTGATGGTGGCTAAATCAGACTACCCTGGCCTTAGCGGTACTACTCATAAATGTGTGGCCCACCACTACTTGTATCTATCAGTCACCCTAGCATCATCAATCTTCCGGTCTATCACCTACTCCTCTTTCCCTGATGAAACTATTAGCTGTGGTAGAGGCAGAGGCCTCTCCATGTCATCCCTCCTATATTATTGGAAGGGTGGACGTATATTCTGAAGTAGCCTGAACTTCCTTCTAAAACTCTCTATGGGTATCATCTCATGCTCTCCTACACGTCGTCCCTCAATCCATCAGAGCAGGTGTAGCTCCTATAGCTCTTATGCCATCTGCCCAAATGATGGAAAACCCACATAGGGCCTCAAAATTATGCCCACGCCAGACAACCCCTCTATCAATAACCTGTAATAGGCTACATTGTGTGTAGCTCTAGCATCTCGGTGATCCCCAATCATAGGCACCCATCACCTGAAGCCCATCCGAACAAAACCCGACTCGAATGCATCAACCCAGGGCATACTAGCTTGACGGAGACACATAATGTGCTCATATTCCCACCAATGAAGTAGGAAAGTACAACATAGGCTAAACCTCCATAATTGCCCATAATCCCATAGCTCTTTGTATAACTATACCAGGAATGTGGATTCCCATGCAAAATTAGTCCTATCCTCCACCATGTCATGAAAAACCCCCCATCAAGGATCGTGGGAATCTCCCACCCTCTGCATTTGGTAATGCAAAGTAGTAGACTGCATCTATCAGCAATATTACCAGCCTCATCTCCTCTAGATGGGCCCAGTTCATATCCCCATAGCTCATACTGGCCCTATGAAACCTTAAATCTACCAGCCCCTCACCAAACATGATTAGCATCAACTCCTTAGATGCCTCTAAGGAGATAGAATACACCTACGTCCCCACTATCGGTAGCCACAGGATCCTATACACATCGTTGAGGATGACTGTGATCTCATCTGTCGGCAGATGGAAGGTATTGGTCACTGAGTCCCATCTGTCGATGAGAGTAACCATCAAAATCAGCTCCCAAGCTACGTTCTGGTAGCATCTGACCCCAATCAAGTAAACCTCTGCAACATGGCACCAATCATCAGCTATTGCACTCCCTCGTACCTCCACAAGAAAGGAACGTACCCTATCCCACATTCTTAACTAGTCCCTATCCTGCATTCAACCAATCACACACATATTAAAACTTGATTTTACCTAGCATTAACCTTTAACCACTTCGTTCTTCCTAGCCCCTCACCCACTATCTAGTTTACACTCTTTACCCCAACCAATTTCCCCTTACCCTTCCTAGACCTTTATGCCTTTCACCCTAACTGACATCGGTTACTCCTGCCCATCACCGGTCCATTCTAACCAACATTGGTTCCCTCATACCTGACCGATGTCAGTGTATAAAAACCAACATCGGCCATACCTTGACCAGCGTTGGTCACTGTTACCATGCCCAAACTTGAAACCCCAATTTCCTTTACCTAATTTATTTCCCATTTTCCCTATGAACCTACCAAACCTCACCTAAGTCCCCTCCCCAGCCCTCTTCCCCCTACCTCTGACCTTTCCCACCCCTCTTTCATTCATTTAACAACAAATTTCAATTATTTTAACCTCCTTACCTCTACCCCTCTACATTTCCTTCTTCCCATATACACTAAAAAGGAAAGAATCAGTTCTTACCCTCGTCTCGATGTCGCCTCTATGGTGACACATTTGGCCGCTATGCCAGACTTCCACCTGAACCTTCTCCTTCCTCCACCATATCAAATCTCTACCTCAATCCTCTTTACCAATCACCTCCCTCCATCTAATTTTGTGGGCCAGTCTACCTAGCTCTCCTCTTCAACCGGATCTCTCCACCTCATCTCAGTACAGCCCCATGTACTTTCCTCTCGACAAGGCACAAAAGTCTCATGCTCTCATCATTTTCACAAAAGCCAAAAAGTACAAATAAATCCATATTATATAGATTTTTCCTTTTTATATACCAACATCGACCTGAACATTCTCGGTTATACCTAGACCGACAACGTCCCTATGCCCTAGCACACCATGGTTGGTTGTACATAAAACGACATTGGTCGTGTGCCCTAGAAAACCATGGTTAGTTTTCCTAGACCTTCACCAATTTAGTATGACCATCATTGGTTACTTGTTATACTCCTGTCAATACCCTTTCCTCATTTCTGACCAAAATTTACCCTTCCCCACAATCATTTGACCTTACCCACCCTTATCATAACTTACCTCTAAGCCTACATTACCTATCCCTATCATTAATTGTGTTTAGGGACTTGTTATTATACCCATACCTCAGCACTACCCGTGTTGTGACCTAGCTACTTGGAACCAGAACATTGTTAATTACCTATGAACCCATGTGCTCCCTATACTTTGCGACATTATTACCCATGTTGTTTGACCTAATAACCTTACCTTACCTATTGCCATGCCATTTATCCTGACCCAATATTTGGTGTACAGGAACATTCCTACATGTTCTTGCACATGACCTGCGATGTGTTTCCACACCATATCCTATACCTTGGATACCGAAATCACTTTAACCTTGTTTGGATAAACCTATTGACCTTGGATGATGTAGATTTTTCAAGCTCTTCAACCTATAACTATGTCACAGTTTATAACGTGTGCGTGCAATTTCCTGCCACTACCTTTAACCCTTGCCCATTTACCAGTTTTCCTATTTTTGACCTCTACACTTTCCCACAGTCACCCACATCTAAGCTCCTTTTCACCACATCCACCTTTTATCAAAACACTCACCACTTCTGTCTTCCACCTTACCAGTTTCTGGCTTGAGGGGGATCACCTTCACCCACACATGGTGCACCCACTTCTTATTTTTGTTAGCGTCGCTTACCAATACAAGCTATGTGACAAAAAGGGGCAAATGTAGATGCCTAAATTTGGTTACATTCCTCTTAGCCCCTAATCAGATAACCAACTTAAACATAAGTACCTAACCATGGCCCCATTTCACCCCACATTAATAATTAATTTAATGAAATTAAATACCCATCGTAACAATATCCATTATTTTACTACCTTAATTGACCTAATTTCCACCTCACCTAGACACCTCATCCAGCCACCTCACCCTAGACCTATTCTTGGCATGTTTCCATAACTAACAATAACTAAGTCTTATTGGCCTTAATGAGCTAAGATTTGGTCTAACCATAAAATCAATGCCTAATGTTTCTCTAACAACATTCCCACTCATTAGAAGGGAAGCTTCCATTCTGATCCGTGAAAAAAAACCAACTTGGCCCAAGAAGTTAGAAAGATATGCCCACTTTAGTAAACCTAGGGAATCACACCTTAACTGATGTCGGTCAGACCTAAAATGATGCCGGTCAAGATGGAACTATCGCCGGTTATCATTTATTCACCTTAGCAACCTTGTGAGAGAGGTTAGCACATTTTGAGATCAAGGAAGAGAAAGAGGAGTTGCATGCAGGTAGAACCAAGGTCTTTTTCATGCATCTAGGCATCCAAAACCATTATCTAGAAAGATCTAGAAGTATTGCACCCATGGTAGCATTTCGGGAAGCACTGCCACAACATTGAACACCATTCCTCTTATCAACCATCACCTTCATCTATCGATTGAACCTGCATCACAATAAGTATCTTTCTAACCAACATTCTCCTATTTTTATTCTTGTAGGCTTTGTTACCCTCTATTATTAGTTTCTACTTGAACTCTCACTTGCCCACAAGTTTGATCATTCCTTCACCCACACCATAAAATCACCCATACCTGACAGTTAGACAACTCTGAGTATTTCCAACACCTCCCCAGACTGACACCCCACTCCTCACCATCCTCGAGTCAGTCTCAGAAAAATCCCTAAACCATGAAATATTGAGTTATTGAAAATACGCAGTAACTTTCATCAGTTATTACTAAACTGTCATCGATCATACAAGACCGATGCCGGTCCATGTGTTTTATACCCTGCCCAAGAACAAAGCCAAATAACCTCCTACCAATTGACCTAAACAACCCAGTATCAGACCTTGACTAGTCCAGTACCTCGACAGTCATTTCATCCTTTAGATCCAACTATAGCCTAGCATGTTGTGATTAGATTTTCTTATTGTACTTGAATGAGATACCTAAATCATATCAACTACATTAGGAATTCACTTATTTCTGGCATTAATTTGTATTAAATAGTGGATTGAAAACCATCTAGGAAGTATCACACTTCTCAGAACTAGCATATGCTAGGTAGTCTACTGCCATATATCATTTAACTTCTCTTTTGTGGTCTTGTTTTCTATTACAGGTAGTTCCTCCTAGCCAAAAGAAAGCTCTCATAATCAGCACTAGATCGGGAAGTCATAATGCATGAAAAAACCATCAACTAACTCATTTAATAGGTATTCTTTCTTATCATATAACCCTATCTGTTTTGTTATTAAAAAACGTAAAGAAAATGGTGAAACATTACTAGTCTATTTATAGACATTACATTTCATATGATTCATTGTGTATTGCACATATTGCACATCATATACTCATCTATCATCATCATCCCACATACTACATCATCTTCTACACACTACACTCATTACCCTATCACACACTTTAGTTCCTCAGTCCATACTCAATTGTTGAGGGTTTACAAATCAAATGGACCTTATCATCATTTGACCATCTATCATGTGACATTCCTAGGTTATTGACATACGCTATAGAATATATGATCACCTATTCCCATCATTTTTTAGTGGTATATGATTTAGGCTACATCACCACTCCCTCTATTAATCTTGTAGTGGTATACAATTTAGGCTACATCACCACTCCCTCTATTCATCTTGCAGTGGTATACACTTTATTCTACATCATCATTCTCTTTATTCATCTTGTAGTGATATGTTATTTATTTTACATCATCAGTCACTTGATCAACTTTTCATGATATATGTTTTGAATATAAGGGTCATGCACACATCATATCTAGGTTGTGTATCTTCACAACACATATACGCATCCATCATAGCACGTTAGACAAAATACACACTATTAAACCATTTCTTGATGACAGCGCTTTTGTTTATGGTTCATTCTTGACTGCTGAGGTGGTACAATAAATGAATGTCATTACATATAACTCCATTCACTTTGGGGGCAGGTGGATCCTACCATTCTATTTTACATTTCATTCCGTCGATCCACATCATAATCCATATAATGGTTACTTTTACACTTGCTTGCATTTTTCTTGTTCATGGTCACTTTATTACACCATGCTAGATAGATATCTTGTATGTCATTTATCTATACCATACACACATGCACGTTCACACCTTTTCTTAGTTGTGATTGTAGATACATGTCTTTTTCATGAAACATGGATGCTCACCTTCTACCCATACTACACTAGTCATTGGGGGCATCCATATTCGTATCTTGCAGGTGTTATTGTTTCATTTCATACTTAGCACTTTTCATTAATTTGTTATACACACTTTTAACATATTGGTTATCTTTTTAACATGATAACGGGTTGTCCATGTGCAAACATTTGTTTTGCAGGATTCTTTTCTTCCATGGCTATCTATTTGTTTGTTTATGATTGCTTTTCATTGTTTTCTCTTATATGCAGGATTTTCCCTATGTTTGGTGTGCACAATTATTTTTTGTATGTAGCCATTATGGCCTTGCATGTCTTGCAATATTATGAGTGGTGTCCCATGTTTACAACCCACTTTGGTGGTCTAATTTTTCTTCTTGCATGTTTACATTAATATATTTCTTGTTATCTTATACATTTATTTCTACATGCATACTTTTTGGTACTAATACTTATTTTTGGCTATCCTTCTTGTTTCTGCACACCTTGGTTTCTACCAAGCACATTCCCTTCCCCATGTAGGGTAGATTTAAATAGTTTATGTGATTGGTCCTTTTTTTGGTGTTGTATTCTCTTATCAGCGATGTCACATGTGCCCCCAAAGAGGGATGGAATCGTTTGGGGTTTTACATACTACACAACACTTCTACACTAGTTTAGTTCAATAATTTTGTACCCTTAGCATTGAGGGTTAAACAACGCATGGGTTCAGAAGATTCTATGAAACTTTTACACAACATATTTTATAGGATATGTTTTTCCTTAGCATTGTGGGGAATATTTACCAATTATAGGATAGAACAGATTTCCTCTCTATACTACTTCAGTCAGTGGCATCATATTTCCCAAAAATATAGGTAGTACAAATATCTCTTCATAGATATTCAGGGAAGTAGTTACAGGTTGGAGGATACAATGGAATTTCTCCCTACACTTCTTCAGTTTATGGTATCAGATCGCCCAAAACACCCAAGATAGGATATCCTCTTTCTACACCATTTTCTCTTATCACGGATAAGGTGCACATGTTTCCTTTTAAAAAATTTATATTTTCATGTTAGTGTTTTGATTTACTATATACATGTATCTTTTACATGCATTTTTAAATATATACATGTGTATTTGACTTCTTGATTGTCTTCTCCTTGTAGGTCTCACCATATGAGAAGCAAACAGTCAACAACAACAACAAAAACGACATCAACAAAAATAATTTTTCGACATCACACACCAAACTAGCCATACAAGTAATCACAACATCAGTAACTACACATGTGCTTCTACTATAGATTCACTCTCAGCACTCTTTTCTCTTTTGCATGTTTAGTTTCTATGCTCCATCATCTTTTTTTCACTCCACACTTTATCTAGTCCTTCGGCGCATTTTCTACAATAATCTACATGTACATAAAGTACAACATATCTATCTACTTTATGTTACCCGAGTGTTCCAATCACCAACATAAAATGGGGGAAAATGTAGACACTAAATCAGAGACTGTGGGGTATTATTTAGTCTTGGTATCATACTACTATTTTATATGAGTTTTGAGCAAAGAAAGTATGAATTGACCCCCCGTCTTTTAGGAATTTTAATTTGTTTCTATTGTCATATTCGACCTTCACCACATACATGACCAGTCTATTATTATCATTTTCCATAATTTTATCCTTGACTAGGGAACTCTAGGACAATACTAGGGGCACCCACAGGTGCCCTGGTCCTAGTCAGAGCGTGCCATGATCATTTTTACACTTTCCCTCCACTTTTTGGGAACTTTCTATCCATTTAAATATTCTATCTTTTTGGTGGCCAACCTCTTCAATGTTAATAATGAAATTAAAACAAGAGAACCACAAAAATAAAAAGTTATGAGTCCATAGTGAGGAACCAAGGCACTAGGCACTACTATCATCATCTAATGTTACATCCATCTAGAGCTCATTTATATCAATCTACCACCATCACAAGGGACAAAGGATGGTTCATTTGCATCACAAAATCATAGGAGGGAATTTTCATTCTATACCATCATCCCTTTATTACATTTTATACACATAGTTATAGCTTGCTACTTCACAAAATACGACTAGCACAAGAGCACCTAAGGGCATGCTTACACACACACACTCACATAGAACTTACATCAGCGTTAGAGATTGTAGTGACGCGCGCTCAGTTAGTAAGTCCACCATTGTTGGCCATTAAGGACATTTTGACCCCTTCATATGGGTCCTTCCTTTTTAATGGGTTTGATTCTTGTTTTGGGGTTTTAAAATTCTATTCTTCATTTTTAATCATTAGTCACATTGGGGATAGAGAAGTGAGTTACACATGACAGACAATGATGGCTTATAATCATCATCCAACCCTACAAATCTAGTTTTTGGACCTCCTTCACATACTAGGGTGCACAAAACTTAGACTAGTGCACTCACAGGTACCACCAATCCAACCAAACATTTCATATATATGTCTCTCTGGAGCTCGTGTTCTATCGCATCTGCATTCTATTTATTGAGTTCATCCAGTGACACTGTCTCAGACAACCGTCAAATCAACTAAGATCCTTATAACCCTACCTATTAATTATGGTTTCATATTTTTCTTTACTTAGTTACTTGGGTCACTTTCCATATTTATTTACTTATTTTATTTAATGTTATTTATTGTTGTTCCTATTTTAGACTTAGTAAATTCAGATTTTAATTAATCAGTTTATATTAAAGTTTTTAGGTCGAGAGATGTCATTAACAATTGCCTTTGCTTTGGTATGCTTAGGAGATGGCTTGAATGTTGATTTAGTTGTAGATGTATTAGAATATGGTGAAGAATAATCATGATACTTGATTTTTCCCATAGATAGGATTTTAAAATCATGCATTTTAAGCATATGACATAATTAATCAAATGAAGGGGAGGTCTCAAAGATAAGATTCTCATGAAGTGGTGGAAAGAGGATTTGGAAAAAAAAATATATTCCAATTCAGAATCAACAAGCATATTGGTACTCTTAGCTAGATTGTTCTTATAATGTAACACATAGTGCACTAGATACTTGTTAGATTGTTGTTTGATTTGAGTGAGTTGTGCTTAAGAGATCTTGGTGCTGGTATTGATGGAAAAGTGAGAAATAAAATCATTGGATAGATTCATGAAATAAGTTACCGAATGAATAGGTAGCTCATAAAACAAATGCACGAAGTAATATTGAAGTTTCCTAGGAAATAGCTTAGCAAGTAATGTATGATCATCCAAATTATTGATACGTGCCAAATGAAAATGTCTAAGATGCTATTGAGGGTCACCATGGCCATTGAAAGTGGACAATTTAAAGGTAACAAAATTAGGTGGAAGTTGGTAAGTAGAAATAACATGTACAAAGGGAGTATGAAGAATCAAGGAGTAATAAATAGATGGAGAGGAGCATGAAGTAGCCTACTGTAATTAATGGATTTGAGCTTGGAGGTCCTGATATAGAGACATTTGGTCTTGCATTCTAGAAGATGAGTTTTTTTTTGTGTGTGAGAAATAAGAGGTGGAGTGAAATGGTTAGTAGAAGTAGGAAAAAACATAGTAACAGTAGAGATATGCGGAAGAGTACGAGAAGGAGATTGTGTTACGATGGGGCTGGAATATGTATTAGAAGTGGGAGGGTTAAGATCATCTATATTGGTTGCCTCCTTAGTAGAAGTGAGTAAAATAATATCTGAGTCTTGTAGATGTTAAGAAAGATGAGCTTGGAAATCATGAAGGTCTTCCTTAGTAAACGTGAGATAAATTTCAGGCATGTTAAAAAGATGATAAAAATTCCTAGAATAAAGGTTGGGTTTTAGCGAACAATTCACCAAATGATTTAATTTAATTTGAATTAAATCTAAATACTAGAGAGTCACTACTAAAATAAATTATGTATAAATACTAAAACACAGAAATGAAAAAAGCAACTAAGATTGAAAATATGAAACCCTAAGTACAAGAGATAGATGAACAGACTTAGCTTATTTATGCTTGATCTATAAGTGATCTAGACTGGGAAAAGTGTTGAATAGGCTAGGTAGAGTGTCATAAATGTTAAATATATATTATTTAACCTACAAAAATAGCCAGACATGGGAACATGGGATATGTAAAGGGATCCTAGGCATTAGATACCTCTTCTAGGCACTGGTGACTGCATAAGAGCTCAAGATATATTTTCTAGTATTTTATAAGGTCTTTTTTATTATTCCTTTTTGATCTCCTGATGGTCGCACTATGATCTTCAGAGGGTACCTATAGCCTATAAAAAATATATGTTCACCTACACAAGCCCACAAACCACATCAAACCTAAAAAGTAAAATGAAAAATGGGGAGGGTAGGATGACCCCGGGTGGTCACCTCGAGAGTGAACTTATGACCAAGCATTGCACTACATCTCAGAATCCATGTAGTTCTTGTGAGTGTGTGTAGAAATTTTTCCTTAGGATTCCATTATGCAAGTTGCACTTGATAGGGGGATGTAGCTAGAATGTAGAAATGTAGAAGAATGTTTGGATGGAATAAAATAAACTTCCAATTTCTTTTTTGTGTACATAGAGTATGCAGTCCTTTATCCCTTGATTGGATGTTATATAGATGGTTTTGAGTGCTTTCGGTTCCTTTTGAATACAATATTAGGTGATGAAATTAATTCTTAGTGTTTGGTCCATGATTTTGAACACAACTATGTATTTATTGAGAGGCTGAAATAGAGGAGAGAGAATAAAGATTAGATATCTCTTTTTATTTTATCAAACACCAGAATAATGATACATATTTATAGGTACATTGAATAAAAAATATTCGCTTTGAATGGATGGAGAAGATACAAACAAAAAAGAGAGAATAATGGAATAAATAACAACTACTCTAATAATAAGATAACATACGTATACTATCCTAAAATTACCCCCCTTGTTACATTATTCTTACAAATATGAGCCATGAAAAGTTCAAATTTCACTTTCCCAAGAGATTTTGTGAGAATGTCGACAACTTGTTCTTCTGTAGGAATGTACTGGAGCTGAATGTGATGGTTTAAGATGTGCTCTCAAATGAAATGACAATCAATCTCAATATGCTTTTTTCATTAATGAAAAATTGGATTTTGCACGAGCTTCAACACACTTTGATTATCGTAATAGAGAATAGGTGATTATTTTTCAGGAATTCCTAGGTCATTCAAAATGTGACGTAACCATATCACTTCGCACATAGCTCCTCATATGGCATGATATTCTGCCTCTGTGGATGAGATAAAAAAAACATTCTACTTCTTACTTATCCATGAGATAGGTCTAGATTTGAGATGAAATATGTATCCTGTACTTGAATTCCTGTCATCAATAGATTCAACGTGGTCTAAGTTGATGTATCCCTATAATAATAATTGATAATTCTTCTCATATTCTAGACCATAATTAGTTTTTCCTCGGGCATATCTGAAAACATGCTTTGCTACAGTCCAGTGACATTTCTTCTGCTCCTGCAATGAACCTGGAAAGATAGATGACATCATAGCATAAGTCTAGTCTGGTATATTTCAAGTAGATGAGTCATCTAAAAAAATTCCTACAGAGAGTAGCATCTAATTGAGGTGAATCATGGAATCTTGAAATTTGCAAACCTTTCTCCATGGGAGTGGATATAGGTTTATAATCAGACATTCTATACTTTTCTAGGAGTGTCTTGGCATACTTTATCTAGGAGAAAAAAATGTGATGCTCCTTTTGCCATATTTCCAAGCCAAAACAGTAATGTAGTTGCCCCAAATCTATCATGTCGAAGGTTATTTTGAGATCATTCTTCACAATATCAACCTAATCTTCTGAACCTACCAGTGATCACAAGATCATCTACATATACAACAAGAATGAAAAATTTCCTTGCCTACCTTCTTTATATACAAATTTGAATTTGAGGCGCTACGAGTGAACCCATGCTGCAAAAGGTGATCGTTGATCTTTATATACCATGCCCTTAAGAGCTTGTTTCATTCCATACAGTGATTTGATGAGACAACATACCTTCTTAGGATGCTCTTCATCAAAAAATTCTTCAGGTTGGGTCATGTACACTTCTTCTTTCATATCACCATTTAGGAAAGCACTCTTAACGTCCATCTATTGAAGTCTCCATCTTATCTGTGCTGCAAGTGCATAAACAACTGTGATGGTCTTGATCTTTGCAGTGGGCGTAAAGGTTCCTTCATATTCGATGCCCTAATTTTTGATCATATATTTTTGCCTCAAGTCATGAATTAAGTTTTTCGATGGATCCATATTCCTTATATTTAGTCTTGAAAACCCCATTTGTAGCCTATGAGTTTCTTTCTTGTAGGTAGATCGACAAGTTCCTATGTTCGATTTTTCTTGAGTGAGTCAATTTATATATCCATGGATTCCTTCCATTGAGATTTACTGAGTGCTTCATGATACATTATCAGGCTTGGAGATATTAATTAGTGAACTCATAAGTGTAAAAGTTTACCTCATTTCTCATTTGACTTCGTATTTTGACTTTGGTTGATGTATCTAGTAGTTATTTCAAATGTGAGGTCCTTGATGGTGCTTTGTACCCACTTTGGACAAGAACTTGGCTGATTTTGAGAAAAACTGTGTCATTGCTATGTGGATTGATGTGGAGTCTCATCCTCTAGTTCTCCAAGTTCAAAAAATAGCTCTACTTGCATAATTTATTTTCCTTGAGTATTCTCTTCTAGCTCATTATCAGACTCAGAGATTAGTTGGTGACAGGTGGTTGGAACTGGATCTTCTGTTGATACTTATGAGTAAAAGGATGACTTGTCACAAACCACGTCTCAACTCTCATATATTTTCTTTTTCTTAGGTTCCATGAGATGGCATGCCTTCGAGGTAGTGTCTTTGGCTCAACCTTCTTTCTCTTCTGAGTTGGGACATGCATGTATGTTGTGCAACCAAATACTCATAAATGAGAAATTGATGGCTTACTACCACTCCATACCTCTTTTGGAATTTTTTTAGAATCTTTGTCAGTTTCGTATTGAGAAGATATGCAGTTGTCTATACTGCTTCAAACCCAATAGCATTCTTCTAGCTTTGTTGTTGATAGCATGCTGCGAGCCATCTCCATCACTATGTGATTACAATGCTCAACAATGCCATTCTGCTGGGGCATGTAGGGAGCAATCAAATTCTACTTAATACCATTTTGGTTTAGAAATTCCAAGAAATTATTTGATGTGAATTTCCCCCCTTGATCTGAGTAAAGTAGAAGAATTGTTTGTCTGGTGTCTTTTACAACATGATGATATAAGTTCTAGAAATGTTGAAGAGCCTCACTTTTCTTCTTCAAGAAAAACACCCACATCTTGCGAGACTGGTCATCCAAGAATAGTTTGAAGTACTTGTATCTTGAAAATAAACTAGGCAATGGGCTATTCAAATCAGTATGAACTACCTCTAGATGCTTCTTGGAATGAAAGGTGCTTTCCTGAAATGGATCCATGTGTTGTTTTCTTACAAGACATCCACAGAAAAGAGGCAAGCTACTGGACAATTTGGGTAGTCCATGAACCATTTTTTTGAACTCATTTGATGTAATGAACTAGCTGACAAGTATCCATATCTAAAATGCCAGAGTGTAGTACATTGTACTATTGATGCAGATAAACATATTGCAGAAGATGAAACAATATCTAAATTAATTAACTTATCTTTTAGAAATTCTCTAGCAATAATATTACCTTGTCACAAGATCAAACATGATTTGATGCCATTTTGGACAAGAAATTCTACCTTCAGGTGATGATTCAATAGCTGAGTCACTGACAGGAGGTAGTTATTCAATCCAAGAACATATAGTACCTTTGTAAGCATACATTTTCATGGTCCTATAGGAATGGTTACATTTCCAATTCCTTCTACAACATACTATTTATCATCTACTATGTGAACCTGATCACCATTGGGTTGTTCATCTAATGAATCAAACAACTCCTTATCACCTAACATGTGCTTATTTACATCAGAGTCTATCAACCAAACTCTCTTCATGGGCTATGAAGTCTGAGAGACAAGTACAAGGTTCTTACCATAGTGGGATCCTTATGATGTTTCCTCATCAGATTCATTACCTTGTTGGGCTGCAAGATGTCCCTTGTGCTTTCTCTAGCGGGGACATTGTTCGGAATTTTGAAAATATTTGTGCCCTGATGTGCTTGTTTGACTTGAATACCCTTTTTTCAAGCTATTGTACTAGAATTTATTAGTTTTGTGAGTGTTATTTTTGCAAATGTGACACCACCTCTTTGAATTTTGATCTTTCTGTTGTTGTTTTGGTTGCACTTGATTTGGCTTCTCTAGGGGAACCTTATGATTCTTCTAGCCACGGTATGGATTTGAGAACAGGGTTTTATCTTGAGTCTCTTCTTGGGATGAATTGATGGCCTCTTCCTGTTGCATAAAATTCACAAGTTCTTTACATGCCAATGTTTATTTAGATACATTCAGTGTCATAATGAACACTTAGAATTGAGAAGGGAGTGTTCTCAAGGTGATCAGTATGAAAAGTTTGTCATCACCTATTTCACCGAGTGCTAATAAATCTTATCATAGCTCAGCGACGTGACGTAATAAATCCTCAAATTTCTCATCTAAACGCATAGAGAGGGTGTGCAGCTTGGACTATAGATGGAGGATCTAAGTCTGATTTTTGGACTCATAAATGGTTGTCATCTTGTCTCATGTCTCCTTTGGTTCCTTCACATTCCAAACATGTGGTTCCACATCTTCATTGATATTGAGAATTATCAACATTAATGCTTTGGCACTAGCCATCTCATACTTCAATAATTCATTAGGGGTTGTGGGAACGTGCATAGATCTAGTCACGATGCCCCATAATCCTTCAAACTGAAGGATTGTCTGCATCTTTGTTATCTAAGCCACAAAATTGGGCTCTTTAAGGAACTGAGCATCAGAGAGAAGCAACTTCGGAGAAGACATTTTTTATAAAATAAAATAATATAAAAAAACTTATTTATTTATTCATTTCAAGAGCTATTACAACTAAGACTCACTGATGTGAAGTACTATCTCGTAGATGCTCTCGATACCCACGTGCTGAGAGACAACAATGTTTTGTGTGGAATTCTTCTTTGTCTTCATAGTCAGCATTGTACCTGAATTCTAGCTCTTCCCAAACTGGCTTTTCTTGGCCGCTAACGTTGAAAAGGAAATATTCAAGAATCCCTTTTCAAACTAGCTCATCAAATACTATATTTCTTGTGTTTTGAAGCTCATTGAGCAAGGAAAAATAAAATCCAGATCTTTCAAGAGTTTTTAGACTATTTTCTTCGGCGTGTGAGTTGATGTTGCAGTTATCAGCAATCTCATTAATGTACCAACTTTTAACAATCTCATTGATGTTGTCATTTTTAGTAGTCTCGATTGTGTTATTCAAGCTCGTCATTCGATGTTGGCTTCTTTCTCTTTCACACAGGTGATACTGGAAATGTTGGTACTTAGTTATGGGCTTGGTCAAGTAAATGCTCAGCAACTTGATGATGAAACTCTACCAATTTGTATTCTACATGTATGTTCTCTTTTTCTTTCATGTAGGTTTGAACAGTCTGCACACAACAACAAGTGGACTTCACGCAAGAAAGGTTGATCTAAACTAAAAAAACATGTGGTTTGATCGATTTTCTGAAGACTCCTCTACGAAACAATCAAAACAAAAAACTTCCACACAATGTTCTCCTTCTGTACACTGAGAAACAAGTAGGCTATGGGAAATTTCCCAGAGTTTATGCCTCTTGTCCACATAGGGTCTCCACCATCCAATGTTTCTTTTCTAGAATAATTACAATGCAATAACAATATTATTCTCCTTTCCATGTATCCAAGGACCGTATATTTTCTTTGATACCAAATTGAGAGGTTGAAATAGAGGAGAGAGAATAGAGTTTAGATATATCTTATTATTCTATCAAACACCAGAAGCAGGATACATATTTATAGGTACATTGAATAAACAATATTCCCATGAATGGATGGACCATATACAAAAAAAAAGAGAGAATAATGGAATAGAAAACAACTAGTCTAATAATAAGATAACATACGTAGACTATGCTAATATTTATATGATTCTCTTGTTCGAATTTCATAATTGACAATTGGAAGGTTGAACTATAAGTGAAAAATAATCACAAAATATAAAAGAGACTCAAAAGGAGAATGTAAGGTGAGAAAGGGTCATGGATTCCCAAAGGGGAAAGGAGCACCTGGGTGCTATTGTCCTGGCTAGGTGCTAGTTTTTGAAGCCATAAAGGATAAATTAGTAAAATTATGACTAGGTTGTGGGGTGTAACAGAGAAAATAAAAAAACAAGAAACAAAGGAAAGAGGCCAAAGATAGTTGTCAGGAAGTAGTTTTCTTTCTTAGGAATCATGTAAATTCTAGCATGTTTCAGGACCTAGAAATGTACCCCAAGTGCACAATTTTGTGTCTACAAAAAGAATTTTCAATCTATTACAAGATAATATTATTACAATGAATAGTTTTTATATCATTTCTAATATTTATTTGTTTATTCTCGGATTGTTTATAGTTATTATTTGTATTGGAGGGTGTATCTACAAATTATAGGAGCATAAGTAACTAGTTAAGTTTTAGTATTGCATGTGAATATGCCAAATGATTTTGGGGATTTTGGGATTCCTAGAAGATCTTCTAGGTTGGAAACCTTTCATGGAAATTCAGCAGATAATAAGAAGCCCTAGAAAATTAAAATGATGTGTGCATATGAGGAAACAATTGGCAACCCTACTATAAAGGCAAGGGGTAAGTTAAAATTGAAAATTGAATAGGAGCATGGAATGAGAACAGGAATAGGGGTACCTAACTATGGACAAGAAAATATGAAATAACATGTGTTTGTTAAAAATGGTTGAAAAGAGGACTCATTCTTGATTGAATCAAAAAATGAAATTGAATCTATATTGGCATCTCTAGAGTTCCAGCTACCCAACATCCGAGAGAATCATGGTATTCATTTGTACTTTCTTGACAATATAGATTTTACCAAAGGAAACCAGGTGGGCACAAACCCAAATGTTGATAAAGTTACTTCTGTAGCCAAGGCTCCTTAAGAGAAGTTTTTGGTAGGTCATTTAGTTTTTTAGGCTAGTGATGCAAAATAAAATGATCTATATGATGTGGGAGCTCAAGAATGTAATGATGCTATGGAAATGGCTAGGATAACTAAGGAAATCATGAAACTTACCATCAAATAGAATAAATCCACAGAAATATAGTGTTTTGTTTCCCCTCATACTATTAAGCCTTTGTTTAATGTGATGCATTCTTCTTTGCTAAAGATGAAACAATTTTTGGATTGTGTTTGTTTTGTGCTTGATGAGAGATAAAATGAAATACAAAGTATACTAAGGGTGGAAAAATGCTTCATTTTTTGATTACTTACAAACGTAAGTAGTTAGGAGACCAAAATCAAATGTTTACATGCTGATATGTTATAGGCATTTCAATTTGGTGCTCATATTTTGGTTTGTATATCTCCACCAAATATTCATGATTTTATTTTGGAGGAAGCATGGATAAATTTGTAGCTTGGATGTTTAGCTTCAAAATTTTGTCATTAAAATTTTTAGGGGTAAGGAACTCTTCCAGGTCTTCTTCTCTTCCATGGAAGAGGAGAAGATCCTACTTTTCAAAGGTTTTGTTCTTAATTTTCTTATGTCCTTAGAGAATTCATGGAATCCCAACACATATGTTGGGGATGTATCTCTTAGGGACTTTTTATATTTTCTACAAAATGAGGTAAGAGTTACTCAAGAAAGATCACTTTACTCCCAAAAATAAGCAAGTCAATCTTTGTAGTTTAGGGATGAGTTTGTTAAATATGTTGAACTCAGAAAAATACAAGATTTTATAGATCAAGGATCAATTTGGAGATTAAATGGATAAGATTAAAGAGGTTGGGATATCTTCTCAAAGAACCCTATAAGTGTTGGGTCCCCAAGTATCCATTGATTTCTCAGTAACAAGGAATATGCTTTATCTTGCACTCAGATGGATGGATTTAATATCCTGCTATAATTTTGTTTAATCTAGGAAACGAGCAGTGTTTTATACTAGATCCATGAATTGAACTGGGGTGAGGTGGATATGTTTAACATTCAAGATGCTTTTTTCTTGTTTCCAATCATCCACTACCTGAGGAAATATTAGGCAGATTGATAATAAAAATTGTATTTTTGGATTTAGTTTGAAAAATATAAAGGATACAATGATGAGGTAGATGAACCTCCTACTATTCCCTTGGATATTGTTATCCAAAATTTGCCCCCGAAAAATTTGGTCAAACAAGACCCCACAAATAAAGCAAATTTGAAGGGGACGATTCAGACCTATAAGCTTACATTCCAAAACAAAAAATAAAGGGATAGGCAAGCTTGAATCAAGGAGCGCATCGTAAAAAGGAGGTTGAACAACACAAAAGAAACCAGCGCCCCCAAAGGAGTAAAACATGACCCTGCATAAGAAAAAATTGAAAGGTTGGATCCATCGCACGAGTCCACATTCCAAATACCACTAGGCAGGTTACAAGTGGACTTGAAAATGGAGGATCATGGTCAATAAGGATGTAAATAGTGTCAAGGAAACCAGGGGCTCAAAAGTGAGAAACAGAGAAAGGTTCAAAGTATTCAGGCTTTAATAATAAATCCAGAGCAAGCCTAAATTGGTTAAGTTTCAAAGAATCAATGGAAGCTTCAATGTGCCTCATCGACACATATCCAAAGGTTAACTACAAAGTGGATAACCAAAACAAGAGCCAAGCTTCCATGCGTCCTAGAGTCAACAAAGGAAAAATGTGGGCCCCAAATGACTAAGTATAGAGGACCAGCGGACACCTCCACGTGTCTAAACAATGCACCTCCAAGAGTTGAAGCCAAAAGCGGTTCCTAGATGAGCGTAGAGCCTCCACGTGTCCCAGGTCTGAAAGGGAAATAGAGTCAGTCGCTGAAAATTCCAAGCTCGAGATAGGCTGGCAAAAGTCTCCACACGTCACCTTGGTGCAACACCAAAGTTATGTGTAAAGAGTGATCCTCAAATGAGCATCAACTCGACACCTATCCCGGAATTAGAGAAAGGTGTCATCAGCCATTGAAAAGTCATAGACCAGTGGAGGGTGCCATGTGTCACATCAGCACAATGTCAAAGGTGTGACCTAAAATATATGCCCAAATGAGCATTATATCAACACGTGTCCCAGAGTCTAAAAAGGTGAGAGCATCCGTTGAAAAGTCTTAGAGCCTGCAGAATCCTGCATGTGCCTCGACCACGTAACTTTAAAAATACAATTTAGGGGTAGTTTTCAAACATGCGTGAAGTTGCCATGTGTCTCAGGTTTAGGCACAGTGTCTCTGCTCAAGCATAAAATACTCGAGAAAAATAGAAAGGGAACTCAAAGAGCCTGCGTAGAAGCTGCCACGTGTCAATCCATGGGGGCAATTTCAAGAATATAAGGCAGGGGGAAAAACTCAAATGATGTGCAAGGCCGCCACGTGGACCCTGTATAGCAAGAGTCTTTAAAAAATTAAGCACCCTCGTGACCCCAGGATACTTCAGACATGGCCATAACTTTTGACCGGAAGCTTAGATTTGAGTAGAAGAAGACTTTTTGGAAACATCCCGACACCCTCTATGCCATGGAAACATAAAATACCATTCTTAATAGGATTTGGTGGGTGAGAAATAGGAAAATGTCTCTCCAAGCCATTAATACAAAGCCTGATTGATCTCTAACTACCAGATCTATATTTCAATTTATTCACCATTCATCTTCCTCAACACGCCAAGTGGGCATAGGTAACTACAATCGACATATTTTGGGTGGATTTGAGAGAGGCATTGATTGATAGTGGTTGAGCTTTCAAAGGAGGATTGAATGCGTATCTCAAGGTGGTTGAAGCAGGATTCAATTTTTTCCCTCCTCTCTCTTTTATCCTTTCTATATATTATAACAGAGGGGCATTTGGTGAAGCGTTGAGACATTTTGGGATAGGGAAACTCCCCCTTCTCCCATTCTTCCTTAGGGTAGAATGTGGAGTCTAAGCCTCATCCCATGGCTCTATTATGGAATTTTCTTGCCTCTTACCCACTGTGATGTACCGTGTAACATTTTGGAGTAATAAAATATGTTTCGTGATGCATCTATCCATCCTTGGCTTATTTATGTTGTCACTTCTTACCTATCATCGTTGTAGGGTATATTGTGCATACTCTAATATTTTTTGTAGGTTTTGGGAGCTGTGCTTAATGGATTTAATAGTGTTGTTTTTTGTTAAAACTATCTCTGGTCTGTGGTGTATCTTGTCCAACCTCTCCTTTTCTCACCTCTCTCCACTTCAGGAAGTCATATTTTTGATCAACCACTTCCTTTTCTTGTGTATCACCACTTAGTGTATGCTATTTCACTCTCTCTCTCTCTCTCTCTCTCTCTCTCTCTCTGTACCTCCCCTTGGAATGGTTAGATTAGGATAGAATAGGTTCTTCCTGCACTAGAGTAGCTTTGGCAGGTAGATTATGAAGCAATAATCAACTTTCTTCGGAGGTCCATCTCAAGTTTTTCTAGTCCTACAGCTTGAGAGATGGTCCCATGTTCTACAATCACACCAAATGCCCCACTTCACACCTAAACCATTCAGGGATGGTGTGATTCTACACTAACATTTTTGGCATGCCCGGTGGGAAATGTCTAAAGCACCTTACCACTTCATCTTAGAAATTCGGTGTGTTCCTGTTAAGGTTCATCCTTTTTAGGCACATGTAAGCATATCTGACAACTCTATGTGGTCAATAACCCCATCTCTGAAGTTGCACACCTTTCCATCCATTTCCACCCATATTCATTCACTTTTCTTCCATTTCTCCCATTTTATGAAGTTGTACAATCATGAATTCATTCCCTTCATGGAATTCACAGCTACATTAATGCAGTTCACCTCTAATGCATTTCCAAACTCCTTTAGATCAGCATTATAATCAGATCCAGGACCATTATGCTTACCCATATGAGCAGGTTCATAGTTTGTTTGGCCATGGAAAACTAATAAAAAATAAGGGGATGCATACAATGGTGACAGCTATGCGGAGAATGCTAGTTTTTTGGAGAAGATTCAAAGAATGGAGGCTAGCATGGTGCAATCTAGGGGTACAACACATATGAAGGCATTTGGGATGAATTCATGACACCTTTTCCATAGGGAGGCCATTTTCCAAGACATTACAGCCCTCATGAGATTATTAACTTCATGGTTGAAATGTTTCCTCAACATACACAGTGGATTAAGGATATTCAGGCTTATGAGTTGGACACAAAACAAACTTGTCAATGGGTAAGTCCACCACCTCCTAGCTCTTAATTTTCTCTTTCTCAAACTTTATCATTTCAACATGATCAAGAGTCAAGCCCCTCATTTGTTACCCCAAGTTTTAATTTATTTTCTCCATCTCTTAGCTCCCACCCCACCTTAGTTCCTCTACCATTTTCCCTTCCAAAAATTCATCCCCTCCAAACAAACATGAAGTTCCACCTCCCTCCCCACAACTAACAATTACAAATCTAGTTGAACCCCAACCTTCCATTTCTCTTTCCTTCCCAATTCCATATGGGGGAGAGATTCCAGAGACCATTCAAGGAGAACAGCAAGAGGAGGAACCCAACAGAGAATAAATGACAAAATATATGAAGAGTTGGGTTGCTAGATTTTGGCTTACAAAGATCTGCTTGATGGTCAAGCCAATAAAGGAGGTCATGGTTGAAGAGCCAGTTGTGCCTAAGGATGAGTTTGCAGCAGAGAAGGAATGAAAACAACAAGAAGAAGATCAACATTATATTTTCCCTTAATATAGTGTCCCTAATGGCACTCTTTTTGAAGAGAATGTTGATCTAATCCAAGCTACATAATCAGTTGAAAGGAGGAAAAATCAGCTCCAAGCCCCATTGAAGAGGAGCATGTGGGAGAGATCAAATCAATGTTGAAGCCACTCAATGAAGAAATCATCATTAAAGATTCTTTTCTTTCATTTCAAGGGCCTGATTTGATTGATGTACCCATGATGGAGGAGAACCATATAGTTTCTGAGGCTCCAAGTTTAGAGCAGGCTACAGAATAACCTTCAGTTCTTTCTCCCATTTCATTCCCTTTAATCTCTAATGTTGAAGAAGAGTTTGAGCTTTCAAAATTCATGTTGGAGGATGAAGGGAACCATGGTGAGAAATTTGTAGATCAGGAGGACACCGTGGAGGAGTTCAAGCATATGCAATAGGACAACAAGGAGATAGATTATTTCTCTAACTTGGAGGATTTCTTTGATAGAGAGGAGCCTAAGGAAATTACATCATTTACTCCTCTATCACCCACCTTCCAAGCATATGAGCCTACTACCATAAAGGAGGGAATTAAAAAACAATAGTCTATGTCTCAAAACATCCCTCTGGAACCAAGGTTGGAAGATATGAGTCTTCCATGTTCTTCATAGGAGAAGGAAGAGAAAAGGAAAGAGGATGTCATCATTCCTCTCACACCATCCATCTAAGAAGGTACACAAAAAGACTCCATTTTTGGAGTTAAATTTCATAGCAAAGGTAACATTCAAAGGGTCAGACCATGCCCAATCAGGTACTTGGCTTCATTGGAGCCAAGAGAGAAGCTATAACCATTCATGTGCACTTCAGGGCATGCGGATGAGCTTCAAAGCACCAAGGGTCACCATCACCACCTCTAGGAGTCCAATACCAATCAACTTGAGGAGGTACTTTTTTGTTGATGTAGATACCTTGATGATTTGGGTGGAGGACTGGCTTATTGTAATTTTTTTTCTCATACAAAAACAACCATATTCAGTGTCAAATTATTTGCATGGCTGCACCTCTTAAGAAAGGGAAGCTACTTCTCCCTTCCAATTTTAGGATTTTTTTCAGTCCCTCTTCTCTCTGGTTAGTGTACGTGTAGGTTTAGGTTTACTTTCAGTAGAGCAAGTGCTTTTGCACACTCTTCATGTCTCATTTGAGGCATGTATGAATTTTTTCTTTGTATATAATTTTTTTTCGTATTGCTCCATAGGTGCAGAGGCCAGGCCCTTAAGTATTCACAGAAGAAGGACCCATAGTTTGCTATAATAGTTGCTAATTTCAAAATAAAACAAATGCAAAGACATTTTTTTTTGAGACAATCTATTTTTGGGAGAGACTCAGGGTCAGCAAGTGCAAGCAATCAAGGAGTCCATTTAAGAAAAAAGGGTTAGTACCAGGCTATCATTCATGACTCCATGCCCAATGGATGATTCAAGGCTACTAGTCTCTTCATCTAGTAGGCAGATGTCCCTGTAAGTCACACAATTGTTATCCAAAATTTTCCCCTGACAAATTTGGTCAAACAAGACCCCGTACATAAAAAAAATATAAAGGGGATGATTCAAACCCATGAGCTCACATTCCAGAATGAAAAATAAAGGGAAAGGAAATCTTGACTCAAGGAGCATAGGGTCAAAATGAGGTTGAACAACACAAAATAAATTAGAGCCCCAAATGAGGGAAACACAACCTTGCACAGGAAGAAATCGAAAGGCCGGCTCCATCGCACGATTCCACATTCTAAATACCAATAGTCATGCTACGGGAAGACTCTAAAATGGAGGAGCAGGGTTGATAAGAAAGTAAACAGTGTCAAGGAAACCAGGGGCTCAGAAGTGAGAAATGGGGAAAGGTTCAAAGTCTTCAAGCTTTACAAATAAATCCAGAGCAAGCCCAAATTGGTTAAGTATGAAAGAATAAGTAGAATCTTGCACATGCCTCATCAACACTTATCCAAAGGTTAAGTCCAAAGAGGAGACCCCAAAAAACATCCAAGCTTCCACATGTCCCAGAGTCAACAAAGGGACAAAGCGGGCCTAAAATCACTAAGTATAGAGGACTAGTGGAATCCTCCACATGTCCAAATGATGCACCTCCAAGATTCAAATCCAAAGGTGGTCCCTAGATGAGTGTAGAGCCTCCATGTGTCCCAGGTCTGAAATGGAAATAGAGTCTGTCATTGAAAATTCCAAGCTCGGGATAGGCCAGTGGAAGCCTCCATGGGTCTCTCGGCATAACACCAAAGTTGGGTCCAAAGAGAAATCCTCAAATGAGCACCAGATCGACACGTGTCTCAAATTCATAGAAAGGTCTCATCGGCCATTGAAAATTCATAGACCAGTGGAGGGCACCATGTGTCGGATCAGTGTAATTTCAAAGGCGCGACCCAAAACAGATCCCCAAACAAGTGCCACCTCAACATGTGTCCAAGAGTCAAAAAGGTGAGAGTGGCCATTAAAAATTCCAAGAGCATATGGAAGCCTCCATGTGTCTCGACTGCGCAACTTCAAAGGTAAAATCTTGGGGAATTCTTCAAACATGCGCGAAGCTGCCACATGTCTCAGGTTTAGGCACAGTACCTTTGCCAACAGAAAATACTCAAGAGAATTACAAGGGAGCCCAAGGAGCTCACAAAAACTTCCACGTGTCAATCCAGTGCAATTTCAGAATCATAAGGAAGGATCGATATCTCAAAGATGCACGAGGCTACCACGTGGACCCTGTGTGGATAGAATTTTTAAACAATTAAGCACCCGACTTGAGGAACTTCAAACAACCATATCTTTCAATTGGAAACTCAGATTTGGGTGGGAGAAGACTTTTTGAAAATGTATCAACACCCTCTATGACATGGAAGTATAAAATACTTTTTTTAGTAGGGTTTGGTGGGTGAAAATTAGGAAAACATATCTCCATCCATTAAAGTAGAATCTGATTGCTTCAACCACCAAATTAGATTTCATTTTCTCCACCATTTGTCTTCCTCAACATGCCAAGCAGGCATAGGGAAGCAGAATCAATAGATTGTAGGAAGATTTGAGAGGGACATTGATTTATGGTGGTTGAAATTTCAAATTAGGATTGAATGCATATGTCAAGGTGGTTGAAGCAGGATTTGAATTATTCCCTCCTCTCTCTCCTATTTTTCCTATATATTGTAATAGAGGGTCATATTCAAGGGTTGGTCATTGTTTCTCCTCTACCCCCCCCCCTCTCCCTTTCTTCCTTAGGGTAGAATTCGGAGTCTAAGACTCCTCCCATAGATCTATAATGGCATTTTCTTGACTCTTTCCCACTAACGATGTACCATGTAACATTTTGGAGCAATAAAATATTTTTCATGATGCATCTGTCCATCCTTGGCTTATTTTGTTAGCTAAGCATGAAATGTGACATTTATTTGGATAATTTTTTTTTTTTTCACTTTAATCTATAAATATTCACATAGATGCTTGTTAGAAGGTCCATTTTGATTCATTTATCATCCATCTAGTATTATACAAGTGTAGACACTCGAAATCCTCACCACTAATTTCCTTCACTGCATACACTTTCTTCATAATTATATTAAACCAAAGCAAATCATTTAAAACATTCCCCCAAAATATTTACTCTATTTAAATATTCTTCCACAACCCGTAAATATTATTTCACAGCTATAAAATCTCATTTTACTCCTCTTAAAAACAACCTAAAACCACTTGGAGACTAAAATTAAATAAGACAAAAGAAAACTGACAATTTCTTATCCATTTCACAACCTTCTTAACCTCCACTCATCATCCCAAAGTTTCCCTTAATAATTTACTCCAATCCCAAAACAAAAAACCCCAATTAGAAGTGGTTTCAACTACTTTTGTAGTCATTTCCTCATAAAAATCGGATCATCGACGATTCAACCGAATTGTCAGCGATCATAAATACAACATTTTCCCCCTCCCTCAAGGATATTCAATCTCAAATATCATACCTCATCCTTAATGCTACACTTTTTTTTAAATACTACATCATCTAAGACATGTTCAAGCACTATCAATCATCAACATCAATCACTTTTAAACATTTTTGTCATCATTTTCGTCACTCAACTTCCAGGAACATGGCACAACAACTTATCAACTCAGATCCTTCCCAATGAATATTTGAGGCATATTTTGGCTCCCAATCTATAAAAAGGTATTCCTATATCTTTGTTTGTCATTTTGAAGTCATAAGAAACCTTTAAATCAATCAAAAAATCATTTTAGATCTTCAAAAAAAATGTATTTAGAAAACTATCTAAATAAAAAAAATTGTTAGCAATTCACCCTAATTGCCATAGATTGGCCTAAATCGCTAGTGATTCCTGTCAAAATTATATTTTTATCATTTTATTATCTTTACATCATATTTTATCAAATCCTTTACATTTAAACTGTTGTCTCCAAGTATGGCTCTCTGTTTGATGGAAGTTCCTAGCCGTTCACATCTGATTACTAGTAGTAATGATCTCCTCATAGTCCAACACCCTTTCTTCTAGGAATAGTATACCATCTTACATGATCTTACACTATGTGCAATCCGATTCACTATTCATGAAGAGGAAATTGAGAGTCAATTTGAATTCTTTCATGAAATCCAATAAGAGACTAAGGATTTCTGGTTTGACTACTTTGAACACATATGAATTGTATCCATCCTCCCTTGGGCCAAATTTGAAGCCAAATAAGACATACCCTTCAACTTGGAATTCTAGAAATTATCATATGTTATTTACATTTCTATTGATCATATATATTTTTCTTTATCTATATAATTATAAATCTACTTAATTGTTACAAAACAAGCTGACATTCTCTAAGGAAGACCCTTTGGATTCCTAGAATCGACCTTTACCAAGAAGCTCATCTATCCATTTATCTCATCCTTTTTATTTAGTGTCTTTGAGTGAAGATTGATTTACAAGATAAGAGGAATTTTTCATTCATCTAGACGTAAAAATATTGATCGAACATCAACATCAACATCCATCTTCATGGGTATTGATAAACCCCGCCATCTTCTGAGGTCATTTTTTTTTATTATTTCAATTCATTAATTTAAAGTACAAAAGTAAAAACTTATTTGAACATTCTATCATGCCCTGGTGGGAAACTTAGTCCCTTTTTCAATTTCATTTAAATTAATTTAATTAATTTTTTGGTTTTCTATTGTGTAATCGCCTACGATATAGTTAAATCTAAAGTGATTGGGTGAATCGCCAACTATTCCTGTCAATTGTCAATGATCTCTGTAAATTATTTTGATTACTCACTTAGTCACCCTCTAACATCATTTCCTTTTACTGTTTGGTTTTTTGCTAACCTTTTTATAGGTTTCTTTTTTGGCGGCTTTTTCTTGTTACATTATAGCATTGCTAAGAAAATCAAAACAATTAAAAATTAAAAAGGAAGCATTTCTAAGGTAACTCTTCTCCTTTCTTTTTTATTTTTCAAGCATCGCATTTTGTTGTTTGTCCTCATAGAAATAAATCCTTATTTTTGGCTTAAAACAAACCTTGCATCCTTCTTTATCACATATATTTATTAAATGATTAATTTATTACATTCACATAATCTCCCTCATACACAGCCAAACCACATTAAATATCAAACATGCATCAAAAAATTCTTCCTAGATGATAACTATTGGGATTTCATCACCCAATAGGGAAACCAACTCATTATTTTGGCCAAGTATAATCAAATTGGTTGTCAGTATATTGGCTAAGCACTCAACTCCCTTATTGGTATGGGACCGTGAAGTGAGGAGGTAGTCCCCAATACCTGGCCCTGTACCGACACCAACACAGATTTGGGCATCACGTACATTTAGGTATATGAATGACTCCATCCTTAAACATTCCTAAAAAAATCCATAGATGACCACTTCCTAAGACCTTATAAGCCATTTTACACATTTCACTTTTCTTCTAAAATTAATCCAAATTATAAAAATATATTATTTTCCTGCTCATGTGATAAGAAAATTTTGTCCATGCTCCAAATCCAATCTTTTCAATGGTTTGACAAAGCTTTTAGCATGGCCCGCAAACTCTAACTTCACATTCTTAAATTAGGAAAAGTCAAACTTAGACCAAAGAAACCAAAATCAAAATTCTCATCAAAACCATCTTCCCATCCAGATAAATCCAAGTCATAATCCAATGTTGTATTTGTCAAATCTGATTTGAATGAATGTTTGAATACCAAATTCTCTTGACCTTAATGAATTCATACTCACATAGGAGATTCATAAAGTATGGTTTTTGAAAAACTTCGCTAACATGATTTCCCTTCCTCCTATTCATCCTATCGACACTTATGATTCAAATCCCTCTTGGTACAAGGATAAAAATTATTGCAAGTACCACAGAGTTAAATTCCCTAACATTAAAATGTGTTATTACTTTTGTAATGTCCTCTACAACTTGATTAATAAGGGTGAAATACAGTTAGATAATACTAAAGCACACCAAAGTAAGAACCTCAATGTCTTCAAACAATCATTTTTGAATCATTTACCATCGAGTAGTCAACCAAAATAAAACAACGTAAAATACCACCATACCATAAACATCATTAATAATACGTTTCCTATCACTAAATCCACACCTGCATCTTCTATTAATACCCCTAAATCAACATCCGAAAAACAATTAGAAATATCCCCAGAAACTATCATCAAAATGCTGAAAAGGTTTTCATTAATATCAAACAAGACATCTTGAGAATGAGTTTGAGCTTCAGAAGGTATGTCTTATTGTATATAGTCATGTGGCTTATTCATGGTTCTGTAGTGTGCATGGTTAGCAAGTATCAACAGGTATAGTGGTATGATTTAGTGCTCAAACATGGTCTCTGGATATTTTATTGAGCATTCAAAATGGTTTCAGAATGGTTTTAGGATAATTTAGGGTCACTACATGCATGTACAATGATTTGACTCATATTATTTGAAGGGATAAAACTCATTTTCATTTCAATCTAAGTGTTTACAAGGTTTGTATGAACAAAGCAAAAATTTGAGTCCTTAGAATTTTTTTGAATTTTTTTAGTATTTTGATTATTTTAGTGTACTGTGGGTAATTAGGGTGCAGATGGAACATGTTCCCAAGGAATATGTGCTCCCCGCATTGGTCTTCAGGATGCAACACAAAGAAAGTTGTTTTGTGTGGACAATTCAGATACAAGAGCCCCCCAAGGAACAAGTTCCAAGAGGGACTTAGTTCTTCGCAAAAGGTTTGGAGCCATAAAACAAAGGATTAAGTGTTTTGTGGAGATATCATGGATTTTGTGCACATGAGCCACAAATGGTACATGTACCAGGTCAGTCATTGTTCCACACAAGTCAAGTTGATCTAAAGTACAAGTACTAGTTCATTTTGGATATTTCTATTAAATTGGGCACAAAGAGTGTGGAAGGAACAAGTTCTCTGAGAACACTTGTTACCCACCAAGTGATTTGGACTGTAGGATAAAGGAGTCAATGCTTTGTGGATAAAGTAGATGTTTTGGGCAAAAATGACCCAAGTGACCTGAATTCCTTAGTACTGCCTGTTCTTTCAAAAGGTGATTTAACCGATCAACAAAGGGAATTAAGAGTGGTGTGCGGGTCACAATGAATGTGGAATAACTAGAGGAAAAAGGCACAAGTGCTCAAGTGCTCAAGTGCCATTTGTTCCTAGAAGACATGACTTATCCGACTGACAAATGATTCTAGGGTTAAGGTTTATACAGAAGAGAAATCCTTGAAAATCAAAATATAACAATTAAAAAATTATTATTTTAATAAGATATCTCTATGAGGATGACATAAAGATATTACAAAAGGAATTTTATAAATTCATGATTTGAAGAGAGTTAAAATCATGACAAAATTTCTGAAAACCTGTCCAAGGTGCATGTTTCAGGTGTTAGAGATTTACATCAAATTTTCTCATTCCCAGGTGAAGGATATAAGGCAATAATTTGTGTACATGATGTTTAGGAGGTCTAAAAAAAATTCAAATTGTTTTGAATCAATTTCACACTCCACAGAGGAAGATATGAATTGCGGAAATTTCTAAGGCTCACACAAACTAGGTGTAGAAGCTTAAAACTCATTTTTCTCTATTATGTCTTTAAGACATCCTTTGATTTTTTTTAGTTTTCTTTCTTAAGTAATTTAGAAGGTGTATATGAATCTATAGATTCTACTAATGTGTGAGGGTGATGTTCTCCATGACATTTTATTAAGGGTCTGAAACCAGTGGATCTAGTATAAACTGTAAGTGCACTCATAAGCCTATATCATGCCCAACTTGAATAGAAGGATTTTGTAGTGCTCTATCTTGTATAAGATTAATATCTCATTAAAAATTCAAAATCATGTCTATAATCAAGTCTCTAAGGTATAATATGAGCCAAAAAATGCTAATTTTTGCATGAGTAAAGTGTAAGAGTGAGTTAGAGATAGTTGAACATAGTTGAGTAAAGTCATAGAGTGGACTGAAATCATTCAGTGTGTAAATAGTCAATGGTGTATAGAGATTTAACTAAATGGTTGATCATCCTAGGAAGTTGAAGAGACATGGAACCATCTAGTTTGAGGTAGTTGAATACATGAAGAATCAGAACAATACAATAAAATTTATAACTCCCACATTCTCATTTTGAAGCTCGAACTAGATGGTGAAGGGTCACTTTTGTCTTATTCAAGAAAATGAAAAGGTTGAAAGGGTTCAATTTCACTAAGTGACAAGAAGTAGAAGAGGTAGTACTTGGTAAGAGAAGCTCAAGCAGATGGAAGATGAAAGGATGTGAAAGGAGACTATAAAATATAGATTATGTGAGACACATAATGTTGTTGAAAGTGTGTAATGTGAAGGGCTATTTTTTTTTAAACCATGGTGAATACATAGAAAAGATAAGAACAAGAGTAAGCTGAAACATAGATCACATCAGGTTGAGATATGCAACCAAGTTAAGAAGGTGATTAATTTATTCTATTCAAAGTATGAGCTGCAACTCCGTAATTTAGGAGTGAGCTTCCTACCAAGTTGTTTCTTACAGAACAATAGGAAAGTGGGTGCTTGGAATAAAAGAAATTCAGGAGTGAGCTTGCTAGAAAGTTTTTAGTTGCATAACAATAGTCAAGTAGGTTCTTAGCATAAAATAAATTTAGGAGTGAGCTTCCTAGAAAGTTTTTTCTTGCTGAATAGTAGTCAAGTGGGTGCTTGACATTAACTTGAAGTAGGTGCTTCATAACTAGAGTTAGAGCTCCATGGTGAGAGGTTTCTCACCACTTGGTGAGATCATTGTAATTCTTGACGGATATATATCCTTGATATTACTTTTATTTCTCCTTTCTATTGGTTTTCCCCCTTAATGGGTTTTCCACCTCAAATATTGTCTCCTCATGTGTACATGTATGTTTGTTTCTATTTCTTGCTTGTGGTTGCATGTTCATGTTTTCATGGTCAATATATTCAAGGTTGGTTAATTGAATTTTAAAAATTAGACAAAATTTTAAAAAGCACTGATTCACCCCCATCTCAGTGCCTAGATTTCTAACACAAAAATCAATCTTCCACATCCATTACTACCACCTCTTCACCCATCTACTCTAAGGAATTTTCGTAAACACCTCAAAATAAATTTATAATCCAAATTATGAAAATACCATATGATGATTTTTTGGCTCAATAACAACCATGTAACCGTCAAAATTTCATGCTATAACTCCGTAATTTAGGAGTGAGCTTCCTAGCAAGTTTTTTCTTATAGAATAATAGGAAACTGGGTGCTTGGAATAAAATAAATTTAGGAGTGAGCTTGCTAGAAATTTTTTAGTTGCATAACAACAGTCAAGTAGGTTCTTAGCATAAAATAAATTTAGGAGTGAGCTTCCTAGAAAGTTTTTTCTTGTTGAATAGTATTCAAGTGGGTGCTTGACATTAACTTGAAGTAGGTGCTTCATAATTAGAGTTAGAGCTCCATGGTGAGAGGTTTCTCATCACTTGGTGAGATCATTGTAATTCTTGACGGATATATATTCTTGATATTACATTGATTTCTCCTTTCTATTGGTTTTCCCCCTTAATGGGTTTTCCACCTAAAATATTGTCTCCTCATGTGTACATGTATGTTTTTTTCTATTTCTTGCTTGTGGTTGCATGTTCATGTTTTCATGGTCAATATATTCAAGGTTGGTTAATTGAATTAAAAAAATTAGACAAAATTTTAAAAAGCATTGATTCACCCCCATCTCAGTGCCTAGATTTCTAACACAAAAATCAATCTTCTACATCCATTACTACCACCTCTTCACCCATCTCCTCTAAGGAATTTTCGTAAACACCTCAAAAGAAATTTATAATCCAAATTATGAAAATATCATATGATGAGTTTTTGGCTCAATATCAACCATGTAACCGTCAAAAGTTCATCCCATCCTCATCTAAAAATATTACTATCATATCCAGAAATCATGCAACCCCACCTACACAAAAATCAAAGTATCACTGATATATCTTGCATTCGCACCATTCATCTAAATCACCTAATACCATCACACCTACTAAAACCATTCATCCACAAAAAATTAAACAATACATATCCAAAGTAATGTCTGTCGTAAATATCAAGTCAAGTGAGACACCATCACTTTTAACATCCACATCTGAAAGAAACTATGCAACAATTCTAGAATGAATCCACCAATGAGAACTCATAGTGTTTTCTCCTCTTAAACCTTCCATATCTCAGGGCTGGAATCCATCCTAATATAATTTTGAGGCCTTTTATGATTACTATAAAATGTTGGGACACTCTGGAGAGGGTTGTAAATCCTTTCATGCAGTTGTAAAGAAACTTGAAATTAAATTTCTTCTTCCTTCAAAGTTACACAAATCAAAGAAACCCCACACAACATCTATAGCTACACCCTCACCCACACCTAAGGAGTTTTTGAGTAAGGTTCTTCCTCCCCAATTTTATGTTGTCCACATTACTAGTCATGCACATACACATGAACCCAATCCATAAGAACAAAACAAAACTAAGAACTTTGTTGCCATTCCCCCACATCTAGAACTCAAATATTCTTCATCCAATGATAAATAAAATGTTTCCATTTCTCTCACCCCCTTGAGACATACAATCATACACCATAACCCAAGACTAAAATTTCAATCCTCGGAGCTCCCCCATCTTCCACTGTAGTACAAAAAGTAGTCATCAAACAAATAAACCAATATCCTATCAAAATGTCACTTTATGAACTTGTTCAAACATATCCTTCACATAAACAAGCGATGATTTAATCCCTTCATTAAATATCAATAGCTACAAATGACCCACTTTCCTTTACAAAATTTGTAGGTGCTCTCAAAGCATCTTCTTCCTTTTCTTTTGAATCATCTAAAATACCATTACTTTTGATACAGGATCATGACTAACCTCTCTTCATCACCACCTAAAATAATGATGTCCTTGACAAAATCATCATGATTGATGGGTGCACCATAGTCAATATCATATCATCTATCACCTTAAACCAACTCCGACTACCAAACACTATTATCACTCAAACACTAGTCTTACTTTGAGATTTTAACGACACAATCGCACCCACATTAGGTACTGCCATTCTACCTCTTAAATTTGGCATTTAAACTCTTCAAGAACTATTCTATATCATATAAGGGGAATTCCAATACAACATAATACTAGGAAGAATTTGGATACACACCATGTGTTTTGTTCCTTCCACGCTACACTAAAGTATTAAATATGATTATGAGGGTAGAACATTTATGAGTCCCTACAGATCATAATCCCTTTGTCGATTACAATATGAATTATCATCTAAATGATGTCCTTATACCTAAATAAAAATCATAACCCTTCACTGAAGCATCCACAAGCACATCCATCCCATCATCCAAACTACCAGTTGATTTCCCTTGGTGATGTTATGAAACGTGTTTTTCTAGAAGAGTACCACCTCCATATGCTTAATTCCCTTCCGACACCTAAAATGTATGGTAGATCAAATAAATAACCTATGTAAAATCCTAACATTGGATACATCATTTCCTATGGCCCTGCGTATTAGAAAAAAAACCTCATATATGGTAGGTTTGATCACCCTTATTTGAAATAGATTCACCAATACCATGCCATGCCCTTCTTATCAAATTTTAAATATTTATATAATAAAATATTCCTACAAATTTACCTCCATCAACCCTTTTCACCTAGAAAGGATTTGTTTTAGAATGTTACAAATAGGGAATACTTGATTTAATTGTCCAATGTTCTCTTAAACCACACAAGTATGACCTAGGATATGAAAGGCCAAGAACTAAACCATCAACACATGCCGCATATCTACGTATAACAGAATTAGAACCACCACCTTCCACAAAACTTGATGATCCCATGCTCACTAATGACACAATATCCATCCCACCGAAAAAAAATCTAATCAATACTATATCCGTAGGACAATTAATTTATCAAGATGGTCATGTCACTAAGACATTTCCTCTCATCTAGCCATAATTAATTAAAGAAGATTCACCCACCATCGATATTCTTCAATTTCGATGATGATCAACCAAATATTTCACTTGTAAAATAAAAAGACACCTATTATAAAAACATAACCAGACCCTTCTAAGATTATTAATAAACAAGTGAAAAAACCATTACCTAAACACGTTTTCTAATGGAATGTATACGGTGGAGTATTAAAACTTAAAAACAAGACAGATCACCTTTTTAGATATGCAGGTTCTATTTGTTGTTTAGACTGTCAATGGTGCACAAGTTTTGGTGGCTGCCTTTCAAATCCAACTCTTCCTTGGATACACTGAAATTACTTGAAGATATAGAATGCCTTCTCAATGAAAGCCTCACAAATCTCCTAGTTCGATGAATGGAGTAACTGCTTGCCAAGAGAAAAGGATTTTGATCAAATCAATGACTGACCCGTAATAAACAATCCAATATTCTTGTTATATGCCAGATCCTTCCCAAATATTAGAACTGGACAAAACGTTCAATGTAGAAGCCAAATATTGTGAGCCAATATATCAATCTTGGTAATCATGCTAGTATTACTAATACCCATGCAGAGATTTGATAAATCAGACCAAGATTTCTGAACTGTGTGAAAAGCCGGTATTTGAAGAGAAAACATGCTGGGTCTGTCAAGATGCGGATTGGTGTGAGCATAGATAACAATAAAAATTATCTGATCTAGAAATGAAACACCCACAAATGCTTTTGAGATCTTGCACGTTTTCTGGTATGGATGCGTATAGATACACACTTAGCAAGATTCTGTAAAAATAGTGAAATTTGCAGACAATGCGCAAGAAGGAATAAAAGGTGGAGTCTTCCAAAATGCCCAATACCATCATGTAACATGATTCTGATCTGGTAAAGAAATCTGACACAATGCAGAATGAAAGAACTATTCCAAATAAAATACAACTGCTCAGGACGACATGCAATATTAGAGAGGATAGATACAGATCTGAGCGGGCCAATAAAAAGCCTAAAGCAGAAGAATAGATATAGATAAATACAATACTGTAAGTAATAATGCCTCTTAATATTCCAGTATAAGGATGTTAAATTAAACATCAATCCAGGGAAATTTAGCACAGAGCTGCTCCTTCTTACTTATTGAACCATATAGTGATCAAGATTAAACCACTCATACCAAATATTGATTTTGGATCATACTTGCATAGGTAAAACACAGAAATAATACTTTATTATTTCATACTTTGAATATATTCGGCCTTCTTCATACATACGGGACTCTCAAATAAATAGGGAGAGAGTTTCTTAAACTAGGAAACTTACTCAACCAATACCCTATTTACGTGAGTTGTTACAACCTCATGTAAACAACCCAATATACAATATTATATTGTAAGATTTATATTATGAGCCAATATAATGTAAACACTATATTTCCTAACATCTCTAACATTGTGCCCATAACCAAAGCCTCAGGAAAGTTACAAAAATTGCATTGATTTCCGAGATCTCAATCTATCCTCGCCCTATGACATATATCCTCATAGGAAAATTATCAATGCACTATGAGATATATCCTCCATAATATTATCCACAAAACCATAGAATACTACATAGATGACCTCTTAGAAAAATCTAAACAATGCAAAGATCATCTCGTTGTCCTTGATTTAATATTCACATGACTTATCTAATATTTTCTTTGTCTGAACCCTAATAAATGTGTTATCGATGTTCTCACCATAAAAATGTTGGGGTTCATCATATCTATCTGAGGTATTGAATTAGACCCATCCAAAATAAAAATAATTATTGAAATTCATCCTCCATAAAATCTCAAGGAATTATGTAGCCTTCTAGGTAAACTAAAGTCTATTTGATGTTTCATATGTCAACTATCAAATCGTTTTCAAAATTTTCATCACCTTCTCCACAAGGATGTTTATTTGAAATGGGGTCTTAATTATCAATTATATTTTGATGAAATCAAACACAACCTCTTATCACCACCCATACTCATATCTCCTTGTGAAGGGGATTCATTTTATCTTTACATATCTGCTAGAGATCATACCTTAGGGGCCATGATCACTCATCATGATAACCAAGGTTATGAAATAGTCATTTATTAAACAATTCACACACTCCATGAATGCAAAACCCATTATAATGAAGTCAAAAAATTGTGTTTTCTCTATACTTTGGAACCTATAAACTATGCCACTATCTCCTCGATCATAAAACTTATGTTGTCACCATCTTCAACCCACTCAAAACCACGCACTCTGAGCCATATCATAGTAACCACATAACTTGGTGGCTCATGCTCATGACTGAGTTCAACCTTAATTTTATATCATAAAATTCCATTAAGGGCCAAGCTATTGCAAACCAACTTGTTGAAGGACCCCTTCCTGACACTTAAACCCCTCACAAAAATTTCGCGATGACATTATCAACGAACATGAATTCACTCCTATCAGAATGAACCTCTTCTTCGATGGTTCTAAATGTCAACAAAGGGGAGTGGATGGCATCATCGTCATAGCTCCCTAGGGGACTCTGTATGCACCTAGAATTACACGTTCTACACTTTTAGAAAATAGTAACAAAATTCCCCAATGATGATTCATGTCCTTTCAGAAGGTGTTCAAGTTCCTAAACCCATTTGCAATGTATACTTACAGCCTAGACATCCTTACTCAACTTTTCCATGCTTTCCTCCAACTTCCTACTCATTTCTTTGCTTGTTTTGGCCTTAGTGTCAGAACTGCCTCCTAGGTAAGATAGCAGTCCTAGGACCGCATACTAGAGAAGGGTGGCAATCCTAGGACCGCTTCATTGCATAGGGCAGCGGTCCCAAAAGTTTTTTTACCAGAAATCTTCATGCATTATTTTAACACATGATGCTTCACTTAACTTGACTTTTAGGGTGCGTTTGTGAACCCAATTCCCTAAATATAGTCTTGTTTGCATGATATTCCTTCCCTCTTCTATTTTTAAATAGATTTAATTAATTGGAACTACCTCTTCTTTCCTTGTGCATGGAGGCACATCCTAGCACCAATTCCTATAAAATTAATGCTTGCATTAAAACAAATGGCTTGAGAATTATTGTGTATCTTGCATAGTATTGTTGCCACAATCCTATTAGGAATTACATAGCCAAGCTCAGATCTCTTCTGCTATCTCTCTTGTACTTGTATTGTAACTAGACTACCTTGAAGTTGTCATTTCTCAAGCATCTTATTCTTCTGTTGTTCTTGCATTCCCATTCCTTGGAATCATATGAACACAAAGAGAAAGAAAGGACAAATTGAGGGGGAAAACTACTACAAAGCTGAATTTACCTTTGTTATGTGAATTCTAGGTTGGATTTTTTGTTTGATTTCCTTCACTCCTACAATTTATCATTGTTATATCATATCAAATAGAGTATAGATCAATTTCCTTTCATTTTTAAGTAATTAGTTAATTTTGAAGAGGGATTAAATCATTAATAATAGATCCTGGTGATGGATCCTCTTCTTCCCATCCATGTGGATATGAAGGAGAGAATATTTGTAGGAGGTTGTCCACATATCATAGATCATTTTGAAAATTTATTTCTTTAAAATTTAGTTTAGCTTCAATACACTCAGCATAGGTCAATAACCATGTTGAGTTATCTTTTTTGTTTATTTTTAGTGTAGGAATATTTTAATTATTTAGAATAGAAGAAAATTTTTGTTTGTGATTGTAATATTTCAGTTTTGTGATTTGTTTAGATTAGTTTTCCATTCAGTAGTAGCATATATTGTTAATTTCATTTAGTTTGTACATGGACACTTCAAACAAGATCAACACTTAGATCCAAGTTAGGAAAACAAACCATTAGGAGTTTACGCTACCCGTTCATAGCCTTATAGATCTCCGCTTTTCCAACTCAGCTATCAAGAGACCACACTACTAGATCTTATTCATTGATCCTCCTATAGCCACCCATCCACACAATCAACATTGGCTGCTCCAGCATGACCTTGGAGGTTTGAGTGTAAAAGAGGGTCACATGTTCATTTTATTTCGTACAAATTGGTGAGCCCGACGTGAAGGATTAATTCCTTCTTATTTCCTTTCTTTAATTTCTATTACCTCACCTCTCTATTTCTTCCCCTATTTTGGTAGGTATTTTATACTTTCTAAAATATTTCTGGAAGAGAGTTTTATGGGCCATTTTGCTCTAATAGATATTACACATACGTTCAACCATAACAATCCATTTATCTATACTCTTTCGAGATGGGGTGATAATTACACAAAAAACGTTCAAACTTCCCCTAATTACACTTCAAAACCCATTATTTATGTAAGGATGGAGGAGGTTGATCAACTGTTGAATATCCAATAAGGTTAACCCAATGAAAACCACATTATTATCACAAACAGAATAGGTTCTTACCATAGAGTCTTGTCAAGACCTCATATTTCCATGGAATCAATAGAATATGATATATTCACTTGAGTAGAAAATCATCTTCATCAGATAGATGAGTCTTTGGATAGGATGAATGCTACAAAATCTGATATTTCAAATGCCTATCCTAATATTATTGCTTCTGAGGAAGAGAAGAATTATAACACTGAACAATTCATAACATGGTATCATGAGCCTACTCAATCAAAACCCTACGCCACATGAATCCCAATAAGGGACTTAATCCTCTCCTAATAATATCATTTATACTTTAGTGGGGAGGATTAGAAAACTAGAAAGTTACCAAACTTCGCAACCAACACATGCAGTAGGGCAGAACCTGAGGTATTTAGTTGACAATAAAGGATATAACCCTTCCAATGAGAAACCAATGCAATATCCTGCACAACAAGGTTATCTGGTTCATTCAAATCCAGGTGATATTCTCATAGGGTTAGACACACTAGGGATGGGTCCTCATCCTTTACAAACTTATCCTATGCAAGGGTTAGCTGGAAGTGCGTTCTCAAATTCTGCCACAACAGGAAATGTGACGTTCACTAGTTTTACACCTGCTAGTTCATATCTTGGTACTATTCCACCTTACATGGATATGTATTAAAAAAATCCCCAAATGGACCCATATTCCATTCTCACTCCCTATGTGCCATATCAAGGGACTGCATACATTCTCGTCAATGCTTATAATGCAACTTATCCAACTCCTCCTCCTCCACCTCTTAATCAAGGATATTCAATAGTGGAATCTTATGCAATGGGTACATACATTGAGTACTTAAAGGATCCTCTTTACTTCACCATACGTGGTGTCACGCTTTCACGCCCATTTCTGGATCTTCCAAAATTTAAGGGAGAAGGATACGCGAATGATCATATCAAAGCCTATGCTACTGCTATCAAGGAATTACTTCCTTGGGATGTTGTAGTGGCTAATATATTTCCAAAAACACTCAAAGGAATCACATTGGATTGGTATTAATATATTCTAGAAGCTTCTATACATTCCTTTAAATAGCTTGTTTCGGATTTCATAAAAGCATTTTAAATAAACAAGTTGTTGCATACATGGATTAAAGAGTTCCTGCATATTAGATAAGAACAAAATGAATCTATCGCCCATTTCATCCAAAGATGGTGCCAAGTTCTCTATTCCTCTACAAGTGCACCAAACATGGACTACATGGAAATTTGCGATCTTTTCCTTCACTCGCTCAATTGAGAGACTATGGAGGAAGTCTAGAAGTTTCCTTTCCATAGTTATGAGGAAGTATTGGAAGGTGTGTTTTGAATTGACCAATCCGCTATTGATAGTGGGCATAAGATCTATGGTCTTAATAGGAAATTTGTATCCCACAATCAACATAATGAAAATTATCAAAACAATGGTGCCAAAAACAAAGGACCTAAGGGTGTGAATCACAATGATGGTGCTACCACAAATAGTGCTACTTATCAAGCCAATAATGTTGGTTTTCAAAATAATGATAACAATAACAACATCTCGAGAAATCAAAGAGGCCCTAACACTATGTCATCTGTCAACACAATTGATGTAAATTGTCCCTCTCAAAAACAAAATCAAACCCAAGGCCCAAACTAGTATCATAACTCTGGCCAAGGGGAAATGAATCATGGTTTTAATAACCAATTACAAAACTACAACCAAGGTTCTAATAAAAAACAACAAGATGCTTATCAAAGGCCAAGAGATTACGACCCTAACCTATATTGTGGTTTCCATAAGGTTTGAGTTAATGATGACAGGAATTTCCATGGTTGCAAAAAGTTTCTACAAAGACTTCCTAAAAACAAAAGGCATCTCTTTGTAGACATGTTATTAGAAAATCATGAAATAAACCCGCAGCCTAGTCATACAAAAATTTTCACAGCTCAAAATGTAAACCCTAAGTATCATGGGGATTCCTAAGTGAATCCTCAAAATATAAACAAGGGAATTCCTATAGGAAACAATGACCATGAAGCCTCAACTTATGACAACTCTCAAGATGCTCTTAATATTTGTTCAAGTGATAATACAAAAAAATGGGAATAGTTGAGCTAGAGGTTGAGCATGAAATTAATGCAACAAATCGAACAAGGGATTATGTTTCATAACCCCTACCTACTCTTTCCTTCATACAGGACGATGTTCCTATAATTGCAAAATGAGTAGAAGCCTATGATTCGAGATCGGATTTGAACAAGACCTTTTCTCACATTTCGTTTCTAGATCTGCTGAAGAATTCACCCATGCATCATTTTGGATTGCTCAATGCACTAATTCATGGTCACCTAAACCATGTTACACCACCTCCTAGTGATCAAATAAATCATATTGAATTTTACATACATCCTTCAAGATAGAATGATATGGATACTAGGTTTGTTTTTGATACAGAAAAGATGCCATCTGACACTCAAATTTCCCAAAAAGGTGATCCTACCTTATTTTTACAAGTTTGGGTTTATAATAATTGCATTAAAAGATCCATGATTAATGACAGGGCTTCTGTAAATGTGGTTCCCTTATCTTTCTTGTATAATTTGGGATATGGAGAGACAAATTTCTCCTCTACAAGAAACACGTTATGCGGGTATGACAATATTAATGTGACCTCGATTGGAACCATAGTTCTTCCAGTCATACTTGGTCCAAAAACCATCTTGATGGATTTTTACATTATTGATAGGGAAAAAAGTTATAACGTGATCCTTGGGAGACCTTGTATTCATCGAATGAAGACTTTCCCCTCTACCTTATTCCAAGAAATTATATTCCTCCATTTGGGGAAGGTATTCATCAATCAATGAGATCCTAAGCCATTTGATATAAACTTAGGAGATGTCAAGAAGAATAAAGGAGTCAATATGGAATGTGAACTTCTTGCAAATCAGTTTAACAAACCACCTCCATGAAAAGAGTTAGCCTTGTTCACCCCCAGGCGTTTTGAAGATTGAAGTTGTTGACCCCAAAAACATTTTAGGTGGAAAGGAAAGATAAAGGTAAATCAATATCTATGGAAACAATGTCCACTAAAACCACTGCAGAAATCATGAAAATATTAGAGAGTGACGATCAGATTTTCCTCCCATTTGAACCAAAAGGGATAGGTAGTCTTCTAAGTTTAGCATCTCTTCCCTCTAACGAATTAGGTGTAGGTGTAAACATGATAGAACTAAAAAATGAAGAAGGGAAATTTGAGATTGAAATGATGCCCATCAAAACAATCCCTGAGGTTTTTTCTATTATAAACCCCGGTTTCAACCCACGTGCATGTAAAACTAAGCTTTCCATATCCATGGAGCTAGGCCTCATCATTCAGCAAGTGTCACAAGTAAACATAACACTCTACATTGGAAACAAGGCCAGGTAGTATAGTCATGCTCACCCACACACCATGTCTCAAGGAAATGATAAAGAGGTGTACTAATTCCTATTTCATACAAATGATTTTAATGATTAGACATATACACTTCTAGGAAAGGGTTTTAAGTATAAACCCATAATGGTAGACCCTTTTCAAGAGAGCCGAAATTTTAGGATAATGGTTCTCCGCTGTGTACTTTTAGGGGTGAAGAATTTTACATTTGTCATATTTCTTCACCTTAAACATCATGATATGTAATTTCACCTGCATTTCCATATGTACATTACTGCATCCAAATTAAATTTTCATCTACCAGTTCATTTCGTAAATTTCTGATCAAGGGACTTATTCTTATAGAAATTCCTAAAAACTTCTGAAAACATTGGAAAATCATTCAAATCATTTCTCTTCAAATCTTCACAGTATTATGAATTATTTCTGAATCATATCATCAATCCATGCAAGATAAGACAAAGCTTTGATAGTAACCATACCAAGGCCTGCATACTTGGTTCTATTGATATTTTCTTCTAGGTTAGGTGTCTTTTCCTATAGTATGTTCTAGAAGCTTTATGGTGTCACATCTATCCCATAAACATCTCTTTAGAAATAAGAACATCCTAGAAATTTTGCCTAGATAAATAAGTCAAATGCAAATCAATAGAAAAAATTTATTTTACACATTTATTTTCCCTACCAACCTTCGGTGTTGATCTTACATCTCTTACTAGTGATGTAGGGATTGGAAAGGAAAGAAGTACCCTTATTCACCTATGCATTTTCCATGGTGATGAGCCCATAATTTCTATTGGTAGCATGGGGCAAGGTGTAGGGGTTATCTTTGAAAAAATTGAAAGTTAGAAAAAATACATTCAAATATTTTTAAATCATAAGTCAAAACAAAGTGAGTTAGATGTCCAAAATTCCAAAAGATTTTAAAACCTCACAACAAAATTTTGTCAACCAAGTAGCCATCTATGGATCTAGGTCTAGATAAACTGGAAAGAAACTCACATTTTAAACTATGAAGAAAACTTGAGTAGAGTGAGGTTGTAGTGTCTCAATTTGGTTTTTCCAAATCCTTGTATTTCTCTCATCAATACCATTAGGAAAATTTCTGTAACTTGTGTCGCTTTATGTTCTTGATGTTGATACATCATATCTTACTGGTTACATGGAGTTGTGAGTGGGTAAATTTCATTCACTTATCATGTCACTCTTTCACCATATTTTTCCAAAACAATACAAAGCCAAAAGTTGTTTATAGAAACTAAAGTTAAACATCACAATTTGATTACATTATCATATATCAACATTAAAAAGTTAAAAAATAAATCATTCTGTTAGTATTCATGTCCACTGCATGCATTTTGAAAAGCATAGAAAATCATAAGTTTTAAACATCTAAGAGTACACATGTGAATCAAATCATCAATGTAAGCCAACTCTATGAAAGGAATAACCAAGCCAAAAAGAGATATATGTACATAGTATGGTATTTCATAGTTTTGTATAGTGCCATCGCACACTAGGTGCGATCAAAATGCTCACAATGAGCATGCAATATCAAAACATCAGATATGTCTCACAAAATGGAGACTAAGAAATAAAGGTACTCTGCCTATCTACCTCTTTGAGGCCCCTTATGACTCCTCTAGTTATGAATTTCTTAGGAGTTCTTCTCAAAAGCATTCAAATAGAAAAAGGGCCACGCGTAATGAAAAATACCATTCTAATTCAACTATACTAAAAAACAAAAATGGTCAACATGGGCCCAGAGCTCAAAAATCAACAAGTTGATATGTGTAAATGAATTTGGAAATGAGTTTGTTTATATATATATATATATATATATATATGTTGTTATAAATTTTTTTTGAGTGCATATGTTGATAAGGTTGGAGCGTTGGCATAGGTATATTTCTACATCCCCACACAGATGGTAAGTCCTCTTGTCATTTTAATTTAGTGTTTATTTTTCAATATTTTATCGATCTATACTTGAGTCTTCTTTTCATTTTACAGGTAGCAGGATTTTAGACGGCAAAATTTTGACACACGAGTGTGTCAGTTACTGCTTCTAACTCCCCATTTTAGGAACACCATACTCATACTCTACGTTTTAAACCTTTTCATGGGTAAGACGCTTCTTTGAGGGGGCAATATATATGCACCCAAAATTACATGTACTACATTGTCAGAAAATGGTTATAAAATTCTCCAATGATGATTCATGTCCTTTCAGAAGGTGTTCAAGTTCCTAAACCCATTCACAGTGTATATATGTATCATATACATCCTTACTTAGCTTTTCCACGCTTTCTTCTAGCTTCCTGCTCATTTCTATGCATTTTTTTTCCTTAGTGTCAAAACTGCCTCCCAGGCAAGGTGATGGTCCTAGGACCGCCTCCAAGAGTAGGGTGGCAGTCCTAGCATTACCTCCCAGGCTTGGGAGGTGGTCCTAGGATCGCCTCCCTATGCAAGGCGGTGGTTCTGAATGTTTTTTCTATAACTCTTTATGCGTGATTTTAACATGCGAAATTTCACTTAACTTGACTTTTAGGGCACGTTTGTGAACCAAATTTATTTAAAATAGTCTTGTTTTCATGCTATCCATTCCCTCTTCTATTTTTAAATAGATTTAGTTAGTTGGTCTACCTCTTCTTGCCTTATGCATAAAGGCACATCTGAGCCCCAATTCCTATATAATCAATGCTTGTATTTAAGTAAATGGCTTGAGAATTTTTGTGTATCTTGCATAGTAATGTTGCCACAATCCTACTAGGAATTGGATATCCAAGATTATATCTCCTATGTTATCTCTCTTCTTCTTGCATTGTAACTAGACTGCCTTCAAGTTGTCATTGCTCAATTGTGTTCTTCTTCCATTGTTCTTACATTCCCAATTCCTTGGACTCATATGAACACATAGAGAAAGAAAGGACAAACTGAGGGGACAAACTACTACAAATATGGATTTACCTCTGTTATGTGAATTCTAGGTTGGATTTGTTGTTTGATTTCCTTCACTCTTGTAATTTATCGTATTTATATCATATCAAATAGAGTAAAAATCAATTTCCTTCCATTTACAAGTAATTAGTTAATTTCCAAGAGGGTTTAAATCATTAATAACAGCAGCCGATGACATATCCTCTTCTTCCCATCCCTGTGGATCTGAAGGAGAGAGAGAATATCATAGATCATTTGGGAAAATTATTTTTTAATGTTACTTTAGTTTCAATATACTCAGAACATGTGAATAACCACACTGGGTTATCTCACTTGTTTAGTTTTAGTGTAGGAATATTTTAATTATTTAGATTAAAAGAAAATTGTTTGTGATTGTAATATTTTAGTTTTGTGATTTTTTTCTATTAGTTTTCCTTTCAGTAGTATCATAGATTGTTAATTTCATTCACATTACATGGAAAATTCAAACTAGATCAACACTTAGATCCAAGTTAGGTAAACAAACCATTGGAAGTTTATGCCACCCATTCATAGCCTCTAAATCTCCCCTTTTCCATCTCAGTTATTAGGAGACCACACTACCAAATCTTAGTCATTGATCCTCCTATAACAAGCCATCCACACATTCAACATCAGTTGTTACGACATGACCTTAGGGGGTCAAGTGTGAAAGAGGGTTACGTGTTCATTTTCTTTTATACAGACTCTTATTCCTCTATCATTCAAACTTAAATTTGATTGTACTAATAACATGGATGAATATGAATCTTTAATAACGGGTCTTCAAACCACTACCATGCTAATTTTTCAAATATTATAAACATATGAAGACTCACATCTTTTCATTAATCAAATTAAAGGATATTATCAATGTAAAAATGAAATCATACAAAAGTATAAATCTAATGTTGAATTTATCCTCAAAGCCTTTGATAATTACACCATTTAAGAAGTTTCACGATCCTCTAATAAATTTTCAGACACCATGGATTCTTTAGGATCTCTCATCCCCTTATCAACCAAAAAATCAACTGGTAAATCTAAACTATTTTTAGTCATTCATAGATTAGATCAATCCTCACACAAAAAATCAATTCCCTTATATTAAAACTATCCAAAATCATCCAACTAATCTATGGTATTCTCAAATAATTTACTATGTTTCAAAATCTAAAATTCCCCCTAACCTATCCCGGTATACTAAATAATCATTTCTTCAATGATCCATTTTTTATGTCATTATAGACGGTATCCTATATAAATGAGGTTTCTATGGCCTTCTATTAATATGTCTTAATTCTCATGAATCTATCAAAGCAATCCAAGAATTTTATCATGGTATATGTGGTGGAACTGTTAATGGTAACATTGTCTCTAACTGTGTGTTATGAATAGGTTATTACTGCCCTACCATCAATCAATATTGTTGTGAGTATGTCAAGAAGTATGTCAAATTTCAAAAACATTCAAACCTTATCCATGGTTCCCAGCCAAGCACTACAACTATCTCACAACTTATGGCCTTTCTCACAATGGGGGTTAGACCTCATTGGCATTATCAATCCTCGCTCATCTCAAAAACATCATTCCATCATCACAACCACTAAATAATTTATAAAATGGGTCGAATACATTCCATTAACTTTAAATAGAGTAAATCAAATCATCAATTTCATCTATTAATACATCATATTCTGCTTTGGTGTTCCTTAAAAAATGGTTATGGATAATGGAAAATCCTTCAAAAATAAGGATGTTAAGAAAATTTGTGATGCCTTCAACATCAAACTTATCTTTTCATCACCATTCTATCCCTAAGCCAATGTTCAATCTGAATCCTGTAATAAAACACTGAATAAAATCCTTAAGGAAAACAATAGATGAAGTAGGCAGGAATTGGCATCTCCATATCCCATTTTCTCTCTAGACCTATCGAACTAAGCATCCATACTCCTATAGGTGTTATTCCTTTCTCACTCATCTATGGCTCTGAGATAGTTCTACCCCTTGTAGTTCAAATTCCATCACTCTGTGTATCACTCAAAGACTTTATCCCTGAATAATAATTCCAACAAATCCATCTGGCACAATTGGAGTTATTAGATGAATTTTTTTTAACAACTCTCAAACATCATCAAGTTTATCAAGAACACATATAATAAACATTTGTAAAAAAATTTGACTTAAAAATTTATGATATTGTTCCCAAATAAAATCAAAATGTCACAACTTTAGAATGGAGTAAACCTAGAGTATTTTCTCCTAATTGGATCGGTCCCTACGTCCTTACTCACAAGTATGGTTCAGGAGCATATTGCCTAACCTCCCTTGATGGTAGCCCTAAAAAGGAACCTCTGAATACCTTTCAATTGTGACCTTTATATTGTTAATCCTTCATTGTCAGAATAGTCATTACATCCAAGATCTTATTCCACCTTCAACATTTCATTTTCTCATCATAATGATTTGAAATTATGTGGTTTTCCATCACTATCTTGAAAATCCTTAAAGATGAGCACCTTGGATATTTTCATCACATATTTCTATTAGAAATTTTCCTCCTTAGTAGGAACCTTGTAATCATTCCATTCATCTAATATGTATACCAACCAAACACATGTCATGGGGCACATATGTGTAGGTCATATACACATCTTTCTTCACCTCCTTGAAATAGTCTGTTAGGGGTTTTCACTCAACTAAAAATAAAGCCAAAAATATCTATGTATGCTTCTAGTCAAAAAGTCAAAATAATAGACCGATCCCTTAAAGGATAGCTATTCAAAAATAAAAATCACATTATTAAAAAGAAAATTAGACTGATCCATCGAAGGAAATCTACCCGTCAAAATTATCGACCGATCCCTCAAAGGAAGGCTATCTCTATAAAAATCAAATTTTAAAAAGTAGAAATTTTAGACCACTCCCTCAAAGGATGGGCTACCCATGTAAAAAGGATTCCCACATCAGTCAACCTTTAAAAAATCAAATATCAAAGCATCCCAGGATATCTTCCTACATTGATCAACTTTCCCCCTCAAAATCAAACTTCCAACATTGATTAGTTTACATCGAAAAAGAAAAATATGTATAGTTGGGGAATTTCTCTAAAAAAATGTTGAAAAGGATAACCCTTCTTCCCACATCAACCTACACATATTAAACCCCTTTCACATCCTAGGAATTTATATCTTAGCAATTCATCTCTATAGTTGAGATCCCACTTGTAACTACCTAGTGATAGTCTTACGTTAACATTTATTGTTAAGGTCAAAATTGAAAGTTCTTTCACATTTTTATATCCATAACATATGTATAAAATCAAAATCAAAGAAATAATTCCACCTTTAATTTTTCTAAGAATTATAATACATTTTGATTAAATTCAGATCACATCTAAGTCACAATAATCCTAATACATCACCATCCAAATCATGTAAACATTCAAATAAGCTTTCCATATCCAAATCCCATAAACATGAAATAAAAACACTAAAAAGCATATAGAAATATGCACCAGAACATACATCACAACCCAACAATGAATCATATCCAAAAATAGATCACCATACATATATATAATCATGATCAAAGTCTCAAAATACATCATCAATGAGTCCCCTCATTCCTTATATCGAAAACTATACATCAAGGATTCAAGAAGAGTCATATACATATCAAATCACATGTAATAATACATATAACAACTAGCCAATGAACATGAAACCCACAATAAACTCTCTAGGATGAACAACACACCCATCACCACCAGCTCCACCATCTAGTCCTTGAGGTGGCTTACCCACACTTGTTGCACTAACACTAAGACTTGATCCTCATTGTGCCAAATGGTCTATATAGAGAACCACATTAGGAAATCCTCATATCACAAAATCCTCATAATAATCTAACTATACCCATAAATATTGATAACAGGAGGAGATAATCATGCGTTGTACACCCATCAGACTACTAGCCTGAGCTATGAACAATCAAATCAACACCTGATACCAAAGATCATGTAATAATGAGATCCCTTTTCAAGGTCCCTCGTTGTTTCCTATACCAATCCCAATTGCCTTTACCTATAACTTCTACTATAATCAATCAATCTCATGCTCTAAGCCTTGCCAAACTAGAAAATCAATATATGGTCTCTACAGAACATATCCCACGTGTAACCTTGTAAGAATATCTATTTAATGAACCTCCCTCCTCTTCCCTCTCGAGTGTCCTACATCTCCTCACCATCTCATAAACCTAACAGATCTACAAATTATATCTACACCCCCATGGTAAACCATGCAGACAAGCCACAACAATAGTCTCGAAAGTACAAAACTAACCAAAATGCAACATCTATACCAAACCTCTTGTGAAACTTCCAATCCAACAAATCCATATATTTCTGTACAATTAGTGCAGGGGCCTAAGAAAACACAATATAATGCTCCATCATATTGGAAACTACTCCAGTCATCATCCATGGAAATCTTTTCCCTCTGAAATCAGGAATAGAAAACCATGAAATACCCATCATCAACATAGTTATCTATGTACAACCCTCTCTCCCTACAGAATATAGAGACTAATAATAAAAAACCCCTGAAGTATACCTCACATCCTTCACATCATCTCCATACAATATCCTGATCAAATCCTCTCTCTCCATCTCATCAATACAATAGATACCCTCCACACGAATTGGCAGTCTCGTAATTGTTGGACCTTTTTCATTTTCATGTATGTTTTCATTAATGTTGAGTTACATTGATGAAAAAAGTGGTAAAAAGTTTCGTACAAGTGTTGTGAAGGTGTCTAAAGATCAACCAACTTAAGAAATACTTAGTAAGAAAAATGTGAAGGTTTATTAGTAGTGTCAGATCTCAGAGGCTTCAGGATGATTAATTATAAGTTATAAGGGGATTAATCAATTTTTGTGAAATTCGTGGACATGAGATGATAGCCTCCGAAGTCTAGAAGAATCCGCATAGGCTTAGAGAGAGCCGCAGATAAAGGGATGAAGCTACATGGAAAAAGGAAAATCTGTGGGAGTAAGATGTATCCATGAATTAGTTAGCTAACCTAAGAGAATTGTAACTAACACCTAATAGTTCCAAACACAAAGCTAACTAAATAAGGATCATCATGCTAAGATCTTAAAGAGACTAAATATCAACAACATGCATTAGAATTTTGAAGGAAAATAAAACTTAAGATGTTAATATATTCTCTACTCTTTGAAAGCTAAACTAAAAATTGACCTATGTAGATCCCTAGAAATCAAAATATGTTTTTTTTTTATCCCAAGGGTTCAAGAATGGAGTTTCATCAGGACATGGATATGAGACCATCTTGATTCTCTCCTTATGACTCAAAATCTTGGATGGATGAAATGCAAGATGAAGATACCTAGCTCAACACTAATGGAGGATGCCCAAAGATGCAAATGCCTATAGTTTATGTTATATGCATGCAAAGGTGTAAGAAGAAAGGTAGGAGGAGGGTTCCTTATATAACCCATTGTTTTGAAGAAGCTTTGCATCCTATTGTATGTGGGAAAATAGTAAAACTAGGATAGTAATGGATAAGCATTCTTTAATTTTTCTTAAGAGGAGTTTAATATATCATTAGTGATCGATGGGAGTTGAAGGGGGTGTATTAATTAATCTAGAATGATTAAATAATAGGTATATGTAGGCTTATAGAATATTTTTATAAGAAAGTTAGTATGATATGGGATATGAGGGGGTTTTAATCCAATAAATGATGACTTATTGAATAAACAGAAGGGGAAGTTAATTAATTAATCTAGATAGAAAGGATCACTAATTAATAGAAGGTTGTTAATTAATGTCTTCAGTGAGAGAAGAGATAAGGTGTGTTATTGACAACATGTCATCAATATGTGGGAAAGGGGATAATTAGCGCAATTTAAGTATTTAAATTGCTCAATCCAAATAACAGGTGTCTACATTTTCCCCTCTTTGGGGTGGCATAAGTGCCTCCACTTCAAATATAGTATACAACTATAAAACACGTGAATTTTGAAGAGGTACAAGAAAAATTAGTAGAGTGAAGGATGCCCCCTTGAGTGTCAATGGGGTGATGAAATAGGTCAATCTACGATCGAAAAGATGAAGGAAATGGAAAAAGGATTGGGGAGGGGAAGGATGCCCCAATTGAATTAGAATAATAGCATTGCCAGGAGAATGATATAGAAGAAAAATGAAGAGAAAGTGAAAAGCATGAGCTTTCATACAATGTATTGAAACAACTTTTGTGTCATCATATTGTCAGTGATCTACATCATTGGTCCTTATTAAAAATATAAGCATATGAAAAACATTTAGAATGACATGAAAATCCATAATATGAATAATTATCCATTACTGAAAACATCAAATCAATGCAACATAAAGAATGTAATGTAATACAAGAAATAAACAAGCTCATTTAACAGGGAAACAAGTACAAACACACATACTCAAGCCAAAAACGGTCAAGATGGTTACACAAATGTTTTGTTATCAAGCTAAAGATCCCGAAATGTTCATGATTAATGAAAAGGGTTAAAAATGATGCCCCAAGTAGGGATACATGTGAGCTAAATTGATGAAGGATACGAGGTCTGATGATAAAGCATTGTGTGCTACGAAACAATACCAGGAAACTCGATGTGCCCAAGAGTATAGAGGAAGAAAACACTCAAGCTCTGAAAATGGTTTTAGATCTAGGTGATCCACGCATCATTTAGTTTGAGAACATGTGAAAACACCAACAAGATATGAGATGAATATAATGTGTGTGACATCATTTTCAGCTGCGTATGATATTTTTACCACATTTTGAATTTATACAAATTTTTAGGATTTTTTGATTGATTTTTTAATTTTTTTTTGAAAATTTTGATTTTTTACATTTTTAGTGATTTTCTAATTTTTAGAAGAAATGAGAGGATGAAGGACCGCCTGAAATTAAAAATAATGCCTCGGGGAGAAGAAACGGGAGCTAGGCAAAAAAAATATGCCCTAGATGGATAAAAACAAGTTTAAAATCATTATTTAATAAAAATGATTATCATAGTGGGTAGAAGAAAAAGTTCGAATGACCATGGCAGTCAAAAAATTCCCTAGGGGAAACACGGTGGGTTAAAACAACTACATATAGCCATCTAGGTGGGTAAATCATTGCGAATAGTTCACCTTTTTTACCATAACCCTACCAATTTTTATCATGAGACACTGTGAACTATGAGTGAGATGGTGAGAGTGCAGACCCATAGGAGGTGTGCCGACACCATTCGTGAGTACAAAGGGGATGAGGACGATGGAAATTTCATGAGTACCCCATCCCTCTTCATCAATTTTTATATTTAATCACATTTATTAGGTTAATTAGGAGGTTAAAAATGTGTGGGTGTGCCCTAGGCAAGCGAATGCATCCACAGGTACACACAGGCATTAAAATGTATGTGTGTGCATGTATCCGAGGTATGAATATATGTACTCACAAGCACACATGTTAGAATGTCAATGCAAGCATCCTAAAGAGAATGTAAGTGCTAGTCGGGAGGGGGGAATTCGGTTGCGCACGTACATGAAAACATGAGCACATAGGTGTCATAGATGCCACACACATGTGCTAGGTGCATATATACCAGAAAGGGCACGCAGGTGCTGAAGATGGGAAATTAGAAACTTAGAAGAAAAATTAGATTTTTAGAAGAATGTTAGTTGATGAATAAGATAGTGTAGATGAAAAATTAGTTCCATAAAAGAAAAATAGAAGAAAATAATGTTAACATGTGTTATGTTATCTTATAGAGATGACTAACATTGTTACATACTAGAGAGCAACATGGGTGACTAGTCACCATAGATGCGAGCTTTCATCAACAACATAATAAGATTATGGACATCTTGTTAGAGGTCATGAGGTTAGCTCACATGCAATAGATTCCATCAATTACCCTAGACCATGGTCTACTCACAGCCTTTGTTGAGAGGTGGCATAGTGAGATCCACTACTTCCGGATCCCTATTGGAGAGATGACTATGACTTTGGAGGATGTCTGACATATACTTCGGGTTCCAATCATTGGTCAGTTGTGTGAGTACATAAACAATAGAGATCAGATCACTGATTTCCTAATTGAGGTTTTTAGATGTGATTATATACCTCGTGGAGGTATAAAAGTGCACTTGCACTAATGCATTGTAGATCCAGGGATACACCGCATGCCCATGTACTTGATGGCTCTTTTTAATGGATTTCTACTTATTGACAAGACATGTACTTCTTTTCCACTTAGCATCATTAGTGTTATATGAGGATTGCTATGAGGTGAGAGATACTACTAGGGCCAGTGTATGCTAGCACATCTATATTGGGATTTTCACGTGATTACCTACCATGGTCAAAAGACCGTGGGTCCTGTAATGCTGCTATAGATATAGGCATCAGATCAAATAGTTATTGGTCATCCTACATGTGTTCTACGATTCGGGGCTCCGGATGAGCCATCCGTGATGGGATGGGTCCCTGTTCGAGATGATATATGTGGGCACATGGGGGATACCTATCACTACCATAGATTTTTTCGATGATATTCAATAACATATGATATTATGGAGGCCACACTACCATTATTAATGGGCCAAGGATGTAGATGAAATGAGTATAGCCATGGTAGATAATTTCTTGATTAGAAGCCAAGGATACAATACTAAGTTTTATAGAGTAGATCGGTGTCAATGATAGTTAGGTGAAGTGTAGGATATACCTCATCCTGATATGTGGTATACCCACTGATCTGGAAAGAGATTTGACATGGGGTTGTCAATCCAGATAGCTAGGGATTGAGCTAGTTTTGACCAGATGGTGGCACAGGCTTGGGTTCCGTTGAGACAGATTAGGGATCATGGAGTTACAACATAGTATACACCCTAGTACCTAACAATTTTACCTCATCATCTCACCATTATGTAGGCCACATGGGATGCAAGGGTTAGGCTGCATCCCATGGAGTACAATGATAATGCTGATGATGATAATGGTGATGATGGGTTTGATGGTCAAGGTCACGATGGTGGTGGTGGCAGGGTCCTCCATCATTACAATGACATTGACAAAGGTAGATTCTAGGTAAATGATAGATCCCAGTTTTCAAACAAATACAGATGCCCCTAGTGGGCATACAAGTTGGGATAGAGACACTACTACAACATGTGCCTCTTCAAAGATTGGCACTACAAGTCCCACTTCCGAGAGGAGTACCAAAGCAGGGGTCAATTTGTAGCCCACCATGTAGTACAATGAGAGGTGGAGGGGGTGGTGGTGATGGATGTGGAGGAGATGGGGGTGGTGGGGGATATGGTGTCACATAGTTCCAGAAGATCGAGTAGTTGACAGATCAGATGATACATATTATCAGCCTATTATAGAATTCTACAGCCCGTGTTCAGTAGTTGACTATGCAAAGAGACCAGGCCTAGGCTCATGTATAGATAGTCACTACAGAGAGGGACCAGCTAAGTGTCGTAGGGCCATAAGTAAAGGATGCCATTATAGAGCGAGATCAACTCTGAGATTAGTGAATAGTGGGCCAGGATGATATTTCTAGAATTTCTACTAAGATAGCTTCATTCTGACACACTAATGTAGTCGTGGTGACACCACACATGCACAAGGATTTAGTGACATCCAATGCAAGAGCATCATACTATAGATCTTTGTATTATGAGGTTGAACCGAGGGCTAGAGGGAACCCAACTATAACTAGTAGTCGAGTAGATATGTGAGATCTCAGAGGCCATTGGTATCAGTTAGATCAATTTAGCATCCACAATGGAAGCCGTTAGGGTAGCAGCTAAGCCAACATGATTCACACGTTATGGGGCCTCCTTCAGATCATAGGCCACCTTGTCCCCATGAGGGATTGAGTCAGACATGACTCATTTTTTATTGTATACACATACGTATGTACTTTTGATGCATGCCTCTTATTAAGCGTCAGTTCTAATTGACTGATATGATGTATCATTTTTTATTATGCCTGATAATGAAGGATCATTTTGATTCATACCTATGATGGCAGATTTTGTATCCAGATTATATAAATTTTAAGACACGTATGTATATGAACATTTTATTTCAACATGTATGATGATTATGTTGATTGGAATCTATAATATTGATTTTGTTGAATATGTATCACATGTTTTTGATTTATGATATATACTTAGATGATATCATTTGTATTGTACATGAGATGCTTTTACGTAGTCCATTTTATGATATTGGTGTGGGGAGATAGATTTTGATATTTGTAATGCCTCTTGCCCCATTGATGATACAATATGTGATGATTATCTTAGCATACATGTATGATATAAACATAGCATTTTATTGATATATGATGTTAGATGTGATGATATAGATTATGATGTGATAACAAAAAATGTACAAGTAACAAAGCAAGCACAAGTAAAAGTTAACAAATCTACCAAATATACACATCAAACAAATTAACAACACAACTATGCACAATTATAAACACATATGCAAAAACACACCCATATGAATAATGCTTATTTCACTAAATTGGGACTCATCCAAGTCCCTACAGCTAAAAAATATACTCAATATCGGAATCCAATATTACTATTTTCAGATTCCAAAATGTCAAATATTGGAATTATTTACACTCCAAAATCACATATATCGGATTCCAAAATCACACATATTGGATTCCAAAATTGCATATATTGGAATCCATAAAAACATATATTGGAATCCAAAATCACCTATATTAGAATTAATTGTATTCCAAAATCACATATATCAGAATCTAAAAATCAAAATATTGGAATTCGTTAATAGCCTAGAAAAGTCCAATATATCTAGTCACGATTTAAATTTATAAATCTGTGAAAAAATGTTTAATTATTTCAGGGAATCCAACATTGATCTGAGAAATAATGACTAGCGGCCACTATCTCATATAGAATAGATACATGTTCTATTTTATAAGGTCTCATTGAGGCTAGGATTATTGATTGCTTTGGTGTTCTATAAGGTCTAGTGGCTGCTAGGCTTAATGATTGTTTTGGAATAATGATCTTATCAGTTTTCAGATGTTTTTAAGATTAAACTATGAAAACTTGAATATTTCAAATGCCATTTAGCAAGTGGACGCTAGGCTAATGAGATTCACGAGATGTGTGAATTTTCAAGATTCAATTACTATGGTTCGATTGAACCTTGGGGAAACTAGAGAATAACCAAAGATGTTATAAAGAAACTTAAAGAGGGCGACGATTCAATTTAGGAGAATGCAATTAACTATAAAAAAATTCTAGATATAATTTCATATTTAAATTTATATATCAAATTTACTTCATTTATTATGGTGTGATTGAACCTTAGTGTAACCAGAGAATTTTTGAAGATTTTATGAATAAATTAGTAGAGTGCAACGATCCAGTTTGCGAGAATGTAATTAATTGCAAAACCTTACAAGATATATTTTCATATTTAAATTTAGATATAAAATGAACTCTAAGAGACATGGCATAAAAAATTTCATATTCAAATATGGATATGAAATTATTTAAAATTCGTTGTAAAACTATCCCATATATATTTTAGAAATTAATAATAACTATGAAATAAATTTAAATTCCTTTGCTAAAGGTAGGTAGAATTATAGTAAAACATTTGATGAGTAATTTGAATTTATAATGTAACACTACTCACAAATATGGGCTTCTAAATCAACAATACAAATCATAAGAAAGCTCCAATAAAAAATATCTCTATAATTGTTTTTGTGATCTAATATAATCCCAAACATCTTCGACATCCTTAAATGGTTGCAACGAAGGCCACAACACATCTAAAAAGTATGTGTCTTTCGAATTAGAATCTGTGTTAATTTTTTTATAAATTATGTAGTTCACAACATCATTGAACTTTTTTTCTCTAAATATTCATCTACAAAAACTGTATTTTTACAATTGTACGACACATTAAATCACGACCAAACAGAGTTAAGATTATTGAGATATAAATTAGGATTCCCATAACCACCATAATCGATGCATTTGATCTCGACGCATAAGATGTTTTCAAGGAATGAAGGCATCATGTCATCAACATTTGACTTTCTCACCAATGTCCATATTGCTATGTTGAAATGTTTTTTACACCATTGCATGAAGTCTTTCGCATTAGGTCTGAGATTTTTTTTTTTGCAAGCTTGATGCCACCAAATGTTTAATTTTTTAAATGCCGAAGATGTCAAGGGTGTGTGCCAAAACACCCGTTTATATAAAGTATGATCAATTTCATGTTGCATGTGTTCGTATCTACAAATGAAAAAAAATAAAAAAAATGGTTGAGGGTGGTGAATCAATTAAAAAATAAAAAACATGTTCCTTTTGATATTGTTATATCAAAAATCAAATAGTCATAGGTGGTGACAAAGGTAAAATCTAAGGGCATTCCTCATTTCTTATTGTTATACTAGGAATATTTTCTTGTGAAGAGTTTATTTGAATAGAATGTAATGTTTCAGCGTGATGAGTCGTTACATACCTTATTGTAAATATTTCATTGCACTGGAAAGTGGTATACATTTTCTAATATCCAAACAAAAACTACTATTTCATAATGCTCGCGCCTCACAATTAATTTAGGAATACATATTTCATTAATAAAAATTCTCAAAGATTCATTACATTAAATATTTTCTATTAATTCACATTTGCAACTTATTCAATCGCACTTTGAACTTATAATCAAGGAACATTTAAATTCTCCCAACTTATAATCATACAATCATAAATTAAATAGTTACAAAAAACCATCACTAAAACAAATGAACATATTTTATTTACAATGTTAATTTGTATCATCACAATAACATTTTGAAATGCTAACTTTTTATTTAGCATTTACTCTCTCTAAATATTTGATGCCCTCTACCACATTCAATCCCTTTGACACTATTAGTGATAAGTATTTGTGCAAATCAAGTCATCAACCACATATCTTTTGAATAATTTTCTCCTCTGCTTTCCATCCCAACCATAAAATTTGCTAGAGGGTTTCCCTTTGCACCTAATGTAATAAACATTGTGTCTTCAGAATTGTAGGGGACATATTTTCTACTCCAAACCTTTTCTATATATTTTATTGTAATTCTATCGACAATTTTACAATTTCTTTATCCCAGGTGATTAATGGATTCAAGTCAGTAGATAATTTTTTATTGAATGCCTTTGTCATCTTTTCAACATCACCTGAAGAGATTTTCTTTGACCAAAATCCCATTTCTAATTTCATTGATAATGAATTTATAAAATATTTGAGGACACCTCACATGTTGATTCTCTCATTGCAAAACTTGAATGTGATGTCCCCAGAGGGTGATTGGTTTTTCTCATATAGTAAGTCCTCCAAATCTAAAATAAGTAAGTAATTCTTGTGGCTAACTATAGGAAAGTAAATAATTTTTTAATCGGTCTCATATCAATTCTAACCAATGGAAAAAATCAGCATTTTAGCTTATGACTACCATTTACCGGTGGGCCTTGCATGTAGGATTGAATGTTCTTTACCTGTAGCTAGATCCTTTTCAGAAAGATTTGTTTCAAAAAATATTAATATTATTAATATAGCCATTACTATGGCAATAGAAATAATATTTGAAAAAACATATTGAACTACATGGTAAAATGGTAAATTTAATATTAGAACTTTAGGTAGCTACCACTTACTAACTGAGATTCTGTCTAGGCTTACATAGACCTTAATAGCTTCTCATTTTTTTTTATGTAATATGTATTACAAATAACAAAAATCAATTCAAAATCCATTTCTTGCCTTCACAAATGAAAGCATAATTAATAAGCATACTCGTCTCTATGGTAATATGGTGAGTATAAATCAAAATGTTCTATATCTTCTGAATGAATTATAGCACCCGGCTAGGGTTCGTTTATATCCATTTAACCACCCATTGGTGGACAACACTTTTGATATATTGGTGTGGATTAATGACTGCTACGCTATGCCATCATTTTCTGGTATAAGCATAGATTCTAACGTCTGTATCATTATGTCAATACTAATGGTTTTTGTAGACAACCAACAACCTGGAAACTACAAACTATGCAGTATGGAATGCCACCATGAACTTTTGAAATAGGTTATTTGATAATTCCTTCTTTAAAAATGATTCCACTTCTTGAATTACCTGAAATATTTTTCTGTAACTATGTGAGCCTTAGAAATGGTTATGTTTAAAAATATGGATGGATAACACACCTGGTTCTATCTGCATATTCATGTTGGCTACCACCATGCACTCCAATGTTACTCTCAATGAGTTTTGGTGGTTTGCATAAGCCATTAATTCTCTTATAAATTTTTGGGGCTTATTAGTGGGTCTTATTTATAAATGCACACGACTAACATATGCGGATTTTCTTTCATATTTTTGGATGATGTGGCCGAGTTCTCCTCATCTGTGGTTAGAGATGGTGAGCATAGAGTATTGTTGAAAGAATGAGAACAGTGACGATTGAAAATATAGCTCATTAAACATATTTATAAAGTGATTGAAGGAAAATCACCATGATGAGTTGGTTGTTTAACGTCAAGTTGAGAGGTTTGTACTTTGATTCCTATTGTTGTTGGATTGTCTGCGTGAATAAGAAATGTGTAAGTAGATTTTTGTGGTTGAAATAATTTTAACATAATCACATGTTTGATTTTTATTCGGGTATGAACCTTTCTTCATATGATAATAGTAATATTTCAAAAAAAATTCATCACTATGTGTCTCAACAATAAAAACAATAGAAATATTAGATTCAACTAATGCAACATTTTCATTGTTTAGCACTAATACTATAGAATCCTCGTAACAACATTGAGCTAACATCTCAGACTAGGACTCATATGATCACACAAAAGGAAAAGGATGTTTGTTTCCTTTTAGGCCAATTTTTCTTACAGTTATCAATTATTGTGGTAGTTTTTCTATCCAATCCCTGGTGACTTCTTCTCTTTCATCATTGATTTTTTTCATAGTTATGCACTCTAGTTATTGTGTACATAAGACAAACTTTTAAATTTACTGTTGCTATCATGGAGTTTGTAACATCCATTCAAAATTGATTCATCACTGTCTTTAAAAATTTTCCAAGTATTTTTTATTGTTTCTCTTAAAAAATTGAATATTCCATGGGTATGAGAACAAAAATAATACATTCTTGCACATTCATTCCAGTAACTGTTAGCAGATTCATTATTTCTTTAGAAGAAACATTGCTAGAAAAATTGATTAAATATGTGATAACACATTTTGCATTGAAAGGATTGGTGGTAGGAATAACTGATAGAGTTGATGAAAGTTGGAATAGGTATGCACATTGATAAGCAAATTATTTTGTTTCCTTCATCCTTGCTAGTATATTGTCTTCCATTGATACAATATAGTTGTCTAATATTGTCTAAGCCTCGACGGGAAGATCTTCTTCTGCCACCTGGTCCTTTTTTCATTTAGCTTTTTTTACCCTACGTGGGAATCAAAATTTCTCTTTCCTTTCCTCTCTTCACCAAATAGTAAAGACAACTAGATGTAGTATGATTCATGTAATTTAAATTTTTCAATTACACTAGATTCACTATAGGATGTCAATAGATCAATATCTGGATGTTTTTATATAAAATATTGTAGAAAATTTTCTCTCATTTTTTTCTTTCCTTTTATTCTCCGATAGTAGGAATATGATGTCTCTGTTATTTTTCCTTCCTGAACATGACCAATTAACCAGACATCCCCTTATTGTACTTTATCTTCTAGTACTAATATTTCTTTTTCGTTTATTCCTCTAGCAACACTGAATGAATTGGTTATGAATCTTGCCAATGAATTAGACTAAAAGTTCTCCTGATTATATTTAACAGGTGAACAAGAAAGGCCACCAGATCTAAACAACTAAAATTTTGTAGTCCATTTATTACATATGTCATCCAACAATAATAGAAAAATCTATTTGTCATATAGATTGATGGTTGAATCTGTTTTGAAAATAAAAAGGCATTGACTCTTAAAGTTCTACATTCAAAGGACAATTATATTTTTTTTTCTATTTATATAGGGAAGAAAAATTTTAATAACAAATGCAATAAAATTAAAATACATTTACCTCAACTCCTTTTTTTTTTTGCCAATCTAAGACATTGAGGACATCCAAGTAATTTTCAAAACTGGTCTAGCTTTATACAAAAAAATCAATAAACTTGGTTTCTATCGAAGTTATGTTAACTTCATTTTGTTGTTTGTAAATACCAGTAATGGCTTCGTTAGTTTCATTAGCAGAAATAATGCGTGCCCTTTAAAACCGCAACCTAGGATATAAAGACTTGTAAGTATCTAAGCCCAAAATATTATTATGTGCACATATGTTATGTTTTCCATCAAGTATATAAAATTTAACATCATCCCTTTCCAAGTCTTTTAGATATTTGAGCACCACAACCTTATTCATAGACTCCAAGAAGGGAAGAAAAATTGCATCCCTCTGTGTAGGAATAATATTTATCGACATGGAGTGCACAAGAAGGTCAACATTATCATCATCAACAGGATGGTACTGATACTCTAGAGGTGCTACATGGCACCTGGAAACATCAATTGAAAATACTTCTCCATTGAACAAAAAGTAATCAAACTACTTCTTAGTTGAAGGTTCTATGTTCGTAAATAATTTTTCAACAATGCATCTGATTTAGTGTTTTTTTTCAACCCATGGAACTTTGATCTAGACAGATCAAGCTCCAATTTATCCAAATATGTTAGCCTCAACATAGTAAACAACTTGGCATGTTTAGGTGGTGAAAGTGAACCTTTTCTTTTCAAAAAATGACAAATGGAAGAGGTTTTATCACCTCTATACAATTTTTTAAGTACTACAAACATGGCATCGTGAATTTCTTTTGCATTTAAATAGCCAATTTTTTCTTCATCTACTAACAACCCCAAATCCCATCCATGTTTTGAACAGGAACATTGTTTTCTTTCTTCAAGGGATTGCATTTCCCATTTCCTAAATAATGAAACATCCAACTCCATATCCACAATAAGAAATTTATTATTTTCATAGTCAATACATTCAACCTGAACATGAAGTGTTCTCAAATCAATGACTGTAGAGGATATAACCATTCACACTTCCTTGTGTCCATCATATATAACAAAAAAAAACCACATGTCGTTGTAGTAGTTGTCAAGGCCATGGAATTCAACAAACCAATCATGATCTCTATTCTTAGAGCTCTTAGCGCCTTTAATGAATGGAATTGCCAAGAATGGATTGCGACCAATGAAAGACATTGTATCTGCAATTGGAGTTGAATATATTAGAAATTACTTGACATATGGATTAATTTTTCTTCTCGCCATATGTTAATGAATGCAAGTATTAGCCTTTGTGATCACCAATATCTATAATACATTAGTTTCTAGTATTGCTGAGTAGTAAAAGTAAATGATGGTTATTTTTAGGACTCGGCCAAACATGACATCTAGCCTTCAACTGGTTACTATAAATCATATTTTTTGGATCAAAAAAATAATACCAGAAACTATACAAAATTGTTCTTGACAATTAACAAACAACGTATTCTGGAAGGATTATTCGTTGTTTGAAAATCATCCACTTTGCTTAGTTTACATGAAAGTAAATGTTTGAAAATAGAGATGTTATCGAGAGAGAGAGGATTTAAGTCGACATATGAATGGATAGTTATTAATATTACTTGTTGGTAAATTAAAATAATTGAATGGAATAACTTAAAGTCCATTAAGATTTAATCTCCATAACTAGTAGAAAAGAATAACGTAGTGGCCGCTAGGCTCAAGAATGTATTTATTTGAAACTAACTATATAATAACAAACAATGGTAGAACTTAGCTGCCACTAAGATCCTCTAATTACCAATTTTCATTTTAATCATTATATGTTCAACTATGGACCGATATTATTTTTCAATGATAGTAATTATATTATATTAGATGGTCTTTGCATGTCAGACCCAATTGCAACACTACAATTCAACAAAACATATAAAGACTTATGTTTTTCACCAAAAATATATCTTTGTAAATTATAATCCATGTTCATTGGTATCAAATAATTTTTTCAAAATAACTATTAAATAACAGATCATGGTCTAGCTTAGCGGTCGCTAACATAATTTCATTACCTCTAGTCTTAGCAATCACTATAAGTATAACTTTAGAACAATTGTTATTGTCAATGACTATAATTGTATCAATAGCCACATGTTACTAGCTGGAGCCAATTACGACAATACTTTCCATCACAAGGGATCAAGACTTTATTTTTATATCTAAGGAATAACGTTGCATCCGATAGGTGCAACAATTTATAAATTTGAGAATAGATATATAATAACAAACAATGGTCAAGCTTAGTGGTCACTGGGCTCCTATCATTACCATTTTCCATTGTAATCACTATATGTTCAACTTTTGATAGTTAGTGGATTTCATTGATTGTAAGTGCCACATATTGGGTAGACTTAACATGGCTAACCCACTTACTACACTACATTCCATCGAGAGGCATCTAGTCTTATTTATTTCTCCTAAGATATATTTTTGAAAATTGTAATCCTTGTTCGTTAGTATCAGAGAAAAAGGGTATCAACCGATAAGGTCAATAATTTATTAATTTCAAAATATTCATTGAATAATAAATTAAGGAATAGCTTAGAAGCTAATTCATGTAATGCTTTCCATCAAGAGGGATCAAGACTTTCTATTCTTATCAAAGAAAATGTTTATCAACCGCCAGCCTTCATTACTCGTTGAAAGGAATAATGTAGTGACCGCTAGGCTCAACAATTTTAATTTGGAGAGGATTCAAGACTTATTTATTTCTCCTAAGATATATCTTTGGAAATAATAATCCATATTCGTTCATAACAAAGAGAGAGCGTAGTGGCTGCTAGGCTTAACAATTTATCAATTTCCAAGCAGATATTGATTAAAAAATCGTGATATAGCTTAGAGGCTACCAGGATACTTTCATTACATCTTTAGAGGGATTATAATTTTCAATGATTATAATTGTTTGAAATAGGCTACATGTTACCTGGTGGAACCAATTTCTGCACTACGTTCTGTTGAGGGGGATCAACACTTTCAGTTCGTATCAAAGAAAAGATTTAGAGACTACTAAGTTTGAATATTAGTTGAATGGAATAACGTAGCCATCGCTAGGCTCAACATTTTCTACCTTGTGAATAAATATATTATAACAAAAATTGGTCTAGCTTAGCAACTGCTAGGCTCCTATCATTATCACTTGTCATTGTAATTGTATCATTTTGGGCGGACTTTACATGGCAGTCATAATTTTTGCACTACATATTTATCTCATACAAGATATATATTTTAAAGTTTGAATCCATATATACCCCTGAGAGAAAGTGATATTTTTTGTAGTTTTGATAGGATAAATCATTACATGAAAATTACTTAATTTGGAAATAGTGATATAATAACAAATCATCATATAGCCTAGCGACTGCTAGCTATATACCAATACCTAATGTCATTGTAAACACATTTTGGGATTTCATAATTTTCATGCCATGTGTCATCTTTTTCATGGTAGGTATTTATATTATAATATCATGGTTTCATATAGTTTCAAAATATTTTATTATTCATTTCTTTACATTTAAATTTCCTAAATTATAATGTTTTCTAGTTGTTAGGTTCAAAACATGCCATGAGGCACAATATAATTGGATAATTATTTTTCATTTTCACACTAAATCTAACATTGTATAGGTCAATTTTGATAAAAATTTAAAAAAAAAGTTCCTATACATTCATACACTTTTTTCATTTGCTTTATTACAATATTATATTTGTTTATTGTGTTTCTACTATTTTAAGATATAGCCATGTGTTGTCATTTTAATGGTTGCTATTTATATTATAATATCATGGTTTCATATTATACTAGTTTCTTTAAATTTTAATTTCATAATAGATGTGTAAATTATAATGTTTTCTAAATATCAGGTTCAAAAACATGCCACGAGGCACAATATAATTGGATAATTATTTGTCATTTGCGTACTACATATAACATTGTATAGGTCGATTTTGATAATAAAAAATGTGCCTATACATTCATGAAATTTATCTCATATGTTTTATTAGATATTATATATTTTTATTGCGTTTAAACTATTTTAAGCTATAGCCACATGTTATCGTTTTAATGGTTGCTATTAATATAATAATATCGTGGTTTCATATTATACTACTTTCTTACATTTTAATTTCATAATAAATGTGAAAATTATAATGTTTTCTAACTATAAAGTTCAATCTTAGCACGTGTCATAGAGTAATTAGAGAATTACATTTCATTAGCGCACTACATATAACATTATCTAGGTAATTTTTGTTAAAAAATAAAAATAATGTGCCAATAAATTGATATAATTTATTTCTACTATTTTATTATAATATTATAAGTGTTATTACATTTCAACTATTTTAAGCTATAGCCAATAACAAAAGGCGTTTTTTCCAATTTTGTTTATTTTTCGATATCCTGAACCTTTTCTCAATGATTGGAAAATTCAAAATTCAAATTGCAAATTCCCCTGCATTTTTGAGAATTTTAAATTTCAATGTTAACACAGATTCCCCCGCTCATATTTTGAAATTTCCATATCCCATATTTTTTTATATTTTTAGAATTTCTAACGTGGAATCTACAAGAAAAAAATATTAAACACCCTAGAGAAATAGTTTGTAGGGTTTTTTGTTTTTTTGATCTTGCCAAACAACTTGTGAAATCATAGAACAATACAAGAAAGCCAGTGATTGCAAGGGCCACATGCAAGAATCCCAGTCGTTTAGGACAGGAAACAATTAGGAAGTAATTATAATCTTATTGACCAGATAGAGTATGACACTAAGGAGAGGGCATAAAGAAGATTCATGTGTGGGAACACAGTACATTTGAAGGTGTGAAAGGATATGAAAGGAAATGCGCATCAAGACAATCTGATTTGGGACTTGGGCCATTTTTCATGGATACAAGCTATTTTTGGAGATAGCGTGCAGAGCACACAATGGCATGAATACTTATGCAACACGTAAATTATATTTTTGGGATGAGCATCTAATAAGAGCCATGCATGAGTTCAAGATAATAATAGAATTATTACTGTCAGTTAACTATAGGAGATCTATCATTAGCACACTTGCATATGTGCATATTATTGTAAAGGCACATGGCTATTTTCAGCATGTAACCTATTTTAGGAAGTTTTTAGGTAGTGAAGGGCAAGTCCCCACCCCTATAAGAATGTATTAGATTGTGTAGTTAGAGAGAGACACCGAGACACTGTGTATGAGTTATTGTAGAGTTATGCTACTAGATCTGATGCGTGCATAAACTTATGGTAATGTTATATGATTTAAGAGCATCTATGTTTTACAGTGTTTAATATAATGGAGTATATTGGATGGATAACGTGTTAACATGACTATAATTTGTTCTTGTATGATCAATCTTATCATAGTTATTGTTTAATTCATGATTCCTTAAGATCTAGATCTGGTTATGCACTATTGAAGGGTCATGTTTAGTTATGGATCTAAATGCATTATATCTTCATCACGCTAACATCCTACACAAGAAACACTAAACAGGGTCCTGGTACCTTTTACGAGACTTGGGTGAGAACTCAACTAAGGCTAGGCGATGTACCAACGTGCTTGGGTTGTTCATGGTAGATTCTAAGCTGCATCATTGGGTATGTTGTCGGAACTCTTTTTCAGTTGTTTTTAGGATAGTTCATGATGAAGATGTACCAATTGGCCATAGAAAGTGTTGAGGATTGGATAAAAGATATGGAAGAAGAGTACACATGGAGTTTCAACACTAGATTTGATTTTGACGCATGCACGTGGGTGGAATAGAATTTATACATACTATTTGCATGAGAGCTTCTTTGCTATCTTCCCAGTAGAACTATATGGGTGGCTGGTTTCTTATGCATTTAAATAGAATTGGACGTATCACACACTTTTATAGACACATGAATAATTTCAAGCCCTCTATGATGCTGATCTGACTTGGACACGTACTGTGGATACTTGGTTCCATGGTATTTTGAAAAATTATATTTTGGAGTACTCAATTTCCACCTATACTTTCCTGGAGGTAGCGGAGTTCTAATTTTTATGTTATCCCAAGGGAACTTACTTGCAATAAATTACACTGATAATCAAGAGCTTGATGGTGACCCTAAACTTGGAAGAAAAATTGATGGATAGCTAAACCCCACCATGCACAGGGGCAGGAGAAGGTTTGGTGAAAGATGGCAGACATAGCAGCAGAAAGGAAGAGAGAAGAAAGGTGGATTAAGTACAAGGATGCACACAAAAGGGAGTTGGAGAAGAAGTGGGATATTGCTGAGCAGATGGTGTTGAGGAGAGAGATGGCTTCTGAAGGATTTGGAGATCACGCAAAAGGCATAGAGCTAGAGCATCTAGAACTCCCCCATTTTGGAAAGCATGATAGGGAACCCTCATTTTCCTTACAAGGGATCATGCCAGTAGAGATGACCTAGGCCATGGGAAAAAATATGAATCTACCTGTCAACCTAGCCCTTATGCTTGGTTTTCTAGTATCTAGTACATCTAATAGTCAACAAGATAATTTGAACAATAAGGAAGTGGGAGTAAACCACATAACAAGTACATCCATGGAAGGGACGATGTCTTCATTTTTGTTTGGAGGCACCCTTTTAAGTGCATCATCAACATGATATTTGAGCAAATAGAATTTTGGACTCACTTCTAGGAGCAGTACCACCATGCAAACTGTAGGAGTTTAGTTTAGTACTACTATTGGGACATAGGGAAGTACATCTTCTGGTTCACTTCTAGTAACAAGTGGAAGATCAGGAGGTATAGGTGACTCTAGTTCATTTGAATCTAGTGGTTCTAGAACCAGAGGTAACAAATGAGGTTCTGGATCAGGTGGGCAGGGTCAGTACCAACCCCATAATACTTACATGGAGATTTCTATCCATATTTCAAAGTATAGGGGCATAGAAGTTGCTTCTGAACACGTGCACATGTGTGAGATATTGTGGCACGCAAAAGGGATCACAACTTCCTAGTGTAAGGAAAGTGAATTTATAACTACATTATAGAGATGCACACACATTTGGTATAGTAATTTTGACCCAGATCAAGCTTACATAGATTAGATAACATTAAAAGATGCTTTCCTTAAAGATTTATATATCCCTAAATTTGAGCAGAAGATTATAAGTGCACTCAAGGATATTAAACATGGCACTACTGAGAGTGTTTGAGAGTATGATGCATGTTTCAAAACAATTTTTTCCAAGCTTTCTTTTGACATCCACGTAAGACAACATGCACAATGGTTCATTGGAGGTTTGATCACACCTTTTAGAAGGGTTCTGTCACATAATACATACACTGATCTAGGTGAAGAATTTAAAGCACCTTTACATGCTGAGGCAATTTGAAATATAAACACTGGAGTCAGCCCATTCCTGAAAGCATAGATTACAGCCATGGAAAATTAGTTGGAGAAACTACTGGAAAATTCAACACATGAGACACACACTAGGATTTGGTGTAAAATCTATGAAGTTGAAGGGCACACCAAGTATAGTTGTCCCCATAGGTCAGTGCATTCATTATCGTTAGACTGTGATATATGTCATCTGAAATATGACGTGAGCTGCTGCCCATTATTACAACGCATGGTAAGGAAGAATTTATCTTTCTATTGTAATATTTTCCGATCCTCGACTCATGATATAGAAGACTACAGTTTGATTAGTCAAACCCATGATGCTATAGCTATTGGTGTGTGATAGACAGGAGTATTAGATAACTCTAAGGATAAAGGTGAGCACTAGGATCTAGATCATAATTATGTGCACTATGATTAGAATGACGGGTGATTTGAAGGAGGATATGGTAGTGGTCAAGGATGCCTAGGTGGATTCGGGGGTCAACGTTGTGGTGGTGGAAGAGGCACTTTTCCTCATAGAACGTGATTTACATGCTGATCTCTTGACCACTATAGGCACAAATGTCCTCATAATATTACTTGTTCTTTTTTGAGAATAATCATAGCTATGAGGAATGCTAAGACCTATATGACCATCTTAGCAAGAAGCATGAAAAGGAGAAGAAGGGCGCAAAGATGGTTAGAATGCAATGCGCTGTGGAAAATCAGTGGATGCCAAAGTTGGCACCATAACTTGAGGTATTACCTATGAAGATTACTACACATGCTAAAGTTGTGCGCATCAGAGAAGCATTATAGCATAATCCTACCATCACTAAGGAGGAATTTTTGCATACAAGGTATCCGTATCATGTCCACCATAAGTAGGTTTATTAGGAAACCATGGAGTAACTCAGAAATATTTAGGGTGAAATACAATGTTTAAAGGAGAAATCATGGAAGATGGAACATAAGAAGGAAGCAGAGACGATCTAGTTAGATATTGATAACTTGAAAGAGGTATGGAAAATTCTTCTCCAGGAGAATATCATTCCATTACTAGGGAATTGGCTAAAGGGAAACACTCTGCGTGTAGGTATTGAGAATGGATGTCATATCTTGCATGAAAATATTCCCCATCATAGCTTAGATTATGACAAGGAGATCACTCTGAATGTTGTTGTAGATGGATGGTTGTTGAGTAATATATGGATTGACACAGGCATAAAGGTAAATGTACTTACTTTAGATGCATGGGTATAGATGGGGAGACCGTCATTGCAGCTATATTCGAATGTAGTGTTTATGGCTAATCGGACTAAGGTCATTCCCATCGGAGTTTTAAAATATGCATCCATTACTATACAAGGGACCAAGTTCACTAGGGGCTTTGAGGTTTTAGCATGTGCAGAAGCAAACATGTTTCTCAACTCTGCTTTAACTCCCTTGGTGTTATGCAAATAATGTTCATATACTATTTAACAAGGGATATATAAGTTTTGAGGACAAGGAAGAAAGAGGTATCATCCCTTTAACAGATGGGAAATTTGCACCTTATGTTGAACCTTTGAGTGAGGAAGACCTGAACAAGATTTATGTACATGCCATTTGGGACCCAAAAGTACTCGAGCCATCTAAGGATGGAATCCTCCAGTGGGAAGAAGTATTACTTGATGGTTGGGTGCAAAGTAAGGAGCATATTTACATGAAGAAGAAAACCTCATTGTATTAGGAGGATAGGTAACAACTCTGTACTTCGGTACATTGGAGAAGGATACCTTATGGTATTCCAGCACACCATGGAGGATTAGTGGACAAACCAATTTGAAAGAAGAAATATGTTAGCATATACCCTTAATGGGACAACAACGTGCTGGTGGGTGGCTCATAGGGATAGTCTTGTAGAATGGAATAAAGTCAATATTGCTCTAACAACTCATTTTTTTAGGATCAATGAACCTACTCAAATCTACACATGTCATGGTAATCAACTTGTTCAACACCACGTTTAGAAGTGTGAGAGGCTCAAGACAGAGGGGCAGAAAGATTTACCACCTTTTCTATGGGTGCACAAATATTATTCCACTTTACAAGGTTACACACATGCTTGGTATGTATATGAGGAGATACATAGAGAGATTGGAAATTTCCTGGATTTGATTGTAGGAATGGTCTAGAATTTTGACTACTTCTCTACTAAACCTCCAGTGGAAGAGGAATTAAGGGTTATAAAGAACTTAAAAATGGGAGACAATGAAAAGGCGAAAGAACTCATTCAAGATTTATTTTGTGAGACATAATTGGGAGTGAGCTTTGATGAAGAAGAAGAGACAGATGCCACGCTACTTAAGCATGCTTTCTTTGAGAAAGAAAAAGGAAATATGGTCTACATAGTGGGTGATGAGGAAGTAGAAGATCTAGATACAGATAATTCAATGGGTATACATGAGCTGTTAGACATTGTGGATAAAAATGTGCGCACCTATCATGAACCCATGAAGATAAAAAAAAGTGAATTTTGGCCCAGATGTTCAACCTAAGGAGGCAATAATTGGGGATTATTGGTCTGAATCTGAAATGGAAAAAAAATTATTGAGTTACTATGTGATTTTATGGAATTATTTCCTAGGGGATACCATTAATTAAAATGAGTGCTTGAATCATTAGGAGAGATGAAAATAAAGCTTAAGGAAGGTACCCGTCCAGTCAGTAAAAGAACCTACATAATGAACCCTAACCTGTGTGTAAAAGTTAAGGAATAAATTAACAAGATGTTGAAATATGGCATCATGAAGCCCTTAGAATAATATGAGTGAGTTAGCCCCATATTCATTAGTATAAAGAAATATGGTCATATTAGGATTTGTGTGGATTACAGGGATCTGAATGCTACATGTGTGATTGATCTCTTTCCTACACCTTTCACAGAGGATATATTAGGAGGCGTTGCATGGCGCGAAATCTAATCTTTTACAGATATATTATCAGGGTGTCATCAGGTTAGGATTGTACAAGAGGATCAAGAGAAAACAACTTTGACCAATGAATGGGGAAGTTTTTTATATACTGTGATGCCCTTTGGTTTGAAAAATACACCTGTTATATTTTTACGCATAGTTGTTCAAGTATTCCATGATTTTATTCACAACTTGTTACATGTTTACTTAGATGACTAGATGGTGTATGCACTTGTTAAGGATCATTGTGACCCTTTGCGCTTAATGTTTGGAAAATTTAGACAATAAACCATCTCTTTAAACATCAAGAAGTTCGTGTTTGCTACAAATTTTGGAACTTTATTAGGGCACATCATCTGCAAGGAAGGTTTGTTAGTGGATCAAGCTAAGGTTGTAGTTATTATAGGCATGGAGGAGCCTACCAACCAGAGCGAGGTGCATGGATTCTTGGGTCACATAGGGTATTATAGAAAATTTATCAAAGGATATGCTAAGATTTCCGTAGCCTTGGAAGATTTACTAAAGGGAAAAGGGACATTCTATTGGGGAGAACTGCATTAGTGTGCATTTGAGGCATTGACGGAGAGACTTAATACAATTACTATTCTATGTTTTCCTTCATGGAACTAACCATTTAATGTACATTTAGATGCCTCTGGCACAGTCATTGGCGTGGTGTTAGCTTAACTTGGAGGAGGTATTATAGATCATCCTATCTATTTTTCTAGTATAAAGTTGACTCCTGCAAAGCAGAATTATACAACAATAGAGCATGAGGCCTTACAATTGATATATGTTCTACATAAATTCAGACTGTATTTTTTAGCAACACCTATTATATTTTATACTGATCACACGACATTAAAGTACTTAGTAAACAAGCTCATTTTTCAAGGGCTTATATGTCGATGGGTGCTCTTATTCTAGGAATTTTATTTCATAGTTGTGGTAAAACAAGGTAAAAGTAATTCTACCCCATATCATTTATCAAGGATTTAGTCAGGGGAGGAGGCAAAGAAAATTTAGGATACAATGCCTAATGCACATTTGTACAGGTTAATACACACACCTTCAGAATTGGAGGATATTATTTTCTTTTTATGTACAGGTATGGCGTCAGAAGGAATGAAATCCTTAGAGAAGAAAAAACTTGCAATACACGTGAAACCTTTTATGTTAATAAATGATGACCTATATAAGTTAGGTCGAGATGAAGTACTGCGTCGTTGTGTACTAGAGCATGAGCACACGGATATCATAGAAGAGGATCATGGGGGTATTGCAGGTGGGCACTATGTAGTTTACGCCACTACGTGCAATATTCTACTTGTTGGATTATGGAGGGAAACCCTCTACAAAAATTTTAAAGCATATTGTAAGGCGTGTGATATTTTTTAGCGCCTTGGTAAACTTGGGCAAAGAGATGAAATGAATTTAATACCTATTCTGAGTGAAAATCCATTTGAGAAATATGCTATAGAATTTGTGGGTCCTATTTTTCAAACCACTTTTGGAACTGGATCATGCTACATCATCACTTATACATATTATCTTATAAGGTGGGAAGAAGTAGTACCTACCAAGGATTGTACAACAACTACAACAACCAGGTTCTTATGGGAAAATGTTCTTACAAGTTATGGATTCCCGCTGAGATTCACAAGTGATAGGGGTACAAATTTTTAGAATGAGATAAACATGATACTATTGGATGAATTTATGATTGCACACAATAACACTACACTGTATCATCCTCAAAAAAATGGGACTGATAAGGCCTTCAAGAATATTTTGAGCTAAATATTGAAAAAAATATGTTATGTTGGAAGGAAAGATTGGGATGATAAAGTTTGTGTCTTGCTTTGGGCGTATATAACAACATACAAGAGGTTGAAAAATGCCACACCCTTTCAATTGGTGTTTGACACAGAAGCAATTCTTCCTATGGAATTCATGTGACCTTCTTTGCATATTGCGTGTGCTGGAGGTCTAGCTAATGAGAAAGCATTAGAAGAAAGAATTGATAAATTGATATTGTTGGATGAGAGGCACACTATAACATGTTGGAGTCAAAAATAGGAAAATTCCAGGCATAAGGCATGGCATGAAAGGCACATCATAGAAAAAAAAGATTGATATTGGACAGATTGTGCTTCTTTATGATTCTAATTTATGTGCCATCCAGGCAAGCTTAAAGTGCATTTTTTGGGACCGTATGTTATCACTCATATACTTGATTCAGGTGCTTGCTAGTTATATGTTCTTGATGGAATACGATTACTCGGTTACTTCAATGGGAGTAGGCTAAAGCCCTACTATAAATAAGTCTTCTTGGTATTTGTAATAATGCAGTGTTGTAATTTAGAATAGGTTTTCATTTTTGTATTTCCTTATTGTAGTTCCTTCTTCTTCATTCTACTTTGTCAATTTAGTTTGGGTTTTTGTCTAATAAGTGTGTTTGCGTAATGGAAGCTAATTACCATCTGAAGCTTTTTTATTTGTAGAGGACTGTACATACCATAGGTGTGGGGTGGCTATGCATAACTGGGGACACATGAGAACAAAACTATTATAGGTGCTAGTTAAGTGTTGAAAGGAGATGTTAGAAAGGAGATTTCTTCTAAAAGATTATCATAGATGGTTATAAATGAGGGAACAATATAACATGAGGTAAGCAATGGCTGTGGCAACTACCAGGGGAAGGCATAATGGAAAGGTACTCGGGTGCATGGAAGTGCACTGAAGAGAAATCTATGGCATGAAGGTAGGAAGGCATGAAATAGAAGGTTATAGCTGGGGCATGAAGATGTACCATGCGGATATTGTGAAAATGGTTAATTAGTGAGAGGATTATTGGTAGGTGAAGGATGCAATAAATTTTTAAAAATATATATAAGGATGTGATGCGGGTTCATTTTTACCTTTGCAATCACAAGTATTTAAGAAAGCTAAGTGTGGCAGAGCAGAGAAAATTGTGTTGAGGTGTAGAGCATTGTAAAACCATACTTGGAGAGAATACTATTGCATAGAAGAGGCTTGCATCCCCATTGGTGACGGGTTTGAGAAAAGAAGAAGTGTTGAGAAGGATCTAAGGCATATTGTTTCAAGCTAGGGCATGTAGATTCGAGCTATGGTTTTATTTTACTCGTTACAAATGAAAAAAGGTGAGATTTTTATGATGGCATCGAAGAAAACACCTACAACAGGAACAAAAGGAAAGAAGAATGTAGAAATTAAATTTTAAATTGGTCCCGAGAGAAATTTTGGAAGGAGTAATAGTTGGATTAAGAGTGGGATTCCCACATCCGTAGATTTAAAATAAGTGACTATAACAACCATACCACTAAAAACAAGGGAGATATGGATGCTAACTTGAATAAGAAGACTAAAAAACACACCCTGGAGGATATGCTAGTGTATGAAAACATTGGGGAAAAGTTTCTTAAGAAGGTAGGATTTTATAAGTTTTATGAGCTCCCATATTTTGAAAAATATGAACCCTTATACCAATGGTTTATGATCCAATTCCATGAGGACATATTTTATTTCACCAGATGAAGGGTTAGGATCACAATGACCTTGGTTTCAGCACTAACAAGATTGAAGGGCACAAAGATAGACCTTGTTAGTGATCTGACTAATAAATTATCAGCTATAGAAATAAGAAAGGAGTTGGGGTATACCAAGGGTCCGTGTGGAATGGACATAGATGAACTGAAGAAGTTTCCTGTGGTACAGGAAGCACTGTATCTTCTCATCAAGTTGAATGACCAAAATATATGGTCGTAGGTAAACACCGTGTGGCTTCATATTGCAAAGAAAATGTCTTAGGGAGTAGTATACAACTTAGAAGGCTATATTGTAGAAACCATTGTTGAGGAAGCACACACAAGAGAAAAGATAAGTTTTGGTGTTATCATACTTTATTAGGTATTTTTAGAAATTGGACTTCCCAATGGGCCAAAGAACAAGATCTCAGAGAACCCCTTAAAAAATAAGTCCCTCGTGGAGAGGTTTGAAAACTATTTATGTGAAGGATCAATGAGTCAGCCATTTAAGAAAAGGGCATAAACATGGTTTGACCGACTTTGTGTGGCATTTGAGGAGTGGAGAATTCCTAAGGAGCTACCTTTGGTAGTTGGCAAAGCAGTATAGTTCATGGTGTACCAACACTTCAGCATCGCATGGTTTTCCATGAGGGATGGGACATGGATCACATGGTGTAAACTACCCTATCCCTTCATAGCACACTAATTCTAGCCATCAGTTCACATATTTACTGATGCATGTTGTTTGAACTTCAATGCATACAAGGTAGACTATGAATACCACACCTTCAGGAAGACATATGTGTATCTAAGATATACTACCTACATTAAGAGGCTCATTTCAAATTTCATAAGTATGAAGCCAATAAGCTTGGCTATTTGGGATAGTGGAGCCGTGCTCATATACCTTCATCTCAAGCCTAGGTTGGAGAAATACAAGTATGTGGAGAATGAGTTCATGCTCCCAGAGCAGCATAAGGGAAAACATATAGTGGAGAATGTGCCAGCTCCAAACTCTGCAGCGACTATAGAAGTAGACGAGGAGGAATAAGAATATGAAGATAGTGGAGGCTTGGATCATAGAGGATGGAGGCAGCCCACATACATAGTGGAGACTAAGCACACAGATACTCCACCTCTAGTGGAAGAAGGAAATGACATCTTTGATGTGGAAGAAATCCTTGAAGAGCGTCACATTTAGAGTGTATTCAGAAGAACAAGGACCCATGGTGTGGGAAGTCCACAAATTGTGAGAAGATCACCACAACTCTCCCATCAGAAAGACGAAATTGAGAAGAGGAGAAAGTTAAAGATAAATGAGGAGGCAGAGAAGTATGTAGAGAGCATGCCTAGGAACCTAGTGTAGCTAGAAGATGTGGAGGAGCCTAGAGATGAGGACATAAAGGTTGAAGAGGAGGGGTAAAGGAGGAAAAAGAAATGGAGCATGAGAAACCTCATGTGCATGATACTACTCAAGACATCAAAGGATCAACTCTAAACCTTGGTGCTCAGGTTTCTAAGGGGCTAAAGGATAAGGAGAAGTGAATAATATGTGGTTCCAACTATGGGCTATGCCAATGAAACAAGAGAAATCATCCACACCCATTTTCAAAGCATAGTGGACCTGAAGGAGTTATATGGGTGAGATCCAATGGTCCTAAACATGGAAACTATGCGTGCAAGGAAATAGTTGTCTTGTTCCATGAAGACTCATATGGATGAGCCAAATTTTGATCTATGTGAGGAGTCTTTTGTATCAAGAAGAGTGGAGAAGGCACCTCAGAGTAGGCACATGACTATAAATCCCACACTCATGTCTAATGAGCATGTGAGAAAATCCTTAGTTAAGGTATCTAATGAGGTGACGTGGAGGAATATTGATAAGGTTGCCACTATTAAACTGCTACTTTAAGATAACAAGGAAAAACTATAGAAATAACGCATCTAAAAGGAGAGAAGGATATAGATTAGAAAAAGAAGGAGGCCTTCATCAACATGGAAAAATAAATTGGTGACTATGTCCTGAAAGCAAGACTACATCTAGAGTCTAAGGTACTTGAGAAGTTTCCTTCGACTATGCATTATGTGCACACATTAGTTGATTTGGTGCTTGAAGATGGACCAATTCGAATGCTAGTGCCAAAGGATCCTAAATAGATAGTAGAGAGAGAAACAACCTATATTGTTAGAAATATTTCATCTTATGAGGAATTACTCCATACTTTACAGGATGAGTTGATGAACGAAGATCAAGCTCTGAACATATGTGCAACACCAGAAGTGGTGATCAACATAAAGACTATGATAGAAGATAATGAAGTTCTAAAGGAAATGAAGGATGAGACTTAAGGGTGCACAGAAAGATTGACATTACAAAAAAAAAGTGCGATGCCCTTGCAGTAGCACAAAACCTCCATAAGGAGAGGCTAAATGAGCTTGGAATACTCATAGCGCAAAAGATAGATCTTCTGCAGGGAAGGATGTTTGTTATGGCCAATGTTGTCCTAGTATTGTAGAATGAAAAGGAAGAGATAACCCAAGATGATTTGGAAGCCATAGCCACAGACATTCCAGAGAAGACAAGAACCGCACTGGATGACTAGAAAACATTGGAGGTTGAAATTTAAATAGAATATCCATAGTTTATCCTGCTAGTTTAAGTGGAGGGTGTTGTAGAAGAGAAATATATTCTTTGTATAGTGATTCTTTGCATTCTTTCCCTTCTTATTATTTACTGTTTGGGATAATCAGGATAAACCCTATTATCGGGATGATAATGTACATTAGTGTGGGTTAATGTTGTGCAAACAAAGTAAGACACTAAGGAGAGGGTACACAAAAGATTCACACATGGGAATAAGGCACATTTTAAGGCACATAAGGATAGGAAATGAAACACGTGCTAGGACAAGATGATTCAGTAATTAGCCCTTTTTCATGGATACAAGCTATTTTTTGAGAAATCGTACAAAGAACACAATGAGATGAAGACTTACACAATACATAAATGTTATTTTTGCGATGAGTGTCTACTAAGTGCCATACATGACTTTGGGATAATATTAGAATTAGTACTACAAGTTAACTGTAGGAGATCTATTATTAGCGCTCTTACATGTGTGCACATTATTGTAAAAACACATCACTATTTTTAGCATGAGACCTATTTATGGAAGTGCGTAGGTAGTGAAGGGAAATTACACACCCCTATAAGTATATATTTGTCTATGTAGTTAGAGAGACACATCGAGACACTGTGTATGAATTATTGTAGAGTTATGCTACCAGATTTAATTCGTACATAAACTCTTGTAATGGTATATAATGTAAGAACCTTCTCTATTTTACAGTGTTTAATATAATGGAGTATATTGGATGGATAAGGTGTTAAAATGACTTTAATTGGTTCTTGTATGATCAATCTTGTCATATTTATTATTTAATTCATGATTCCTTAAGATCTAGATTTGTTTATGCACTATTGAAGGGTCATGTTTATTGATGGATTTGAATGCATTATATCTTCATCATGCTAACATCCTACACAAGAAAATCTAAGGAGGGGCATGGTACCTTTGCATTCTTTGGGTAAGAACTCATCTCAGGATGGGTGACATGAAAGCAAACCTAGGTTATTTGTTATAGATTTTAGGTTGCATCATTTGTTTTGTTGCTAGGACTCTTTTTCAGCTGTTTTCAGAATGTGTTGTGATTAATATATACGAGTTGACCCTACTAAGTGTTGAGGAGTGGATAAAATATCTAGAAGAAGAGTACACGTGGAGGTTCAACACTAGATATGAGTTTGACACACACACATGGGTGGAATAGAATCTATATGATTGTTTGTATGAGAGCTTCTTTGTTATCTTCCCGGTAGAATTGTATGATTGGCTGGTTGCTTATGTGTTTAAATGGAATTGGAGGTATCACACACTTGTCTAGATGTAGGAATCATTTCAAGCCCTCTATGATGTTGATCTAATTTAGACATGTGCTATGGATACTTGGTCCCTTGATATTTTGAACAACTATATTCCGGAGTACTCAATTTCCACCTATTCTTTCCTCGAGACAGCTGAGTTCCAATTTTTATGTTATTCCAGGGGAAATTAATTGCAAGGCATTGCACTGGTGATCAAGATCTTAATGGTGACCCTGAACTTGGAAGAAAAATTGATGGCTAGCTGAACCCCACCACATGTGGGGGCAAGAGTAGGTTTTATGAAACATGGTGGAGCTAGATGTAAAAAGTTGGCTTAAGTGCAATGATGCATGTGAAAGGTAGATGGATAAATAGCTGGATATTACGTAATAGATGGCATTGACGAGAGAGATGGATCTTGCAGTATTTGGAGCTCACGTAGAAGGCATAAAGCCAGAGCATCTGGAAATCCCCCATTACGGATAGCATTGTAGGGAACCCTCCTCAACCTCACAAGGAAGCGTGCCACCAGAGAGGATCTGGGCATCAGGTACGCATTTAAATCTACCTCACAACCTATCCATTATGCTTGGTTTTCTAGTATCTAGTACATCCAATAGTCTGCAAAGCTAATTTTGGCAATAGAGAAGTAAGAGTAAGTAACATAGCAAGTAAATCCATGGCAAGAAAAATGTCTCCATTGTTGTTTGGAGGTATCGTTATTGGGCACATCATCAACAAAAAAATTGAGTGCACAAAATTTTGGACCCACTTCTACGAGTAGTACCACCACATAGACTGTAGGAGTTCAATTTAGTACTACTATCTGAACATAGGGAAGTATATCTTCTGGTCCATTTCTAGCTACAGGTGGAGGATCAACAGGTATAGGTGGCTCTAGTTCTGGTGGATCTTGTGGTTCTAGAGGAAGAGGTAACATAGGAGGTTTTGGATCAGGTAGGAAGGGTTCACACCAACCCCAGAATAATTACATGGATATGTCTCTCCTTCTTCCATAGTATAGGGGCATAGAAGATGTTGTTAAATATGTGCACATGTGTGAGATACTATGGCACACAAAAGGGATCACAACTTCCTAGCACAAGGCAAGTCAATTTATAACTACATTACAGAGATGCACACATAGCCGGTATACTAATTTTTACCATGATCAAGCTTAATAGATTATACAAAATTAAAATATGTTTTCCTTAAAGATTTATATATCCCTAAATTTGAGCAGAATAGTTTTAGCGCACTCAAGGATATTAAGCAGGGCACTACTGAGAGTGTCGAAGAGTATGATTCTTATTTCAAAACACTTTTGTCCAAGATTTCTTATGATATCCACGCAATCTAGCATACACAATGGTTCGTTGGATGTTTGATCATACCTTTTAGAAGGGTGTTGAAATATAAGACATACACTGATCCGTGTAAATCAGTTGAAGAAACTTTGCATGCTGAGGAAGTTTGAAGTGTAGACACTAGATTCAACCCATTTCTAGAAGCATAGATTGCAGCTATGGAAAAGAAGTTGGAGAAACTATTCAAAAATTCAGTACATGAGACGCGCACTAGGATTTTGTGTACAGAATGTGAAGTGAAAGGGCACACCAAGGATAGTTTTCCCCACAGGTCATTGCATTCATTATTTCTAGACTGTAAGATATGTCATATAAACCATGACATTAGCCACTTCCCATTATTATAACATGTGATAAGGAATAATTTATTTTTCTATTGTAATATTTTTTGGTCCATGACTGATGATACAGAAGACTGCAGGTTGATTGGTCAGATCCATGATGCTATAGATATTAGTGTGCGAGAGACATGAGTATCTGATAAATCTAAGGACAAAGGTGAGCACTTGGATTGGGATCAAAATCAAGCATGGTATGATCGGAATGAGGGTCACTATGAAGGAGGATGTGGCAGAGTTTGAGGATACCATGGTGGATTCAAGGGTTAAGGCCTTGGTGGTGGATGAGGTGAGTTTCCTCACAAAACATGTTTTACATGTGGATATCTTGACTACTACAGGTGTGAATGTCCTCATAATATTACTTGTTATTTTTGTGGGAAGATTCATCGCTATGCAGAATTCCCAGACCTATATGGGCATCTTATCAAGAAATATAAACAATAGAACAAGGGTGCAGGTATGGTTAGTATATAACGCGCTGAGGAAAATCAGTGGATGCCAAAGTTAGCACCAGATTCTGAGGTATTACTTGTAAAGATTACTACACATGCTGAAGTTGTGCATGCCAAAGAATCATTACAATAGAAGCCTACTATCACTAAGGAGGATATTTTTCATGCAAAGTATTTAAATCCTACGTACTAGAAGGAGGTTTATCAGGAACCATGGAGGTACTCAAAAATCTTCAGGGTGAAATATAATATTTAAAGGAGCAATAACAAAAGATGGAATAGAAGAAGGCAGTAGAGACGCTCTAGTAAGATATTGATGACTTGTAGGAGGTATGTAAAGTACTACACTAGGATAATATCATTCTATTAGTAGGGAATTTTCTAAAGTGAAACACTCTGCGCATAGGTAATGAGAATGGACATCAGATCCTGCATGTAAATCTTCCCCCTCATAGTTTATATTACGACAAGGAGTTCACTCTGAATGTTTTTGTGGATGGATGGCTCTTGAGTAATATACTAATTGACACAGGCATAGAGGTAAATGTGCTTACTTTATATGTATAGGTATAGATGGGGAGACTTTCATTGCATCCATATTCTAATGTAATGTTTATGGCTAATAAAACTTAAGCCACTATACTATAGAAAAGTGACAGGTGAGCATAAGAATTTATAAGTAGCACTTCTTCATACTTGACCTCTTGAGGTCATGCCGAGACAACCAGTGGTTTGAAATACAGGTGACTTAGATGAAGTCATATTCGGGATTATGGTCACTTTTCTACAATAGAAAAGCTACAGGCGAGGATGAGAATTGGCAAGCAACTTTCCCAAAGATAACTATAGGAGGATCAGTGACTAAGATTTTGTAGTGTGATCTCTTGGTAGTTGGAATTACAAAGGGGAAATTTAGAGGCTAGGAATGGGTAGCATAAATTCCCTATGGTTTATCCTCCTAACTAGGATCTAAGTGTTATTCTAGTTGTGAAGTCTCTAAATTAACTTAAATTGAAAATAATAATTTATACTACTGCTAAAAGGGAAACTAATCTAAACAAAATAAATGATTGAAACATTATAATTACAAACAACAATTAAAATACTTTTATACTAAAACTAAACAAGTGAGATAACCCGGTGTGGTTATTCACCTGTGCAAATGTGTGAATCTAGATGAAAGACAACTAATTAAATTAATTGAAAACCTTCAATATTACCTCAGAAGTGAGAAAAAAATCATAACTTCTCACAAACAATCATTCCCCACAACTTCCTTGACAATATTGAAAGTGAGCTTTAATTGAAATAAAATGATTCACTACTCTATTTGATATGTTTACAATTATAACTTTGATGATTTAAACCTAGATTTTATAGAATAATGACACATCTAGTTGTATCGTGACTTGTCCTCTCAGTGTGATCTCTTCGCTCCTTCATGTTCTTGTGAATCCAAAAAAGTGGGAATGTGATAGTGGTAGCAGGAGAATACATTCAAACAGTGGTAACTTGGATGTAAGTTGAACATAATGTGAGTCGGAGAGGGATAGTGCAAGAGAACAGAGCTTGACTATTCAATTCCTAGCGAGATTGTTATAGGGATACAATACAAGCATACCGAAATCTATAAGACTTATACTTCCTGTGACAAAACAACAACCTATAATTCTAAGTAGAATCAAAATTCAAATGGACACGATCTAGGACCAGAACTGTGGAGCCTTGAATTGAGAGGCTGAAAGCTTTTACAAAATCTAATTTTATTGAAACTTATTGAAGAACTTTCAAAACACACTGAATAATAATTCATAGAAGGTGAGGGGCCATTTTCTTGTAAACATGCTTGGTATTTATAGCATTTGGATTTACTAGAGGGTAATTTTGAATTAAACTCTTCTATTATAAACAAAGAGAAATAACTATTTACCAAGTGATTAAAACATAATTTCAAGCAAGAGTGGTTGAGAAATGTGAGCGCCACTTGATTTTTTACGTTGACAAAAGCGTCAAAAAGTTCTAGAAAACACACACAAAACCACCACCTTGCACAGGGCGGAAGTTTTAGGACCACCATCCTATCTTCGGCAGCGGTCACGAGACCTCCACCTAGGCAAGGCGGCGGTCCTAAAACTAATGACAGAAATGCAAGGAAAAAGGGGGATAGGGTTTAGAATGAAGCATGAAAAGGTTGGATAATGTATTTTAGGATGGAAATGTATACTTGGAGAGATTTTTGTATTCTGAACACCTTGTGAAGAGATTTGAATCATCAATGGGGTTACTGTAACCTCGTTTTGGTAGTACAGTGCACAAAACTTTGGGTACATACATATTTCCCCCCTCGGAGAAGCATTTTAGCCATGAAGAGGAATAAAACGGTGGGTATGAGTATGGTGGTCCTGAAATGGGGAGTTAGAAGCTATACTTGACATACCTGTGTATCGCAATGTCATCATCCAGATTCCTGCTATCTACAAAATGAATAGAAAACTCAAGTGAAAATAGATAAAGAAATCAAAAAATAAATACTAAATTAAAATGAAATGAGGACTTACTTATTTGCGTCGGGATAAAAAATTACCTCCAACTCTATGAAAGAACATTCAAAACAAGGTTAGAATATTATATATATATAACGAGTTCACTTTCTTATTCATTTGCGCATGTTGATTTGGCAATTTTTGAGCTCTAGGACCCGTGGTGACCATTTTCGATGAGGGTACAGTCAAAACGTTCGTTGTGAGATTGTGATCATGCCTCTGAGAGCATGACATCGACCCACAAAGTCCCAGGTTATTTTTTTTAATTCATTATTTTTAAACCTAAAATATAAAAATGTTGAAATTTTTGTCTTAGGGGGGTTATTTTTGAAATTCTTAGCGTTAAATGAGTCTCAAGGGGGAGTGCCCATAGGGTAGGCTTTTATTTAAGTAAAAATGGTGTATTTTACCATTTTAAAGCATTTTTAGGGATTTTTGAGTGTTTTGACCATGCCTAGTGCATGATAACATTGTATATAAAACATGATTCTTTATATATATATATATATATATATGTATATATTTGGATCTAGATCTTCTTTGTATCGAGAGTTTTTATGGTTTTTTTCCCATGTGTACACTAGATGCTTTTAGAATATTTGATTTTATATGCTTTTTAGAATGTATGCAATGGATGACAAGTGATAACAAGTGTTTGAACAAAATGTTTCTCTTTTATTTTTTTTTATAATGTTGATATGTGATGATGCAAAAATATTGTAGTACTGAACTTTTGGATTCTTTGGGAAATGTTCATTTCTTCATTTTTTTTGGAAAAAAACGTGATGAATATGTAGTGATAATGAGATGAACTTGCCCCATTCATAACCTCCACACAACTAGTAAGACGTGAGGGCTCAACACCAAGAGTTTGGAAGGACCCAAATTATATGAGTTTGACTAAATGGAAATGATGAGAGAAAGACAAGGTATTGATAGAAATCAAATTTAGACCTGCGTACTTACTCTTACTTGAAACTAATATATAGTTCAGAATGTAACTTAATTTCTAGTTTATCTAGACTTAGATCCGTGGATGGAAATTTGGTTGACAAAATCTGGTTTTGAGGATTTGATCTCTTTGGAATTTGGATACTTAATTTCACTTAATGCACTTTGCCTTTAAAATACTAATATTCATTAATTTGCTGTGAATGGACCCGCTACGACCTACCCCATGCTACTAGTAAGAAGTATGGGCTTACCACCAAAGGCAAGACATAGTCACATAGGTGAGTAAGGGTACTTATTTCCTTTCTCAACTTTATACCACTAGTAAGATATGCAAGCTTATTAATGAAGGTTGGTGAGGCAAAGAAGTGTGTAAAATAAAATATTTTGTTTGTTTAGTATTTTTTATTTCTATTTGGTTTTGAAATTTTTGATCTTTGATTTTGGAGCATCATTGTTTCAAAGAGACATAAGAGGGATAGATGTGACACCAAGAAGCTTCTAGAATAGACCGTAGGTAAGAAAAACTTAACCTAGTAGAAGAAATGAGTGTGATCAAGTATACAAGCCTTGGTATAGTTTTATCAAGATTTTGTCTTTCAGATTGATGAAATGATTTTGAAAGCATTTGTTGATATTATGAAAATTGAAGAGATATGATTTGAATGTTTTTGCCAATATTTTCATAAGCTTGTAATAAATTTCTTAAGAATAAGTTCCTTAACGACAAAATTTATGAAAATGAGTGAACAAAATGAAACAACTGAGTGACTAATGCAATGTAGGTAGATATAATATATAAATGGTGGTGTTGATGATTTATGCGTAAAACTGTTTAAGATGTAAGGAATTGATAGTTTCATTGAATTCCTCTCCTTCTAGTGTACACAAGATATACACACCATTTTCGTATGCTTTCATGACTTGGTATGGGCCCAACTATTTGGGCCGGAATTTCCTTCCTTCCCTAGTTTTCTTATCAATCAGGTTGTCTAGTCTTAGAACTAGGTATCTCTCATATATTTCTCATTTTTAGACCCTTTTGTTATACTACCCCGGCACATCTGATCAACATAGGCTTTGTGTCATTGTTTGGTGTTTAACATGGCCTCATCAAGGCTTTCCAGTTTGAGAGTGGCATGCCTCTCTACAGGATTCTTCTCCCAAAATCCCTTGTAATGAGATGCAGAGACTATTTATTTCAACTTCAAGTGGGAGAATTGCTTCTGCCTCGAATACTAATGATAAAGGGGTTGCCCTTGTTGGTGTTCTTATTGAGGTTCGATGGACCCACAATGTCAGGTATAATTTTAAATGCCAATCCCATTTTTTCTCCTTAACTATTTTGAGGAGAATGGATTTTAACATTTTGTTTGTTGCCTCAGACTGTCCATTGGCTTAGGGGTAATAAAGAGATGTCGTGTGATGGTTTATCTTGAATTTTTTACATAACTCATGGACCTTATAATTTTTAAAGGATGTGCCACGAGCTGAGATAATGACTTGTGGGACACCATACCTATAAATGATTTGATTCTGAATGAACTTAGTGATTAAAGAACTTGGTACGGTGGTGAGAGGCATGGCCTCTACCCATTTAGTAACGTATTATGTGGCTGTGATTATAAATTTGTGGCCATCTGTTGACGAGGGAGATAATTTCCGTATCAAATCTAGGCCCCATGTGGAAAAGGGCCATGGGGTTGCGATTGGTTACAGAGCATCGTGCTGGCATGTGAATCTCATGGGAGAACTCTTGACATTTATGACACTTGCCACACAAAATATAATACATCATGTTCCAGAGTGGGCTAGAAATAGCCCATTTGATGTATTTTGTGAGTAGTGGCATAGCCACCAAAGTGACCTCCACATATCCCCCTATGGGGTTCATAAAGAATCTTTTTGGATTCTTCCATGTCAACACATCTTAAAATCATTCCATCAAAGGGCTTTACAATAGAGAACATGTTCTAAAATAAAGTATTTAGCAACAATAATGCATAATCGCCTTCTTTGTTCTGGAGGTGGCCCCTTTCGAGTACGTGTGGTCCATGATGAAATTGACAATGTCGGTGTACCAAAGACATATGGAGATGGGGGGCCTGGTTTCGACAAAATATATGCACTCATCGGGAAAGTCTAGGTCTACCAGATCACTTCCATCTAATGGATTTTCAACTAACCATTCTACAATTATTTATCCCTTAATGGAATTTGGGTTTACAAATGTTAGTTCAAACTCACCCATTAAGGTTATGAAAAGTCCAGCCTTTTTAGCTAAAGAACCTTGTGTGAGGAATTTCTGTAAGTGATCTGTATTTACAATGACCCTTGTTTCCTTGATTCAACATATAATGTCTTAAATATTTTGTTGTGAAAACTATGGCCAATCATTGTCTTTCCACCTATGTGTAACGTATTTCATAATCGAGCAACGTTCAGCTAATGAAATGGACTACACGTTCCTGTTTATCATTATCTTCTTGATCCAACATGCAGGCTAGTGAGATATCAGTAGCTTGTGAATATAGGATCAAAGGATGATCTGGTCTAGGAGGAATTAATGTGGGGGGAGACAGTAAGAAGCATGTAAATGCTTTCAAGGCTTCGTTACATTCTTCTATCCAATCAATGCTATAGTCCTTTACTAAAATTGTTGATAGGATGAACAACAAAACTTAAGTTTGGGATGAACCTTCAAATTTCACCAAGTTTCTCAAGAAATGATCTGATACTAGACTCATCTAAGACTTGTCTGATGGTGGAATCATTTCAAGAATAGCCCAGATTTTGGCTAGATTGACATCAATCTCTCATGATGATATAATGTATTCTAGAAGCTTGCCTCCTGTCATGCCAAATACACATTTCTTTTGGATTCAATGTGACACCATATTCGATCAATCATGAGAGAATGATATGGAGTACTTCTGGGTGATCACAGTGCTTCTTGGCCTTGGCCAAAAAAGTCATCTACGTAGGATTGCACAATCTTATGAATTAAGGTCATGAAATATGTATGTCATTTCCTGTTATTATGTAGCGCTAGCGTTCTTAAGACCGAATGGCATGACCGCGTAACAATAAGTTCTCCAAGGAGTTATAAACGTAGTCTCGGCTTGATTATGTTCAGATATTTTGATTTGATTATATCTTAATAACCCATCCATGAGAGGAAAAAGCTCAAATCCAACTGTTGTGTCAACAATGATGTCCGATGGATGGTAATGGGAAGTCATCTTTTGGTTAAGCTTTATTAATGTCCCGAAATTCTATGCAAATGCGTATCTTCCCATTCTTTTTGAAAGTAGGGATGATATTAGATACCCATTGTGAATAGTCGACTGGTTTGATGGATCCCCACCTAGAGAAGTTTCATTACTTCTTCTTTCACCATGAGAGCCACTTCTGGTTTCATTGGTCTCGAAATTTTGCTTAATTAGTTTTTCATCTGGTTTGGTGACAAGATTGTGTACCATGATCTGTGGTGCAATTCCCATCATTTATTTTGTAATTAAATGTGAAAGCCTTTTGATGTTCCTTGAGGATTTGGGTATGTATTTCTATCTCCTCTAGAGTTAATGAGGATCCCAACTTCAAAATATTTCATTCTTCCTCTGTTCCAATAGTTATTTCAATCATTCCTTCAATTAAGGAAGTGTTGCCTTCTTCAAATTCAAGTGGGAACAGAGATAGTTCTAAACCTTATCCTTTCTCTACCTTGTAGATATCGAGATTATTTTGTGGGGGGAATCCTATCATGGGATTTCAAAAATAGGAAGAGGAAGATGGGATTAGGGAGAAATCCATTATGTGATGAGCGAGATGTAATTCTACATAGGCACTTAGATATTCAAGAGTTTCTCTATTGCTATTAAAATGTTCTAGGATGGTAGACTCATTCTCAATTTCTATATGTGTCAAGATCAGGTTTGTTGGTATTTTACGCACCAATGGTTCGGTACGAAGTGATACCATGAAAATTGTATTTTCCAAGTCATTGCTTGGAGTGAAATGGGAAGATGAGGTTGCTATTGAATCAATGAGAAGGTTTTTTTCTCATGGGATTGCTTTGATTTATATGAATTTGAATCCCTTCATTAGATCTAACACCGCCATTTTATAGAGTTGTAAGTGTTCAGCTCTAGTTTCATATACCTCAAATACTTGGTTTGCAATTAACTATGAGTCCTCCTAGCACTCTAATGTTATCAACGTGCATCCTTTTAGCTATGATAAGGCTGAGGAGAAGGGCTTCGTATTGAGCCCCATTTTTCATACATTCAAAGTTTAATATAAAGGCAAAAGGTAAGATCTTTCCATCGTGAGAAGTAAAGATCACACCTGCCTGAGCTCCGAAATGACATCTAGCTCCATCAAAGTGGAGAGTCCAATATTTTCTCAGAAAAATGGATGTTGGGACAATCTTCATGTCTACTTCTTTTGCCTCGGTTACTTCTAACATAAAAACTTCCTATGTTGGAAGGGAGACAACTCTTAGGGTGTATCCTATACCCATGGAATGAAAAGGTAGGAGAATAGGTAGATGTTTATCTTGTAACTCTAAAATTTTTGCAGTAGTTCCTAATGACACCTTCTCTATGACATTAGTCTCATTTTGATTCAAAAATGCCTTTGACGATATTCATGATTTATAGTTCTGTTGTAGGTATAAACTTTACTTCTAGTTTTGAATTGATTGGTTTGTTAAGTTGATTCATTGGGAGTTCAAACTCAGAGTGAACGCCTGGCCTTTTCTTCAAATCTTATAGGTGTATATCAAATTTTTTTGGGTCACCTTGTGCCACAAATATTTTTCCCACATGTAAAAATATTATTTCTTGGGATAACGTGGAAGGGATTTCCTTCATAAGATGTATCCATGGTTGACCAAGAATCATATTATTGTTGGTTTCCTGATCTATAATATAAAATTTGTGAGGACTTTCTTGGGTCCTAAGGTGAATGGTAACACTATAGTCCAAATTGAAGTGGCCTTGAGGCTATCATAACCCCTTAGTGTATTTCATGTTGTGGAACAATTTGTTTCTCCATATCCTAGCTTTTGAAGAAAAGTGAAGGTGACTATGTTAATTGTTGCCCCATCATCAATCATTGCATGTTTAACATAATTATTGTAAACCCATACTTGCAAATGCAAGGTTGGGTCACCTCTATGTACAATCTTAGCATCCATTGGCATTTTTCTTATATCAAATATAAACTCAGTATCCCTATCTGGCTGCCCTGGAGGATAGATGTCAAAGTCTACATGGTTTAATTGCATTTCAGGAAGAGGAGTGATGTTAATTAGATGACCAAGACCTAACACTTCTAAGAGAGAATCCCAGTTGGTGGGATAGTAATTCAAAAAATACAAGAAGGAAATGTGAGAGAAGGTTTTTATTAGGTCATTAATTAGATTATAAGTGCCGATGGGTTTCACCAGTGTTTGTTAAATGTTGTCTGGTTCTAATGGGTAGGTTGGAATTAGTTAAGAAGAATAATCTCATGTTATTGTTATGGTTTCTACGTGTAGCTTGGTATCTAACTCTACCAGACCAACTATCTTGGTTTGTGGTCGAGTTCCTAATTGGGGTATGAATGGTGGATTTGATGAAGTTGAGGCTTCATGATCGTTATTTCCTGTCATAACACCCTTGTTCGTCCCATTTAGATATAACCTATTATTGTTAGAGTGATTTTGGAGAGGATCATAAAAAATCTTGAGGGGTGCATTTTGAGGGGAAACTGCTCCCGTATAAGCGTTTGGCATGGGTAATGCAGAATTCCCTAAAAACATATCTATAAAGAGTTGTCTTTGGTCTTCTGGAAAACATTACATGAATTTATTGTAGTCACTGTAAGTCCTAGTATCATGGCCTTGAATTTTGTGGAAACCACAATAAAATTTGGGATTATAGTTTCAAGGTTGTTGGTATGAAACCTATTGTGGTCCAAAAATCTGATTCGGTTGCTGGTTGTTAGAGTTAAATTTTTGAGGTTGTTACCTTTGGTTTTGATTCTGATATCCAAGTGGATTTTGGATTGGACCTTGTGTTTGGATTTACCGTTGTTGTTGTTGTTGTCATGATGGATGATTAAAATTCACTGTGTTGATTGTTGGAGCGAAGTTATTATTTAACTGATTGTTAACAGGTGGTGAAATGTTCATGACATTTTCCCTTTTAACATGGTCTGTGACTCCATCTGTTGTAACCTCAATTTTTTTTTAAGGATCTTGGGTCCTTGATTAGTGTTCCTAAGATTAGGATAAGTCATAGTGTTTTTCTTGGGAGCAATTAATTTCCCGTTTGTTCCATATGTCTTACGACTGCTGTCTATTACCGCTTGATCAATTCGGAGGGCACTCTTAAGAAATTCATCATAAGTCCTTAGTGGGAACTTATGGACTTCTTCCTTTATCTCTCTATTGAGAGAATGAAGGAATACATCACATTGTTCCATATAATCCATGTTTGAAGCACTTTCTAATGAGTAGAGGACTGCACGCCATCTTTGAATAAAATGGGCAACAAATTCATTGTGTTCTTGTTTAATATGTAAGAATTACCTGATCCCTGTTCTTAAAAATTTGTTCATATCAAAAGCTTTGATAAATTCAGACACGAGTTGTTTGAATGAGTGTATCAAGGCCTCAAGTATTCTATAATACCAATCAAGGGAAATACCCTCTAAGGTCTTAGGGAATATCTTAGCAACAACCACATCCCAAGGGAGTAATTCTCGAATGGCCATGGCATAGGCCTTGATATGTGCATTTGAATCTCCCTCCCCTTTGTATTTAGGAAAATTGAGAAGAGGTCTTGGAAGAATGATGCTTCGTACAGTGAAATCTAGAGGTTCTTTTAAATATTCTGAGTAAGTTCCTACTACATAGGTTTCGACCATCAATGGTGTCTACTGGGGGGTGGAGGTGGAATGGATTGTTGATATGGCATAGCATATGTATTTTTCAGGGACATAAGGAAACCCATGTGGTTGAGTGAACATCCCGGGAGAGGAGAACATGTCTCCCTATGGTGATTTTGAATAAATGTTTAAGTAGGGAGGAGCATTGTTTTGATATGGGTTGTTTAGTGCTAAACTGGGAGGTATCATACTTTCAACTAGAGAAACATTTGAAAATGCATTTATAGCTAGTGTTTGTTGTGGGTAATTATACAAATGTTGAGGAGGCATGCCTAATGTACATGTTCCTGTGAGGAGGTCAACTTGGCTGGGATGATGTGGAGGGTTGGAAGTTCCTGCTTGCCTAAAATGTGAATTTTGATTTTCTTGAGCAAGTTCTAGTCCTCTAACCTTTTCAACTAAGGCTAAGATGACCTCGATTGGTGAAGACATAGTGTTTTTCCTTAATGGTAGTTGTTGTATACATTAAGGTTGTAAAGGGGTATGATACCTTGCTTTGAATTGATCATTACCCTACCAAGCTTCACCGAGAGTATTTTCAATAGGTGGAGGAATGGGGGTTTTTTCTTGAAGCAGGGTATCGGGTTGTGTTTGCAAACTTCCTATGGGTGGGTACATGTTTTGGAAGCATTGTTCGCTTCTAGCATAGCATGCTAGGTACTCCTCATCCAACAATGGGAGTGGATCTGACTACCTACTGATTTGTGGTCTGAATAGAACCCGAGGAGATGAAATGGATTCTCCAATAAATGTCATATTGTTAGAGCCTGAGGGATATGGTTTTTTTGTTTGTGTGAGCTAATCCAGCTCCTCAATTCTAAATGAAGAGAGGAGGAGTTTGTGATGACAAGTAGTTGCTTGAATAGTTGTCAGCCCATGCAGAAAGTGATGGTTATGGTTGTCTATTTGTTTAACTATAATATGCTTGGAGACATGAGTGAGGTCTGTCATATGCGTCGTATCCCAACATATTCGGGGGGTATATAAATACCCAAAAAATAATGGGAAGGAGTGAAGATGGATGAAAGAAATGAAAATGAAATTGGAGTAGTTATTGCATTTCATGTCGGGTTCACCAATTTTGTATGATAGAAAAGTGACATGCGAGCATGAGAATCTATAAGTAGCCCTTCTTTATACCCTACCTCCCAAGGTCATGCCAAGAAAACCGGTGGTTCAAAATGCGGGTGACTTAGATGAAGTCATTGCTAGGATTATGGTTAGTTTTCTACGATAGAAAAGCTACAAGTAAGGATGAGAATCGGTAAGCAACTTTCCTAAAGCTAACTACGGGAGGATCAGTGACTAAGATCTGGTAGTGTGATCTCCTGGTAGCTGGAATGAAAAGGGGAGATTTAGAGGCTATGAACGGGTAGCATAAATTCCCTATGGTTTATCCTCTTAACTAGGATCTAAGTGTTAATCTATTTTTAAAGTCTCTGAATTAACTTAAAATGAAAATAATAATTTATACTACTGCTGAAAGGGAAAATAATCTAAACAAAATACATGATTGAAACATTATAATTACAAACAACAATTAAAATGCTTTTATACTAAAACTAAACAAGTGAGATAACCCGATGTGGTTATTCACCTATGCAAATGTGTGAATCTAGATGAAAGATAACTAATTAACTTAATTGAAAACCTTCAATCTTACATCATAAGTGAGGAACAAATCATAGCTTCTCAGAAACTATCATTCCTCACAACTTCCCTGACAATATTGAAAGAAAGCTTTAACTAAAATAAAATTATTCACTACTTTATTTGATATGTTTGCAATTATAACTTTGATGATTTAAACCTAAAGTTTACTAAATAGCGGAAATCTAGTTATATCATGCCTTGTCCCCTTAGTGTGATCTCTTCATTCCTTCTTGTTCTCATGAATCCAGAAAAGTGGGAATGTGACAGTGGTAGTAGGAGAATATGCTCAAATAGTGGCAACTTGGATGTAAGCCAAACAAAATGCAAGTAGGAGAGGGATAGTGCAAGAGAATAGAGCTTGACTATTTAATTCCTAGCCCGATTGTTATAGGGATACAATACAATCATACCGAAATCTATAAGACTTATAATTCCTGTGAAAAAACAACAACCTATAATTCTAAGAAGAATCTAGATTCAAATGGACATGATTTAGGACCAAAACTGTGGAGCCTTAAACTGAGAGGCTGAAACCTTTTACAAAATCTAAACTTATTAAAACTTATTGAATAACTTTCAAAAGACACTAAATAATAATTCATAGAAGGTGAGGGGCCATTTCCTTGTAAACAAGCTTCATATTTATAGCATTTGGATTTACCAGAGGGTAAGTTTGAATTAAACTCTTATATTATAAACAAAGAGAAATAACTATTTACCATGCAGCTAAAACATAAAGGCAAGCAAGAGTAGTTGAGAAATGTGAGCGCCACTAATTTTTTTACGTTGATAAAAGTGTCAGAAAGTTCTAGAAAATTCCCACAGGACTGCCACATTGTATAGACCGGTGGTTTCAGGACCGCCGCCCTGTCCTGGGTGGTGGTCACGAGACCACTGCCCAGGAAGGGCAACATTCCTAAAACTAAAGATAGAAATGCAAGGAAAAAGGGCGACATGGTTTAGAATGAAGCATGCAAAGGTTGGATAAGGTATTTTAGGATGAAAATGTATACTTGGCAAGCTTTCTAGATTCTGAACACCTTGTGTAGAGATTTGAATCATCATTGGGGTTTCTGTAGCCTCTTAATGACAGTACAATATACACAGTTTTGTGTACCTACAACCACTCCCATCAGTTTTAAAAGATGCATCCATTACTATACAAGGGGCCAAGTTCACTAGGGATTTGGAGGTTTTAGCACGTGTAGAAGAAAAAAAAATTCTCAACTCTTCTTCGTCTCCCTTGGTGTTACATAAATAATATTGATCTATAGTTCAACAAGGGATATATAAGTTTCGAGAAAAAGGAAGAAATAGTTATTATCCCTTTCATAGATGGGAAATTTTTGCCTTATGTTGAACCTTTGAGTCAGGTAGACTTGAACAAGATTTATGTACACGCCATTCGGGACCTAGAAGTACTCGAGCCATCTAAGGAAGGAATCCTCCTATGGGAAGATATAAAGTCTATTATATATACCACAAGTAATGCTTGTGATAAATGGGATCATAAAACTTATGAGATGGTTTGGCATGAAGTAAGGAGCGCATTTATGTGGAGAAATAAACCTCATTATATTAGGAGGATAGGTAATAACTATGTACCTTGATACACTTAAGAATGAGAGCTTACGATATTCCTATGCGCCATGGAGGAATAGTGTACAAATAAATTTAAAATAATAAATATGTTAGCATAAACCCTGCACGAGACAAAAACATGCTAGTGGGTTGATCATAGGGATAATCTTGTAGAATGGAATGAAGTCGGGATTGCTCTAACAACTTGGTTTTTTAGGAGCAATGCACCTACTCAAATCTGCACATATCATGATAATCAACATGTTCAACACCATGTTTAGCAGTGTGAGAGGCTCTAGATAGAGGGGCAGGAAGCTTTACTACCTTCATTATGGGTGCACAAAATTTATTCCACTCTAGAAGGCTTTGCACATAGTTGGTATGTATATGCGGAGCTACGTAGAGACACTGGAATTTGATAGTATTTGATTACAGTAATGGTCCATAATTTTGACTACTTCTCTACTAAACATCTAGTGGAAGATGCATTAAGGGTTATAAATCACTTAACTATGGGATAAAATGCAAAGGAGGAAGAAATCATTGAGAATTTATTTGGTGAGATAGAATCAGGTGCGCGCTTTGATGAATAAGAAGAGACATATGCCACGCTACTTAAACCCAATTTCTTTGAGAAAGAAAAAGGAAATATGGTCTACATCATGGATGATGAGGAAGTAGAAGATCTGGATAAAGATCATTCAGTGGTTATGCATGAGGTGTTAGACAACATGGATAAAATTGCATGCTCCTATCATGAATGCATGAAGATGAAAAAGTTAATGTTGACATGTATGTTGAACCAAAGGAGGAAATAATTGGGGATTATTGGTCTGAATCTAAAGCGGAAAAAATCATTGATTTACTATGTGATTTTCAAGACTTATTTCCTAGGGGCTACCATGAAATAAATGGAGTGCATGAATCATTAAGAGAAATTAAAATTAAGCTTAAGGAAGGTGTGTGCCTGGTCAGGAAAATACCCTACGGAATGAACCCTAACCTACATGTAAACATTAAGGAATAAATTGACAAGATGTTTAAATATGGCATCATCAAACCCCTAAAAGAATGAGTGTGGGTTAGCCCTATGGTAATCAGTATAAAGAAAGATGGTCAGATTAGCATTTGTGTGGATTACAGGGAACTAAATGTTGTATGTGTGATTGATCCCTTTCCTACACGTTTCACATAGGAGATATTAGAAGGTGTTGTAGGGCATGAACTCAATTCTTTTACATATATATTCTCTAGGTATCATCTAGTTAGGATTACATAGGAGGATCAAGAGAAAATGAATTTCACCCTTGGATGGGAAAATTTTGCATATACTGTGGTGCCCTTTGGTATAAAAAATGTGCCTGTTGTATTTTCACGCATACTTGTTTAAGCATTTCAGGATTTTATTCACAACTTCTTACAAGTTTACTTAGATGATTGGATGGTGTATGGACTTGTTAAGGATCATTTTGATGATTTATGATTAATGTTTGAAAGATGTAGACAAATAAGCATATCTTGAAACATCAAAAATTGTGTGTTTGCTACACCTTTTGGCACTTTTTTAGGGCACATCATTTACAAGGAAGGTTTTTTAGTGGATCCAGCTAAGGTTGCAGTTATTGTAGGCTTGGAGGATCCTACTAGTCAGAGTGAGGTGTGAAGTTTCTTGGGTCACATAGGGTATTATAGAAAATTTATCAAAGGATATGCTAATATTGCCGCACCCTTGGAAGAGTTACAAAAGGTAAAAGGGACATTCTATTGGGGAGAACCACAGTAGTGTGCATTTGAGCCATTGAAGGAGAGATTTAATACAACACCTATTCTACGTTTTCCTTCATGGAACCAACCATTTCATGTACATGTGGACACCTTTGGCACAACCATTGGTGTGGTGTTAGCTCAAGCTGGAGAAGGTATTAGTGATCATCCTATCTATTTTTCTAGTAGAAAGTTGACTCCTACAGAGAAAAATTATTCAACAACAAAGCCCAAGGCCTTTTCCTTGATCTATGCACTGCATAAATTAAAAAAAATATATGTTAACAACACCTTAAATATTTTATATTGATTTCATGGCATTAAAGTACTTGGTAAACAAGCTCATTTTACAAGGGTGGATATGTCGATGGGTTCTCTTATTCTAAGGATTTTATTTAACAGTTGTGGTAAAACAAGGAAAAAAGTAATTCTGGCCTAGACCATTTATCAATAATTTAGTCAAGGGAGGATGCACAGAAAATTGAAGATACAATGTTAGATGCACTGTTGTATATGTTACAATGCATACCTTTAGAATTAGAGGATATTGTTGTATTTTTACATACAGGTATGATGCCAAAAGGAATAAAAGCCTTAGAGAAGAAAAAAATTGTAATTCGCATGACACCTTTTATGTTGATCAGTGGTTACCTATACAAGTTAGGCCAACATGAAGTATTGTTCACGGTGTGTACTAGAGCATGAGTGCACTGATATCATGGTAGAGGTGCATGGTGGTATTGCACATGGGAACTATGTAAGTGATGCCATTGCATACAATATTCTACTCATTGGATTATGGTGGGGAGACCCTCTACAAAGATTATAAAGCATATTGTACGGTATGTGATCCCTTTTAGCACCTTGGTAAACCTAGATAAAGAGAATGAACTGCCTTTAAGACTTATTCCTCTTGTAGAGTCATTTAAGAAATGGGTTATATACTTTGTGGGTCCTATTTTTCCAGCCATGTATAGAAATAGATTGCACTACATCATCACTTACACAAATTATCTTACAAGGTGGTAAGAAACAACACCTACCAAGGATTGTACAATAGCTACAAAAACCAGGTTCTAATGGGAAAATGTTTTTACAAGGTATGGATGCCTGCTGAGATTGACAAGTTATAGGGGTACACATTTTTTGAATGAGACGATCAAGATACTATTGGATGAATTTATGATTGTGCACCATAAGACTACACCCTATCATCCTCATGAAAATGGGATTGCTGAGGCCTTTAACAAGATTTTGAGCCAGCCGTTGACAAAAATTTGTTATGTTGGAAGGAAAGAGTGGGATGATAAAGTTTTTTCTGTGCTTTGGGCGTATAGGAAAACATAAAAGAGGTTGAACAAGGCCACACCCTTTTAGTTGGTTGTTTGGTGTAGAAGTTGTTCTTCATATGGAATTCATGTTACCTTCTTTACATATTTCACGTGTTGGAGGGTCTAGTCGATGAGAAATAATTGATACAGTTGGATGAGATATGCGCCATAGGATGTTGGAGTAAGAAATACGAAAAGACTAGGTAGAAGGCATGGCATGATAGGCACATCAGGGATAAAAATATTGAGATTGGACAGATGGTGCTTCTTTATGATTCTAAGTTTCTACGCCATCTAGAAAAGATTAAAATGCATTGGTTGGGACCAAATGTTATCACTCATATAGTTGAATCAGGTGCTTACAAGTTATAGGCGCTTGGTGGAATATGGTTACCCGATTACTTCAAATGGAGTGGGCTAAAACCCTACTATAAATAATTCTTCTTAGTGTTTATTATAAGGCAGTGTTGCCATTTAGAATAGGTTTTCATTTCTGTATTTCCTTTTTCATTTCTATGCTTTGTCAATTTAGTTTTGTGTTTTGTGTAATAAGCGTGTTGCGCATTGGAAGCTAAATACCATTTGAAGTATTTTTATGCATAGAGGATTACACAGACCATTGGTGTGGAGTGGTTATTCAGAACTAGGCACACATGAGAAAAAATCTGTTACAAGTGCTAGTTAAGTATGGAAAGGAGTTTTTAGAAAGGAGATTACATCTAAAATATGACCATGGATGGAGATAAATGAGGGAAAAATATAACACGAGGTAAGCAACGGCCATGGAAACTACCATGGGAAGGCATAGTGGTGATGGTACTTAGGTGCATGGAATCACACTAAAGAGAAATATGTAGCCAGAAGGTAGGAAGGCACACTAGAAGGTTATATCTAGGACATGAAGATGTACCATGTGGATATTGTTATAATGGTGAATTAATGAGAGGATTATTGGCAGGACAAGGATAAATAAATGCACTAACTTTTTGAAAATCTATTTAAGGATGTGATGTAGGTTCATTTTTATATTTTTGATCACAAGTATTTGAGAAAGATAAATGGGGACCGAGCAGAGCGAGTCATGTTGATGTGTAAAGTGTTGTGAAATTAGACACGAAGAGATAAATATTATGTGGAAGAGGCTTGCATTCCCATTGGTGAAGGGGTTTGAGAAAATAAGAATCATTCAGAAGGAGCTAGGGCATGCTGTTTCAAGCTAGGGCATGCATATTCGAGCTAGGATTTGAGTTTACTCATTATAGATGAAAAAGGTAGGATTTTTGTGTTAGCACTGAAGAAAACAACTACAACAAGAAAGAAAGGAAAGAAGAAGATAGAATTTGAAGTTTAAAATTTCTCCTGAGAGAAATTTTTTAGAGATGTAGTACCCAGAAGGAGTAATAGTTGGACAGGAGTGGGATTCCCACATCCACAAATGTAAAATAAGTGACTAGAACCACCGTACTAATAAAAACAAGGGAGATTTGGATGTTTTTCTTAATAAAAAGACCAACAAGTGCATAGTGGAGGATATGCCAGTGTATGATGACATTGGGGAAAATTTTCTTAAGCAGGTAGGAGTTTATCAATTTTATGAGCTCCCAGATTTATGAAAATATGGACCCTTATACCAATGGCTTATGATTTGAGTCCATGAAGACATATTTAATTTAATCAGGTGAAGGGTTAGGATTGCAATGGCCTTGGTTTCAACAAAAATAGGATTGAATGGCACAGGGATAGACCTTGTTAGTGATCTGACTGCTAAATAATTTTTTTATAGAAATAGGAAAGGAGTTGGGGTTTACCAAGGGTCTGTGCAGAATGGACATAGATAAACTGAAGAAGTTTCATGTGGTGCAGGAAGAACTGCATCTTCTCATCAAGCTGAATGACCAAAAGAGATGGTCGCAGGTAAAAACTGTGTGGCTTCATATTATAAAGAAAATGTCTCAGGGAGTAGTATACAATTTAGTAGGCTTTATTGTAGAAACCATTATTGAGGAATCGCACATGAGAGAAAATATATGTTTTGGTGTTATCCTACGTTCTCTTGTATTTTTAGAAATTTAAGTGCCTGATGGGCCAAAGAATAATATTTGGGAGTACCCCTTAGAAAAGAAGTCCCTTCTGGAGAGGTATGAAAATAATTTATGTGAAGAATCAATGAGTGGGACTTTTAAGTAGAGGGAAGAAACATGTTATGACTGACTTTGTGTGGCTTTTGAGGAGTGGAAAGTTCCTAAGGAGCTACATTCGGTAGTAGGAAAGGTAGTATAGTTTGCATTTTACCAACACTTCTACATCACGTGGTTTGCAAATGAGGGATGGAACATGGAGTTCATGGTGTAAACTACCCTATGCCTTCACAGTGAAATACTTCCAGACCTCAATTCACAGATTTAGTGATGTGCATCGTCTGAACTTCAATGCACACAAGGTAGAATGTGAGTACCAAACCCTTAGGAATATATATGTGTATCCATGTCAAACTACCTACATTGAGATGCTCATTTTAGACGTCATAAGTATGAAGCTTATAAGCTTGGCTATTATGGACAGTGGGAGATATGCTCATATATCTTCATTTCAAGCCTAGGCTAGAGAATTATAAGTATGTGGAGAATGAGTTCATGCTCACAGGGACGCCTAAGGGAAAACATATAGTGGAGAATGTGCCAGCTCTAAATCCTACAACAAATTTAGAGGTAGATGAGGAGGACGAAAAATAGGAAGATAGTGGAGGCTTGGATCATGGAGGCTTGAGGAAGCCCAGAGATAGAGTGGAGAGTGAACACATGGATACTCCACCTCAGGTGCAAGAAGGATATGAGGACTTGGACATGGAATCAATCCATGAAGAGCACCGATTTAAGAGGGTATTCAGAAGAACAAGGACCCAAGGTGTTAGAACTCCACATCCTATAAGAAGATCACCACAAATATCCCCTTAGAAAGAGGGCAACTGAGAAGAATAAGAGAGTACTAAAGATGAATGATGAGGTAGAGGAGTCTACAGAGAGCACACCTGGGAACCCACTATAGTAAGAAGATGAGTAGGATCCCAGAGATGAGAACATAAAGGATGAAGACGAGGGGGTAAAGGAGGTAGAAGAAATGGTGCACGAGAAACCTCATGCACATGATACTACTCAAGACATTAAAAGAAAAACTCCAAACCTTGGCACTCATGTTCCTAAGGGGCTAAGGACAAGGGGAAGTGAAGAATATGTGGTTCCAACTATGGGATATGATGAGGACATAAGAAAAATCATTCGTGCCTGTTTTCAAAGCACAGTGGACTTGACAGAGTTATATGGGTGGGAGCTAATGGACCTAGAGATTTCCACTACGTGCACAAGGAAAAAAACTATCCTAGTCCATGCAGACTCACATGGAAGAGACAAAATTTGATGTATACAACGAGTCTTATGTATCAAGAAGAGTGAAGAAGGACACCTCAGATCAGGAACATAACTATAAATCCCACTATCATGAGACAAGGTGAGAAATGCCTTAGTTAAGGTATCTACAAAGGTCACATAGAGGAATATCGATAAGGCTTTTACTATTAGAGCACTACTTGAAGATAAAAAGGATAAAACTTTAGAAATAAAGTTTATAAAAGGAGAGAAGGATCTAGAGAAGAAAAAGAATGAGGCCTTCATCAGCATGGCTACAGAAATTGGTGACTACGTCTTGAATGAAAGACCGCATCTGGAGTTTAAGGTACCTAATAATTTTCCTTCAGTTATGCATTATGTGTGCACATTAGTTGATTTCGTACTTGAAGATGGACTGATTTGAATTCCAGCACCATAAGATCTTGGACAAGAAGCAAAGAGAGCAAGGGCCTCCAATGGTTAGGAATATTTTATCTTACGAGGCATTACTCCATACTTTACAGGATGAGTTGATGAAATCAGATCAAGCTCTAAACATATGTGTAGCACCAGAAGCAGAGCTAATGATCAGGAGTATAATTGAAGATAATGAATTTCTAAAGGCAATGAAGGATGAGACTTTAGGGTGCACAAAAAGATTGGAATTAGTAAAACAAAATCACAAAGCCCTTGCAGCAACACAAATCCCACATAAGGAGAGACTACATGAGATTGGAAACCTCATAGCACAAAATATAGATCTTCTGAAGGGAAGGATGTCTGTTATGGACAATTTTATCCTAGTACTAGATAATGAAAAGGAAAAGATAACCCATGATGAGTTAGAAGCCATAGCCATAGACATTCTAGAGAAGACAAGAACCACACTAGATGACTAGAAAACATTAGAGGCTGAGATTAAAACAAAATATCCATAGTTGACTCTCTAAGTTGAAGTGGAGGGTGATGTAGAATAGAAGTCTATTCTTTGTACAATGATTCTTTACATTCTTAATCTTTATTGTTTGGGAAAATCAGGAGCAACCCTATTTCTAGGAAGAAAATTTACATTAGTGTGGGGTAATGTTAAGAACACATAGTATGACACTAAGGAGTGGGAACACAAAATATTCACACGTGGGAACAAGGCACATTTGAAGGTGCGGAAGGATATGAAAGGAAATGTGTGGCGCGATAAGTTGATTAAGGACTTAGCCATTTTTCATGGATATGGTCTATTTTTGGAGATAGCATGTGGAGCACACAACGGGATGAAGAATTGCGTAACGCACATGTGATATTTTTGGGATGAGCATCTACTAAGTGTCATGCATGAGTTTGGGATAATAATAGGATTAGTTCTACTAGTTATCTATAGGAGATCTATTATTAGCTCACTTGCATGTGTGCATATTATTGTAAAGGTGCATGGTTATTTTCAGCATGCAACCAATTTTGGGAAGTGCGTAGGTGGTGAAGGGAAATTTCCCACCCCTATAAGTATGTATTAGTTTGTGTAGTTAGAGAGAGACACTGAGGACACTGTGTATGAGTTATTATAGAGTTATTCTTCCAGATTTGATGTGCGCATAAACTTATGGTAATGTTATATGATGTACAGAGATTCTATGTTTTACAAATGTTTAATATAATGAAGTATATTGAATGTATAAGGTGTTAACATGACTGTAATTGGTTCTTGTATGATCAATCTTGTCATAATTATTGTTGAATTTATGATTCCTTAAGATACATATCTGGTTATGAACTATTTAAGGGTCATGTTTATTTATGGATCTGAATGCATTATATCTTCATCACGCTAACATCCTACATAAGAAACTTTAAGGAGGGGCCTGGTAAATTTGTGTGCTTTGGGTGAGCTCTTAGGTCAGGTTGGGTGATGTGTCATTGTGCCTAGGTTGTTCGTTCTAGATTTTAGGCTACATCAAAATCTTTTTTGTGGATTAAAAAAAGGGAACAAATAAGTAGTAACAAAAAGGGTGCTCACACACTGGGGAAGAAAAAGGGGGTAGCAGAAAAATAGCGCAGATAGTTAGCTCAATGCAGTAGTTGGTGGTTTGAATGACATCACCAAGAATGAAAAAATATAAGATCTAAATAAGGTATTTATCATAAACATATACCTTATACTAAATGTGCACCTTTTTTGTTATGGACTTATACAGTCATTCTGTATTCAACTAGATCCTATCTTTTTTAACCTTAGTTCATCCCTACTTTTCCCTAGAAAAATAGGCTCTGCAACCCATATCTTCTTACTGATTACTTCTTATCATTTCTTCAAACTACCTTGTTAATACTAGTTCCTATATTTTTCATGTCATTCCAGCCCTGCTTTTCCGTACGAAACTACGATCCGCGGCCCCTAGCTCTTCTTACTTGTTCCATTTGATATTATTGTCACACCACCTTGTGAATACTAGTTTTTATATTTTTCACGTCATTCGAACCCTGCTTTTCCCTACAAAAACGTTATCTACAGCCCTAATTCTGCTTGCTAGTTCCTTCTGATTATTTTTTCACACCACCTTGTGAATACTAATTCCTTTCTTTTTCACATCAACCCAACCCTGTTTTGCCCTATGAAAACATGATCTACAACCCTAGATTTGTTTATCAGTTCTTTCTGATCATTTTATCACACCGCCTTGTTCCTAAAGAAAATAAGGAATCTATTGGGCCCTAACCGGATAAAATTTAATCCCTTTTCATATCTAGTTTTTATTTCATTTGAATGCTTTCAAGTTTCTGCTGATTTTTCCCCCTCTAGATTGTTTTTCCCTATAATGATGGCCAGTTACCTTAACACTAGTTTTTTTAAAAATTTAATGTTTAACGAGACTCAAAATATTATTTTGGTATTTGTTAAGTCTAATTTTTTTTTCCTTTTATTATGATGATATAGAAACAATCTAAGGTAAGTATTTCATTGTACATTGTTTATATGGTTATCGTGTTGACTTTGTGAGAAGAAAATCGAGGTTAACAAAATGGTCTAAATATGTAAAATCATACTAGGTTTTCAATTGTGAGATAATTTTTTCTACAATGGAAGGTTAAACATATTATTTATATGACTAAATTTTATCTATAAAATATTATAATTACTATACATTAAAATTTATATATTAAATATTTCAATCACAGTGTATTTATGTATGTTAGTACATGAAAATAAAATTATATTAAAACAATATTATCAGTAGGCCACGTATTATTAGCGGAAGATAGAGTTTCGACATATATATTAATTCATTAGGGTTAATGTGGAAGGCCACAATATTATTAGTCTATCTGGAAGGACACAAACTAATAGTATTTGTATATTAGTTGTCCCTAGGATTTTACCAAAAAAAAAAAAAACTATTGAAAGCTTAGCGGTCGCTAAGGTACAACTTAATAACATATTTGAATATTAGTGATTGGTACTCAATAACGCATATCATGAATTCATATACCACTAAGACACTGCCACATCATAATATTTCAAACATAGCTATCACTATGATTTAACAAAATAAAGAAAGATATTACGAGTCTAGCATCCTCTAGGTATTGTTGTAACATATTATTTGGAGCTTAGTGGCTTATTAGGGTTTCGTAAAATAAAAAAAGATATTGTAAGTCTAATGTCTGCTAGGTATTTTCAAAAACTATATGCTCAAAGACATTTTCTGATCTTAGAGATAGGTTACTCAATAATGGATACCATGAAACTATATGCCGCCAAGACACTACAACAACATATTATTTAGAGCTTGGCAGCCACTAATAATTCTCAAAATAAAGAAATGTTTTGCGAGTCTAGTGTATGCTAGGTATTTCTACAACATTTATTTGCACCTTAGTTTTCACTAGTATTTCACAAATTAAATTAAGGTAGTATGAAATTAGCGGCCACTACGCACTGGAACAACATAATATTTAAAAAATATTTCTACAGGATTTACCATTTTAAATGAAATTGATTTGAGCTATGGTTGCTAGCCTTTAAATTGATCTAACAATTTAATATTTTCCTTCGTTAGGATTTAACACATAAGATTTGGGTCATAGAGGATTGACATAGAATTTAACACATAAACATGAGATTCGAGGAGGCTAGCATCCGATAGAATATGTGTGCTCATAATTCTTTCATGTTGTCAGTGGTATGCTTTAACAAATTTTTAGCTACATGGCATCTAGTTGCTTCCATAATAGAATATTTTGAACTTGCATTTGTCAAGCATTTAACAAGATAAAGAATAGAATTTTTAGATTGACATTTGCAATCTTGTGATGGAACATATTATTTGAAGATATGTTGTTGCTAGGATTCAAGTAAAAACATGTCAGATATTGCAAACTTACCGGCCGTTGGGTTATGCCTCCAAAACATTTTCTAAGCTTAGAGATTGGTACTCAAGAATGGATACCATGAAGCTATATGCCGCTAAGACATTGTAATAACATATTGTTTGGAGCTTAGCGGCCCACTAAGATTTTTCAAAATAAAGAAAGGTATTGCAAGTATAGTGTATGCTAATTATTTCTGCAACATATTTTTTGTACCTTAGCATTCGCTAGTATTTCACAAATTAAATTAAGGTAGTATGAAATTAGCGGCCTTTACTTACTGGATCAACATAATAATTTTTAAAAAAAATTCTAAAATATTTACCATTTTAAATGAAATTTATTTGAGCTTAGCGGTTAGTATCCTTTACAACGATGTAACAATTTAAGCTTTGCCTTCATTGGGGATTTAAAAAAGAAGATTTGGGTCATAGATGACCCAAGAATTTAACACATTAACATGATATTCTAGGAGGATGACATCCACTAGAATATGTGTACTTATAATTCTTGAAAGTTGTCAGTGGTATCCTTTAACAAATTAAATTAACAAATTTTGAGCTACATGGCATCTAGTTGCTTCCACAATAGAATATTTTGAGCTTGGATGTCTTGATCATTTAACAAGGACTTAGTATGGAATTCTTAGCTTGACGTCAAATATCTTATGATGCAACATATTATTTGAACATATGATGTCACTAGGATTTAACTAAAAACATGTTGGATATTGCAAGATTAGCATCTGCTAGGTTATGCCTTGAAAACATTTTCAGATCTTAGATATTGGTACTCAAGAATGGATATAATGAAGCTATATGCCCCAAAAACATTGCATAAACATATTGTTTAGAGCTTAGTGTCTACTAAGATTTCTCAAAATAAAGAAAGATATTGCAATTCTAACATCTGCTAGGTATTTTTGTAACATATTATTTGTACCTTAGTGGTCACTAGTATTTCACAAATTAAATTAAGGTAGAATGAAATTAGTGGCCTCTACACACTGGAAAAAATAATATTTAAAAAAAACTTTAGACAAGATTTACCATTTTAAATGAAATTGATTTGAGCTTAGCAGCCACTAGCCTTTACAACGATGTAATAATTTAAGCTTTGGCTTCATTAGGACTTAACACATAATATTTGGGTCATAAAGGAGGAAAGAATTTAACACATTAACATAAGATTATAGGAGGATAACATCTACTAGAATATGCATACTAATAATGATTGCAAGTTGTCTGTAGTATGCTTTAACAAATAAAATTAACAATTTTTGAGCTACATGCCATCTAGTTGCTTCCACAATATAATATTTTGAGCTTGGATGTCTCAATCATTTAATAAGACAAAGTATGGAATTTTAGCTTGATGTCTGCAATATTATAATGCAACATATTATTTGAAGATATGATGTCACTTGGATTCAAGTAAAAACATGTCAGATATTAAAAGCTTAGTGGCCGCTAGGTTATGCCTCAAAATACCATTTTCCGAGCTTAGAGATCGATACTCAAGAATGGATATCATGAAGCTATACGCCGCCAAGACACTGCAGCAACATATTGTTTGGAGCTTAGCAACCACTAAGATTTCTCAAAATAAAGAAAGGCATTGTGAGTCTAACATCTGTTAGGTATTACCGCAACATTTTTTTTGTACCTTAGTGGTCATTATTATTTCACAAATTAAATTAAGGTAGTATGAAATTAACAACCTCTATGCAATGGAATAGAATAATAGTTTAAATAAATATTTCTACAAGATTTACCATTTTAAATGAAATTTATTTGAGCTTAGTGGCCACTAGCCTTCACAAAAATGTAACAATTTAAGATTTGGCCTACATTAATATTTAACACATAAGATTCATTAGCATGAGATTCCAAGATGCTAGCATCCTCTCAAATATGCGTACTCATAATGCTTGCAATTTGTTGGTAGTATGCTTTAACAAATCACATTAACAAATTTTGAGTTACATGGCATCGAGTTGCTGCCAAAATGGAATATTTTGAGCTTGGATGTGTCAAGCATTTAACAAAACAAAGTATGGAATTTTTAGCGTGATCGTCACTATATTATGATGCAACATATTATTTGAAGATATGATGTCACTAGGATTCAAGTAAAAACATGTCAGCTATTACAAGCTTAGTGGCCATTGGGTTATGCCTCGAAAACATTTTCTAAGCTTAGAGATCAGTATTAAAGAATGGATATCATGAAGCTATGCATTACCAAGACACTGCAATGACATATTGTTTAGAGCTTAGCGACTGCTAAGATTTCTCAAAATAAAGAAAGGCATTGTGATTCTAGCATTCACTAGGTATTGCTGCAACATATTATTTATACCTTAGCGTTCACTAGTATTTCACAAATTAAATTAAGGTAGTATGAATTTAGTGGCCTCTATGCACTATAACAGAATAATATTTAAATAAATCTTTGTACAATGATTTTCCATTTTAAATGAAATCAATTTGAGCTTAGTAGCCAATACCCTTTACAACGATGTAACAATTAAGGATTTTACTTCATTAGAACTTAACACATTGTATTCTAGGAGGCTAATGTCCACTAGAATATGCATACTCATAACGATTGAAAGTTGTCAATGGTATGCTTTAACAAATCAAATTAACAAGTTTTGAGCTATATGACATCTAGATGCTTCCATAATAGAATATTTCGATCTTGGATGTCTCAAGCATTTAACAATATGAAGTATATAATTTTTATCTTGAAGTCTACTATCCTATGATGCAACATATTATTTGAAGACATTTTGTTGCTAGGATTCAATTAAAAATATGTTAGATATTGCAAGCTTAGTTTCCACTGGGTTATTCCTCGAAAAAAAAAATTGAGCTTAGAGATTGGTACTCAAGAATGAATATCATGAAGTTGTATGTCATTAAAACATTGTCACAAAATATTACTTGGAGCTTAGTGGCAGCTCAGAATGCTAGTGTCCGTTAGGTATTGCCACAACATATTATTTACACCTTAGCATTCTTTAGGATTTAACAAATTAATTTAAAGTATTATGAAATTAGCTTCCTCTGTGTATTACAACAACAAAATATTTAAAAACATATTTCTAAATGATTTACCATTTTAAATGAAATTTATTTGAGCTTAGCGTTCGCTAGCCTTTACAAGGATGTAATAATTTAGGATTAGCATTCATTAGGATTTAACACAGAATATTCCAGGAGGCGAGCATCTACTAGAATATGCGTACACATAATGTTTGCAAGTTGTCAATGGTATGCTTTAACAAATTAAATTAACAAGTTTTGAGCTACATGTTTTTATCTTAGCATCCACAATTAGATTCTGCTAGGTATTGTGGAAAAATTATTTGGATCTTAACATTCACTAGGATTTCATTCATTTAATTAAGGTAGTATGAAATTAGTAGCCTCTACGTATTACCTCAATGTAAAAATTTACCCTTAACATTTGTTAGTATTTAACTCATAATTCGGAAAGCATGACAGTCGAAAGGATTAAACACATTACATTAATATTGTAGGTGGCTAGAGTTATTTGAGTGCTTCCACAATAGAATATTTCGTTCTTAGATGTTTCAAAAATTTAACAAGACAAAGCGTCAAATTTTAAGCTTGACATCCACAAGCTTATTTTACAACATATTATTTAAAGATAACAGCCGTCAAGATTTAACAAAATAGAGAAAGATATTTCGAGTCTAATATGCCCTAGGTATTGTAGTGTCATATTATTTGTAGTTTATGCCACAAAGATAAATTTTGAGCATGTGTCTCAAACATTTATTAAAACAACAAATGCATGTTTAGATAAGTATAACATTTGGAATATATGCATGATCATTGTATCAATTATATATATTTATCTATTAACATGTCATACATATCACAGTGTTTTCTTACCTATCTAACATAATATAAAAATTTGATTCATTGTGGTTCTTCCTTAACTATGGGGTGTTGTTGATCTAAGACCGTGGGCATGGTTTCTTCCTTAGCCATGGTCTACTATTGAACTGAGCCCATGGGTACAGTTTGCTTCCTAGGTTTGTTGCTTTCATTTGGGACACTGTTTTATCATCAAAATCTCTTTTGAAAATCTTAGAATATCTTTTTATCTTTTCCATATCTAGAATCATGCTTCTATATAGCACAGTATGGACTTATCATGCAAATCCTTTTGACTACCACATGCTTTTTTGGAAATTTCCTTTACAGTCTCTATTTTTTGAATATTTTTTCCCTTGTTTTGGAAACAATCTCAATGACATGTGCAAGTTTCTCCCTCGTTTTCCTCAGCTATTCTCCTTTGAAAATTAACCATGAATTTATGAAGGGATGTCGTGAATTCTTCATCAGAAACCAATGCATGGTTTCCTTTAAATATTTCCATGACAAAAGCTTCTATGAAAACATGATTTCCTCTAGAAATAATGTCATAAAACTAAAAAAAAATTATCTTTACTTGTTCATTCCATTCCCTTATACTTCACTTTGATAATTAGCATATGTCTGGCATATACCAATATCGTCCATGGTCATAATTTTAGGGTCTTTGTGAATGCCTTTTTCAATGACCTACCTCATTTGTGTTAATGTTTTCTGCAACGATGTCACTCTTATAATGAGGTTTTTTTTTTTTTCCAAGGCCTCTTCTGCCCTTCTTTATGCATGGATGTAATTCTTTATATTAGTTTACAATCCATGTAATGCATCTTCTACATCAGAAAATCTGTTGCCAGGAACTATGGCCTTTAACTAAGTTTCAAGCTCTATATTTTCTGGAACGTACTCCCTCATTACTTCTACGGTTTCTTGTGTTCTATCCCTTATAAAGGATTCTGGATCTTCCTGATATTACACCACTTAGGATCCTTTAGATTTCCTTTTCTTTGTAAGAGTGAAGAGGTCTTCTAAATTTTCATGCCAAATAATGGCTTGTTGTGTTGACACCTTATTTTTGGTTACCCTTTTCAAGGTTCTCCTCCTTAGATTGAATTCAATTTTCACTAAGGGATCTTCTTATACCTCCCAATCTTGATGTTCTTTATAGGCAATTACAAATTTCTCTACCTAATAATTTCTCACTTGTTGTGAAGTGGAGGGATAATATTGAAGATGGTTAACACTGGGGCTTCTCTGGCTGGAGCTTTATTTGGTTTGGACAAGACTTCTTGAAACTTAGATCTAGATTCATTTGGTGGAGATAAGGGAGCACAAGGTTGTTGTGAATGTTTCTGAATACAAATCTTTATTTCTCTTCATATACCTCTTTTTTAATAATTTATCTCATTGAAGTGGAACCTCCCTTAACACCTTTCATATTCTGTTGAAAAAGGCTATCTTGTGTTTGGGTAATCCATACCCAGTCATTATCATCATGCACGTCAGCATACAATATATTTAACTATCATTTAAGTGAATTAAGGTGTTGGGAAACCCTATTCCATTTTTCATATTTCCTTAAAGGGTGTTCAGGGATATGAAAATAATTTCCTATGGGCTAAGGCAACCTTCAAATTGGGCCACCTTTTAAACATTTTGGATCCATAAAGACTGGGAAGGAGGGATGTGTTTTAAGCTTCTTCTCCTTACACTTTAAAGCAATACCATTACAAATCTGATATGTAACCTCTTGTACTGCCAATTTTTCTGGCACATAATATGGCAACTAAAAAGGAGTTGTAAGGAGCCCCTCAATCATGATAACTATATATTCTGGATAGAAAAATGTGGCTCCCATATTCCTTATGGAAGTGAGGATGGCATCAGATATTCTTGGTGTCACCGTTTCATGTAATTATTGGTAGAGAGAAGGATACAAATAAGTGCATATATCTTGAATATGTGATTTGAAATGATGGGCATACAAGTCTGAATATTGCTCATTTACCCTCAAAGGGATCAAAGGAGACCATATTTGACAAAAATATGGACATTTGAGAACACCAATGACAACATCGAGAAGATAGGAAGCCATGTAAAATGGTTTCCCATGGTCAATGAAATTATTTCTTTATGTCACTAAATTGAGACAAAGCACCTGACCTAAGGAGGGAATCTTGTCTTCATCAATAATAAAAGAAAGTAATGGGATCCAGGAAAAATCCACCTTAGAGATTGAAGAATTTCCATATAGCCTATTCATGAGTGTCATGCCAATGTGGACTCTTCAGTCTAAACCTTTTAATAAGGATTTCAGACAACTTAGAATCATCCATATTATCTATCGGGTCAAATTCCTAACTTTGCAAAACATCTCTTACTCTCGTTTTGGCCATCCAGGACTCGACTATGTCTGAGTTGTATAAGCATTCTGAACTCTAGAAGTTTATAATAACTTTTGTATGCATTCCCAACAAACAAACCTATTCTCTTTTTCCCTGATTTAGAAAATAATGACAAATCCTTGGACTTGGCATGAAATAGATAGGAAGTGTACAAATCAAGAAATGGAAGCACCTCTAGTTTAGCAGAAATTAAATGGAGGCCAACTCTTTTTATCACCCATACATCTTGGAACAGTAGCGCTTGCTCTTCCAATATACCCATTATGTCTACAACATCAACATCACACTTTTCATTCTGAACTACGGAATATAGAGCTGAGTAATGCAAAAATTCATCATTTAAGGTTGTTGGATGGAACAATGGTATCTCTTATTACTTTATCATTGTCATTGGAATATAAATAAGTATCTACCATCACCATTTCCCGCTCTCTAGCCATGTTGAAAAATTTAAGGGCCACGAACGTTGCATACATCATTAACAGAAATAAATTTTGAGACAAATGATGTAATTGATTTTACAAAAACATTCATATGTCCCTTACTATGAATATTAGGTAAGGTTAGAAAATAATTTCCACATAAAATATATAACTATTGATCCTAGTGGTCGTTAGGGTCATCAATTTCTAAATATCTAGAGCTTGGTGGTCACTAGGGATTATTCACATACTTACTATTAATGGAATGAGCAAAGTGCAGCTATACATGCAATACTAAGGGGTCAAGGTATACATATTTTTAACCATGGCATTCATTATTCATCACTCCAGTAAATAAAATTAATGCAATGATCTAAGTCTGTCAATACAAGCACTCTTGAGGCTTCAAGACTTATGTAGTTCAGATCCTAGTGATCACTAAATTCAAGAAACTATGAAAAATTGTTCATGACAATTAACACGTAACATATTTTGTAAGGATTACCCATTATTTGACAACCATCCATGTTGCATACATAACATCAACAAAAAGTTTGAAAACATAGATGTTAGCGAGAGAGAGTATTTATGTCGACATATGAATGGACAATTTTAACATTACTTGTTGGTAATTAACAACAATTGAATGGACTAGTAATGGCCATTAAGATTTAATTTTTCAAATTTTGAAAGGAGTGTGTGAGAAAAAAACACAATAATGGGTCCAACGGTCACTAATCAACAATTTTTTAAAGAAAAAAATGTTTAGTTGTCCCATAACACATTTTGCAAAGAATAACGTAGGACCCGAAATACCTAACTAGTATTATTTGAAATTAAGCATTGGAGTATGTCCGTAATTCACATCCATTTGTATCAAAGAAAATGCTTTGCAACCATGAAACTCCATTAAGTAATTAAAAGGAATGACTTAAAGACCACTAGGATTTTCCGGTTCTTAATTTAAAAAGAGGGATAAATTCATTACCTCTTGTCATAGAAATCACTGGTTGTACAACTTTAGAATGATTGTAATTGTCAATTACTATAATTGTATCAAGTTAGCCACAAATTACCTAGTGGAGCCAATTGTTGCACTACTTTCCATCGAGAGGGATCAATACTTTCTCTTTGTATCGAAGAAAATTCTTAGCGACCACTAAGCTCCATTTCTAGTCTAGCTTAGCGGCCGTTTGGTTCATATCATTAACATTTTCCATTGTAATCACTATCTATTCAATTGTGGATCGCTAATTTCAGAAACTATGAAAAAAATTTCTTGAAAATTTACACACAACATATTTTGGAAGGATTATCCATTGTATGAAAACCATGAACATTTTACAGATCTAAGTCTGATCTAATTCTATCAATAGAAGAAATCTGGAGGCTTTAGAACTTATGTATTTAGATCCTAGTGATGGCTACGTTCAGCCACGAAAAAATATTTAGAGATTGGTTGTATCTATGTATTATCCATGGGACAACTATTATTAGAATGAGAAAAATATCTCCAATCTTTGAACTGGTGGGGTGTCAAGATATATGTAGTGTTGATCTTAGTGGTCACTATGTTAAGCCACAATGAATTATTTAGAGATTCTTTGTATCTAGGATTATTTCAAAGCCCAAATATTATTGTGATGAGCAATAGAATGCCAATCCTTACACTACTGAGGGCTAAAGACACAATTATTTCTGATCCTAGCGATCACTAGGGTTAACCGCAACATATTTTTTAGAGATTAACAGTTTATAAGAATCATTAACAAATAAATACATACTTCTTATCGTAGCTCTTACTACGATCATCCACAATGATATACCTATAGCTTAGCAGTCACTAGGCATCATTAACTAGGAAAAATACTAATACATTAACAAGAAAATATACAAATATTAATGGTCAATAACATCTCACCTCGAACAAAATATTTAGAGATTAGGGTTAGCATAACACCATTCAATGGACATCTATCATTGACTTAAGAAAATTGTTCTATTACATGTATATGTAAGGGATCAAAATTTAATGGAATGTCTTACTATTAATGGAATGACCGAAGCACTATTGTACAAGCACCATGAAGGAGTCAAGATATAATTTTTTTAACCATGGCATTCACTAGGCATCACTCCAGTAAAAAATTTTAATGCAATGAGAAATTTATGTCAATACAAGAACTCTTGAGGCTTTAAGTCTTACGTAGTTTAGATCCTAGCAGTCACTAAGTTGATCAACAATGAAATATTTAAAGATTGACCATATCTAGGATTTTATTCACAGGACAACTATTATTAGAATGTGAAAAATTTCTACAATTCTTTGAACTGGTGGGGGGTCAAGATATACGTAGTTTTGATCTTAGTGGTCATACTGTTTTCAGCCACAACGACCTATTAAAACCTTCTCTGTATCTAGGCTTATTTCAAAGCACAACAATTATTGCAATGAAAAAAATGACAATCCAATCACTACTGAGGGGTACAGACATAAGTATTTCTTATCCTAGTGGTTGCTAGGGTCACGCAAAACATATTTTTTGGAGCTTAACAGTGTATAGGAATCATTAACAAATAAATATGTGCTTCTTATCCTTCTTGTTACTATGATCAGCCCAAGGATATACCTATAGCTTAGCGGTCACTAGGCATCATTAACAAGGAAAACTACTAATGCATTAACAAGAAACTATATAAATCTTAGGGGTCAATAACATCCTACTTGGATAAAATATTTTGAACTTAGTGTTAGAAAAACACCATTCAATGGACGTCTCTTTAATTAATTATAATTGTATAATCTCCCAGGTCATTAAATATCACAATGAGTAGTCGATGCATATGAAATTATGTTCCTAGCGGTGTCTAAGGTCAATTATACAAAAAATATTTACAAGCTTAGTGGTCAATATGATCAGCATCGACAAATTATTTTGATCTTAGTGTTCAGAAGGCATCATTCACTAGACATCTATTATTGAACTAAGAAAAGAGTTGCATTACATGTTTTCTTCAGGGGTCATGCATTGCTTAGCTCTCATTAGTTTGTTCCAAATTTTTTTGAGCCAAGTGTTGCACTAGATACCCTCATGAGGGATCAATTCTTAACTAGTTCTCATACTATTTACTATAATTTATTGAAAAGAAGATAAAAATTCCACATTTTAATTATAAATGAAATCTTATAATTTTTAGTGTTGATATATCATTAGCTAATTTAACTAAAACAAACCAGAGCCTATAATTTTAATCTCCAAAATGTTGTATATGTCTTTCTAGAACTATCAATTAAGTGAAACATTATTCAGAATTTTATTTAGCCTAACTTCTCAAATAGTAGGTTTTATAATTCCCCATTTTACTCGTTTTCAAAGAGGAACCTACACAGATGGATCTCTTTGTATTTTCGATTTAGCAGTCACATATATGTTTTAAAAAAATATATTTCCAACAATTTCCTTAAGTAATCAAACAATTACTATAAACAAGCAAACAATTATTTGTGTTACTATTACTATTTCATCTTCTAGAAGTTACTATCATTATTTCATTACTACAATTAAATTTAAAATAAATGTCTATAGAAACCGGCCACAAATGATCCAAAAGCCCTAAAAGATTAACAACCCTAACTGAGAAAAATCTATTTTCCTCATCCTTTTCAACAACACCCATTTTGTTCACTTCCAGTCATCATTGATGTCCATCTCAGTTATTTTATGAATCATTTCTCAGTCCTCTTGCAAAAAAATAAACCATAACATGTTTTACATTACTCACAAGCAGGGTACACACATATTTAGCAAATCATTTAGGGATCAGAAAAAATAATGAAAAAATGATGTCAAACCCTATCAGTTGAGAAGTGTTTGTCAAATAGAACGTTAAAGAATAGACAAATTTCACTACTGAAAGTAGAGAAAATAGGGTTTCGTTGAAAAGGTTACATAATATTCTACATACATAGAATTTCAAAATTTTGGAATGAGAAAAGGTGAGAATGCATACCAATTTTTGACACCTTCATAAAAACAAACCGTGCTCAGAATTTTGGCAATCAAACTGTGATATGATTTTCCAATGAATTATTATGCTTACAAATTTTTTCCCTAATGCCATTGTTCTCGCACAAAGCTTCACAAATTTAAGTGTCCTTGAAATATACTAATGAATGAAAATCTATAATTATATGGAACAGACACTTCCAACTGCCACTTTCTTTGGTAACATGATTTACAAAATACACACGTGGCTGCCATATATTTAATGGATAATTAATGGCTATCAAATGGCACACATATTTCGACTATCGCATGAAATTTACTTTTTTTGGTTAATAGCCAATTAATTTTAGGGGAACCACTATATTAACCATATATGCCATACGTAAAAATTATCAATATTAACAACAATATAATCAAAATAACGTCATGCTCAATGTCAATTTTATCATCTTTAAATTACATAATGAGAATATAATTATTCCATACTTTGACTATACTACCAATGATATGTAGTTCAATTGATGTCTCACATATTGAATTATCATATTTCCTATCTTGCTAGAACTTTAAAATGTTTGGTTTAATGGCACTCAAAAATATTAACCATATATGCCACACACAAATAATATCAAAATTATCAACATTATCCAGAAAATAACACCATGCTCATTGGCAATATTATCATCTATAAATTACATAGAGAGTATATAAGTATTCCATACTTTGACTATACTACCAATGATGTGTGGTTCAATTGATGTCTCACATATTAAATTATCATATTGTCCTCAACAAAAATATACATGTTTACTAACATCATTTTTATATTGTTTTGTTACACAAACAGTATCTTCGGATGTGTGTGTCAATGATCTTGGTGACACCGATGATGTCAATCATTGGCATTGTTCTAAAATAAAAAGGAAGAATGCAAAATAGGGAAGTATTAGCTAACTCCAATGCATGATATTTGTTCTTTTAAGATGGAATGAATGATGCAATATTATATTAATTAGGTTAAAGAAACTGTAATTTACCTAGGTAAAAGGAATTGTGACTTAAATTTATACATCCAATCTTTTCTCCATTAACTTTATCTCTTGTTCCATTCTTCCACGCTCTAGTTCAACCCTTCCCCACTCAATTTATTTCAATGTCTAACTGAATATATGCATGTTATTTTTTTTTACCTCTTTCAAATCCCCATAAGAGTTTTACTTTTCTCTTCACATCTTTTATCTGAATTCCATTTTTATTCAAAGGGGTTTCTATCTTTGTTCCTTCCAAATTTTCAATGTTGATAGAAGGGATTTTTTATTTCCCTCTCGTGTCTTTTTCAGAAGTAAAATTTGTTATATTAACCGTCTCTTTTCCGTTCAAACCAATAACCTTGTATGTTTTCTATGTAATATGATCTATATCTTCATAGAAATTCCATGTTGGTTGTGTTTTCAGTGTTGTGTTTTCCAATTGTTTCTCCTTCTATAAGGTTTTCTTCAACTTGTTCATCTTGTATTTGCATTTCTTCCTAGTTAATTCTTTTCCACAAACCTCATTCAAAGCATCTGCTATATTATCCCAATATTTATTGCTGATATATTGAAGGTTTAAATGCTCATACACCTCTTCATATTTTTTAATAAATTTTTTCACATCAGATCCTTACAACAACTCTTCTTTGTATTCTTTCATCAGTTCCTATTTATTTATATCTCTTTCATATGCATGGATTATTGAAAATGGTTACTATAATTTTGAATCATCGACATCATCAACAATATATGAATAATTTAGATTGATTTGTGAATGTGGAATGCAAGGACCCAATTTCTATGTGCCACTTCTATTCTCTTGTAAATTTGAGACAATATTTCCATCTAACTTTTGAATACATAAGTCCTTTACACAACAGTTGCTTAGCTGTGTTGAAAAAACCATATTGTTTACATAGTTTCTTGGAGTTTGAAAACTTGTGATTTGAAACGTGAAAACAAGGAAAATGGTCATATTTTCCATGTCCTACAAATTTATCAGTTACTATAAACAATCACAAATGAAACAATATATGTACTCCATATTTTATCTAAACTTAATTTCATTTTCCATTTTCTAAAAATAAATATACAAGAGGTCCTGTGCTATGTAAAATCACATAGTCAAAACATGTGGAGAACCATTGAAAATTGGTTAATTACCTACTAACAAATGTAATATTTATAATCACTGTGAAATGGATGTATAAACTGAAATTCTTCAAAATAAAATAACAATGTTTTACCTTTTTTTATTTTCTATAACTCTGTTCTTCCCCCATTTTTGTATGTGCCCCTTATTTTGATGTGGTCGCCTTCAAAAAGAGTATGAAATTTTCCTTTTTATTGCATTGAATACAAACATTAAAATATTTTTTGTGGATTAAAATTTAATATTATACCACTTAATATTAAATGTAGTATGAAAAAATTAAAACATACTCTAAAGTGGCGGATTTTATATTACATGGTTTAATGACCATTTAATGTTTAGGGAAGCACAATATTAATTATGTAACATTTGACGTTACAAAAAAGTGTAATTGTTATTGTATTATAAAAATCTTAATATTTCCCCTACACTAGCAGATTTATGGATAAAATTATACACACGACAGCACGATCTAAATTTAAGGTAACATTTTTATAACATAATTTTTAATGTATGAAAACTACAATTTGACATTGGTTGAGACTTAATTTAAAAATTTAATTGAAATTAAGTCTTTAATATTGAGAATTATTAATTAAAAAACTATGTAGCATGTGTTACTTCTACTCAAATTATATTATATATAGTTACTAACGACAAAGGTATACAAATATTAGAAACAATTAATACACATAATTTAATCAAAGCATATACCACCATCCTTAATGAAATAAAGTCTAATTTATTAAAAGTAAACTTATATTGTTAAAATATTACATACGATATAAAAATATTAGAAACAATTAACACACATAATTTAATCAGAGCATATACCTACATTGTTAATAAAATAAAGACTAAAACTTGAACTCTATACCATAAAATAAGCATAGCTATCCAATTAGAGAATTAAACACATGAACGATTTACTTTGACACAGTATTAATGGCCCTAAATTTAAGTCCAAAAGACCACTAGGCTATAGAATTTTTTTTACTAGAATGTTAGGTGAAAATATGCCCTTCGATATGTGAGTGATCCCTATTCCAAGTGTGAATCCGCTCTTCATCTTGAAAATGCACATATTTTGTCATGCGAGGGATTGCAATTCGACATGCAAGGGATCACACATCGACATGCAAGGAATCACACAACCGCTCTTCGTCATGTGAGTGATCACACTTCATTGTGTAAGGCATCGTAATTCGCCATGCGAGTAATCAAACTTGGTAAAGATATATGAGGCCATGACTCTCTCACTCTACGATCAACTATCATTGTCACATCCATGTGTGAGTTTTTAAACTTGGAATTGTGATCGCTCATAAATTGAAGTGTGATCGCTAACTTCCGGCTTCCCATTCTATTTAATATTTGAATTTTAGCGTGTAAAAGAAATAATTGTGTCACAGTGGCCACTAGGCTATACAAGTATTGAAATCCATAGGGGAAAGAAGCCGATGACTGTGCATAAGCAAATAACTATGAGTGGTAATGTGTAGGATAATACCACTAGTTGTAAAAATTGAATTCAAAATTTATAACTTTTTATACTAAGAATTTAGAAAAAAGGTAGCTAGTAAGATGAGTAAAATACAGTCGTGTGTACAAATCAGCCAATAAAAAGGTGACACATCAACTGTCCTGAATAGGTGATTTCATTCACAAGAACGGGCCAATATTAATTTTCTTTGTACTAAAAAGTACCTATTTTAATCCCATAGAAATAATTTTTCAACAAAATTTAAATGCACAAAAGAAAATATATGCAGTATAAAATATTAATCCTTCCCCTACACTATGTGGTTTATAGATAAAATGATACACACATCAGCAGGATTCAAAGGGTGTAAAATAAAATTTTTATATGTTTAAATATTCGGATTAAATGAGGTTTTGAAGATGTTCATATAAGATATATATTTTTTATTTTCTCATTTTGATTTCAATTCTCCATACTAATGTTAAAGCTTTAAGTTTTATTTTTACTAATGTTATCTATTTATTTGTGGATACAGTTGAAAATGAACTCTATTTTTGAATAAGGAGCACATGTGGATTTAATATCTAAAGGTGTGAAATTTGTGGAGGGACTAGTTTATCCATCCAAAGATGCACTCCATTGTAGAGACATGGGGTCTAGCTTATTCATTTTCACAATAAGTATTGTATTCAATGGCAGAGAAAGACTACCATACACAATTGATGATTATGAAACCCTAGCAAAAATTGAAAACAAGGGATACTTTATCCCATGGGAAAGGAAGCAAATGATTAAGCATGTGATTTAAAATGTTTCACATGTGGGGGTGATGGCATTCAAAACATCATGAGCACTGACTCAAAGGTTACATTTAATGAGGATGAGGGTTTGAATTCTAGTAGTGATAACCATTTTTTCACAACTCCTAAAGATAAGGATGAATTTTCTACAACCTACGTGGTGCTATAACATAAGTGTCCTAAAAAATATGGTGGCATAGTTGAAGGTTTTATATCCCTTATACAAGAACAAAATGTGATTTCGGGAGTGGTGTTAGGACCCACACACTTTGGTGTTTTTGTGGAGAATATTATAACTACATGCAATGGTTTATATCCAAGTCTACAATGCAATAGTGAAGTTTCCTTGTCAATCAAAAACTTAGTTTATCTAGAAACAAGAACTACACTTCAACTAAATGGAAATTCAAACTCTAAGAAACAACCACCACATCAAACAATAACTTCAATTTGAAGTTCAAGGGGGTTAATTCGAATCTAATACATTTTTGTTCAAAAGAATAAAAAATTGTTGCAGAAGAAATAATTACAAATGTCTGTGAAGGAGACATGGTACACTATAAAAAAATAGATCGAAAAACATTTGGGGTACATGTTGATAAATTAATTAATCCTTTTTGCAAGGGTTGCTCCTTATCTAAAGGATCTCTCATCCAATGGCTTTCAAACTAGTTGGCCCATCAAGATGGTTATGTTATGGAAGTAAGGCTAAAAGAAACTCCAGAAGAGTTTTCAGTAGAAATGTGGAGTGCATTTGAAGATCCATCACCTCAACTAGTATACCAAAATTCATATGAATCCTCCATATGTAGTAGTAATGAAAAATTGATAAAAAATCACCTTACAATGTCTGCAAATTACAAAAGGTAAATTCAAATACATCTAGTACATAAAAGGCAATGGAAAATGATGAAAAATGAAGAGAAGATATTTTGTCTAAAGTTGAGAAAAAACCTTGTTGCAAGGAAGGATTCATCTCCAATCTATCTCTAAGTGCTTTCAATCAGAGTTGGAATTTAACTCTAGATATGAATGAACCTGCCATCAACAAAATTCTACTTAATACATTCACTAGAAACACTATCAGTTGTGATCAAGGTCAAACTTCATAATATAGTATAGATAAATTGAAGTTATGTGGAAGGGATGTATGTCAGAATGCATTGTATAAATCTCATGGAGTAGCGAAAAGCACCTATTATAGGTACATATAATCTTGAATTAATGGTGAGATGAGGGAAGAAAATGGAAATATAGAAAAATAGAAAAAATGTTAAACATTGTTACAACTATTGCTTTGATATCCAAAATGGTGGAGAGGAACTCTTATATAACCCCACACATGTTTCGTTCATTGGGAAAAGATGGTACTAAATTAACAATGAAACTATTGTATGTATGTTATAGTTTTGCTTACATACTACAAAACTGTAATGAGGGCCTTTCACTATTGGGCCCTCCTCGAATGTCACAGCTAAATCTCTACAAAATATGGAAGGAAAATTTCTCCCATGTTTCAATTACCAAGAATAAACTCTTCATCAAATGTGACGAATGGACAGAGCTTAAGAACAAATGAGCAATGACCTCATGTACATAAACACTACACCAAATAGGTCAATGCCAGAAATTATACAATGATTACATTAAAAAATTTCATGTAACTTACTATGCATGTAGTATGCAATCACAAAAAATACTACTAGTTATTTGAGCATTATGCATGAAAAAATGGACAAGATGAAAACTACAGTACCAAGGATGGGAAAAAAAGAAAAATCAATAAGAAATTCTATTAATCTCTCCATCACCTTGACTAGTATGCTGACACATGGGAAAAAAATGGGGGATTTCAGACACTTTGGTCTCCCTTTTGTTAAGCAAGGAGAAAACTTCACAATAACATCATTGGGACTATATATCTAGAAGCTAGAAGAACCACTTAGAAATCAATATGGTGGTTTGTTATATAGTTGTGAGACATTAAAACACCTATTACATGTTGCACTATTTCAAAATGATGCATATGAAGAGTGCAAGGAATAAAAGAAGAAAAATGAGGGTTCTCATACAACTAATATTGTAAAAAAAAATTCAAGTTTATTTAAATAAAAACTACCAACTCTCTACTTGCAACTAAATAATGCTGCAAGTGACAACAAAAATCACACTTTTTTTGCATTTGCATCCAAGCTGACAACTAGAAGGGTTTTCAACACAGTGTATGTGATTTTCCTTCCTGTGGGTCACACACATGAAGACATAGATGGGACATTCAGCCGATTATCAACAACATTGTGCAAATTGGATACATTCTCTTTGCCAAAAATAATGGATACTTATAGAACATGCCAAGAGGAGTCCAACACATTCACTCCATACCTTATCGAGGAAGTCTACGAATTTAAGGCATTTGTGGAACCAAACTTTCTAGATGGTAACCACAATATCGTGGGTATCAGCAACTCAAAGATGTTTAAATTCTATGTCAAAGATAACAAGCCCATTATGGAGTTCAAAGCATTCATCTTGGACTCCGTCTAGTCACACTCAATTGAGATCTAAAAAAAAAAGGATGGGAAACCTTTCTTTCTTGAAGGGTATCCTGCATTGGCACCTTTCAAAGAACCAAAAGAGATGGCAGACATATAGAACAACATTTAAGAATATATTACACACTGGGAAAAGAGTTCCAAAGATGGTGAAGAATCATACTATGTTCCAAAGATTGCATATTGGAAAAATGTTCTACATGCCCTAGATAATACCTTTGTCAATTGTAACATGATGAGAAAAGATTTTTTTGGCCAAATTTTTTTAGGATAGCGCAATGTAAAATTAGATAGTGGGTGCGCCACGTCTTGACATGGATAGTTACTATTGTCAAAATGTCCTTTAAAACAAGGATATATATATTAGACCTATTTTTGATAGACCTCGAGAGGAATTCAACCAATTAGTGGATGTGAATGTTGGGAAGATGATACTAGTAAGACTAGTTGATCATAATGTACCTATATGGATGGGCAAGGCAGAACTAAAACTAATACAAGATGTTAGCACAAACACTCAAAAGATAAGTGTACACTGGTGGGAACCCATAAGAAAAGGAAATACAGAAAAATAAAGGTATGAGGTATGCTTGTTGAAAAAGCAATGTTCACGAAAATCAAGGGACACATCAGATATTGATATATACAACGTCATCTAGGCATGGATTCCAAGCAATACATGGAAAGGGGCTCAAATTAAAATACCGAGTCGGGGTCATGAAGTTATCCAACAATACCTTGCTCAAATTAAAGAACAATAATTAATGCCCTTATGAGGGATCAATGCTTATGTAATTTTCTCAAAGGATTGATTGTCTGTGGAAATACATTTTCAAATCCATTTCCTCAAAACAACTTGTTTAATGTAATTCTTAACTCTTTGTTGTTCTTTATGATTTACATAATAGAAAAGCATAAAAGTAGTTGAATTTATCACACATAACTTGCATATTTACAATATCAGGGTCTTTTTTATATAGATTTATATAAAAATTATATCAATATATAATATACATAAAGTATTAAATGAATATAAATTTGAAGTATTTCAATAACTATTGCTTTGTACTTTTCGAAGGGAAATATTGTTAAATTACCATCATCTAAACATTACTTGAACGGTATAAAAGGCCATCAAATTTAACCCCTGGGCTGATGTGACTTTTTGGCGCCTAGACTTATGTAATTTAGCGACCACTAGTTTTATGTAGCTTAACGATTGGTGGGCATATGAAAATTTCTACCTGTAGGATGGTGTAGCTTTCTAGCTACTAAGATTATTTCACCTAGATGAATCTACTCTTGTGTAAATTAACGACCACTAGGATTATTTAATTTAACAACCTATATGTGTATGTAATACAGCAACTGCTATGCTTATGTAAGTCACTAGGATGATTTCACCTATCATGCACTTTCATCATGTAAGTTAGCAACCATGAGGCTTATGTAAGATAATGACCACTTGGCTTATGTGGGAGATTCAACTAATAACAAACTAGAAATCATAAAATAGTGAAACTAAAAACCAAAAACCAGGATTTATAAATTGGATTACAATAGTGGTTATAATAAATTTGATAGGATTTAGTCCATGTAAACCTACTCCCAAAATCTATTCCCTACTCTTGTTATTCTAATTGTGAATGCTAACACTTTGTCTTGAAAATGATCGTACTATTTTGTTAGAGGTATCGCATGTTTTTGTACAAGGGATCACACTTTGATATGTGATTGATTTTTATTCCAAGTGTTAATTTGTACTTCACTTTGAAAATGTGTGTAATTTGTCACGCAAGGTATCACACTTTGACGTGCAAGGGATCACACTTCGACATGAGAGGGATAACACTTCTTCATGCGATGGATCGTAATTCATCATGCGATGAATTACACTTCTTTGTGCGATGAATAACACTTCATAGATGTACGAGGCCATGAATCTCTCACACTAGGATAATCTAGCACTGTCACATCCAAGTGTGAGTTTTCAAACTTGAAATTGTGCTCGCTCACACATTGAAGTGCAATCACCCACTTTTGGCCTCCCATTAGAGTCAATATTTGAATTTTAGCATGTAATAGAAAAAAAACTAAGGCACAGTGGTCACTAGGCTATACAAATTTTTTAAATCCATAGGGGAAAGAAGCCAATGACTGTGAGTTGTAATGTGTAGTATAATACTACTAGTTGTAAAAATAGAATTCAAAATTTATGACTTTTAGACTAAAATTTTTAGAAAAAAGGTAGGGGAGAGCAGCCAGTCATAGTGAATTGAAGTTTGGCGTCATTTTTCACACACATATATATTGAATTTCAAGTTTTTAAAAACACCCTTTTATACTTCAACATGTTTTCGACTTACAAATTTCATTTCAACATAGAGCGACCACTCTACATATATTTTCTAAACCAATTTTTACAAGATATTAAAATTACATGTTAAAAAAGTATACACTATCCATCGAGATTTCATCATCCAATGATCGATAGAAAATATATGTTATACTATTCAATTTTAATGTTATTACAGTAAATATAAAAACTAATTTATTCATAACATCATGTATTAAAAATGTCCAAAATTGGTTTATTGTTGAAAGGTTTTGGATTTTTTTCGGGAAATTCTTTATGGGATATGCAGTGCATTTATACCTCCCATTAAGAATGACAGTGCCAGCTATTAGGAAATGTGACTTGTTCATTATAAACGCCTTTGCCATTGAATGCACTATTAAATCCTATCGACTTTAATTAATGTCCCCCTGTGTGCCCGTAACTCCAACAACCAGAGGTGGTGGCATGGGAAATAATGAACCTCCATTATAGCGGTGGCCTGTCCACAACTTGAGAAGCTTCAGCCTGAAACAAGTTTATTAGGAACGTAGCAATGGTGGCTTTTTTACCCATTTCCTTGGTCTGGTCGTGGCTTGTTTAACCATTTCCCAGAAGCAAATTACCAGAATTTTTCCTAACTATAGCATGAGCGGAGGACTGAGGACCTGAAGTTTTCATACTACCACTGAAAGGCACAATTTTAAGGTTTGGTCTGACTTTCATGTCACCACTACGTGGCCCGGATTGAGAAACCTGTCGGGTGAGATTGGCGGATTGAGGACCAGACTTTGATCCCTAGTTACCACTTGATGTAGGTCGTGAAAGTCCGCCAGGGTTTAACGGCCCCGATGCCCTCAGAGCTCCCGCTGACGTAAGAGGCCCTGAGTTAGATGAACTTGAAAGCTTCAGTAGCGAACCAGATTTCTTCATCTTGCTGGGGTTTTCCACCGGGATGTCGAACATTTTCCCCAGCTCGCCGGATTTCTTGATGTCTCCTCCCATGTAAGGGACTACCGTTGAGCTCATCGTCAGCTGCTTGTCTTTGTATTGTTCAGGACATCCAGAGACGTAGAGACCATTACTGAGCTGGTGAGCTGAAACCCTCCCACTGTTGCTCGACGCCATTGATAGAGAGAAAATAGATCTTTACTGTACATATTTCTGTTTAAATTGAAAACAAGAACGGATTAAAAACATCAAAATTTGGCTGTAGTTGCACAGACCTTCCTAGAATAGTTCTGTAGCTACACATTCAACACTGTGTGTATCCAAAAGTTGTCTGTAGCTGCACATTCAACACATTCAATGCTTTAGAATTTTTCAAATGACTGTTTTTTTTTAATTTTTCTTGGTTGATTTTTTTGTTGGGGGGTGCTCTTGAATGTTTAAACTCGCCTCGTAAATGCTCTTTTTTTTTTCAGGTATGTAAAGACTCAGCAGGAGTTGCAAAATGAGAATGAGATGTGAAAGACATTAAAAAATGTGTCAGCAACTGAATAATACCAAAAGCACAAGCATATGCACGATGACCACCACAATACTTCATAGCACTGCAACACCTCTAATGGCAATTCAAGCAGAATGAACCCATGATGGAATGCAAAAATCCACAGTTTCTCCTGTCCACAACTCACCCTCAACTAATAGGTGAATTATGTTTTTGAACACAATAAATGTCACAGGAAAATTTTTGTTGCCCATAATTTTTTTTACCCATGGAAATATAAATTGTTCTTTTGCATCCTAATTTTTATTTTGCAGGGTTTTAGACAAGCGAATGTCCTTACTGGTACCTCCCTAAATGATACTGACAAATCTGGTGAGGATACTGACCTCACTAAGGCAATGATAGGAACATAGCATGATTGTTGTGTTGGATTTTGACCAAATATCATCAATTGTATTGCATCATTTTCTTGAAAAATGAAAGATATTACAATTTTATTACAGAGAAATATACAAAACACAGCTGTTTTACAGACATTATGAAACTAAGCTATTTTTCATTACATATTTCAAGAAATTGTACATATCAAAACATATTTAGGTCATCAATTACTTTTGATATCATATGTGGCTAGGAATACAAAAATAGACATGGCCTTACATCGATTAGAAATATATTTGGCCCACAAAGTTATCAAAATATATATCTGTATATATATCTGTTATATACTATTCGAATGGCCCTAATAAGCCTCCAAAAAGTTTGTATAGTATATATGGCACCTACTTCCAAAAACTGGGAAATGGTGGGGGTGAATCTGTAGCCATGCTTGAAGTTGATGTGTTGTATGTAAGTGGTTGAGTTCCAATGTTGGTTTCTTGCACAGGTATTGTTGAGAATGGATTTGAACCACTTACCCCAGGTTGAACATTATGCATTGACAACAACTGGGGACAATGCATGGAAATTAATTCCCTCAATAATGGGTGTTCTTTAGGCAAAGGATTTTGTGGAGTACTAAGTCTCCTTTGCCTTCGCAACTCCCTTCTTGCCTTCTCAAACTCTTTCTCCTTCCTTTCTTGGTCTCTTTGGATCCTTTATTGCTCTTTCTTCATCTCTTTTTCTTGCCTCTGCATCGAACTTCTGATGTTCTTTTTATTGCCTTCTAATTTCCTTTTCAATCTTCTCTTGTTCTTTTCATTCCCTTCCAGCAATTCTCTTTGCCTTCCTCTCTTGCATCTGTACCCTTTTTCTTTGCTTTAACTCTTCAATTTCTTTCTTTCGCTTCTCTTTTTCCATGAGTAGCTCCATATATTGATCAATAGTGATGAGTTGAGATTCTCTACTTAATCGTATTCCATCATTACAATTTTACCTTGATGAATCCTTCACCCTTTCCATTGGAAGTTTCAAAAATTTAGAAATGGAACTTTGTCCTCTGTTTTCCTCGAATTTTTTGTCCCCATTTTCTACTCTAATATTTGCTTCCTCTAACTCTGCTGCATCAATGTGTTCCTCATCTAGAGTGTTGAAAAAGTAGTGGACCACATGTGACTCATGAAGTACTGATGGTTGTGAGGGAGTACATAAGGTGTCTTCTTCAATGTTGTTCAAATTGACACCAAGATTAAGAGTAGCTTCTTTCATCCAATCAGGACAACTAACTTGGGTAGGCAATGCTAGCAAATCATTGAATTGACTCCCTCCACTATGAGTTGAAGTTTTTTGTTGAACAGATTCATTTGTGTTTGTTTCATTGTGTTCAGCATCACATTCTTTACTTGTTTGTGTGTTGAGTACAATCTCAACATCTTCACTACACAACTCACTGCTTGACAACTCTAAATTATCTCTAGCTAGCCTTAATATATTTTCTACTGCATGTGATTCATCTCGACTAGATGTGCTAAATGTTTTTCTGGGTGCCATGTCCTCATCCAAGGCATGTGGATTAAGAGGCCATATACCTGTCCTCTTGAAACCTGCTTTAATATTTTCAGGGGAAAGAGCCTTTTGGAAAGCCCTACTCCCCAATGTAGCTAGTTCTACCTTGTTGACATCTATCCCATGTTTCTCAAATAGCCATTTACGCCTTTCCTCTTTGAAGTAAATTTTGAATGGAGCAAAGACACTAACATCTAGAGGTTATAGTTTGTGAGAAGTATGTGCTGGTAAAGTAAGTAAATCTATCCCCAAACTTCACACCTCTTGAATTGTTCCTAGAGCCACATGAGAACCATGACAATCAAAAATCAATAAATGCCTTTTATTTGGAGACACACCACCAGGCACGCATGTTGCAAAATGATGCAACCATTTCATAAATAATTCCTTTGTCATCGATGCATGAGGTTGTGCTGCCATGCAAGTACCATGCTCACAACCTGCTATGTAATTCTGCAATTGTTTTTTCCCTTTGAAAAGATAGAAACCAGGGATGATTTGTCCAGCAGCATTGACACAACATAATATGGTTATCCATTCTCTGCTTTTTGGGATTATGTATGGGACACTTCTACTTCCTCTTCTAGCAAGTACTCTCATACCACAATTTTTTCCTGCTTGTAATCCAATTTCATCACAATTCCATATTTTTCTCGGCTCATACATGTTATATTTGTAAACAGAGGACAAATTTAGATAGAAAGAATTAACAATAGATGGTCTTAGACTTATTACCCTATCTCTATCAAGGCCTTCTGCTCTCCTCAAAATTAAATTTGGGTGCCTTCTTTTAAAACCTGCCCACCATGAGTTTCCAGGGATACCATCTGTGAATGGGGTGGATCTAGATTCACATATTTGTGCCACATATGCTTTAAGTTGTGAGATTTCTAACCCATGACACCATTGCACCAACTCAAGTTCTTCTTCTTTAGTAAGAATTGTGGGTGGTCCCTTTGTTTTCTTAGTGGTTATCCCCAACAACCATGAAGTAAGTGTGCTTGGAGGTATGCCCCACTTTCTTGCAACACCATGTGTTGAGGAACCATAATCTTCGACTTCTTTGATGGCATTATTCATGCTAGTCTCATCCCAATCTCCACGTATTCTGATTTTTTTTTTACTGCCCCTCCACTGATTTCGACAGTTGTAGCCTGTAGTTGTGGTCCATTGTTGCCAACCTCATCTTCTTCTGGTTCACTTGGTGGAAATATGACTCCCCTTGTTTTGGTGCAAGCAGGGCGGACTCTCTTGAGTGATCTTTTTCTCCTCATGTTAGCAAATAACACCTTAAAAACATAAGGAATAATATCAGTGCATTTTCAAACAATATGAACAACCAAAGCATGGTCACTGATTTCGAATGCAAGATGTTATAGGTATATAATTAGTTTTTATATTAAATGTAACAACATTTAAATTGAATACTAAATTGAAAATGTATGTGACGTGGTCACCAGCAACTAAAATGAAATTAATTATAATATGAATAATTACCAGCAACAAGATATTCATTATCTACTTCAGTTTTATATACAGTTATAAATACAACTATTTTCATTTGCATTGTGTATATGAACTCAAATTATATAGATTTATATATTCATTCACCTTCTTATGTGCAGGTTTTTGCGTGCATTGGAAATTGTAGTATGCATATATATATATATATATATATATATATATATATATATATATATATGAAAATGACATTGAATAAATATAGATATTCTAGTTCAGGCACATAAAATCTATAAATAAGATATATATATATATATATATATATATATATATATATGAAACGTGCATAAAATAGTCTTTTTGAATTGCATTTTCAAAAATAGGTTTCCATGCACACAAAATTCCTGCAAATAAGTTACGCAAAAAAAAATATTAACTCAATTTGAGTTTGTATACACAGAGCATTAATGAGAATATATTTCTTATTATATACTTGTATGTAATGTTGAACTAGCCAATGAATATCATGTTGCTGGTAGTTGTTTATATTATATTTACCTTTTTTTAATTGCATGTATTTTGCCTTTTCAGCTGCTTAGGAAGAATAATATTATTTGCATTTTTTCTGAAACTGAACTTTAAAATAAAAATGAAGAAACTATTTTATGCATGTTTCATATAAATATTGTATTTGCAGGTTTTTTGTGTAGAGTAACTAAACTAGAATATCTATATATATTCAAAGTTCATTTCCTACAAATGGAAAATGACTTGAGCTGAGAATGCAAATAATGTAATTATAATATTGGAATATTTTCAAACTCTTACCAGAACTAAGAACTGCCAAACAAGTTTGGGTCGATGCTCCAATTTGACAAAGGAAAAATTGTGAAATTTGATTGTTGAACAATGAAATGTATTTATAGATGTTGTTGAACCTGCATTGGGTGCTTGATCCATGTGCTTGTTTGTGATTGGTTGAATTTGGTTAGTGTGGATTGAGAGTGATGAGATGATAAATCTAATGGCCATGGTGAATTTTTAGGTGAGATATATTTGTTTGAATTCCACCCTTCAATAAATGCATAGTGTTTCTTGAGCCTTAAAAATTTGTATTTTTTTGTAGGTTTATCATTAATGCTTGTAGATGGGATGGAAAGAAGGGGCAATGTGGATATGACTTGAAAATGAATTCTTTTAATTTTGTGGATGAAAGTGTGTATGATTGTAAATGACATGACCTTTTTAAGTTCAAAAATATATTCAAACTTAAAAAAATGTTTGTAATAATGACAGTTATCTCCACTACTCATTTTAAAATATAGATTGATTTTTTTTATGTCTAGACATGTTGAATACATAGATGTATCAGTACTTGCATCATTTATTGTGTTTTTAATATTATGTTTCTTCTTGCTATAATAAAATGTACACTTTATATTGCCTAATATTTAATTACAAAAAAAAGGCCATTTTATTTCTATTTATTAAAAAAAATTCATGCAAGTTTAGCGATCTGAGTATTCTACTATTAACTAATAAATTAACATAACTTTTCACGGTCATTGGCCAATTCATGATGATTGGCTCCTCTCCCCTAGCCAAAAAACACAAGTAAAATCAAGTCACATGTACAAATCAGCCAATAAAAATATGTAACTTTGACCCTGCTAGGCTTATTTCACCTAGCATGCACTTTCATCATGCAAGTTAGAAACCTATAGGATTGTTGAAGATAGCAGAAAAGAGGTTTATGTAATATAGTGGCTACTTGGCTTATGTGGGGGATTCAAATAAAAAAAAAAATAGAAATCCTATTATATTGAAAATAAAATCCAAAATTTGGGATTTACAAATTTGATTATAATAGTGGTGAGGTTGGAATCCAATAATAGCATTAGTGGAATCAAATATTAGCTAAATTGGAATCCAGTAATAGTGATATTGGAATCTAATAATAGCGATATTGGATTCCAATAATAGAGAAAATGGAACTTGAATAAGTTCGATAATGGCAATTTTGGAATTCGATATTGCTACTAATGGAATCCAATGTTGCTAATAATGGAATCCAATATAGCCAAAAGTAGAATCTAATATACGCAAAAACAAAGATGGATTTCTTCCAATACTTGAAATACTGGAGTCTCAATTCACTGGAATATGTCCCAATTTAGTGAAATAAGCATTGTACAAATAAGAATGAATCTGATCTAAGAAAGAAAATCTAAATCTAAAAGGTACGTTTAAACAACACACAATAAACATGTGCAAGTAAGAAAAACTATACAAGCAATGTACACACAAATAAACAAAGAAAGAAACAAATAAGGAAACACAAGTAAACTACTACTATGTTTTTTTAAGACTATTTTAAAAGTGTTTTGTGTTCTTTTAGGAGTTTTGTGAAACAATTTTCTATTGTTTTTGTATTTTCTAGTTTTGGAATGTTTTTGTGATTTTCAACATTTTTTTGAAGCTATGTATAGGAAACAAAGAAACGTGGATGCCCCCAGCATTAGATGGGAATATAAAAAGGTAGATGCCACATGTTATATATAAGGTCATGAAGTTATTAAGATGCCCTCAATGTTAGATGGTAATATAAAGGAAATATCTTCATAGACAAACAAGAGGAGAACATGTTAGATCAAGTCTTTTACATGATAGGCTAGCAAAGAATATCAGATGCATTCGTGGAATAAGATCAAGGCTATGTAAAGGTACATCCTAGACACAAGATGCTTATGAAAAATGAATACTCCCAAGGTGTTGGAAACTGGTTTTCACCAAGGGACCTAGCCAAGTGCCATAATTACGTGGTTTTCACATTTGGATGACCTACTTTCTCTTTTCCTTTTTCTCTTTTTTGATTTTTTCGATGATTTTTTACTTTTTTTGTTGTTTTCTGATTTATGACACCATGTTCAAGCATAGAACCACTTGAGGTGCATGGTGTTCATGGGCTTGCATAGCTCATCTACATCAGGATAGGAAATTTTAAATGTTGTTGACCCAAATTTGGCCATAATGACATAGGTTTCTAACTAATGAGTTTCAAGATTTCCTTTCTTTTATCTTTCCTTCACTATGTTGAATTGATTTTTCTTCAGCACCAAATATGTGACCTCAAAAAAATGAGGTATGATTCTATTTTTGTATCTCTGTGGCACTCTTTTCTGATACACTTTAAGATGGTTGAGTGCACAGATGCACCTTTCATCTAGTAGCTCCAGTTTTGTCAATCTAGCCACTTTGTAATCCTCATATTTATCTAAATAGTCCCTAAGATATATTCTCTGGGAGAGAATCTCTATTTCTAGGGTATGATGGATTCAGTTCCAAACACTAGGGAAATAAGTGTCACAACATTAGGGGTGCGAATGGAGGTCCTATAAGCCAATAGGGAAAGGTGAAGTTTTAAATGCCAATTGCAACCTATCTTACTCACCATCTTCTCCATGATCCAAACAAGTGTTTTATTAATGGCCTCTATTTTCCCATTACCTTGAGGGAAATATGGTGTGGAACACTTTAATCATATCTGATAGTTCAGACATAAATATTTCATCGTCTTATTCTTGAAATATTTTCCATTATCAGCAACAATGGTAGTAGGAATTCCATAACAACAGATGAGGTTGTTCATGATGAACTTTGATATTTGAGAACATGTAACATATTTCAATGGAACAATCTCCTCCCATTTGGTGAAGTATTATGTGGCTTTTATAATGTGTGTATGGCCATCAGATGAAGTAGGGGTAATATTCCCTATTAGGTTCGTTCCCCATTTATATAATGACCACGGTCTCATGATTGGTTGTAAAGGCTGTGATGGCACATAGATGAAGTTCCCATACTTCTGACATAACACACACTTCTTCACATAGTTACAACAATCTGTTTCAATGGTAGGCCACTAATATCCTACCCTTAATAATTTTTTTGCTAAAACCATCTCATTTGTATTTGCTCCGCACACTTCTTCATGTACCTCCTTGATTGCTCGTACCGAATCTTCTACATCTAAACAATGTAACATATTTTCTTCATAGCCACGATGGTAGAGGGTGCCTCCTAAGAGGGTGTAATAAGATATTTTATGGATAAGACTTTTTTTTTAGAATGAGTTATGATCGGAGGAAAGGTACCAATTTAGAGGTACTTAAAGATGGGCTCATACCATGGGGAGAAGGAACCAATAACCTCACATGCCAGGCATGATTCTAGAATATCATATGCAGGTTGATTTATATTTTCAACATAAAACAACATATTATTGTTTTATGGTGGAATCCACATCATAGAACCTAGTTTTTCCATTGCATATGCATATCTATTTTGTGCTATTGGAATTTATTCAAAGGTGATGCACACAAAATATTATTTTAGAGTTTCTACCAACCTTGTATATGGGATGAGTTTGTCATCTTTGACTTTGTATTTGTTGTTGAATTTCTTGATAATCAGTTGTGAATCACCAACGAACTTAAGGTGGTGAATATTCCATTTTATAGTCAGGTTCATCCCAGCGATGGGAAATTCATATTCTACAATGTTATTTCTGCATGGAAACAAAAGACAAAAATCTTGGTGTATGGGGTATCCTTTAGGAAAGATTAGTACTACACCTACCCCTGAACCATGGAAAGTAAATAATCTGTCAAAATGTACTTGCTATATGAAATATTATTCAATGTACACTAATGATGTGTCTTGCAGGTCCAAACACATAGACTCTCTTCTAGGTAAGGGTGCCTCTATTAGCTAGTCTGTGAGCACATGTCCCTTTTATTAAATTTTGGTGTACATACTCAATATCAAATTCACTTAGTAGGATGATCCAATTATCCATCCTACCAGTAAGGGTCAGTTTTGACAACAGGTATTTAAACGGGGTCTACTTTGGAAATAAGATTAGTTTTAGTATTCAACAAATAATGGCTAAGTTTTTGGAAGGTAAAAAACAATGGCCAAACAATATTTTTTTATTTGGGGATAGTTGAGCTCATATAAAATTAGCGTATAGCTAAGATAGTACACTACTTTTTCTTTTTGGATTTGGTCATACTAAGAAAAAAAGGCACCAATAGAAAATTGTGTTGCTGATATATATAACAAAAGTGGCTCGCTTGGGGTTGGCATCGCATGAGGACTGGCATATTTCCCAAAAATTTTCTTAAGAAAGGAAAATGATTGTTGTTGCTTTGGTACCCAAATTAATTCAATGTCCTCTTTAAGAAAATGGGTGAAGGAGTGACATTGTTTCGACAAATTTTTGTGTCTTACTAATTGAGGTGGATCCCATGTGAAAATCCGCTATGACATTTGTGTCAATCCCTGCAAATAGCCCCTGGGATGATGTCTTTTCAATCAATGGTAGTCACTTGTAGCTAGATCTACACCATGTGTCCCAATGTCCTAATAAAATAAATCGGCGAATCATTGGTTTTCAGATAATACCCCATTAACACACTTCATCAGATTTGGAACCTGACTTTCAAATTCCCAGAGACATGTAAATAATGCACCTTAGGACTTCAATGATGGTCTTCTATTGTCTTTGAGGTTTCTAGGATATAAGTACCCTAATGAGCACCTCGATGATGTCATTAAGCATGAAATGAAATGTTACATGGAATCATCTTCCATTCCCTGAGAGAAAAAAACACGTAAGAATATTATTGGAATGGGGGAGATGGGCCTCTACCTTATCCCAAACATGTCTACCACTTGGTTGTAAAGTGCCAGGATGAAGTTGTTATTCATAAACTATCTTTATTTATTTATAGGGTGCAGAAAATCCATCTCATAACAGATCATAAGTTCATAGTGAAACACTATGAATCGACAATCAAGGTCGGGAATGTTTGGTAGGGGAAAAGTGAACCTTAGGACATGCCTTGATGATGTCCCTCAAAAATCAGTGCAGATTCTGATAAAAATAAGTTTCTTTTGAGATCCTAAATAATATGTTAGAACATTGACCAAGTCTGAGTAGTCATGTATGGGGGTGGGATAAACCCTATGTGCCATCAGTCTCATATTACAAAATCTAGTGTGACAAGAAGGGTCACCTGTGCAAGCATATTCCTGAAGCGTGTTGGTGGTTTAAAAGAGGTGGTTGCGTCTAAATGCACTAGCCATACGGGAGTAAATCACCAAATAATGCAGATCTAGATCCATGTAAAATCTGCATAAGACGATGTGCAAAAATGTATACAAATTATCTGAGAAGCATAGTGAGAATTATTAAAAACCTTCCCACAAACATGAAGCTCCTAGCTTGCATTAATGCATAAATTGCTACGAGTCTGTTCCAATATTAATGTGACTATGTTCTTCCACAAGCATCTTTGACACATTCTCCTTAAAGTGATTGATACTCTAGGAGCGACAGTGTTAAAAGATATTTGAAGTGAGTCTCATTGAGACTTTCAAGGCTTAGCATTTTGGTTACTAAAAGGTTTTCCAAACAGGTTTGAAATAGTTGTAAAAAATGTGAGTTGACCATTACGTCTCTCAAAGAGGTTTTCATTGTGATAATTTTGACAATTGTATTTAAGCTAAGGATCAATAGAGGCACTGATAGAGTTAAACTTAAATCGTGAACATCTTTCATAACACCCTTGAAAACCTCATTCTTCAGTCTTTGAATTATCCCCTCTGTATCCAGGTCAATTAAGAGACTCTGATATTGTGGTCTCTACATAGGAATTAGATGTCACTTATGCCCATAACATTATGTAATAGCTGTTGTTGCAAATCAGCAGCACCCCTAGATGCAAATCAAGGTTCTAAATGATGTTTAGAGCATCCAGTGTGATAACACAACATGGAAACCTCTCTCCAAGTGTGGGATTTATGAAAATGAGAGAGGAATCTCCAGAATAGAGGCTGGTTCCTCAAACTCCTCTTATTTAGATCTATATTTTGCACAACTACAGAGGTTCTAATCCTAATTCTACCCTAGATTGCAAGGAGACAGGGATAAAAATGCAAAAATGAAACTAAACTAAAGATGGTGATGCACCAAAAGGAGTGGTGAAACATTTTTGCCATGTTAATAGACATAAATTCATGAAATGCAACAATGGAAAACATACACAAGCTGATAGATGTAATTAGAGGTCTTAAAATGAAGTAAAACAATACAAACAGAGGACTGAAAGCATTCACAGAGTTTGCACTGTCAATTCCATGTAAAAATCTCTTGCATTCCACCATCAAAGAGGTATAAACCTGTTACAAATTGTGAAAAAGGTCTGATTCTTACAACTATCACTTGATGGAGGTGAAAGAAGAAGTTTGCAATGCCAAAAAGTGTTCAACCATGAAGAAATGAGCCAAATTTGGCTTTTACAGTGCATGGGTCGAGCCCAAGAGAGAGAAAACATAAAAAAGGTGGGAGCCCATTTCTCATTGATGGAAAATGTATTAAAATAGAATGGAGGACCTTACAAACCCATACCCTGTCATTTTTGACCATATTGGAGAAGAATGCGACCCATTCTGTATTAAATTTGGTTGTTGAAATGTCATTTCTGGCCATGGACACGTACCAGAACCGTTTTTGAATTTTCTCTCTCCAAACTGAACCAAAATTATAAATTGACCATGAAATTATGTAAATAATTTTAACAGATTTCCAATGATATAAAGAACGTGAAAATCTGAGCTCTGGATCAAAAGATATGATCGTTTGAAGATTTAGGGCAAAAATGACCCAAAAACGGATCGGCGGGAAAAAAATTTAAATTTTGCCTCTTTTTTGTCTTTGGAAAAATTTCCAAAAATTCCCCGTGCTCCACTGGTCAGATGCCACGTGGCAGCTTCCTATTGGCTACGGGCCTCAAATGGGAAAATTTTCCACAAAAACTCCGCCAAGCCATAACTTGAAAAATATAAGGAGTTAGGAGGCAAACTTTACCTTTATAGAAAGCTAAGAGAGAGATCTATCTGATGGTGTCATTTCTAGAAAGCCTTGAGTGCCTTAAAATCAGAAAATGTGGACTGAGGCACAAGAGAGGTAAGAACACAAGGATTTAGCCACAAAAAATGAGTTGGGGCACATTTTGGATAACAATTTTGGCGACTCAGAGGGGTCATCTGCCTGCTAGATGAAAGTACCAGTAGCCTGAAGTAGTCCATTGGACATGGAGCCATCAAATATTCTGTTTAGAACCCCAATTGACTTAGAATGTTTAAGGAGGAAGATGGAATATCACATGATGGAAGCAAGGACTGCAAAACATCTCCAGGGACAGCAAGCTGTGCCAAAGCACTTAGGGAAAGTAAAACTAACCTACAGCAAAACAATGTACAAAGCACTTGGAGGAATGAAAATCTAATCTAATATTTACAAGATGGTAAATTTCCCTCTAGAAGCAATGCTTGAGATAGATTCCATTGACTGGAATCTATAGTTCTTCACCATCCAATGAGGCCAATTGGAAAGCATTGATGTTCTTGCACTTTGTGACCATGTATGGTCCACTCCAAATGGCATCAAATTTTGAATGCCTTCCCAGTTTTTCTCTATCCACATCCCATTTCAACACTAGCTCTCCAACCTGAAAAGATCTATCCTTGGCCTTCCTATCAAAGGTATTTTTGATCAAAGCTTCATCCTTTTCCATTGCTTGGGATGCCTAATTTCTGACCTCCTGCAGCTCCATCAACTCTGCATATCTCACCTCCATGGGCTCAAACTCTAGCAACTTTAATTGCTTCATGAGTTCCAATGTTGGCAACTCCAGTGACATGGGAAAGATTGCCTCTCTTCCATAGACAAGTTTGAATGGAGAGTTACCCGTGGATCTCTTGGGAGTTATCCTATCAGCCCATAAGGCTGATTTCAGTTTGGTATGCCAAGACCTTTGATTCTCATCAAGAGTCCTCCTAATGATCCTCAACAAGTTCTTGTTTGTAGACTCGGCCTGGCCATTACCTTGAGGGTAATAGTTTGATGAAGTGCTTAGGTAGATCCCGTTCTTGACAGCCCACTTAGTCACCTTGGATCCAATGAATGTCAATGCATTATCTGAGATTATTGTAGCAGGTATACCAAATCTGGTCACTATCCCCTCATAAAAGTCTAAGATGCTGGACTCATTTGCTTCTTTGAGTGCTACTGCTTTAGTCCATTTGGTGAAGTAGTCTGTGGCTATCAAAATCCATTTGTACCCTGACTTGAATTGGGATTAATGACTCCAATGAGGTCCAAACCCCATTGCATGAATGGCTGGTCAACTGAGATTGGATGCAATGGAAGGGAAGGAAGTCTCTCTTTTCCTATGAAGAATGCACAATTCTTACACCTCTTAATCCATGCATAGCAATCACTGAAAATTTTAGGCCAATAATAACCAGCCTTCATGATTTTTAGAGCTGTCACTCTTGGTGCAAAATGACCACCAGCTGGTCCACCATGGAACTCTTCCAACACCCTATGAATCTGATTTGTGCTAATGCATCTCAGCAGCACTCCATTCACATTTTTCTTGAACAAAACTCCATCAACAATGGCATATGGGACAGCCTGCAATCTGAAGTGTCTTCTTTGGGTCTTGTTCATCTCCGGGGGGCATAGGCCTGTTCTTAGGAAGTGTATAATACCTTGGATCCAGCAAGGAGTGGGGGAAACATTGTCTTCTTCTTGATTGCCACTTGGCTCATGGCTGTCCTGGACTGTCAAAACAACCTCTTCTTCATTGCATACTTCTTTTTGCTTCCCCAAAACCAGCTGCTCACACAATCCTTTCCCTCTTACCAGCTTGGTGATCTTGATCTCAATGTCATACTCCATGACACGGGTGATCCAACCTTCCCTTTTCTCGTTCAAATCTTTGTTGAGGAGGAATTCCTTAACCCCAGCATGTGAGACCAACAACTAGACCTTGTTGTTTGAGACTAAATGCTTGAATTTCTTCAAGCTTCTGATTACTGCCAGCACATGCTTCTCAATAAAAGAGTACTTCACCTCATATTCATCTAGGCTCTGGCTGAAGAAGGCAATTGGCTGCTCATCATTATCCTTTTCTACTGTACCAAAATGGTAGAAATAGTGTCATTACCTCCAAATGCATAGAGGATGAAATCCTTGGAGAAGTCCGAATTGATGAGAGTTGGTGCTTAAGAAATGGCTTCTTTAATTGCTTCAAAACTCTCCTTGCCTTCTGCTGTCCACTTGAAAGCCATGCTCTTCTTTAACATTTTGGTGATGGGCTTGACAAGGGCTGCAAAATCTGGGACAAACCTCCGAACAAAGTTTATCCTCCCCAAGAAACTCTGAAGGGCTTTCTTGTGGCTTAGCAATGGTAGTGCTCTTATGGCTTCAACCCTCTCTGGATCAATTGTTAATCCTTCTTTGGAGACAATATGGCCAAGGAGCTTTCCTTCATGTGCAAGAAAGATACACTTTCTAGGATTTAAAGACACTCCAAATCTCCTGCACCTCGTGAAAACTTGTCTCAAATGAGAGAGGTGGTCTGCCAAATTTTTGGAAAAAACAGTGATATCATCAAGGTAAATCAGCACCACATTATTAATCAAACCTTTGAATGCCATGTCCATTGCTCTTTGGAAGGTAGCACCAGCATTGGACAGCCCAAATGACATCTTCCTGTATGTAAAAGTCCCCCATTTGGTTGTAAAGGTTGTCTTGAACTGGTCTTCTTCCTTCACCATAATCTGATTGTAGCCGGAGTAGCCATCAAGTAGTGAAAACCTCTCGGAGCTAGCCACAACTTGCAAGATTTGCTCCATGGAAGGGAGTGGGTAATGGTCCTTGAGAGATGCTCTATTTAAGTCTCTAAAATCAACACACAATCTGATCTCTCTACTCTTCTTTCTGACTGGAACCAAGTTGATAACCCAACTAGAATGTTTGATTGGGAATATGATTCTTGACTCAATCAGCTTGTCCAACTCTTTCCTCATGAGAGGCTCCATGTGTGGATTGACTGGTCTTTGTTTCTACCTGACAGGCTTAGTATTTGGATCCAATTCAATGGTATGCTGAGCTAAGTAGGGATTGAAACTTTTCAAATCTTCATAGCTCCAAGCAAACACGTCAAGGAACTCTTGACACAACTGTATGAACTCATACCTTTCTTGTTCAGTTGTCATCTTTCCAATTTGCAATGGTTTGTTCTCTTCTACCAAGATGGATACTGAATCCTCTCTCTTGACCTGAATGTTTTCTTTCTCCTTTCTAAACTGATCATTGGGATTAAAAATGGACTCCAAAGTGATAAGTCCCTTGGGCAGCTTGTTAGTTCTCAGCTGTACCACCTGGTCACCATACTGTTGTTCCAAATTTTCTTGATTCTTAGCTGAGAACTTAGCTTCTTCTTGCAAGAAATGGATGATTTGTTGGTCATTCTCAAACACTTGCCAACTGACATTGTTATCTGGCACTGAAGGCCTCACAATCACATGGATGTTTGGTTGTACCTTGTCTTTTTGAATTCTTTCCACAATGTCAAAGGCTGCCCCTACTGCTGCAAGCCTGTCAGCAGCTTGATTCTCTTTCCTAGGAATGGATATTATGCCAAAACCCTCAAAATCTTCCATGAGGTCCCACACCCTATTCTTGTGGCACCTGAGTAGATCATTCTTGGCAGCATGTTGTCCCTTGACCTGATTTACAATCAATTCACTGTCACCAAAGACTTGCAAGTTCTTTATTTTCTTCTTGATTGCCCAATGCATCCCTTGCACCAAGGCTTCATATTCAGCAATGTTATTGGAGCATGCAAACTAAAATCTAAAAGCTGAATAGTACTTTACTCCTTGAGGTGAAACAAGCATGGCTCCACCTCCTACACCTTGTCTACTCCTTGATCCATCAAAAAACAACTGCCATACCTCATTGTCATCTTCATGGTTTGGCTTGGTGATGCTAGAAATAGGCTGATTTTCTTCGTGTATGCAATAGACCCCTAGCTCAGATTCTTCCACTTCTTGATAAGGATCAAAAACATGTACCTTGTTTGCCCATTCATCAAGATTTAGATCCGGGATGCTTCCAACCTTGGTGTCAGCTTCATCGGTGCTTGGGTGGTCTTCCTGATCAAATGCTGAACAATTGGCGTTGATCTGACTTGGAGTGTAAGGCTCAATGTGGAAGTTTGTAATAGGTTCAGACTTGATTGTAGCCTTAGTTCCATACCTCATTCTGAACAGTATGTGTGACCAATCAGAAGACAAATATCCCCCAATCTTGGCTGTGAAGTCCCTTGACAAGCATAGGGCAAAGAGTGGTGGAAGGTCTATGACTGATACATCTTGTAAAACAACAACATTTGGACATGCATCCAAGGTAATACTCAAGTTTTTAATCACTCCAAATGTTGCTACTGCTGTCCCATCTAGCTGCACTACCCCTTTGGATATTGTTTCATACTGGAGCCCTAGCTGATCAACTATTTGTTTAGGCATCACTGAGCTACTTGCCCCGAAGTCTATCATGCAATTGTGCACTAGCTTATTTCCAATGATTAATGAAACATAGAAAGGAGGGGGCTTCAACATTTTACGTTGTTGTCCTCCATGATTCCCCTTAGGCTGGGCAGCATTTGTGAGCACTTTCTCTTGCATCTGAACTTGCTGATTTGAAGTTGGCCAGTCCTTCATGGCAGCTTGTAGCAAATCTCTTTGGCCTGGGATAGATAGGGATTCCCAAATTGATATATTAACACTTGTCTTCTTCATCTGATCAATGATACTGAATGGTGATGAAGGATCTCTTTGTTGTCCCTTTGCTTGTACATTCACTCCTTGCATGTGGGCAGCAATAACTAGTATTTGAGTTGGTCTAGGAGTTGTTCTTGGCTGCCCTTGTGCATTTGAAATTGGATTTTGCTTGCCAACCATTTGTGGAGCCATGGAAGGTTGTGGATTGGTTGGAGCTAATGGTCATTCTTCACCTAAATTCCTTCTTTTTGACCTTGTGTTGGCTGCAACACCTTCAGAAACTGCTTGATTCATGCCACAGAAATCTTCTGCTTGCCAGTTTACCAATGTGGTGTCATTTGGGGCTGATTGCTATTGGAATGTTTCTTGTTATTGGTTGTTTCCATGACTGCCTTTACCCTCCACACCAGTAGTTGTCACCATTAATTCTCGATTCAAAGCACCATTGAAGCACATAGATTGGTTATGAGGTTCATTGCATGGAAAACACCAATCATACTCTTGAGCAACATTGTTTTGTGTTGGCACCAATGCCTTAGAGGTAGATATGGCATTAGGATTATAGGGCTAAAATGGTCTATTGGTAGGAGGCCTTGTTTGATTTACATTTGCAGCTAGATTAGGAGGTCTTTGTGGTTAGTATGGCTACCTGTTAGGCTGATCTTGGGGCTGGTAAGAAGGTCTAAAACCTTGGGCTTATTGCCTTTTGAGAGTAACCAACTCATTGCCTAGGTTTTGCAATTACTTCATGACTTCTTGAAGCTCATTTGGGGCACTTGGAGATGAAGTAGAAGCTTCATTTGAAATTTGATTTCTAGGAGTGGGAGAAGGAGCCAAATTAGGTGCTTGATTGGTATTTGGACTCTCTAAACTTGGAAACAATGGCATGGGAGGTCTAGGGGCTAGTTTGCCAACTTGGATCAAACAATTTTCAGCGCTAATGGCAATGCTATAAGCCATAGGGATAGTTATGCCTCCCATGGACTGAATCAACATAGAAATATCAGAATTTAGTGCTTTGAGATAATAGAGAAAAGCACCTTCTGCTGTTGACCTAACTGCCACTGGAATTCTCTCCCAATTCTTTTGAAATTTGAAGTTGAAATCGGTCAGTTGTTCATTGGGAGCTCTCTTGATGGTTGTCAGCTGCTCCAAAAAAGACAAGTTGTCTCCCTTCTCTCCAAATTTCTCATGAAGTGCTATACACAGCTGATTCCAATTTGTGATAGAACCAGCTCCAAGGCTTCTAAACCATTGCAATGCTTTCCCCTTGAATGAAGATGCCAGCAACTTGACAGCCACTTGCATCTCATTGATTTCATGAATTGCACAAAGGTTAGCAATATCCTTAACATGATCACCTGGAGTATTCTGATTTTCTCCAGTGAAGTATGGAATGTTCTTTAAGGCTGCAATAGGAATTGGATGTTGTGCATTGAGAGCAAGTGGGCTGCTGCAAGTGAAATTGACATAGGGGTTGTTTTGTGCCATTCTAATTGGCCTTAGAAACCTTGTTGATTGAATGAAAGGCCACCCAGGTGGAGGAGTTGAGAGAGTTCTGTTTGGTGGAGATGGAGACCTTTGGATTCTCCTCCCACTTTGCCTTACTCTTGGAGATTCAAACAACACCTCTTCTTCTCCAGCTCTTGACCTTGTAGTGATTCTTCTCATGAGTTTTGAGGCCTGCACTGCTGAAACCAGTTGATTCTTCCCCTTTGGAGTCACCAAATATGCAAATTATAGCTCTTTTCAAGCAAGAAAATTACAGCAGATGCACATCAACTTTGCTGCAATAAAAATGAGACCTCTAAGGTCCCATCGGGCATGCCAAAATTGTTGTTGCAAATCAACATCACCCCTGGATGCAAATCAAGGTTCTAAATGATGTTTAGAGCATCCAGTGTGATTTCACAACATGGAAACCTCTCTCCAAGTGTGGGACTTGTGAAAATGAGAGAGGAATCTCTAGAATAGAGGCTAGTTCCTCAAACTCCTCTGATTTAGATCTATATTTTGCACAACTACAGAGGTTCTAATCCTAATTCTACCCTAGATTGCAAGGAGACGGGGATAAAAATGCAAAAATGAAACTAAACTAAAGATGGTGATGCACCAAAAGGAGTGGTGAAACATTTTTGCCATGTAAATAGACACAAATTCATGAAATGCAACAAGGGAAAACATACACAAGCTGATAGATGTAATTAGAGGTCTTAAAATGAAATAAAACAATACAAACAGAGGACTGAAAGCATTCACAAAGTTTACACTGTCAATTCCATGTAAAAATCTCTTGCATTCCACCATCAAAGAGGTATAAACCTGTTACAAATTGTGAAAAAGGTCTGATTCTTACAACTATCACTTGCTGGAGGTGAAAGAAGAAGTTTGCAATGCCAAAAAGTGTTCAACCATGAAGAAATGAGCCAAATCTGGGTTTTACAATGCATGGGTCGAGACCAGGAGAGAGAAAACATAAAAAACATGGGAGCCCATTCCTCATTGATGGAAAATGCATTAAAACAACATGGAGGACCTTACAAACCCATACCCTATCATTTTTGACCATATTGGAGAAGAATGCGACCCATTCTGTATTAAATTTGGTTGTTGAAATGTCATTTCTGGCCATGGATACGTACCAGAACCATTTTTGAATTTTCCCTCTCCAAACTAAACCAAAATTATAAATTGACCATGGAATCATGTAGATAATTTTAATAGCTTTCCTATGATATAAAGAACGCAAAAATCTGAGCTCTAGATCAAAAGATATGATCGTTTGAAGATTTAGGGCAAAAACGGCCCAAAAATGGATCGCTGGGAAAAAAAAATTAATTTTACCTCTTTTTTGTCTTTGGAAAAATTTTCAAAAATTCCCCGCACTCCGCTGGTCGGATGCCACATGGCAGCTTCCTATTGGCTGTGGGCCTCAAATGGGAAAATTTTCCACAAAAACTCCGCCGAGCCATAACTTGAAAAATATAAGGAGTTAGGAGGCAAACTTTACCTTTCTGGAAAGCTGAGAGAGAGATCTATCTGATGGTGTCATTTACATAAAGCCTTGATTGCCTTAAAATCAAAAAAGTGGACTGAGGCACAAGAGAAACAAGAACACAAGGAGTTAGCCACAAAAAATGAGTTGGGGCACATTTTGGATAATAATAGCCTCATCATTCTCAAAGAGGTCTAGTGGCACGTGACATTGTTGGTCCCAATCGACAAGGGTAGGGTATACAAGGTCAATTTGTAGATTGGTGGGGGTTATGGTAAGGACAATAGTATCCATAAAAATGTTTGTAGAGAAAATATCCTCATATTGGATATGGTGGGATTCTTTTTCACTATCCAAATAAATAGAGCTATCCTCGCATTCAGAGGAGGTAGCATCTTGATCCATTAGGTACACCCCATAGGGATGAATATTGATACCATACCATTTTGTTTTGAAATTTGGAAGTGGTACTAGCTCTCATATTCCTTGTTCAAACTTTTCAAATTCAATTTCTTTGTAACCCATGGAATATATCATTCTGTTAGATTTTGTGTATTTTGGGATTTTATAGCAGCTAGGCTTAGTGTCCTCGAGGACCCAAAATGTAGGAGATTCCAGAAATTTCTCTTATATAAGTAAACCACTAGGTAATAATGTCTGAATTGTTTGTTTATGTCGAGTTCGTTTGAAGCAATATTTGGGTTTGCCTCTTGTTTTAGGTGACAAGGATAGATCTGGTGAATAATCTAGGTTTATATAGGGGATATTTTTCAAGGGTAGGCAAAGACTAAGGATAGATCTGAGACTAGGAGATCCTGTTGAATATTATAATCTTCACAACTGTACTCAAGAATTATATTCATCTCCATTGAATCAAAGGGAGATGTAGATATACAAGCACCAGGAGGACAAGATCTGAGAGAGTCTGAATCTATAGGTAACTCTAAAGATTCTGACTAAAGGGGGATAATAGTATCAGTGAAGGGATAGTTGTATGTATTCCTACATGTAAATCTATTGAGAGCTATGTAGTGGGCAAAGGGTTTTGGATCTCCTTGAATAGTAATAGTGTTTCCTGTGTGTCTCATTATGATGCATTGGTGAAATTTCGATGGTATGGACTGTATAACATGAATCCATGGGAAACCAAGATGCATATTGTATGGAATATCCACGTCTAAGACATGAAACTTTGTGTTGTGAAAAGTGGGCCCTACTTCTATTGTTAGTTTTATTGTACCAGTCGATTCCCACTCTTTGTTGTCGTATGTAGTTATGGTAATAATGTGGGAATCTGGATCTTCTTTTATGCATCCCAACTATTTAATTAGCTTCAATGTGCACATGTTTAACCATGATGTGTTGTCCACAAGCACCCTCTTTATCTTTCTATGAGAAAAAAATACTTCTATGTAAAAAGGAAGGTTATGTGTATGATCTTCATTATGGATTTCATTTTCGTTAAATGCAATGTGTTCACTTTGTGCCATATTTTCCACCACAATGTGTAGGTGAGAAGGATTTACTTCAGTTAACACTCCTGAACCTTGGAGATTTTTATAAAGGATTTCTTTATGTACCTTTGATATTTTAAGAAAATATAAGATTGAAATCTTAGCAAGCGTCCTCTCAAGTTGCTCTAGGATATTGTATTGACTATCCTGAGGGGTAGAGAGAGGAGGTTTTGGGATCGTGAGAAGAGCGTACCTTGTTACCAAAACACAATCTCTTCCCTTGATCCTAATGGTATTGAAACACTCATTAGAAGAGCGAACACATCCAATTGGTTAGTCATATTGTTTGTTATCATTTTTGGTTTAAACATATTTTACGACTTTATAGCTTTGGGTAGAATCTCACTGATCCAAATTTTTCTCACCTGGTTTACCATGTTTTGGGAAAGGCTCTTTGAATATCCCCATCCTTTGATTTGGTATATTATTTTATTTTGGTGAATAGAATTCTATCTCCCCACTATTTATAAAGACTTGGGCAAAGTGGTATAGTCTTAATCATTTGTATGTCTTATGTCCCTTGACACAGTGGAAGATGCAATATTCATGTTCTTCATACCACGAAGGTTTAGGAGCATTTTTGTCAAAGGGTTTCATTGTAGGATATGTCACCATGTTCACTACATCTAGTTATTTTAAGATTTTGGACAAGAAATCCGTAAAAGGAGTGAATGCTCTACGTTTAACTGGTGGTTGGATTGGCCCTTTGGTCAGTTTGAAAGGTGGACTAATTTGGACTACTTGTATTTGTGTAGAATATGTGATTCCATCTAATGTGACCTTCTTGTTTTTATTAAATATTTTTGGCTTCTCTGAAGGTTTTATAGACTGATTATCTTTTAAAAATTGTTTGATTGTCCCTTTTATGATTAGAGCCTTTTCTATTTATGTTCCCTTGTCGATAAAATCTTCAAATTTTTGAAAATAATGCATTTGTAGATGAAAGTAAATTTCCAGATTTAAGTCTTGTACAAAGATGTGAACAAGTTATTTTTTAGGGATTGAGAAAGGGAAGCAGCTAGCTAGCCCCCGCCATATTTTTAGGAAACTTGCAAAGGTTTAATTTGGTCGTTGTTTGGAATTACATAGGTCTGACATGGTTATGTCATTTTCCACATTAAATGAGAAATTTCACACAAAATTTTTTGCTAGTTCTAACCATGTGAAGATAAACCCATGAGGTAAGTGAATGAACCACTCTAGTGCTTTTCCTTCTAGAATTTTTGGAAATAGTCGTATGAGGTAATTTTTTGTTGTACGCCACTTCTTAGCATGCCATGTAAAACTATTTTACATGATCCCATGGATCACCTTTCCCTTTATATTTGTCAAACTTTGGGATGTCAAATTTCTTAAGAAAGGGGTGGAGTGACATAGTCTTATCAAATAGATAAGGGCATACCTCTTCGTATTGGTACTTTTTCCTATGTCCCATGTTTCTTTCTTGAAGGATTGTGAGCTTTACTTTCATATATTGTAACTTTTATGAAAGAATTTTCTCATTAGTGGGGGAATCTTACATATACACGTGATTATTTTTTTACGTTTCTCCCTCTTGATTTTTTGTTTGAAGCTCTTTCTAACCCTAGGTTTCTCTCGATGTACATTTTTGTTTGTCTCTTTTTGTATATGGGATGCTAGAAAAGTTATTTTTTGACAAAGGTGTTGAATTTTTTGTTGTGTAGTGACTTATTCATCGTGAGGTTCCTCTTCGTTTTCATGGAGAGTGGGTTGTTCTATGTTTTCATGTTCCACTCTTACCCTACGTGGCATTCTGAAACCACCTATGTTTTCATTTCCAATGTTTGAGGTGGAAGCATGTCCATGTCCTAAAAAATTTTCCATATTAATGAGTGTGCATCCTTCTCATTAGCATTATTTGTAGGTGAAATAGTCTTATGCTATGTTGGCATTCTAGCACCTAATTCCAAAACTCTTGTGAGTAATCTATATTTTTTTAGAAAGAGGAACTCATCTAATTGGGTGAGCTCTAATTTGAACTCCACGTGTGGTGATCCCAACTCATCATTACTGTTCTCTACCATCTCTTCTTCTTCCTTCAATGTTGAGAATAAATGTCCTAAATCATGACCGATAAAGGGATTTGACCCTTATTTGTTCGATCATTCTCATACTTGTTTATTAGATCCCATTCTTGTTATGGGGGCCATAGCAAATGAGAATTTCACCAAGGTGTTTTTTTGGATTTTTCTAAGGGTATAATCAAACCTAAGTGAAAACCTAGAATGAGATGTTTACTAAGGATGCACAACGAATGTCAAAAGGCTAAAAAATAATGAATCTTAATGAATCAAGTGATCAAAGTGATTATTTTAAATAGATAAGTCAAAATCACAAGACACAATCACACAAGGTTCATTTCTAAACCAATAAATCAATGAAGTACTTCCTAAATATTTCCAAATGGTAGTTTGACGTTTAAGATGATTAAACAAATGTCACAACTTTTGTCAAGTTACAAATGAACAAGGCATAAGTAATAACAAGAGGTCGATGTGATTTTAGAGAAAATTATACTTAAAGTGGGTTTAAGTCCAAGAAATACCTAAATCTCAAAATTGGGGGTTACAAATATGAACAACGTAACAATACCACTAAGATACGTTAGCCAAACTTTGTGGAAAAGTAAGGTATTAGTATCGAAATAGTATTAGTACAACACGCACAAGGTAATGTTTGAAAGAAATCCAAGGATAAAGTATACCAATGAATTGTTAAGGTGCACGTAGCAGAACGTTACAATCTAGAAACTTAGGGTGAGAATGTAAGAAATAAGACGTAAGTATCAAAATTATTGTGATACGATACAATCAATGTAACACTTCAAAGGAGAATCGAGTGAAGAATCAAGCCTAAATATAATGATGATCTTGACTTGGGTATCAAGATCAAATGGCTATAAATATATGAAAATGTACTAACACACTTTCAAAGTTTACCATCCAGTATCAAGAAAGGATGAATGTAAACGGGTGCAAAAGTGGTAGACATGATCAATTTATAACACATGTACGATTGTTCTTATTTTAATCAACAAAGTGACAAAAGAAAGCAAAGGAAGTAGATAAAGTGAGGTTAAAAAATGTTTGGCCTCACTTTGGTAGAGTTTTGCCTCACCTTATGGCACATGAAAAACTTAGAAAAACTAATGCTTCACAAATTTTATGGTGAATGATGCATAATTTGAACTTTAACGCACTCTCCATTTGTTCAATAAACAAAGTTTAGACTCTGAGAAAGTTATCCCTTGGGGAAGGCTCTTTAAAACAATGATTGAATTTTTAGGGTCAAGTTGGCTCTAAGACAATGGATTTCCTAGGTGGTTTCCTCAACTAGGTGTCACAAGATACCCCTGTGAACTTGATTTACCAAGAAATTCACATTGACTAGTCTTGGAGTATCTCGGATTTACTTTAGCCCCTTTAAATACAATGCGTAATGAATGCATTCAATTGTATTCAAGTAAGTGTGTGGAGCACTTCCCATTTTGTCCACAAGGTAACCTCTTGCATGGACAACTTTGGGGTTCTTATGAGCACCCCCATTGTTGTAGCTTAAGGCTTATGCCAAAGGGGTTTTGACCTAGTTTTAAGCGGTCAGACCATACCCTTATCCAAACCTACATATACAGTGTGATGAATGTGGGTTTTTTTATCTTTTAAACTTAATGTGTTTTAGTTGTTCACCATTTGTAACCCACAATAGACGTGTAGGTAGAAATTTTGTTTCAGTTATCCTTTCTTTGAAAAGTGTTTTTAGGTCCTACACGAAGAGTTTAGTATTTTTCCACAAAAAATAGGATAAGACATCATTTCTGATTCTCAAGATCATCGTAAGATGCAAGATAAGATCATACGTGACGTAGAACCTAACTATTTAACTAGAAATGGAAAACACTTAAATTAAATACATATTTATTCATTTTAGCCAATTTGACATTCATTCCCTTAGTAATAAGTGTAATGATATGTTTTTCAAAGCATAGAAAAGATGTAGAAATCGTTTTTGATTCCCAATATCACCTAAAAAGTGTGAGGGAAAAGCATACATGACTATAATCTCATAAAAAAGCATGTAACATTCATTAATTTTAAACAAACCAAATTAGAAAAAAACATGAAGATATACCCTGGAAAAGATAAGTTAATATCAAATAAATCCATAAGGAGATAGCACATCAAGAACACAAGATTTTACAAATTTTTAAAACAACATTTAAATCTCTATTATGATGGATACATTCCCTTCAGATTATATGTGTTCCCTTATCAACATGTGTGCATAAATAACTCCATGTGTGCACATCTGCTAAAAATGAGATTGATCCAAACATGTGCATGGGAAGAGAGTTGCGTGCATAGGAAATCTACCATGTGTGCGCCCCTATAAGATAGAATGTAAAACAGAATCCTAGAAAATGTGTGCATGCCGAGAGAGGTGTCTGTGTGTGAGTTTAAGCATATGCATAGATAACCAAACTGCAGGAAAACACATAGGGTGATATTTCATGTATGCAGGTAGAATGATGTATGCAGTTCCATTTTAATGCATGCATGATTCCGACCAAGGACTGACACATGGTACAACTAGTAGAAAAATGTATGTGTGGAACAGAGTGCATGTGCATGCTAGTTTAGACATTGGTGGGAAAGTTTGGATGTGTGCACGGCCCTGCTAATTTTACCTGTGTGTGTAACTGTAGATGACATCAAAATATAGAGCTTTGACATATGGAACTTCAAAAAGGTCAATGTTTTCCTAATTTATCTCAAATCTAATGACAAACCATCACAATAAACCCCATAAGAGAAATGTAATGCATACAAAGTTAGTGACACAACCTAAATACTTTAATTTATTTCACATGTGCATGATTTGGGTTAGACAAACTTAAAAAAAAATCATTAAAATCAAGGAGACTATGAATCTCTCTCACCGAGCATGCCATATGTATCCATGTATTAGTTAGCTAAGATAAGAGAATTGAAACTAACACCTAATAGTTCCAAAACAAAGATAACTAAATAATTATCATCATGATAAGAGCTTAAAGAGACTAAATATCAACAACATGCATTCAAACTTTGAAGTAAAATCAAACATAACATTTTAAGAATTATTCTCTGCTCTTTGAAAGATAAAATATAAATGGACCTATGTATATCCTTAGTAATCAAAATATGATTTTTCTTTTGATCCCAAGGGTTCAAGAATAAAGTCTCATCAAGACATGGCTATGAGACCATCTTGATTCTCTCCATATGACTCAAAATATTGGATGGATGAAATGCAAGATGAAGATACCTAGCTCAACACTAATAGAGGATGCTCAAGGATGAAAATTCCTATGGTTTATGTTATATGCATGCAAAAGTGTAAGAAGAAAGGTAGGAGGAGGGTTCCTCATATAACCCATTGGTTTGAAGAAGCTTTACATCCTATTGTATGTGGGATGATAAAAAAGCTATATTAGTAATGGATAAGCATAATTTAACTTTTCTTTAGAGGAGTTTAATATATCATTAGTGATCCATGGGAGTTGAGGGCAGTGTATTAAGTAAATAAGAGTCATTAAATAATAGGTTGATGTAGGCTTATAGAATCTTTTTAGAAGAAATTTAGCATGATCTGGGTTATGAGGGGGTTTTAATCCAATAAATTATGACTTATTAATTAAACAAAATGGGAAGTTAATTAATTAATCTAGATAGAAAGGAACAATAATTAATGAAAGGTCATTAATTGGCATCTTGAGTGATAAAAGAGATAAGGTGTGTTATTGACGATATGTCGTCAATTTGTGGGAAAGGGGATAATTAGCACAATTTAAGTATTTAAATTGCTCGATCCAAATTACTGATGTCTACATAAGGAAATATTAATGATAAGTCATAAAGGACAACAGATATCTACGAAGAACTGAAAAATACATAGGTAAAAGAAAATAGCCACAAAGTACAAAAGATAGGAGGGGACAAATGAGGAAAACAACGAAAGATTGCAAAATCCATTGGAAGTAAAGGAAAGTTACGAGTAAGTGAAAATTCCATATATCAAAGGATATTTCCACGATACAAAGGAGAAACTCACATAAGCTAATGGAAGCTAGGAAATGGACAAATTTGGATTGGACAGGGTTCGAGAACAATCAAAATGCTTTGGAAATAGGAAATTTAGACTTTACTCTTAGAAATTGATAATGATTTGATCATCTAATTTTTGGATCTTTGTACGCAACTTGAGCTCCACATAAAAATAAGAAATATCCAATTCTAGCTTTTAACATTTAATGTTCCTTAAATTTTTGGAAAATTGATGATATCTTCTAGATAATCTAGAATCCTCATTTCAAGGCACAATTAAATATCAAAGATGAAACATGGATCACTCTTTTTAATCTTTTGCAAATCCTAGAAAAATGAGAAATCTATTTTTATGTATTGTCTCATAAATGGCTCCTAAAGTAATGTATTTAATATAGAAAAATCAAGTGAAACATAAAGAGAATAAATCTAGAGTTTATTGCATGCATTTAATTGACCAAAGTTGTAGCCGATAGAGTGGAATAGTACACGACACGCTAAGGAAGTTATGGTGTGTGTTAATTATCTATAAAAATATATCTCTATGCTAATACGAGTTGTTTCTCAAGTGATAAAATGAATTATTTGAGATGAAGGAGATACAGAAGAGGAGAGATAGAGAGAGAAGAGGAGAGAAAAAATATGAATTGCTAAAGATGTATCAGATGATAAGAGCATTAGTACAAATGATTGATTGAGCAAGAGAGTTTGAATTAGATGAGTAGAAGAGAGTAACACAAAAAAAAAGATAAATAGAAAAGTGATAATAATCCATTGTGTAAGAAATTTTGATTCTAAGTGATCTATGTATATGTAATAAAATTGTATTTCTAAGTAGGTGCTTGCTAAAATCTGCTGAGTGGGTGCTCATTTTATCTGCAAGTGGGTACTTGAAGAACCTAAAGTGGGTGCTTTAGGAGTTGAGTGGATTCTCAACTGATACCATTGGAAGCTTTATAATTGGTGTTCCTAATATAGCCTTGGTTTCAAGTGGTTTTTTATCCAAAAAGAATTTCCCACTATAATTTTTGTGTTCTGTGTAATATTTCTTGGCATCCATTTGGTTTGATGCCTATAATATATTTCCAAACTCTACTAAATAATTTAGAATTGATTATCTTGTAAAAAAACTTAATCTGCATTGATTCACCCCCCCTCTTAGTGATTTCGATCTCTAAAATTTGGTATCAAAGTGAGTCCTTCTAGTAAAAGCTTAACATCTTCAAGGAGATCCTCTTTTCACAAGAATGAAAAAAAATCGAGTACAAGGAGTTTTAGCACTTTCAAGATCACCTCTCTTTACTGGTAAAAACTACGCTTTTTGGAGAATAAGGATTAAAAAATATATTATGTCACTTGGTTTTGCTATCTCAGAATGTGTGGCAAAAGGATATAATCCTATAGCCATGTTAATAAATTCTTCAGCAAAAAAATTAGAATATGAATGCAACTCAAGAGCCATGAATACCATTATATGCGGCCTGAATGAATTTTTTTTGTAAAATTCATGCACTACACAACAACAAAGGAGATATGGACTAAAATTCAAAGAATTAATGGAGTTGGTAAAGTTAAGTCAGAAAAGTTGCAGACCTACAAAGCTTAGTTTGAGAATCTGAAATGAAAGATGATGAAAGCATAACATCCTACATGCAAATAATATATGAAGTTATCAATATGATCAGAAGCCTAGGTGAGAAACTAGAATAATCTGTCATAGTCCTAGAGATTCTGAGATCTCTGAATTCCAAATATGATGTAAAGGTTTCAACTGTAGAAGAAGCGAAAGATATGAAGACTCTCACAATGGATGAATTACAGAGCGCTCTCTCAGCCTATGAGATGATAACTATTGGATCCAAGTATACATATAAAGAAGTGGTATTTAAAGATAAGAAATAAACCCAATCCAAACTAGAAATAGAAGAATCAGACTCAGAGGATGTAGCTGATGATGAAAAGATTGAGCTGATGTTTATAAGAAGAATAAAAACATGCTCAGGTAAGTACAAAGGCAAACTTCCATTCAAATGTTTTGAGTATGGAAAATTAGACCAATTTGATGCAAAATTTCCAAACAAGAATAAGGAAACTCAATTTGATAATGATGAAGAAATTCACAAACAAATTATACAAAAGGATAATTTCAAGAAGAGAGACGAAAGGAATTTTTATTCAAAAGAATAATTGAGTAAATCTTATTCAAACCATCCTAGAAGCCATAAAAGTGAGGATAATGAAGCTCAATATGAATTTTTGTTCATGAATATGGATGCATATGAAGAAAGCAGTTCAAGAGGAAAAAATATAGTTAACTATGAAGACTATGATGAAAAAGAAGCAAGTGTAAATCTTGAAGCACAACTTTTTTGCACCCTTGAAGAACTAAAATTTTTGAGGAGAAACAATCAAAATATTAGAATCACCTTAAAATATTATGAAGAGAAGATCCATGTCTTTGAGAAAAGACAAATCCTGAAAAAAGAAGAACAAACCAATGAGCTCAAGGAGATGGAAACACAAATAGAAAAAATTTCCAACTCTTACAAATCTAAGGAGGATAAATGGAAAAAAATGAACTCAGTATTGGAACTATTGAGTACTGAACTGAAGGAAATTACCGACAAGATGATAATGTATGAAAAGATGGAAAAGAGCTCAAGTGTCTTAACTAGTATCCTCAGTGGTCAAGAGATACAAATGTTAAAGCAGGAATAGGTTTCAAGGAATAAAGTAAGGAAAAGGATCCTACAAAGCATGAAGGATACAAGACTACATCAATTTGTTGGCCTGTCTATCCATAGATATACCCACCCGATAGATTTTTCGATTAACAGTTTTTGGCGACTCCGCTGGGGAAAAGAACCAGATCTATGTGAGTGTTATGTCAGCTAAAAGACACCAACAGTTTTTAAAGCTGTTGGGGAGACTAAGAAAATAGATAAAACTGTAAAAATCACTACTTGTTTGCAAATCTTAACTCTTTGTTTAAAATCCAAATTTTTTGCAAAAGTGATCCAAACTAAAAATTTTATTAAGAGATCCATAGATATAGGCCAGTTAGAAACCTTTAGTTCGCTGATTTTTTATAAAAATCTTTGTATTTTCATAGATCTGAGACTCTGATAGTTTTATAAATATTTTCAAACCCTTGCAAAAAAGTCAAATCTAAGATCTGAAAATCAGCTTACTAAGTTAACCATCATTTTATCCTTGTTAATCTTTGTCATTAAACCACAATCAGTTTTCAAAAGAGGGATAAATTTAAATATTTAGAAAAGTACATGCTACTGATTTTTGTCAAAAAAATTAGAAAATCAACAAGTACAAACAAAAAGTGTTTTTATAAATCTACTCTAAAAATCACTACAAACCTGAACATATACACTGGCGAGTGAGCCATTTACCCGTAGTAGAAGAGGTCATGGAGAAGTCGATCCTATTTTTGATCTACTTCAAAGGAACAACTTCAGTATTACACTAGCATGCTTCTCATCGCTGAGTTTAGCTGATCAGTCAACCAGAAGTGTCTCGCCTCCACAAAAGAACTAGTTTTCACAAGGAGCCTCCACATCAATTTGCAGTTCCCTGTTGCTAAGTGAAACCGCCCTCCCGGCTCACATCCTCTTTCTAGCTTTTCAAATGGCAATACCATGGGGGAAACATTATGGGCCCTCTTGCCCTCTTGCATTGCCGCATCTAGTTCACGCACTCCCTCATGGAAATCAAAGTAAGGATTCACATATATCCACATTCATTATGTCATGCAGCATCCTAGATGTGACCCATGAATATGTGTCAGTACACATCTTTCTAGAGATCTTGCAAGGACCTGCAGCAGAGTGGTTGCAACACTTGCCAGCTGGATCTATTACCATTTGGGCCACATTACGAACTACGTTTGAAGATAGGTATAAGCCTTCAGAAGACACATTTTTGTTACTATCAAATATTACTCACTTGAAGAAGGAAGCCAATGAAACCATGCTCAATTTTATCACCTGTTTCAATTCACTGATTAACTGTGTGCCACCTGCCATGTTGCCAACACCAAAAAATCAGAAGTGTTTCTTTGTGAATGCCATGAGCTCAAGAGTGAGTTTCTTACTCTTACAAGAATAAATCACCACCTTGGTCCTCGCTCAAGATATGGCCATTTGGATAGAAGACAACCTCCTTATATCTAGTGAGTTAAAACAAGAGTTGTCCAAACCTAAGGCTTTAACTCCTTCTCAAGCCACTTCATCAGATCTGGCATTCCAAAATATGGAAAACGACTTTCTCACATTAAAGAAGCAATTAGCTCAAGCTTCGTCTGTCACTCCGTACCGGGATATCCCATAGAGGAACTTCACTCCCAACAATGCCCCACAAAGGCCGCGTTTGCTTGCTAGTGCTCCAAGGTTAGCACCTGAGGTCCCTCTGGTTAATGCCTTGGTCGAGATCAAAGAAGAGGAGAAAATTTACGAAGAACCTTCATCGCAAGGTGAAGATGATTAAGATGTCGGTGAACTGACTGGTGGACTCTACAATCAGGTATATGGAATTTGAAGATGATGAGTCTTATGAGGAGGGAGGAACTCAAGGATATGCAAGCGGACAGTCATATGTTGTTGTCACCTGCTCACAAGGAAAAGAAGTAGAAATTACTGCCAAGATACAAAAGGAGAAGGCCGTGTCGAACACGCCTCCAACCATTTCTAAAAGATGTAATCCTCTTCCTGCTCAACTTCCTATTAAAATTTTTATGAATAAATCTTTTCCTCCCATCTCTCCTCTAAATCAGCATTCTTCTGTTTCCATAAAGACCAGTAACCCTACCCTACCATCACAAAATGAAGGACTCATTCCTTCATCAATGCAAGCCTTTGTCGCATTTGACATAGTCGATCACGCTAAAAAGACCAAGATTCAAATGTCTAAGGTTGAATATCTTTATTCTAACCCTGAGCAGCCTGTAATATTGACCGAATATATCCAAATCCAAGACATCACCCCCTCTCTTGTCTCCCCAAAAGGAATCCTTTCCACTCCTCCTGCATCTCGCATAAATGTTTCCTCAACTTCCACATCAGGAAAAATTGAACCTTGTTATCTCTCCCTCCTAATCAACGGTCACAAATTAAGAAACTGCATAATTTATTCTGGGGCTTCCAATAATGTAATGCCGGTAAATTTTTCTCATGTTTTAGGCCTCACCCTTACCAAGCCTTTAGGTAGATGTTACTCCATGGTAACCAAATAGGTTCCATTGATTGGTCAGATCAAAGACACACAATTCACATTTGTCAGTGTTCCCAGAGAAAAGGGTAAAAAATGACCATCCTCGTTACTGATATCCCAGCAGCATATGGAATTCTATTAGGTAGAAGCTTTTGCAGAGAAGTTGGTGGAGAGATTCATATGGACTGGTCCAAACCCAGAATTATCGTTCAAAGGAGTAATGCATACTTTGGAACCTGAATCACAAAAGAACTACCTGGTCACCAACTCTGATGACCCCAAAGCCCAAATTATTTTTGAATCATCAGAGATGGGGAAGTAATTCTTTTCCACTGAGTCTGATAAAATGGATATTCTTTTCTAAGAGGAGGACCTTAACAAGATAGGGACACTGCAGTTTGATGGCAATTGTGTAACAAGTGGATGTGGCACTGGAGTTGTCCTGATATCTCCTGAAGAGGAGATTTTTCCTCTTTCTTTCAAATTGTAATTTTTCAATACAAATAATACCCGCTAAGTATTAATCTTTGTTACTCGGTATGCAAGCTACAAAGGAAAGAGGAATCAAGAATCTAAAGGTACAGGGTGACGCTGAACTGATCATTAACCAGGTAAAAGGAGTGTACCAAGTGAAGAATGATAGACTCAGGCACTACTGCAATGTAGTATGGGACAACATTGAGGAATTTGACGCTTTCTCAATAAAGACCATTCCAAGAGCTCAAAATGACATGGCCAAATTCATTGGCCATCTCAGCATCTCTTATACTCCCTCACCCAGGCTTGAAAATAGACCCATATACCATTGAGGTAGTCTTTCGCGCAAGTGTGTGAGATAATTCTCAACACTGGCAGGTATTCAACGATGACAATCAACTTGTTGCTTTTCTAGAAAAAGATGATAATTTCAATGAGCTTCATTTTGAGGGATCTACTTCTACATGCCATGAATTTGTCACTAGTCAAGCAAACGAATCAAAATAAGGTGATGGCATATGTCAACTCAAGGGAAATAAAATTCTGAAGGGTTTAGACTCTCTGGAATGATTGTTTGGCAAACATGATCATTTTTTCAAGAAGAAGTGACAATATGATCCTAACTCCTCTCCAAAGACCGAATCTGTCAACTTGGGCACTGTAGAACATCCACGGTTTATGAACATTGAGAAATGTTGTACACCTGAAGAAAAGCAGAAGTTTGTCAAATTTCTGAAGAAATATATGGACGTATTGGCATGGTGTTATGCTGATCTAAAGTCTTTCAAGCCTAAGGACATTCAACATGAGATCCTGTTAAAGGATGATGTCAAACTCTTTCACCAGAAACAGAGGAATTACAATCCCAAGATCTTGGGTACCATCTAGGAAAAAATACAAAAAAAATTGGATGAGAGAATCATCTTTCCTATCCATCAAAGTACCTGGGTCACAAACATCATGCCTGTATGGAAGAAGAATGGAGAGATACGCATATGCGTTAGATTTTCATAATCTAAATCAGGTGTCCTTGAAGGATAATTACCCACTCCCCATAATGGATCAGGTTGCATAGGCAGTAACCAGTTTAGAGATGCTATCCATGGTTGATGGTTTTTTGGGCTACAATCAAATTGAATTCTCACCTGAAGACCAATTCAAAAAAACTTTCACTACTCCCTAGGGCACATTCGCCTGCAGCAGGATGCCTTTTCGCTTGACCGATGGTGGTGCCACCTTTCAGTGAGTGATAGACTTTGCATTCAAAGGTATGATGGAAAAGGTCATCATAGTTTATTTGGATGACTTAACTGTGTTCTCTAAAACATGAAGTGATCATTGTGATCATTTGGAGCAAGTATTGATTAGATGCCCAAGAACATAGGATTTCCCTAAATCCAAAAAGTCTATTTTTGGGGTCACCGAAGGAAAGTTGTTGGGACACATTGTCAGCAAGGAAGGAACAAAGATAGATATCGAAAGGGTTAAGGATATTCAGAGCCTTACCTTACCCACAGGTAAGACCAGTGTTCACTCCTTCTTGAGAAACGTGAATTTTCTCAGACGCTTTATTCCCGACTTCGCTGAGAAGACTCGTCACATATCAAATATGATGAAAGGGTCATAAACATTCCGGTGGAGCAAAGAAGGAAAGATTTCATTCGAGGATATAAAATCCTTCATTGCTCATGCACCCATCTTGGTATGTCCCGACTTCTCCAAGGATTTTATCATGTACATTTATGCATCTGCACATACTATATCAGCCATCTTAATGCAGAAGAACTCTAAGGATGTTGAATCTCCAATTGCGTTCATGAGCTCCCCTCTCAAGCCTCATGAATTAAATATGTCTCAATTAGAGAAACACGCCTTCGACCATTGTCAAAGAAGTCAAGAACTTCCAGTACTACATCCTAAAACTCTCATACGGTAGTGCTGGTTCTTGACACGGTAGTTAAGTTTATCCTAACTCAACAGGAGTTATGAAGCTTATGAGGGAATTGGATCACAAAGGTCAAAGATTATGATCTATACATAAAACCAACCCAGATGGTAAGAGGCAAGGGCCTATGTTATCTTATAGCTGAAAACAAAGATTAAGAGGTCCCTGAGAGAGGAAGATTGATTGCATCGATGGAGTACAGGGTAAACTGAAGAAAGCTAGATTCTCTACCTATGGTTCTATTTGTTGCGACTAGTGATGAATGGTATTTAGACATTGCTTTCTTTCTCACTTATGGTGAGTGTCTAGTTCATCTAACTTCAAAGGAAAAGTATACTGTAAAACTCAGGGCAGCTAGATATGTCATATGGGATGATGATTTATACACGCGTGGGATTGATGGCATCTTCTTGCGATGCTTTGACAAACCGCATAGAAGATCAAATTGCTTGAAATTTTTCATGACTCGGCTTACGGCGGTCACTTCTCATCATCCGTAACAGACACATAAGATAATTTGGGCCAGGTACTACTGGCCAATGCTATTTCAGGATACAACCACCTAGGCAGCAAAAAGTGAGCTCTATCAACAGTTTGTTGGCAAACCAAAATTGGATGCTTTTCCCCTCAAGACCCATCATTATTGACGAACCATTCAAGCAATGGGGAATTGAATTTATCAGAGAACTACATCCCCAATCAAGTGTCCAGGACATAGTTACATCCTAACAACAATAGATTACTTCACCAAATGGGTGGAGGCCATACCTATTAAGAATGCCACCTCTGAAGTTGTTTACAACTTCATCAAAGAAAATATCATTGTGAGATTTGGCAACCCACACAAGATTGTTGTTGATAATGCTTCCAACTTCTCCTCACGGGAAGCTTATTAGTTTTTTGATATGGATACGGGATAACCTTAGCCCATGCCTCATATTATTGCCCCCAGAGAAATGGTCAGGTAGAATCTAGTAATAAGAACCTAGTGACCATCATACGGAAGCTGGTCGATGAGAATCAACGGTCCTGGCACAAGTCATTCTATGATTCTTTGTGGAAAGACCGTATTACTCCGAAGAGTTTTCTTGGTATGTCACCTTTTTAAGTGTTATATGGAATCAACATCTGAGCTTCCCATTTCAATGCGAACTTCCTACTCTACACTTGGCACGAGCGATTGAAGATGAGACTTTCAAGAATTCTCTGGAAAAGAGGATCATGTATCTAATAGAACTTGAAGAAAAGAGAGTAAGAGTGGTTGACAGGATCACCAAACATCAGAATCAAGTCAAGAGACTATTCGATAAAAGGGCTAAGTAGAGGGATTTCCAGTGGGAGATCTCGTCCTTCTATGGGACAAGCGAAGAGAGCCAAAGGGCATGCACGGGAAATTTCGACTCTCTTTGGAGAGGGCCTTTCAAGATCAAGCAACTCAATGGAGAGAATAGCTTCTATCTCTCATATCTGGATGGAACTGAGCTCCTGCTCCCCTATAGCAGGAAACATCTCAAAATATTCAGGAAGTAGAGCTTGCTCTCTTCTTTGTACAGTTTTCTTTAGTTCTGTGTTTGTTTTTCTCGTGTGTTTGATCTTTTGTTGGTTGTGTGTTTTCCTTTCTTTTTTCATCACCCTTGTTTTTTACTCTGTAACCCAATGGATAGGCACATGTAGATCTAGGATTCTCTACCCTTAAACTTCGCTCAAAGTTAGTCCCCAGAAAGAGCTAGCTATTATCCTGTAAAATTAACAAGGGCAATTTTGTAGGTAACCATACCAAAATTTCCGTTTTGGTCCCCCGTTGAGGTCTCTTAGCGTTCAGAATGGCATAAAATCCCTTTCCAGAAAATCTAGTTTTTAGAACTTGGTCATTTTCAACCTTTTTGGGTTGGGTGCAGTTTTCATTCATGTTACATCAACCAAAACTGTGCCCCTCTATTCCTTTGGTGCATTTTAGGGAGTGTCAACACTCTCAAATGTTGCACCTCTCAATGTTGCACCTCTCAATGTTGCCTCTATTCCTCTCAAAGCTAAACCTAGGCACAATCACCGCCTTTTTATCACTCTCTAAAGTGCAAAGTGGTGCGCTGAAAATGATAGTGTTGACACTCCCAAAGCTACACCATGGCACAAATCTCTTCATGTCGACATTCACTTAAGTGCACCATAGAAAAAGTTGCTGGCACATTTATTGCACTTTTTGCTATATATAGGCATGTCTGACCTGTCATTTTCCTAATTCAAAAAACATGAGAATTTTATTCCTCTATACTTGTCAGCTGTTCCTGTCAGCCCCGTGTGTTGCCATTCATCATGTTCGTGGACCCCACATTCAACCCCTTTATCATTATATATTCCTGGTAAGTGGCCCTTGCCCTTCTTTTGGATATTTTGTGGTTTTTATAATGGTTTAGGTGATTAGGATTGATAATAAACAATGAACCCAAGTACTCAACTCCAAAAACCCCTTCTCCTCCTTCTAGATCTGCAAATATGGAAGAATCCACCACAAAACAACTCAAACTCATTTGTCCCCTATTCCCTGCTTTGCTAAGTTTTCCCTCCTAGACATCAAAATCTGAGCCAAAAGAGTGAAAATCATAAAAAATTGCAATCAACCCACTATTTTTCCTTCGACGCAAGCTTCATTCTTGTTACATCAAACACAGTCACGCCACAAGGGCATTATCCCTACATGCAGCATAAGCCTTCTCCAAACCTTATAAACATTGAAAAATTCCCTAGGCACAAGTGTTGGTGCCAAAGACAACTACAACTACACTGCATGTTGTACAAACCTTTCCTGTGCATCGCGTAAAAGCTAAACCACTTGGCGCACCTCACTCTAATGTAACATCTACCACATCTGCGCAAATGGAGCATCCTGGGACTCTGTTACACCAACCATATATGTGCCCCACTAAAATACTTCCAATGGTGCAAGTGCACATCCCTTGACACCAACATCTAAATGTTGTGTGTAGCCTTTTTCGTTCCCTGTGCCCCTTTTGGCGTTGTTTTCTCCCATGCAACACTTTCCCAAGGTGCGCCTTGCTTTTCTAAATCCCTGCAGCCTATAGTAAAGTTGTGCCTTGGGCCCAAAGGCTCATAAATTGCTAACTTTTCATTTTGTAAGCTTTGATGGATGACTTAACAGCTAACATGGCTCTTCTGCGATGGACTTCCTTGATTCTTCTTGCAGATCAACAGCTGAACTCAGATTCACACATGTCTTCATTGAGTAAGAATCCAACCAAGTCCAAGGGTAAAGCTAGGCTAACAGAAGAATAAATGAAATATAAATACCAGAGGGTCGGGATGCCTGAATCTCTTGTAGAGTGTGATCTTGAGATCAGAGATTCAGAACTCGGGCACATTGACATAGAGGAGTTTTGGGCTAGAACCAAGAAGGTCACAGGCAGCCCATGGATGGATAAATTGGTTAGTCAGTGGTCTACACTTTGCTATAGGGATCCCAGCGAGTGCAATCAACAATGAGTTCATGATGTTGGTGGGTTATTGTTACAATAAGGACATAAGATGTGTCAAAAATGAGAAGGGCAAGGTAATAATCAACCTCATAGCCTGACATTTTTAGATCATGTTAGGTATCCCTCACCACCGAAATTTTGTAGCAGTAAGCCAGGAGGACTACATGAAGACATGGACTGAAAATGAAGACAAATGTATGCACCTAATGAATGAGGTGTACCTCAAAAATAAGAAGGTGACAAGCAGGTGGCCACAAGTCATTCATCGCAGTGACTTTTTAGAGGAGATGAGTGACACCATCACCTTCCTGAGTATGGTTTTTGGGCTCCCCGATGCCCATTACTTTCACAAGTGGATGCTTAGGTATTTGGAAACCATGAGTAAAAATGTTCCTGATCAATGTTGTGAATGGGGAGAGATTATCAGCAGCACAATCTCGAAGTAGCTTCAACAACTTTCAACAACTGGGAGGTTCTATATGAACTCCTATGTGGTATATGCTACTGCCTTAGAGAGGGACTACCCAGCATTGAATCGGTATGGGGTATGGCCCCATGTCAAAATATACGAATACTATCCATAGTTAAGACTGGAAAACAACATAGCCCAATTCAGTAAAGTCAACGGTGTCTTCTTCTATGGCGTCATCTACCTCTTGAGGCCCAACATGACTTACGGTCAGATGACCAAAAGTGTGGTCACCACCACAGAGAAGTCGGGAACGTTATTCATGCAATTCTCCACTTTCACCTATCTCAGAGCCACTAACTTCTTGGGGGAGCCCACCAAATTGCTGAGGTATGCGGGACCCAAGCTGATCCTATTGGAGCTGTCTAGACAGCTCATCACATACCATTAGAAGTGTTTAAAAAGGAAGAAGGGTGAAACTCCATTCCCCCTCACAGTGGGCAGGTACACCTGCACTTCACAGAGAAAAGCCTGGGAGATGTTTACAAATCTTGAATTGCTTAATTTGAAGCATAATTTCCCAGCAAGGCCAATACCTTTGATCCTCATGATTTCCTTCCAAGGGAAAAGATTGATCCAATTCATGCATCCCTTAGATCGAAGATATCTACATCGATCTATATCATGAAGTTCAAGATCAGAAAAAAGGATAACTCCCACCTGGCCCTAGTAGAGATCATTCAATATGGTGTGGCTATCATCCCAAAGGATTTCGAAGTAAATGATCAAGAATTTGATCAGGTTTATCTAGACATGGATGGGGAAAATTAGCCATTTGCTAAAATTGATAGAAACAAGGCCCCTCAAACTATTGAGGAAAGGGTCAAGGGCATTCTGTAGCGCACCGAGCATTGGTGCAAGAAAAATGGTATCATCTACCTTGGGGTAGACTTTACCATGTCTCCCATGGGAAATGCACCTACTAGGCCGAAACAATTTCCTAAAGGAAAAGGAAAATATATAGAAGGGGAGGAAAGCACTTCCCAGAAAGAAGTTCCTGAGAGCCCTCCTTCCACTACCAAGGAACAAGTTGTGGACTTAGTGTCCCCAAGAAGAGAAGAAGTGGATAGTGCTCCAACAGGACACATCCACTCAGGATGTCATCACTGCTACAACTGGTGAGGTCCCAACTCTCATCCTCCTTCCCCTCATGTCACTCAACCAACCACTCCTTTGGTTGTGTCTTCTCCCCCTGTCTTCTACTGTTCCCCCTCCCTCTTCCTCCATCTTCTCTTCCCTCGCAGGATCTGTCCCCCAGCATTTCTTCCCTCATCTCACAGATCCCTTCTGCACCCCACGGTTTCCTCTCCTGCAGTCACTCCTAACCCCATGAGCATTGGAGTGTTGGCTTCTTTCTCAATGCCGCCACCAAGTGTCTCAACACATTTCCCCATGTCCACTACAGTTGCTCCTTCTTCCACCCCCGTTTCCTCCTCTTCCTCTGGTCCCACTCCCTTAAGTCCAGAATGGATCTCTGAACACCTAAGCCAACACAAGAGGAAATTCCCTATTGCACCCATGGATTTCTCCATTATTCTGGCTAAAGGGCCTAAGAAGAAAAAGGCTATAACCCACTTCTCTCAAAGTGCTTCAGGTGAAAGGGTTATGGAGATCACATACCCTGATCTCACAAAGAATAAAGAAGATCTGTCTCCTATAGATTTTATAGTGACTCAGGTCACAATGGGAACATCATCAGAGAGCCTACAAGGAGAGGCCTTATCCACAGTGGATGCCCTTTGCAAGAATCTTCAATAAAAAAAGGAAGAGAAGAGAATATTAAAAGAGAAAAACATGCATCTTCTCCAAGCCATACAAAAGATGGGAAATGCCCCTCCTATGACTGTCACCGAACCTCCTGGAAGTTCTTAGTCAAGAGAAGATAAATGAGTACGCCAAGATCAGTGAGCAAGGTACTAGCAGTGTCCACCTGGAGAGAGTAGATCCTCAAAGATAGTGAGGAAGTGATTACAAAGTTCACAGAGCTCTGTCAAAATATAGATCAAGTGAAACAAGTAACTCTAGGAAATAGCAGGGCCTATCTCCGAAGAGTTAGACCATGTCAGGTTGCAACACGAGACATTCCAGAAGATGCTCAACTGCCCAATCGATGACTTGGTGAAATTTGGCATCTTTGATCACCCACGAGCACCCAACAAAGTCCTTACTACTTTAGACTATTGAGTTGACCAAATGGAGTTTGTCTTGGAAAAGATAGACAAAATCGAGGAGGAAGCCCTGGATGCCATGCATCAAATGGAGAATATCATCTTAAAAATGTCTCCAAGGTTGCTCGGTGCATCGTACGCCTTGAGGAAGGCAGATGATACTATTCATCTTTTCAAGGAAATCGCATGTCACAGGGTTTAGCGTTAGAGGCCACTTTTGATATAGAATCTATCAAAAACCTTTTGGCCTACCGTGAATTTGTTGGATACCTGATGGAGGCAGGAAATGAATACTTTCAAACTCCCGGAAAGACTCAGAGATGAACAAGAAACTTTTGAAGTCATCGGGGATCACACCAAGGGTCCCACTCGGGATCAACTTCAAGTCGATGGTAAGCAAGTTCATGGAGTATCGAGCTCAATTTCACATTACCTCTCCTGAGTAGAAGCAAGACACTCCTTTCAAGCCAAGGGATGACGAAGAATAGGCTCCTTCCTCCTGGGATAAATCCCATTTTTGTAAAATTATTTAAAAGTATGTTGGCACAAATGATGACATCATCCATGTTGCACCATGGGATGTTGTCATCCACAAAATTGCCCCAAAGTCAACATTTGACTTTTAGATATTTTGTAGATATTTTGTAAATAGTTGTTGGATCCTTTTTGTCTTCTTTCTCCTTCTCCTTCTATAAATACTTGGATACTTGTAGCATTCAAGGGTGAGAAAATTTGTATGAAAAATATAAGTGAGGAGAGAAATACTTTGAGCTTTCTTGTAACAGAACAACTTATTAATACAAAAATTGAGACTTTGTGCTGAATTCCTGTGTTATGTGTTAGATATTTCTTTAGTTAGATCTGCATGCTTATTCTGTTGGATTCACATATGCTTTCTTCATTTGTTTATCAGTATTTCTTTGTTTGTTTATGTGAGTAAGTTTGGCTCTGTTTACTACTGTCCCAAAACATAAACCCTCTGACCTTTCTACTTTGGAATTCATTTCTTTTCTCCCTTCAGATCCATCTTTCTTCTTTTCCTTCATTATTTTTTATTCTTCATTAGAACTAAATCTTCTGGGATGAGATCCCAAAACCCCCCTGAAGGTAGAATACTGTAAGACTTGCACAGATTCCTACTAGTAGAATCACAATAAATGAGTTTAGATTTGCTGTCTCAAAGAGGGGCTATGCCCTACACACTGTTGGCCTATCTATCCATAGATCTGCCCACCTGACAGATTTTTGGACCAACACAATTCCAAACACCTCATCTGTTGTAAATAACAATGATATAAAATTTACTAAGATAAGGACAGTTTCCTCCAGAATCACCTATGCTATGACGTACACACACTCATTCTATGGTTACTATTTTTCATGTAATCAGTTTGGACATAAAGCTGCTACATGTAGGAAATATTGCTAGAGGATATAGAAGGAATTATAACTCTTCATATACTAGAATGAACTATATTATTGCTCACTATAAATATCACAAGAAGAGTCATGTAACTTCAATGAGAAAACAAGAACCTCCCAAATAAAATAAATGGGTGTATGTTGTAAAGAAATATGCTGATAAGAGAAAAGAGTCCTACTCAATAGTAAAAAAACCACAATTCATGTGCAAAATGAAAACAAAATTTGGTACCTAGATAGTGAATGCTCCAGTCATATGATAGGTGAAAAAAGTAAATTTTTTTTCTGTGTCAAACTATACAATATGAGTTGTTATATTTGATGATAACAACTCAACAAAAATAGTTGGAAAAGTTAATCTGAGTCTTGATAATGGTAAGACAATCAGACAAAAATGTATTATATGTTGAAGGTCTCAAACATAACCTGATAAGTGTTAGTCAAATGTTTAAAAAAGGTTATAATGTGATATTTCATGATAAAGGTTGTGACATTATCAATGTAAACCAAGTAATATATTTGAAAAAGCTAAAGTTGATTACAAATGGTTGTGGCATACGAGATTAGGGCATATGAGTTTTGAAAATCTAGTAAAGCTAAGTGTTAAGGGTGGTGTGATAAACATGCCAAAGATTGTAAAACCAGCAGACACATTATGCAAGGATTGTCTACAGTAAAAAAAATAGGACCCTACAATTCCAAAGAGTATTCTATCACTAGACCACTGGAAGTCATCCCATACAGATCTTTGCAGACCCCACAAGAACTGAAAGTATACAAGGATATATATATTTCATGTTGTTAATACATGATTACACCAGAATGGCATGGGTGGCTTTCTTAAAACAAAAATTAGAAGCTTTATAAATATTTAAAACATTTAAGGTACTCGTGGAGAATGAGAAAAACACAAAAACTAAATGCTTGAGATCATATAGATGTGTCGAATTATGCTCCAATGAGTTTGATGGTTTTTGTGAAGAACATGGGATTAGAAGACCATTCTCATCCCCCAAAACAACTCAGAAAAATGGAGTTGTTGAGAAGAAAAACATGACTGGGAAAGAAATGGTGAGAACAATGTTGAATGAATCCAAATTACTAGATAGCTATTGGAGTGAAGTAGACTACACAACATTGTATATTCTAAATGGATCCCAATTAAGAATAAACAGTTACAAGACTCCATATGAACTATGGAAGAACATACCAAAAAATGTAAAGCACATAAGAATCTTTTGAAGTAATTGTTACATCAAAAGAGATTAAGACAACTTGGGTAATTTCGATTCTATATGTGATGAAGGCATATTTCTTGGTTATTTAGCAGTCAACATAGCTTACAGGTGCTATAATAAGAGGTTGCAAAAGATTTTTGAAATCACAAATGTAGAAGTGGAATGAATCTCCCAATACCAACACTCAACATAGTGACAGTAATGAAGAACTATAAGATGATGAAGAAATGGATATTTTTCATGAATAAGTAGATGGAGTGGAAGAAAGGCCATACACTAATACACCCTCAAGACAAGTTAAGAGGGATCATTCAGTAAATCTGATCATTAGCAACAAAGAAGGTTACATTCTAACCAAAATAAGGCTAAGAGAGTAGCATAATTGTGAAGATATAACACTCCTATCCACGGTAGAACTCAAAAGCATTGCAGAAGCTAGGAAGGCTCAACATTGGGTAGATACCATGATTGAAAAAATTTATCAAATAGAAAAGAATGAAACCTAGGAGCTTGTGCCGAGACCAAAGGAAAAAATTTGATAGGAACTAAATGGATTTTCATAAATAAACTAAATGAAAAAGGATAAGTAACAAGAAATAAATAAATACTTGTGTGTAAATGCTATGTGCAAATGGAAGGAATCGAATTTAATGAAACATTTTCACCAGTAACAAGGATGGAAGCAATCAGACTATTTCTAGCTTACGTGGCATATAAGAAGATTAGATTGTTCTATATGGATGTTAAATCAGCTTTCCTCAATGGTTTTATGAATGAAGAGGTATATATTGAAGAACCTGATGTTTTCTCATAGACTAAAGATAAAGATCATATGCGTAGATTGAAAAAGGATTTTTATGGACTCAAACAAGCTCCTAAAGCTTGGTAAAAAAGACTAGATTCATCCCTCATTGAGAAGGGTTTCAGAAAAGGTGTTGCTGACAGTAATCTCTACATCAATGGGGGAGGAAATAATTTTCTCATTCTATTTTTATGTGTGGATGATATCTTTTTTGGAGGATATTATGACAAGATGACACTCAAATTTTCTGATATGATGAAGGAAGAATTTTAAATTTATATGTCGAGAGACCTTTCATTCTTTCTGGGCTTACAAATAAGACAATTAGACCAAGGTATCTTCATATCCAAAACTAAATATATAAAATAAATACTGAAAAGGTTTAGGATGAAATAATGAAGACCCATAAGTACACCAATGGATGTAGGATGCAAGCTGAGCAAAGAAGAAAACTCACCAAAAGTAGACAAAACTTTGTATAGATCCATGATAGGCAATCTACTCTACTCCACGACATCAAGCCCCGATATTATGCACGTAGTGGGCCTTTTTGGGACATTTCAAGAGGATACAAGGGAAACAAATTTCAAAGAAGTCAAATTAATTCTTAGATATCTCATTGGAACTATTTATTATGGATTTTGGTACCCCAAAAGCAATGACTTCAGCATAAAAGCATGCACATATGTTGATTGGGTAGGAAGTGTTGATGACAAGAAGAGCACAACTAGAAGATATTTCTTCATTGGAAATTGTATAGTATCTTGGTTAAGCAAGAAGAAATCACTAGTGGCACTCTCAACATGTGAATCAAGATATATAGCTACCACAATGTACTGCACTCAAGTTTTTTTGGATGAAACATACATTGGTAGATTAGAAGATAAAATATGATATCCTAATTCCCTTATTTTTTAATAGCACAAGTTCAATCAGTGTCTCCAAGAACCCTATGTTCCACTCAAATACAAAGCATATTCTAATTAGATATCATTTCTTGATGGAAAAATTGAATTACAAGAAAATCAACCTAGAATATGTGAGAACAAAATAAGAAATTGTAGATATCATGACAAAACCTTTGCCAAAAGAAACATTTGAGCACTTGAGGAATGAGTTGGGGGTCGTTTCTGATCCCACCAGCAACTAGAAAGTGTGGAGATAAGGAGAGGTAGAATTCTCATGCAATATCAAATCCTAAACATTGTCAACAAGTCTTCATGCTAGGGGGAGCTAGTTTGCTAGCTAATTTTATCAAAGTATGCATCAACTTAGGGGGAGCATTTCCTCGAGCATACCAAGTCATATGGATCATAAGCATGAGCCTAAGGGGAGCTTCTTGAGGTAAGAAAATGTAATCATCTAGCTTACCTACATCTTCATTATTATGTGGCATAGATGACCCTTTTTTCATTTTTATAAAAGGGGAATAGAAATAGAAATCAAAAACCAGCTGGTAAGGGAAAAAGATCAAATGATTTTTCCATCAAAGGATTAGGGTTTCTGATAAGGTTTCCATTAATTTAAAAGGGGCGTTTGTTGGAAATTTTTCATTGTATTATATGTTATCATTGATGTCAAGTTACATTGATGGAAAAAGTGGAAAATATTTAGTTCAAGTGTCTCAATATCAACCAACTCAAGAACAACTTAGTAAGAAAAATATGAAGGGTGAGTGGTAGTTTCAACACTGAGAGGATTTAAGATGATTAAGGATAATTTATAAGGGCCTTAATCAATTTTTATGCAAGCCGCGGACATGAGATGATAGCCTCCAAAGTCTAGAAGAAGCCATGGAGGCTTAGTGAGAGCCGCAGATAAAAAGATGAAGCCACAAGGAAAAAGGAAAAGTTGTGGGAGTAAGGAAATATTGGAGATAAGCTAGGAAGGACTAGAGATATCCGTGAAGAATCACAAAATCCTTAGGTAAAAGAAAATAGCCACAAAGTACTACAAATAGCAATGGAAAAAGGAGGAAAAGCGCAAAAGATCGTAAAATCCATGAGACGTAAAGGAAATCCATGGATAACTGAAAAATCCCACAGATCAAAGGATATTACCGTGATATGAAGGAGAAACTCGTAGAAGATAATGAAATCTACAAAACGGAAAAATTTGGATTGGACAGGGATCGAGAAATTTCAAAATGCTTTGGACATGGATGGGTGAGACTTTGTTCTCAGAAATTGATAATGACTTGATCATCTAATTTTTGTGGTTGTGTAAAAAACTTTAGCTCCATGGAAAAACTAATAAATCTCCAGTTCAAGGTGTCATCATTTAATGCTCCTTGATTTTGTGGAAAACTGATGATATCTTCTAGATCACGATAGCTAGAATCCTAATTTCAAGGAACTATTAAAAATCAAAGAGGAATCATTGATTGCTCTTTTTAATCAGTTGTAAATCCTAAAAAAATAATAAATCTATTTTTAGTTATTGTCTCATAAATCGATCCTAAAGTAACGTATTGAATATAGGAAAATCAAGCCAAACATAGAGAGAATAAATATAGTTATTTGCATGTATTTAATTGACCAAATTTATATCCGACTGAATGGAAGAGTATATGACACGCCAAGGAAGCGATGGGGGCATGTTAATTATATATAAAAAGAGATCTCCATGTGAATACAAGTTTTTTCTCAAGTCATAAAATGAAGTATTCACACCGAAGGAGCTACAGAAGATAAGAGAGAGAGAGAGAGAGAGAGATAGAAGGAGAGAAAACCGATGAATTTCTTAATATATATTAGATAAAAAAGAGAATCGGTGTGAGTGATTGATTGAGAAAGAGAGTTCAACATTGATGAGTAGAAGAGAGTTATAGGGACAACAAAGACATATAAAAAAAAGTGATCATAATCCATTGTGTAAGATATTATGATTCTAAGTGATTTATTTATATGTAATATAATTATATTTCTAAGTGGGTACTTAGATTATAGGGGTGGGTGCTCCTTGTAAGTGGGTACATGTTATAATCTATTTAGTGGGTGCTCATTTTATCTTTGAGTGAGTGCATTAAGAATCTGAAGTGGGTGCTTCAGGGGTTGAGTGGGTACCCAACTGAAACCATTGTAAGCATTGGAATTAGTGTTCCTAATATAGCCTTGGTTTCAAGTGGGTTTTTCTTCTGAAATTTTTTCCCACTATAATTTATTTTTTCTTTGTTATCTTTCTTAGCATCCATTTTGTTATATGCTTATAACATATTTCCTAACTCTAATAAATAATTCTAGATTGATAATATTGTAAAAGTTTTTAATCTGCATTGATTCACCCCCCCTCAGTGCATGTGATTTCTAACAGTAATATTATGGGTATCTTCTAAAGTAATTGTAATCTCACTTGTTGGTAACTAAAACATACAGGTGGCTAGATCCCATCTCTCCATCAATACCAACAAAACTCCTCTACATCAGTGAATTCATCGATAATCCTGCATCCCTATAAACCCCACTTCCTCCACATGAATCAAATCATCATATGCCATATCCTATTGTACTTCAACTACTAGGATCATTGGAAATCTATCTCAGATAGTTATCTTAGCATTCACTTGTAACCAAAAACACACTTTAAATCCACATTTGTTACAATAATCATAAAAAAATCTATTAAACATATCAGGCGCTAATAAATAAAATTGGTCACAGATAAAACATACAATCATCGATGATTCACTTGAATTACTAGCGATTGACCTGAATCACCGGTGATTCTGATGATTTTAAAAACAAACCCTTTGTATGCACAAAAATGACAAAAACATCCAAAATAGCTAAAATTTCAATAAAATCAACAACATTAGGTACTTACCTCTACATGTGTGGGTTTCCTGTGCCTGTTTGATGATGTCATTACCTTCAAACCACATTTTCCACTCACTTAAGCTCTTCAAATTACAAAAATAAGTTGTAAAAATGAGCTATTCATCACCAACCTAGGGATTTTATAGCCTCCCCTAGTTTTCGCAAGAATTAGAGATGATTCATATAAATCACTGGCGATTGTTATGAATCACTAGAGATTCATCCCATTTTTACCCTAGCCATCATTTTCGAAAAATCAATACCACTTTGTCACATTTTTCAACCAATTTTCTCATTTAAATTACCCCAATCTTTGAAAATTAAAATTAAAAAAATCCATATCATAATCCTTTTACCATGGGATATGTCATATCTATGGGACGCGAGCCCTTTGGCCCACCATCACTTGACTCCCCTATTTTTTTCAGCCTACCCTTATGAATCATATTTCCATAGGCAACGAAACCTTTGGTTCCCTTATCACTTGATTCCACTGTAGCACCTATCGTCTTGATACCCCATCGTGAGAAAAAATTTCGTACATCAAAATTATCCAAACCAACCTTGTCAAATTGGTTTTCCTTACACTACATTGCAATCACCCCATTTTGAGATTGGATCATCCATATAAATCAATCTATCAAAAATCATTTTTGCCTAGTACTTTTCCTACACAAAACTACTTGACAAAAAGGGGCATACGCATACACTCAAAATTCGTACCGTGAATTTCCTTCACCACATACACGTTCTTCGCAATTATATTAAACCAAAGAAAATCATTTAACACATAATTTAATCCATAAATCTCTTATCCTAAGTCTAAAATCCCCCACAATATTTACTCCATGTAAATATTATTCCAAAACTTGTAAATACCATTTCACAACTGTAAAATCTCATTTTAACCCTCTTAATAACAACCTAAAACCACTTGGAGACTAAAATTAAATAAGAAAAAACAAAACCAACAATGTATTAACAATTTTACAACCTTCCTAAACTCCACACCTCATCCTAAACCTTCCCTTAATGATTTACTCGAATCCCAAACCAAAACCCCTAATTAGAAGTGGTTTTAACAGCGTTTGTAGTTATTTCCTTGTAAAAAGTGGATCAACCGAATCACCAATGATTATTAAAAGCACTTTTTTTCTCTCCCTCAAGAATATTCAATCTCAAATATTAGACCTCCTTCTCAATCCTACACTTCATTTTTTGACACTACAGTGTCCAGGACATCTTCAAGCACTATCAAGCATCAATAATAATCACTTTGAAGTATTTTTGTGGTCATTTTCATCACTCATCTTCTTGAAACCTGACACAACAACTTATAAACTCATATCCTTCCCAATGAATATTTGATGCATATTTTGGCTCCAAATCTATCCAAAGTTATTCCTATAGCGTTGTTTGTCATTTTCAAGTCATAAGAAACCTTTAAATCAATCAAAAACTTCACTTTAGATCTTTAAACTTTCGTTTTAGCAAAACTATCCAAATCACTAGCAATTCACCCTAATCATCAGATATTGGCCTAAATCGTCAGCGATTCCTGTCAAAATTTTCTTTTTATCAGTTTACTAGCTTTACGTCATCTTCTATCAAATTATCTACATATAACATGTTGTTTCAAAGTATGGCTCCCTGTTAGATGGAAGTTCTTGTCCTTTCACATCTGATTACCAATATTTATGATCTCCCCATAGTCTAACACCCTTTCTTCTAGGAATACTACAACATATTACATGAGCTTACATCCTGTGTAATCTGATTCACTTTTTACAAAGAGGAAATTGAGGATCAGTTTGAATTCTTGCACGAAATCCAACAAGAGTCTAAGGATTTCTTGTACGCCTACTTCAAAAGTGTACAAATTACATCCACCCTTGGTTGGGCCACATTTTGAGCTGTAGATGACTGACCCTTCAACTTGGAATTCCATAGATTCACATCTGTTATCTACATTTCTATTAAACATATATATTTGTCTTTATCTATATCGTTATCAATCTACTTAATTATTACAAAATGATCTGACATCCTCCAAGGAAGTCCTTTTGGATTCCTGGAATCAGCCTTTTCTGAAAAGCTCGTCTATCCATTTGTCTAATACTTTTGATTTAGTGTCTATGAGCACAAAAATCTTTGCAGGACGTGAGGAATTGTTCATTCATCCAGACGCAACAATCTTGATCAAACATCAACATCAACATCAAACATCAACATCAATAGCATGAAATTGTAGAAAACTTGGTAGTAATAAAAGAAACTCTAAAAGGAAGGATTAAATGAGGAGATAAATTTGGATTGGTGAATAGTGTAGTTATGTCACAAATATGTTGGTTCCATAGATTAGAAATCAATGAAGATTTTAAAATTCTAATATAATAAACATTTCCCCTTATTGTTACGTGGATGAAAAAATGCAAATGTGGGAGAGTGTGAAGAAAATACTACTACACTATGAAAATGTGTTTCAATTTACAATTATGATTATAAAGATGATATAATGATTTTAATTCACTTGGTTTATATGTACGGACAATAATTTACTTCTCATTTTAGACCACAGAAGTTTGAAATATAGGAGTAAGTAGATCTATGTTTAAAACCCCCTAATTAAACATTTGGAATTTTCAAAAAAAATGAATGGATAAACTATTTACATGAGCTTTGAATGTCGAAAAAAGTATTGGAAATTATTAATTAATGCTACATATCTTTGCGATAATTGGCACAAATGCTAGTAAATATGGACTTGTGATTATTATATTATAAGGGACAACTTTTAATTTTATGAGTTACTACCTAAGATTAAATTTTGAAAAGCTTTCTATATTTTCCCATACTTGTACATAGTATTTATTTTTTCTACATTAAAATCAAGTACATTCAATTTAAGGTAGAAGCTTTAGGAGAATAAAAAATTTTACATTAAAGATTAGGTATCATTTTTTTCTTTATTACATGACTCAAAAATTATGCACATCTCACAATTTTATCATGGTTATAAGAAAATCTTAACATTACTTTTCAAAATATACTAATAATTATAACTAAAATCATGTTGACGAAAATATAAAAGATAACTTTTATTTATTTTAACATTTTTAATATATATATTTATATGCATAAATATAATTTATATATAATATTAAAAATAAAAATAAAATAAGTAATTACCAAATTTAAAATTAATTTATATAAATTATTATAAATGCACTTTAAAACCAAATTATCTATAATTCAATTATGAAAAGAATTTACAAAATTAAATAATGGACCATATAACTTAATACAGTTTAATGTTTGACTTATGCTAATACGTGACACTTATTATAATTTTATTTTGTAAGATAGGAATTTGAGGGAGGAGGGTTGTTGGTGGGAAGAGTTACCCTTAACAATATACTAGCAGTTGCACTAGTTGTTGCAAAGACACTCTGATAGATTTGTGTTACATTTTTTTCCTTTATACTTTTAGAATTTTATTAAAAAAGAACCTTTAAATTTTAAATAAGGTATCTCTCTTCATTTGATGGCTACAAATATGGATAGAAACATTAAGAAGTTTTAACCATCAAAATGTATCAAGGAGTTAATAAAGGAGGTTGTAGTTAACAATGTTTGAGCGTGGTCTCATGGACTGTGATGATGGCAAGATATGTTGAAAATGGATTTTGTTGAAAAGGCCTTAGAAATTTTGGAAACTTTCAAGAAAATGCAATTGCCATGCGCAAACCTAGGCTCCAAAACATTTTTCAGCATCCTCCTACCCTGTGGCAAAATTTCACTTCCATACAATTCACATCCAACCACTTACCAATCAAGAGGCATAACATCCATGTTCCAAAGTAAAGAGAAAAAATATATATATCGAAATTTCTCTTTTTTCTATGTGGTTAATGAAAACATTAATGTATATGTTAAAACCTATGAACCTTCGACATCTAACAAAAAATGAGGTTATGGAAAATACAAAGAGTATAGGCCTACATAAATACAACTGTGGATATGTTTTCTTTTATACATATTCTCTTATTATTGCATTCCATTATACTCTAACCCTTCTTTGTATTTGTCTAAGGATTGTGCATGTATAATCTGTTGGTACCCATTTACGTTTGTCCTTTTTTCAATGTTATTCTTCCCCTTGAATCCTTTATCAGGAAGACAGATAAATGAGGGTTCCTTTTTGGGAAATATTTCTCCTTCCTGTTGTGTCTGCTAAAATTGGATGGCTAAGTATACAAAAGGTCATGTTCTTATTATAAAGGTTCATGAGGATTTCACATGATCAAATGAGTGGGAAAGAGTATGCCTTAATGCAAAATTAGGATTTCAGGATTCCATGATAAAGATACGTATTGTATGGACAAAAGAGTTTTCCGTTGAGACCCGAGGATTGGTCCTTTCCGAAAGGATAGTTTGGGGTTCCTGAACTTATATTAGTCATAGACAAAGTGTAATGGTGGGGATAAGTTGGGTGCCCGGTATTTTGCAAGATTGCATTTATGGTCTGAACCCCTGTTGGTGCACATGGATACTCGGATTCAGATGGAGCTTCGGGCCCCAGAGTTGAACGTGGTACTTTGGAAAAAAGCTTTGAAAATGATTATGGATTTTTCAGTTTCGACCTTGGAAGATTGATTTATAAACTAAGCTGAAAATCCTTTCGGTACTTCACTATGTTTTAATTGGTTTAATGTCACTAGAAAGATGCACGTACCAAATTAAGGGGGTAGTTTTGCTTGTAATTGAAGATTGAAAAAATGTAACATTAAGAACACAAAAAAAATTGTCAAGTATGGTGTAAAGGAAACAAAAAAATAGACTCAAACACATGATTTACAATAGCAAAATTAGGGTTCTATTTAAGGGGCACAACCCTTTCCTGTATAACTATGAGAACAAAATAAGAAAATAAGATACATTCAGATACATATAACATACTGGAACATATACAAAACTTCCATTACTTTAGTCACATTTGGGGCATCCTTCAGGAACTCATCTTGAAGCCGAATAAAGTCCTCATGGGCCACGATGCTAAAGATGAATTATATGTCATCGACTAGGCCCCTCGATATTCCTTTCTCATGCAATTCAAGGATACTCACTCTTGGCCCATTCAGAATGTCAACTACCTCCTTCCTCTGCTAAGGTGAGTTCACCCATTCACGTATAGCGAGCCCTCCTCTTTCATATTCTTTAGTGCGTCGGCCTCTGGAACTGGGGTCACATCACAAATTTGGGTGTCAGGGAGGGTATGCCTCTTCTTTGATTGAAATGCATGCAATCCAACCACAACTTGGATATCCTCCATAGCGTAATCTAAGGCCGTAAGTTGTTCCTTTGTTCTACTCATGCGAGAATCTGAGGATGGACCTTCATTTTTTTAGTTCTTGTGTTTGGGCTGAAAGAGGGAGCTCTATTTCTAGCAAGGGAGGGGGTATAATAGGCCTTAAGCATATGCCTCTGGTCAACGTGAACATGCGGGAAATGGCGAGACCGGTGATTCCTCAACAACTTTGGACTTAAATGGAACTTTGGAGGACCACATGGAAGTGCAAGGTTTGGAAAATAGGGAAGAAAGGACACATCTCAGCTAAATGTTTCAAGAAGGACAACACTAGGGATTCTTGATGAGGGAAATCTTGGGGATTGGCTCTAATATTTGGAACACTAAAAAATTGACAAATTAGGACCTCATTAGACCCTGAGAGTTGGAAAAAATGCCCCATGTGGGCCAATTCCTCTCCTGAAGGACTTGCACTCAAGGAAGACAAGGCCATTGTTGAGAGCACTGATATGGAATGGGACAGTAGGAAGGGAAATGGATATGAAATTTCACAGATGGCGATGTAAATTAGAAAGGAAAAATACTTTGAAAAAGATAGGTGATGAATGGAAGGATGGTAGACTGTTTAAATAGGCATGACGTTGGCGTTGATGTGGCAAAGGACATCATTTCTCTATTAATACCATATCCCATTTTGATTTACATGTACATGTGAGGTTTAAATAAATATAAACTATTTATGTGGAACGCGATGCTAGAGAGTGATTAAATGCCTGTGCATTTCAAAAATTTCTTGTCACATTAAAATCTCGGGACACGTCATGCTCATACACATCTGGAAATTATAAATATTAAATGTGACATGACCTGGAATTTTTTTTGGTTGTGTCATGATGATGTATGAAGGAAATGGTGGCTGTTGGCAAAATTGGCATCCGTTTGTGAGTAATTATTTGCATTTTTTGTGGGCGGGTTCCGAGCAGTTGTAGGCAGTGGTAGTTTTGTGGGAGATTTGAGGAATATTCTCTAAAACCTTGAAGATGAAAAGGAAATATATAATATGAAAAGAGTGTTTTGAAAAAATGGTGGCAGTTCTTGGAGGGAGGTCTTGACAAGAAGGAAAATGGGTGGGAAGATCTTGAGGAAAAATATTAGAGGGAATTTATAGAGGCTACTGCTAACTAGAAGGAGAGACTATGTTGTGATGAGGGTTTTTCCTGTGTAACCCAATTATTGGGAATTTATGTTAAGATGATTGCATGTGTACAGTCATTAACGGGATTTGAGAGCATCAATATGTGATTTCCCTTGTCTTTTCTCTATGTTTAATGGATTCTACCTGGAAAATTTATCAGGATGTATGGTATTTATTTGTTTTTGGTTGCGAAATGATGTTGGGGTCGAAGGTGAAATGTGTCTTTTGACGTCATTTTTGTGTGAATCATTGTCTGTAATTCAATTTTGAAAGTATCCTGCAACTACTTAGCTCTTGTCTAGGAAGGGTGTGAGCATTTTACGTTTTATGGGAGTACCTAAAAGTGTTCATTTCTAAAGCCTGTAAAAGTCTCCTTGCAGACAGAGTAGGATTTCGGGGGTATGATTTGTAAATCTTGGGGGTACCTTGATACAAAATATTCAGCATGATTTACATGGGATAATTTAGCCTTAGGTCTACTGAGCTAGATTTTTAGGAATTTAGAGTTTGGTCTTCCTGGTAGCGTTCCCCGCAAGCCAGTCTCCTGCAAAAGGCCCATTTATATCTTCACTTGTATTCATGTAGTAATGGGGGGCATACAATGGTTCCCATTCATATCTTCGCTTGTATTCATGTAGTAATGGGGGCATACAATGGTATTTTTCTCTTTTTCCATTCTTCAGCTGAAATGCCTTTTATCCCCACTAAAATTTTGAAAAAACTTTGGGAAACATCTTAACGCACTGTGCGTGGATCTCAAATTGTTTAATTCGTACTTTACATATTTTTCCTGAAGAACACATTATCGATGCGTACACCTTGCATGTTCTCACCCCTGATCCAGAGATCCCCATCATTGACCCAATAGTAATTTGTGCAAACCCATGGGATCGATGTGTGCATTAGGATAACATTGCATTTTAATGGTCCATATCTGGTCCTCGAGCACTTGCAATGCTTAAGTGACCACTCTTTCCAAGTGATAATTGTTTCTGGTGGCTACACCATATCTCGATAGTCTAACCCTACGGATCTGGGATTTCTTCCTAACGGCCAACCTTACCCTGTATCCCCCTGACCACATCTCGGGTCCTCTCACCCTAACCAAGGCAGAGGTTAAAAGAAACAGGGACATCATCCACACCCTTTGTTTGAGTTTCTCCCTTTTCACTCCTTTGCCAAGGGTTAGCGAGCGAGTGGAAAATGTCCCCACCCCCGACTACTAAATGATGTTTCATGTGGGCCCAAATATGTTTCCCCACTTCTTTCCCCATTTTGTGATCCTAATGACACTTCCCCTGGGGGTGGATCTAGGAGCCAACAAAATCAGTATCACCACACTTAACATACATATCAAGAAGATCATGCCCCAAATCAACATCTCATAATAAAAAGACTTAACAATATACCCACGAATTAGAAGCCATTTACAATCAATTCTAGGCTACCAGAGCCCTTAGGAATGGATTCATTATAATTCTCAAACTGATAATTTGATTGAAAATATTGATTGGCTTCTCTGGTAGTCCATTTTTAGTATTTCATAGGGAAATTTATAGAAAAATAGAAAGTTTAGGAAGTTTGAAACTACTCAAAATTATTTTTCACCAATGAAGTCATAGTAGAAAACTAAAATCACTTTCTAGTTTCCTTAAGGTTTTACATTTTTTTATACATATAATATTTCACAATCAGTGAAATGCAAAGGATGTGGTTTTTCTGTGCCATAAGGCCTAGAATTCTTAAAATAGATATACGATAAAATTGGACAATTTATTGGTTACATATGGTGAATTGATCTTAATGATTTTTAAGGACACTGTGTCTTTTATTAATTTACAACTATGATATTTTGTGAAGAGCATTTGTGCATATCATGTAATCATTGCAATCCATGAGACCAAAAATCTTTGAGACATTTTGTCGAATAGTTCACCTACCTTTTGTATGCAACAATGATCAAACAAAATAAATCTAGCTCATTATACTTTTATGGATTCCCATACCTTGTTCTAAAGCTCTAATTTTTCCATAGGACAGGAGGATGCAGAAAAATATTTTTAAGCCCAAGTGTATGATTTAGACTAGGGTTACCTAGTAAAAATAGGTTAAGGAATCAATGAACAAGTGGTTTCACATATGATTTAATCAAAATAAACTTGTCTCCATTATTATTTAAACTTTGTATTACATTTAGAAATATGATATATATTTAGATTAATTAATTTAACACCAATTTACATGTTGTAATATACCTAATTAGCAATATGCAAGATAAAATGATCAAAACAAGTGCTAAATGCAAAAAAATATAAGAACATAGATATGCTAAGTTGATTGGATGCTTAAGAAGCTAATGTGGAAGTGAAATAAGGGTGAAAGAACTAACAAAAATATACAAGTGATTCATTTATATATTTAGGAGTGAAAAGAAAAATGGGATGAAACTATTGGATGTTTATAGAAATGTTTAGTGGTTTTATACCTTTCTAGAATTTTCATTCATCCCCTGAGCTATTGGAATTTTGTAACTTAGTTTTCCTATTTTAACCTCTAAAATATTCTTTGTTTTGAAAGCCTAGGTGTTGTAAATATGTGAAACCCTATGTATGATGTGAAATAAATCTAAACCCTAACCATGGGTAGGATGCCCTATAAAAAAATTTGTGGTTAGATTAAAGTACAATATGTACATCACATATGTTGGAAATAATTCAAAGAGGCCTCAAATTTCATGTAGTTATCCTAGCATGTGATATCTATATGGATGCAATTAGATTCAATGATTTAATCACTTGTAATGTAGGAAATGGTTTGGAATTCTTTTTTTTAACTTGGCATGGATGGTCTTTAGCTTGGGAAGTGTGACTCTAAAACTTGGTTGAGTGTACTTCATAATTATATAGGATCTTAGAGTGTTTTATAACTTTAGGGTAATTTAGGAAATCTCAAAGTGCTTCTAGAATGGTATTTTATTATGGATCTCTTTAAAGTTTCAGATGATTAAATGAATTCATTTGAATTTAACTTTATAGTTTTCTGCTAGTATAATATTGCATTAAGTCCAACCCATGAGTAAAATACCAACCCGTATAAAGATATCAATTTAAGAAAATAATCATTGAGTTGTTGGTGATGAAACAAATAGTTTCATAGTAAGCTGTTGAAAATTTCTATCCATGTTTAATTGTCCCATATGTGTAGGGAGTGAGGGGTTTGAGTGATGTGCCAGAATTAGTAGGAACTTAACAGGGTCATAACTTGAGCTCCGGGTGTCCGTTTGAGTCCATTTATTTTTAAACCACATGTTTTGATTAGATGAATATAGTGGAAACCTACCCTACCAGTTGGGGAAAGTTTTTGACATGTTTTCTAGCCCTAAATCCGCCATCTTGAGGCTACAAATTAGGATTTAAGTTATAGTTTGGTTTTTTCCTATTTTTGGGCATTAGTTACTTTTAGTCTATTAGTTGCATTATGAGTTAGAAAGTTGGAAATTCCTCTAATTTAGGGATGTAGAAGATGCATGGAAATTTTTGTGCCCGTACGAATAAGCATGCAAACTTACTAAGAATAGCAAGTTCTAGTAGACTGCTAAAAATAGTAATTTCCGCCACCTAGAGTAGATTTAGTCAGAGTTAGTTAGAGTTTGCTTGGCAACTCGAGTTGAGAGTTGTTTTCCTATTTAGGAAACATTGTAATTCATTATTCAGTAAGAAATAAGATCTATTTTCTTTTGGAGTTCATATTATTTGCAGTATATTAGGTTTGTTCATAATTTGGCTACATTATCTGGTATCAGAGTTGGTTTGAAGTATTTTTTTTTAAATGGCAGGAAGAGGAAGAGGAAGAGGAGGCGGTATTTCCAATATGAATAGAAATATGAAAGATCTACAGAGATAAGTTGTTGCACTTGCTACAATGATAACCCAGAGAGGAAATCAAGGTGGAGATGACACAGATGAAGAAGTTTGTGAAGAGGAGGAAATGCAAGCACCACCATTAGCTTTTGAAGAAAGAATGCTTCAAGCATTAGAAGGAAATAATGATGGGATAAGAGTTGATGTTTCAGAGTATGGTGGTAGTCTAAAACCAGAGGAGCTGATAGACTAGTTGAGTAGCATGGGAAATTTTTTCTAGTGGAAGGCTATGTCAGAAGAAAAGAAGGTAAAATTTACATGCACGAAATTGAAAGGTCATGTTATGTTATGGTGGGATCACCTACAGAAAGAGTAGTCAAGAAAGGGGAAAGAAAGAATTAGGACGTGGATTAAGATGGAGAAGAAGCTGAAAGATAAATTTCTCCCTACGGATTATGCACAAACCCTTTACAAGAGGTTTCAAAATCTCAGACAGAACTTACAAACAGTGCAAGAATACACAGATGAGTTCTAAAATTTTTCCATTCATGTAGAGCATGAAGAAACTGAGGAACAAATGGCTGCAAGGTATGTTAATGGATTAAAATTATCTATTCAAGATGAGATAAGTATGCATAGGATTAAAATCATGGAGGATGCCTATCAATTAGCCTTAAAGGCCGAGGAAAAACAAAATCGTCAAAGTTTTAGGAGATCACCTAGAATGAATAGGGGGGCCTCATCTTCCTTTCAAGGATGAGCTGGTTTTAGCCAAGGTATGGTAGAATCATCTCGTGGATTGGAAAAGCAAGAGGATATGAGACAATATTTCCATAATCAACAAAGAGGTAGAGGATTTTTTAGGGGCAGAGGATATGTTGGTGATAGAGGATGGGAGGCTCCACGAAGACCATTTGTTTGTTACAGATGTGGTGAAGAAAGGAATTAGGCTTTTGAATGCCCACATACTTATAAAAATGACAAAAGGCAAGGAGAAGTTGGACAAGTAGAAGATGAATAGGACCTGGAAATTCCACCAGATGTTGGAGAAAATCAGATGATCAAGAGGACGATGATTTCTCCATGAAAGGAGGTCAAGGGGGATGCATGCCTGTGTATGAATATTTTTAGAACAAGATGCACTTCAAGAGGAAAGGTATGTAATGTTATTATTTATGGTGGTAGTTGTGAGAACATGGTTTCAAATGAGATGGTCGATAAATTGGGTCTGCATTGTGAGAAGAATCCTAACCCTTATCGTATTGCATGGTTTAAGAAGGGTAATGAAGTTACTGTTGATAAGAGATGTTTAATAAGATTTTCTATTGGGAACAGTTATAAGGATGATATTTGGTGTGATGTTATTCCTATGGATGCATGTCATATGCTACTAGGAAGACCATGGCAATTTGACAGAAAAGTTATTCATGATGGGGGAAAAAATACTTATATTTTTTGGAAGGATTGCACAAAAATAGTTTTGCTACCTCTTAAAGAAGAGGGGAAGGCTGAAAATATGCTTTCTGTAAAGGAATTTTTGAAGGAGGAAAAGGCAACCGATTTTTGTTATGCACTAGCTACAAATAAGGATGAACCTATAAGTGCACAAATACCAATAGAAACAACAATATTAATAGAAGAATTTTCAGATGTTATTCCTAATGAGCTACCAGATGGATTACCACCCAAAAGAGATATTCAACACCATATTGATTTGATTCCAGGGTCTTCACTCCCAAATCAAGTGGCTTATAAGATGAGCTTGACATTGCATGCAAAGTTGAATAGGAAAGTGGCAAAGCTCGTGTGAAAGGGGGTCGTAAGGGAGAGCAAGAGTCTGTGTGCAACACCATATTTATTAATACCAAAGAAGGATGGAACATGGAGAATGTGCATGGATAGCATAGAAATCAATAAAATTAAAATCAAGTATAGTTTCCCAATACCTCACCTTGATGATATGATGGATGTGCTTGCTAGATCTAAGTATGTCACCAAGATTGATCTTCAAATTGGTTATCATCATATTCTGATCAGAGAAGGAGATGAGTGGAAAACAACATTCAAGATAGGAAATGGATTATATGAGTGGTTGGTGATGCCATTTGGGTTATCCAATGTACCTAGTACTTTTATGAGATTGATGAACACCGTGCTACAAGAGTATAATGGTAAGTTTTTTGTGGTTTATTTTGATGATATCTTGATCTTTAGTAAAACTAAAGAAGAACATTTGAGGCATCTCAGGTTGATATTTGAAGTGTTAAGGAAAGAGAAACTCTATGCGAATATGAAGAAGTGCACATTTATGCAAGAGAGTTTGGTATTCTTGGGCTTTATTATTTCAGCAGATGGGGTATAGATGGAATCAGAAAAGATAAAGGAAATTATTGAATGACCTACTCCATGGAGTATAACAGAGGTAAGAAGCTCTCATTGTCTAGCAACATTTTGCAAAAAAATTATTAAAAATTTCAGCAGTATTGTAGCACCTATGGCATATTGCACAAAAGGAAGGGATTTTTTGTGGACAAAGGTAGGTGAGGATAGTTTTCAATTCTTGAAGAAGAAAGTGACAGAGGCACCCATTTTGGCACTACCAGATTTTGATAAAGTGTATGAGGTTGATTTTGATGCCTCACATGTGGGTATTGGAGCTGTTCTAAGTCAAGAAGGAAAGCCAATATCTTTCTTTAGTGAGAAACTGAATGAGGTAAGAAAGAACTACTCTACTTATGATGTGGAATTTTATGCAATTGTACAAGCATTAAGGCATTGGAGGCATTACTTAGTGCCTAAGGAGTTTGTGTTATTTACAAACCACATAGCCCTGAAGTATGTGAATACCCAAAAGAAGTTGAATAGTAGGCATGCAAAGTGGGTATCATTTTTGCAGGGTTATACTTTTTCTCTAAAACATAAATCTAGAAAATAGAATCAAGTTGCAGATGCATTGAGTATGCGTGTGACTTTGTTTACCACTATGGAAAATGAGGTGGTGGGTTTTGAAGCAATAAAGGGTTTGTATTCTTCTTATTCTAATTTCAAGGATATTTTTGAAAGAATAATTAGTCCATTGTCAGAAAATGCAGGAGATGTCCTAGATGAGTATATTTTATAGGATGGCTACCTATTCAAGGGATGCCAACTATGTATTCCATTTGGGTCTATGAGAGAGAATATAGTGAAAGAGTTACACAATGGAGGGTTGATTGGGCATTTTGGTAAAGATAAGATGATAGCCTTAGTAGCAAACAAATACTATTGGCCAAAGATGAAAATAGATGTGGTAAGATATGTGGAGAGATGTCAAATTTGCCAAGTCTCGAAAGGCCATGCATAGAATACAGGGTTGTATATGTCGTTTCCTATTCCTAAAGAGTCGTGGACAGATCTAAGTATGGATTTTGTTTTGGGATTACCAAAAATAGAATGAGATAATGACTTATTTTTTGTGGTTGTTGATAGGTTTTCTAAGATGGTTCATTTGATTTCCTACAAGAAAACAAGTGATGTAATAGGCATAGTAGATTTGTTTTTCAGAGAAGTTTGTTTGTATGGTGTTCCAAAAACCATTACTTCAGATAGGGACACAAGGTTCTTAAGTCACTTATGGTGGACTTTATAGAAGAAATTTGGAACTCAACTACAGTTCAGTAGTTCCTATCATATGCAGACTGACAGGAAAATAGAGGTAAATCAGAGTTTGGGAAACCTGTTAAGATGCATCATTGGGGAAAAGATGAAACAATAGGACTTAACATTACCAAAAGTTGAGTTTGCATATAATAGTTCCATAAAAAGATCCACAGGAAAGTCTCCATTTTCAATTGTGTATGGGAGTAATACAAATGAGGTGTTAGATTTGGTACATCTACCAATTGATGATAGAGTCAGTGATGATGCAAAATCATTTGTCGAATATATACAACAATTGCAGGAAGAAGTGCAGAAGAAGCTAGAGAATAGTAATGATAAGTATAAGGAAATAACAAATGTGCATAGACAGAGAAAGGTATTTATAGTTGGTGAGTTGGTTATGGTATATCTACGGAAGGAAAGGTTTTCAAAAGGAACCTAAAACAAACTGAAGTACAAGAAGATTGGTCCCTGCAAAATCGTGAAAAAGATAAATGATAATTCTTATGAGGTAGAATTGCCACAGAATTTAGTTATTTCCCCAATGTTTAATGTTTCAGATTTGTATTCTTTTCATGGGGATGGTGTAGAAGGGAAATTTATTGATGAAGTAGTAGATTGGAGGTAGCAAGTTCTGGTGAAGAAGAAAGAAGAAGTGGATCAGATTCTAGAAAAGAAAACAATGGACACGCGACATGGGAAATACAACAAATATTGGGTACATTGGAAAGGACCGGAACAAGAGGACAATACTTGGGTCATAGAGTGGGATATTAAGAAGTTGGATGTAGATAAATAGAATCATTTTGAAGAAGACAACTTGCAGGAGCTGCGTTTTTTTCAAGTAGGGGAGAATGATGCGCTAGAATTAATAGGAACTTGACAAGGTCATAACTTGAGCTCTAGGTGTCCGTTTAAGTCCATCTTTTTTTAAACCACATGTTTCAATGAGATGAACATATATTTAATATTCCCTATCATTTGGGGAAAGTTTTTGACACATTTTCGGGCTCTAAATCCGCCATCTTGAGGCCAAAAATTAGGATTTAAGTTATAGTTCGGTTTTTTCCTATTTTTGGGCATTAGTTAATTTTAGTCTATTAGTTGCATTATGAGTTAGAAATTTGGAAATTACTCTAATTTATGGATGTAGAAGATGCGTGGAAATTTTTGTGCCCGTACGAATAAGCATGCGAAATTACTAAGAATACAAAGTTCTAGTAAACTGCTAAAAATAGAAATTTCTGCCACCTAGAGTAGATTTAGTCAAAGTTAGTTAGAGTTTGCTTGGAAACTCAAGTTGGGAGTTGTTTTCCTATTTAGGAAACATTTTAATTCATTATTCAGTAACAAATAAGGAGATCTATTTTCTTTTAGAGTTCATATTATTTGCAGTATATCAGGTTTGTTCATAATTTGGCTACATTATGGAAACTTATTGGCATGATAGTTGGAGGTGATATGCTATTATGGCCTATTGAAGAACAAAACCCAAAAATACATACAATATATAGAGTTATGTGTAATAAATTATTACAAATAAAAAACTTGTTACAACAAGATGCATGTGAATAATAGGATTTTAAAAATATCATACTAATTAATAATTAGACAACTAACGAATTATTTATTTATATTTTTCTGCTTATCGTTATGTGGTAATAATAAGTTAATATTCAATAAGTACCCATATGGATCTAACATCTATCAAATAGTGCATAGCTTATTTAATGACTTGTTTGTTTACTTCAATGCTCTAGAAACATTACTCTCTCCTTTTGGAATCCAATATGATTCATAGGGAGACTTCTCTCCTTCCATGAAGCCCTTATTTTCCCACAACACCTTGAAAAGAAATAAATATTAACTAGATTTAATGGGGGCCTATATTATCCACCCATTTTTACTATGCCCCTAGAATTTTGAACAATTTGGAAAGTATCATACCAATTGTAACACAAATTAGTGGGGACTCTAATGCAATCATAGTATAATGCAAGTGACCTAACCCTTATCACTTTTAATGATTTAATGAATGCATCAAGTAAATAGTTAATGTTTTTATTAAATAAATGTCTTGGGAACACTTCTATAATAACTGAATTCCATTTTTCTCCTTATGATTGATTGTTCTAAATTCACAAATACACTTATGTATTTATATACTTCTTGAATTTAACTTATGACCCTATTTCCATGTAAGTGGACTCAAAATAAGCTAGAAAATCGTACAAATAAAGGCCAAAAATCTTGGGAGGCCCGGATTGAAGTCTAGAATATTCCACATAAAAAAATTCTAAAACTGTAGTGTCATGGTATTCAAGATCATGATCGTAATGCTAAAATCCTAGAGAAAATCTTTAAAATTAGGGAAATATGGGGAAGAGATAAAGCCAAGAAAAGAGTGAAATTGAGAAGAAGGGGAACAATACATGGATAAATAAAGAATGATATCTAGAAGCAAAAAACTAATAAAAAGGGGAATATGTCAACAACCAAACGATACAAGAAATGGAAACAAATAAAATATTAATTTGGACCAATAATAAATAAACATATAAACACAATAATGAATAAACCTCACACCAAAATTAGTTGTTTATAATTTGTAAAAATCACAATTTTAGTTATAAGTTTAAAAAAAATATAAGATTAAAAATTATTTTATATAAATTATATATTGAAATTGGTAAATAAAAAGTCTCAAAAATACTATATGTATGTATAATATGCATATATAAATAAAATCCATATTGGATCATCCGAGTGATGCCCAAAAAAATTTACCCAAAATTTTAAATGTCAAAAAAATGAATAATGTTTTTGTTAAATTTTAATTGCATAAACACAATTTCGTTGGGTTGGGAATATATGATCCAACTTACATTGGACCATAATTAGTTATAAGAATTAGGGTTTTGGGTGTATACACACTCATTTTTATATTCTTTCATATTATTTATTTTTTATTTAATATTACTTATGAGTATATATATATATATGTGTGTGTGTGTGTGTATTTTACAAATATGTGTATATATATTTATATATACTTCCTTAAATCATAAATTTTATATATATATATATATATATATATATATATATATATATATTATATATATATATATATATATATATATATATATATATAACTTGTTTATGATTTAAGAAAGTATGTACATATTATATACACAACAAATTTGCACATGGTGTGTATTTAAAATCATAATTATACACACACCTTACACATAAGATTATAAATATATTTTTACTATTTATTTTAACAAAAAAAAAATTCAATTTTTCAATACATATACATACATACATACACATACATGTGTATATATGTATGTTTGTATATAATGTATGTATATTTATGTACATTATATGTATTTATGTGTATACATAAATATGTATATATCTATATCTACACATATACATATAAATATATACATCTTTAGATGTATGTATGTATGTATACATATGTATGTGTATCCATGTATAGATGTACATACATATACAATGTATATGTGTATATTAATATGTAGTATCATAAATGTTATGTATACCATTTATGTTAGATCAAAAGGATCATCTTAACATAATTTAAGAAACTTATTCCCCTCCTTTTTTAGTAAAACTATATGTAATTACCAAGATAAAAAAATGTCTACTTTGAAAGTTATATATATATATATATATATCATAGATATGTATATATATATATATATATATATATATATATAAGTAACACTTTCCTCTACTAGCTATCAACTCGTGTTTATTCCTTTCAATTGAATTAAAAAGAGGAACGAGAGAGGAATAAAAATAATGATAAACGGGTCATTCCAAGCCACAAAGAACTTAGATGCTAATAAAAAATCACACTCAATAAGCTGAAAGTAATTTTCCAGAATAACTTTTCAAAAACCTTTGCAAATAAATGAACAAAAATATCATATATTATTATAGAAATTTATACAGTAAAATTAGAAGGGTCCTTTCTTATATAGGAATTGAATATCATTCTAAGAACTAGTCAAATCCATAGATCAAGTCATAAAAAAAGGAAAGTATTAGACAACAAAGAACTAGTCAAGACCAGATATCAAGGAAAGAACTATACCTAACAATAGATAATATCTAAATAAGATAAAAGAAATATCCATACATATGTGTTTGAGGATAAATAAAAGAGACTTGGTAAATAAAATACCTAGGTAGAAATGAGCTAAGGTAAATAACCTACTCTAACACCCCTGTCAAGTGAAGCTAGGGGCCCAAAATAAAAGTTGGCATATCTAGAGTATGAGTCTTGGAAACAAGACTTATTCAGGTACTCATGTACAACATATCCATGAATAAATATGAAACCAAAAGTATGAAATAATGCTGATAAAAGGAAAGAGAAATAAGAAAAATCAAGATATTCTCATGAATACCCTCCAAGAACAACTTCCAAAACTCCAAGCAAGCCACATAATGCAAGGTAATGAGGTGATGCAAAAATATTTGTAGAGATGTCAAGAACCTATTGATGATTCAAAATATACTCCTAGAAAATAACTCCATCTTGAATGTGTTGACAAATGAAGTGTATGTGAATCTCAATATGCTTATTCCATTGGTGCTCAAAAGGGTTGCGAGAAATGTAAATTGTACATTGGTTTTCTTGTTAAAGTATAGTCGGTGAATACTATGGGAATCCAAACTCTATCAATAACTGTTGAAGTGAAATAATTTGATGACTCCTTGTAAGTACTACCATGTACTCTTCCTTTGAAGATGAAAGTGCAATAGCCTATTAATTTTTACACTCCCAAGCAACTAGAGAAGCACCTAGATAAAAAAATGTATCCATAAGTTGAATGGTTTCCATCAATAGAACCCACCCAATCTGAATCTATATATTTAATTAATTAAATAGAACCTAGCCTGTCAATTACTGCTATGAGGAGAATGTGCGAACCGAGATATAATCCCTACTGAAAATGAAATATTAGGTAGATTATTGGTCAAGTACATGAGACTTCCAACTAACTACTTATACAAGATAGGATCACAAAGTGGAGTGGTACATGTGGAAGTAAAACTAACTCCATTATGGAATGGATATGGACATGGCTTGTAATCATCCATATCAAAATGTTGAAGAAGATCATGGGTGTACTTATTTTTACTTAAATGAATCCCTGAATATTTCTGATAAATATGCAAACCAAGGAAATAATACAATAACCCAAGATATATCATGTCAAATTACATAGAAATAGCCCTCTGAACATTCTGAATGTGGGAAGAATAATTTCCAGTAAGTAACATAGATCATCAACATACAAGAAAAGTATCACAATATCATCACCAACATACTAGAGATACACTGTACGATCGGAGTGGCAACAAACAAAAATAGTAGATAGAAGCAAACAGATTCCATCTTCTCATACCAAGCCCGAGGGGCTTGTTTGAGACCATAGAGAGACCTTCGGAGTCTGACAAACAAGAAAATAATCGTGAACAAATCCAGCCAGCTTTCTCCATATATATTTCCTCTTGTAGATCTCCATGTAAGAAGGAACTCTTCACGTCCATCTTGGTATACAGGCCACCCCTGTGATGCAACAATAGCAAGTATAAGGCGTACAAAAGTACATCTTGGCAACAGGTGCAAAAATTCATCAGAGTAATCAGTACCTTCGACTTGTGAAAAAACCTTTGCAACAAGATAAGCCTTATACTTGTTAATGGACCCATCAGCTACGTATTTGGATTCGGTATACCCACTTACACCTAACCATATTTCTTCCTTTAGTAAGAGATACCAAATCCCAAGTATGATTCTTCATCAAAGAAGAATACTCAACTGTCATCACATCAGTCCCACTCCTGTATCCCATAAGCCTTTGAGACAATACTATGTGAATCCTCAGAAACTACCTGAACACAAAAGTCCAGAAGCTGGTAAAGAATGTGTGTGATGATGCTTAGTGGGTGGAAGATCCTCTATGAAAGGTGCTACCTTAGAAAACTATAGTACGAGCCCACTTAGGCATAGTGACAACATCAGTGGGAATAGGATCCTTAATGGACATTTATAACCTCCTCATCAATATCTCCTCAAAGAAAGGATCCTCAAGATGAGATGAAGAAGAAGAAGGAATGAAAGAAGATGAAGAATCATGAGGAGTGAAACACTCATCAAACTGAACATATGTTCGAAAAAGAAGCTCATGTGTATCAGGATCTAAAATACAATAAGCTCTCATGTCCTCACAATACCCTACAAAGATCAAGGGTTTACTCTTCTTATCCAAAGCTTTCTTTTTCTTCTGTGGCACAAAGGCTGAAGCATGGCATCCCAAAGACTCAAAAAATGAGACATATGGCTTAGTATTGGACCAAGCTTCCTCTGGAGTCAAATTCTCAATTTCTAATTTGTGTGTGTATTTGATTCTAAATATATAAATTTAGCACAATTAACTGCTTCTGCCGAGCATAGATAGGAGGTATATCTCTAGAATGCATCATATAGTTAGCCATTTCATTCAAATTTTGTATTCTTTCGTTCTACTAAGTCCATTCCATATTGTGGATTATGAGGAATTGAATGTTAGTGAATAATGCCTTGAGTTGCCAAAAAATTCAAAAAACTCATTGCTGAAGTACTCCCCCCCATTATCAGTGCGAAGGGTTCTTTATGCTACTAGAAGATTGTTTCTCAACCAAAGCCTTGAAGACTTTGAAGTGTGAAAAAACATCACTTTTTTACTTGAGAAAATAAACCCAAGTCCACCTTGAGAAATTATCAATAAATGTAAGTGCATACTTAGCTCCATTGAAAGATGGGGTTGGAAAAACCATCAAGTCACTATGCACAAGCTCAAGTGGTGAAGAAGATCTCTTAGACAAATTCTTAGGAAAAATGGATCTTGGTGTTGTTTCCCTAATGCATAACTATGGACAAACTTCCTCAAGACAAGAAACTCTAGGAAGGCCATCAGACCATACTATGAGTGCTCAACTCCTTCAAATATCTATAATTGAGATGTCTAAATCTTTCGTGCGGAAATCTGTACTATCTAAATATCTGAATGAGAAACCAATCCTTGTCACTATAAAAGAAATGTCATAAAAACCCTCAAAGTGATATAGTCTAGAACCTATGATCAACAATACCCTGAGTAACAAGTGAATAAGGCTCCAAACAAAGTTCTATATTTCTACCCCATGTGGTGTAAAATTCACTTATTTTCCCTTGACAAAAATGAAAAATAATGATATACATAAAGTAAAATTTGTAGTGATGTCAGGAACATATAGTGCATCTTGTATATTGTCCACCATCAAGGTATGTATATCACATTTTCCCTCAACAGAAAGAAAATAAGAATCTCCAACCTCAATTTCGGAAGTAGAACTAGAAACCTAGAGAAACAAAAGACTCCTTGTAAGAAGTCATGTGATGAAAAGCACCAGAATCTATAACCCAACTTTCTGCAAGTGTTGACTGAGATCTTCCTAACAACATTAAGTGCTTTTCCATGCTGATTAAAAGGAGGTGGAGTGGAGATAGAATATATTTTCTGTTTCTTGACTACATCCTCTAAGGCTTGTATTCTCTTATAACACATATTTTCTTCATGATTAGCTACCCCCACAAAAAGAGTATGAACTGAATAGACTTATTCTTGGATTTATAAGACTCCTTGGGTTTATGAGTTGTTTTCTTTGGGTTTAGGAGCATTTTGAGATGGAGAAGGTGTGGACCTTTGGTATTTACCTGTTTGGTTTTCCCTTGCCCTTAGGATTAGATGCAACTAATTCCTTTTGAGAGGTGGAAGAACTCAACGTGAGATATAGTTTGGATTCTTCCCTAGCAATTCTTTCACAAAATGTTTCTAAGTTAGGCATTTTGAAATGTGTCACCTAAAGGCATCCATGCTAGAGAAAAAGGTAGAAGTAAAAGATTTGGAATGGTCCTCTCAACTTGGATAGAATCAAGTAAAAACACTCTTCATCTTTCTTATCTCTTCCACTCCCCCTTCAACTGTGTCAATAAATGCTTGAACTTGGTAAGATAGTCTATAATTGTTGGAAAATCTTCAGGATTAAGAGAGGTGATCTCAATTTCAAGTTTCGTAGCTCTCATGTGATCCACCTTACCGAATAAGCCCTATATTTTTTCCCACATTTTGAAAGGAGATTCATAGCTTTACAAATGAAACAAAATACTATTGTAACATCCCCATTTTAAGATACTAGAACAAGGGATTTTTTTTTTTTTTTTTTTTTTTTTGATAATGTTCTCTGTTATAAATTATAAAATTCAAACACACGTTCAAGTTTTAATAATTGTTCTCTGCCCAAACAACACAGTTTGGAACACACAATTTCCTTTTAAAACTAATGTTCCCTGTTCACATATTTACAATATGGAACACACATTCAATGCCATTCAATCCTATAACAAATTCTATATGTTGCTGTAAATGACTCGAGGAACTGCCGATCTTCCATTTTCATGGCTCGGAGTTTCATTGATCCTTCACTTCATGACTCGGAACCAAACCGATCCTTCATGTTTGTTTATGCATAGTATATTATATATACCAGTTCTCTTAACCGTTTCCGGTTATTGAAGTGATCCATTTAAGAAGCCTATCTGAATATCTGTTACTGATATTCATCTGACATCCTGCATCTTAAATTAAGTGATAAGGACAACGCAACCAACACTTGCGATACTTTGGCCAAAGATTTTCACATGCTTTGCATGATCATATTCCTGGATGTGATACACATCAATGGAATACGTCCTTCACCTCACTTCACCTGTTATCTAGAATGGTCTTTCCTGGTTCCTACCAGTCCTCTCGATTTAAGGTCAGATTTAAACTTCCAATTTCCAACTAGCAATATGAGCAAATATAGGAAGGCACTCCTGGTAACTAAAGATACGCAGACATACGATGCCGTTCCCCACGACTCCGTGTGTCTAGTTATCTTTAGTATCCCGGAGTCACTCCGTTTACGTGATCATACTCCTATCCCTTGTCAAGAACTTCACATTCAGCCTATGTATTCTTAATGTTTTAATTCGGGAGGGCATTGTAATATGTCAGCTATAATATTGTGTCGTCATGAAGACCCCGTCTTCATGAAGACACCTTGCTATAGCTGGCATATGTCAATGTCCTACGGAATCCTTCCATCGAGAGTACACATCCCGCTCAAGTGATTTGGATATGATCTTAGTATTTAAAAAATCAACTTTCAGCAACCATGTTGATCCCTTTATCCTTGTTCCCATTACAGTTGTATATAGCTAAGAGAGACTAAATCCATCTTCTAGCTTGCTATGCATCTTCTTCATACCGAAGGGTTGCATTTTCTCTAATTGGTTCTCTTCTTAATCATTGGATTAAGCAACCCGTTACCGACGGATTTGATAAGTTTAACCTATTAAACTTAACCAAGATTTTCCCAACTGTAACTAAATTAAGAATTCTAGCTTATTAGATGTCATTTAAACGAGGTCTAATTCCCAATAAATGTATTCATTTATTCTCCTTAACATTACATAGATAAGGTCCATTAGTTAGGGATATACTTATCCCCTACCCTTTATTATGAAATTAACATACGAGGTCATTAATGGAGTTTGAAAGTGAAGTTCGATTACTCTGAAGTTAATTGATATTCCTTAGCTTCCAAGCTAATCCTGAATACCTATCAGTTATGGAATCATATTCTTCCTAACCCTTTTTAATGTCAATTAAGAATTTATCTTTACCCAATTATGATCTAATTGCGCATTTCAACTTAAAGTTGTAATAAGGTAAGAATAGATATCAATTCCCATTTAGCATCCATCCACGGACAATTAAATAAATCCAAATCACGAATAACATTATGTTTCCAATTTAATCATCAATATCAACTGATATAGTCATTGAAATATCACACTTGTATTTGTATTCATCAATTCATGTCATAATCCATACATTTGCCAATCCCACTGAATGGGCATTGTTTACATAAAACATCATTACAACTCATAGATGGAAGAATATACTTTCTTCTTTTCTTAATTCCTCGAAGAGGAATAAAAGTAAACAAATAAAATTCATCTTCAACCAATCAAGAAGCATCAGAAAACAGCCATGTCTTCATTCTAATCAAATTCCATCTGCAAAATTATTTGCACGGGTCAGTTCAATGAACTGAGCATATTAAGCACTTGTAATTAAAATGAGGTGCTTCAATTAACTGTCTCAATAAAAGAACCCTGCTTTTATGAAACGACAGTAAGACATCAATCAAGAAATAGGCACCAAAGAATGATCAGCATAACAACCGAGCCATCAAAATACCATCACAATCAGCCAAAGAGCTGTTGTCCCATTTTCCACATAACCGTTACAAGTTCCAAATTACAATATTTGTAAGGTTACGAATACAAGTAGCATACTGCTGATATAAAATACTGTTATCCTTTCCACACCTTTCATTAATAATAAATGCAAAGGTTAAAACTAACTGAAACGTAAACCCATTACTTTCCTTTCAGTTCATGCATCATATTAGATTCCAAGCAATCAAGCACAGACGAGAAAGCGAACAACAATGCAGATAGTTGCTCATATCTAAGCACTATAAGATTCATTATTAATGAATTACAGATTTCTAACTGAATGAAAGAAGAAAAGATCATTTTTCCAAGTCATTCATCCATATCCCTATTTCTTTCTCATGACTGTCCCAAAATTGAATCCAAACGAGACAACAATCTATGATAACAGTTCAGAGTGAAACTTACAAAAATCCATTCAGAATTCACTTTCCCGCAGCAAGAGTAATTTCATTCATAATCAGCTTTAATGAAAACAAGGAATAATTTATCGTCCTTATCAATACTTCATATAAATCAGGCTCACATGCATATCCAAAACAGGTTAGTACAATCGTCGTATTTATCATAGATCAAATAGTACAAGGATGCATACTATATATTTACCGTACTAGAAGAAACCATAATTTCTTTCACTGTATGGTAAACCAGATAAACAGTTATACAATCATGCAATCAATTATTCACGTGATTTTCTAATTCTATGAATTCGCATTCCGTTCACGATAAAATTTATTCATTGTTGTTACCTACAGCAAGTCCAATCATAATGCACAGTAAAACTTCAATGCTATTTCCAGAACCTCAGACAGTCCCAAAGAGAAGATTTCGTTCCTTTAACTATTCAAATAAAAAAACAACCATTTTCTTCAACTCACTAAGAATTACTCATGCCAGTTTCATTTCTTCCTTAAATAACTAGTGCAAAGATCAGAAGACCACAAGAAAACATTCAATTAATTTCCGTTTGTACAGAAAACTCACAGCACTCAGAAACAATTTAAATGTCACTGTCCTCATTGTACCGACTGAACTGGTAACGTTCAATCAACCACCTGACTACTGATTTTACTTTCGAATCGAAAACAACATACAGAAGAAGAATTCCTGTCCCTATAAATGATTCATTAAGAACGAATCCATTTTTCTATTCAGAATTATGTACATAACACCAAAAATGCGTATTTTTCCATCCAATAATAGCTCAACTTATTAAGATAACAGAACAATCACTCATATTGAAAAGCAACTCAGATGTACTGTGCAAGTTCCAATCCAATATACCAGGTCCAACAGCAATGACATACTTCCCAAGCATTTCCTTCTTTGTAAAGCAATCCAAGTAAAATGTGTTTTCACAAAGACAGTCAGAACTAAAAAGTCGAACAACATCAATGAAACACAACAATTAGTCTAACCCCCTCAGCAAGACAGCATTCATGCTTTTTCTTAATGCACAGAATACAGAACTCAAAATATATATATTCACGACTATCAGTCTGACCTCTGTCAAGATCAAACCGCCTCAAAATAGGGTATTAACATATCATAAGCTTGGTGCAGTCCAAGACAAACTCAAGCAAGTACAGTACATAATTTCTATATTTTTCCATTTACTTGCTACAGAAATGCAAAGCCGAGATAGTTTTAATCGTGACAACAATCCGAACAGGTTAGGCCGAACAGCATCCATAAAACACAACGAAAATCATCCTACTTCCTCACAGCAACGAAAAACAATGTAATTCATTATGCAAGTTCAGAAGGAAAAACTAGTTAACCTTTCCTAGCTTCCACAAATACCCAAAATGGTTATTCGTCTCATTTCTTATGCAAGAGAAGAAGGGACAACAATAATTTTATTACCATTTCATATCCTTCTAAACCAAGTTCATAATACTCAGATAAAACCCTATATGCCATTTCCTTTAAAATACAAAAATGATATCTCCTTCTAATCCCGAAACAACAAAAGGAAGAGAAAAGATCTTATTTCCTTTTAAGAGAAATTTCAGTATAGATACAACATCATGCAACTCATACATGCTATACAGTTTTCATCACTGAAGATTCATATAGCAAAAGAACATTTGCTCAACAGTGAAAGACAACTCCTACTGCCTATACTGCTTTCATCATTCAAATTCATTTAACAAAAGAATGATTGCACAGTAAGGAGACCAACTCATACTGCCTGAATTCTGTTTTCATAGTAAACATTAACAGAGAAGAAGAAAAAAAAATACCTATTTCAACTCGATTCATCCAAACTGTCAAATCAAACCATACACAACCAGAATTCGTATTTACCTACTCCAATTCCATACAAATGATAAATCAAACACAACAGCAAGAAATGATTCCACTCATATCATTTCAAACAAGGACAGAAAAATCGACATAAACCCAAAACCCAAGAGCAGGGTTGTTTTAATGAGATGTTTAAACAAAGCAAGTATTTTTAAAGAGAAGGGCTTAACATGCCTGCAATTTCTTTTCCAAAACTCGAAGAAAACTACGTTTGGCCGAAGATATTTCCTTCCTCGGCGACAGGCACGAGCTTTCCAACAATTCCTTTCCTCTTCAGGCTCAGCAACAGCCTCCAAATCTCCCAAGAACAGTGATAAATCCAAAGAAACTGGTTCGACTGAACCAAACAAAAAAACCAAATGCAGAGAAACTTCACCAAATCCAAATCGACACAATAACAATCAACATTTCCCTCCTACGCCTTCCAAGGCGAGCTGGTCACGAGGACCAAGAACATTTAATGCATTAAAGGCTCTGCCTTTTTCCAAATTTCCACGCCACTGCCAACTTGAGTTGGCGAATTCCAAATTTTGAATTTCACATGCAAAACCAAATTTAGCTCCATGTCCAACTAAATACCTCCGCCACTTACCTGCCCCCGCCAAACTGGCACTGTCCACGTATGGACTCCCCATTTAATGCCATTGAATACCCCTTCATCCTTATCCTCTCCCTCCAAGGGTCTGCGCATCCCCTTTAGGTTAGGATTAGTTTAGGATGTTTATTAGTATTCAACCTAGGTCATAGTTTAGTTTTAGGTTATTAGGACTTAGGTTTATTTCCCTTTTTTTTGTAATTTAAAAATCCACTTAGGATAGTAGTTTAGGATGTATGTTAGAACTTAGGATTAGCTTAGGATTTAATTCCTTCTAACCACTAACACTAACCAACCTTCACCCAGTCTTCCAACTGACACTCACGTCAATGCTGTGCAGGACGTTTCGTCCTTTGTTTCACATGCCAAAGCCACCCGTGTCCAGACGCTTCCTGTCTCACGAGGTCTTAAGTTCGACATGTACAAGGTTCAAGAATCGAACCTTTGTCGTTGGCATTTACGTGCCAGCTACTCATACCTGCAATCAGGCGCTGCACATTTATATCATCCTCAGGTTTGGTTAAAGAGTAAATCAACACAGAAATCACAAGAAGACCACAGCATACTTTGGATCAATGAAATTGATTCAAAGGTGTGCTGTCAATCAGCAAAGAGAGTTTAGCAAGTATACGACAATTTGTCGTCACATCAAGCAAACACACAAGCACAATAACTGTTGTCCTATGCAATAAATTACAGCATGCAAGAATCCAAGTTAGCAACACATTCTCTTAAGATCAGAATATATCTTAACATGTTTGCCTTCATTTCAGCAGTTATAATAGTATGAAAAATATTCACCAAGATAACTTACAAAATCAGAGTGTTACATTCTTCCCTCCTTAAAGAATCATCGTCCCGATGATCAGATTAAACAAATCAAGGAGTTCCTAGGACAAAGTTCAGTTATTGTCCTTTCATTCATAAGTTCATACCAAAAACAGATTCAATCTTAAAAACAGTGTTTTAAGACAACTGTACAATAGACTAATAATTGTCTAAATTTGATAGAATTATCAGTTCCTCGAATTTCAAATTCAATTAAATAGATGTGGAAAAGTAGATCTCATTTCTTCGAGATTTTCCCAAGTTGCACTTTCCTCGCTGAACTGGTCCCACTGGACCTTACATTGGTTCACTTCGCGATTTCTCAAGTACAACTGGCGAGTTCCCAGCACTCGAATGGGCTTAACCACGATTATTCCTGGGTCTTGGACCTGCAAGGAATTCCAATTTAGCACATGTGATAAATCTGTCACGTATTTCTTAAGCAAAGAAATATGAAAAACATCATGCATTTGAGACAAAGCAGGAGGTAATGCTAGACGATAAGCTACAGGGTTGATTATTTCAACAATTTCAAAAGGTCCCACGTAACGTGGCGACAACTTGGCAGCCTTGCCAAAAGTTATTGAGCTCTTTTTTGGTTTCACCCGAAGAAAGACCTTCTCTCCCAGTTTATAATGTTTGTCAACCCGCTTTAAGTCTGCATAGCTCTTTTGCCTATTGGCGGCCTCCTTTAGATGTTCCCGAATCATTTTGATTTGTTGTTCCATTTCCATAAGGATTTCTGGCCCAATTACCTCTCTGTCCTCAACGCTGTCCCAGCTGACAGGGGTTCTGCATTTTCTTCCATACAATGCTTCAAAGGGCGCCATTTTTAAAGAGGCATGATAGGTGTTATTGTAAGCAAATTCTACCAGCGGAAGGTATTCCTCCCATTTATACTGTTGGTCCATGCAATACATCCTTAACATGTCCTCTAAAACCTGATTAACTCTCTCAGTCTGTCCATCCGTTTCCGGATGATATGCAGAACTGAAGTTCAATTTAGTCCCCAAGGCCGCATTAAGCATTTGCCAAAACCTTGATGTCATCCTCGAATCTCTGTCCAATATGATTAATTCCGGTATTCCATGCAATCTGAAGATTTCATGTACAAATCTTCTTGCTAGCACTGGTGCATCATCCTTCAAATTACCAGCAATGAAGTGTGCCACTTTGGTCAATTTGTCGACTACAACCAGGATGATGTCATGCTTATTTCTTGACATAGGCAATCCTTGAACGAAGTCCATCGTTATCACTTGCCATTTATACTGCGGAATACTGTGGGGGTACAATAATCCAGCGGGGTGCATATGTTCCGCCTTAACACACTGACATTCCAAGCAGTGTGTTACAAATTCTACCACATCCTTTTTCATTCCCTTCCAGAAATATTGCTGCTTAAGATCAGCGAGCATTTTCGTGATGCCAGGGTGTCCAGAAAAAGGTGAATTATGAAATTCAGTTAAAAATTTCCCTCTTAAGTCATTTGCCAAAGGTATATATACCCTGTTTTCGAACCTCAGAATTCCTTCATTATCAAAATGGAATCCTTTATACCTAACATCCCTCGGGTCTGCAGCAAGTGCTGTTTTGACCTGCTGGAAATAAGGATCTGTTTCCAAGGCATCTTTCACCTCATCCTTAAACTGAGTTCTTAACGTTATAAGAGCAGAGATATGCTTCCTTCGACTCAGAGCATCTGCTACTCTATTTTCCTTGCCCTTGATGTAGCTTATATCGAAATCATACTGAGACAGAAATTCTAACCATCTTCGCTGCCTTGCATTCAGATTTGGCTGAGTAAAAATATACTTCAGCCCCAGATGGTCTGTTTTTAACTCGAAAGGCTTGCCTAAAAGTTAATGCCTCCACATTTGAAGTGCATGAACAATGGCAGCGAGCTCTAGATCGTGTGGAGCATAATTCTGTTCATGTAACTTAAGCTTTCTACTTTCATAAGCGATGACATGGTTATTCTGTAATAGAATACCTCCAAGGCCTTCTCATGAGGCGTCCGTTACAACCATAAAATCTCCATTTGGATCAGGTACAGTCAAGATAGGTGCTGAAGTTAACTGTTCCTTTAAATTCTTAAAGGCAGATTCACATTTGTCTGTCCAGACAAATTTCTTATCCTTCTTTTGCAGCGAAGTGATTGGGGCAGCAATTTTTGAAAAGTCCTTAACGAACTTTCGATAATATCCAGCCAAGCCCATGAAGCTCCTCACTTCGTGCACGTTCTTAGGCGCAGGCCACTCAGTTATAGCTATGATCTTTGAAGGATCAACAGCTATCCCATTCTTGCTTATAACGTGTCCCAAATAATGCACCTCTGCATCATAAAAGGAACATTTGGACAGTTTTCCATACAACTTCCTCTTTCTTAAAATTTCCAGCACTATCCTTAGATGTTCTTGGTGCTCTTCGACATTTTTAGAGTATATAAGAATATCGTCCAAGAATACAAGCACAAACTTGTCTAAGTACTCTTGAAAAATATTGTTCATTAGATTCATGAAGGCAACAGGTGCATTAGTCAACCCAAAAGGTAACACCGTGAACTCATAATGCCCGTACCTCGTTCTAAAAGTTGTTTTATGAATATCTTCTTCCTTTATTCTCAGCTGATGATACCCTGATCGAAGATCTATTTTTGAATAAACTGATGCTCCTCACATCTGATCGAACAGATCATCAATCCTAGGAAGTGGGTATCGATTTTTAATAGTTGCTTTATTCAGCATTCTGTAATCAATGCACAGCCTCAATGTGCCATCCTTTTTCTTTACAAAAATTACCGGCGCTCCCCAAGGTGAGACGACTCGGTCTTATCAGCCCCTTAGTCAGAAGTTCTTGTAACTGAGCCTTCAGCTCTACCAACTCAATGGTAGTCATTCTATAAGGTGCCTTAGATATGGGTTCAGTTCCTGGTTTGATTTCTATTGCAAAGTCAAACTCACGTTTGGGTGGAAGACCTAGCAATTCCTCCGGAAACACATCACGGAAATCCCTCAACAATGGATATCTTTCCATGAAATCATTATCTTCCTCCGCATTTTCTGTCACTTTTACTGCATACAAAGTGCAGCCTCTATTTTTAGCCCTTTTTAGTTGCATAGCCGTCAGTTTCCTAACTGCAACTTCCCGTTTTACACCTTGAATGACTACTGCTTTCTGCAGGTCATCGAAGCAACAGATTTGTTTTTCATAACAGTCGACCTTTACCTTATGTTCCGCCAACCAGTTAACTCCAATAATGATATCATATGATCCTAGAGGAGTGACATACAAGTCAACTTCGGTGGAGAAACTAGGCAGATCAAGAATTGCCCCAAAAAGGCACATTTCGACTGTATGGACAGCATTATTCCCATAATGCACTGTCCATGTTTTATCCATTCTTTCAGCCTTTCTTTTAATTTCATTGCAAGTTTAGCAGAAATAAAGCATTCTGTAGCTCCAGTATCAAAAAGTATGACTACATGTGTACCGAATAACTTACCCGTAACTTCTATGGGCGTCACTTGCTTTTCAGCTTGTCTGTTAGCCACTGCAGCGTGTATCCTATGCTGCTGACCGCGATCATCCTTCTTCAGAGGACAGTGATTCGCATAGTGGTCCTTTCCATAGTTGAAGCATCCTCCAACTGGTCCTTTTCTAGGCTCAAATTTGTTACCAGCCTTGAAGTTATCATTCTGGCTTCCATAGGACTTCTGTCCAATGCCATTAACTTTTGTGAAGTTGTTCCGCACGCTATTTACAGGTCTGTTCATCACAGATTTCTTGTTGTTATCTACAACAACAAAAAAATTTCACACCAAACCTTTTCCAAGGTCCCCTTTTTGGTGCAAGAGACGAAGAAGAATTGGGAATCTTCTTCCTTATCTCTTCCTTGTGAGCAGATATTGCCCTCAATTTTTGTTCCTGTCTGATTGCCTTTTCGACAACTCCATCCATGGTGGTTGGGCCGTGGACATCCACTTCGCCACCAATGATGGGATTCAGTCCCATTATGAATTTCCGTATCCTGAACTTCTCATCAGCTTGGTACTGCGGCACATACTTAAGGAGTTTAGTAAACCCTTCCCAGTATTCCGTCACCGACAGCCTTCCTTGCGACCAGTTCTGAAATTCAGTCATTTTCCTATCAAAATAGAGTTGAGGCAGCCATCGTTGCCTAAAATAACCCTTAAATTGATCCCAAGTTATGTCTGATTCGACAATATTCAGTTCAACCTTACGGTTGTCCCACCATGATGATGCTTCATGAGAAAGCTGATATGCTCCCCATATCGCTTTAGTCTCTTCAGAGAAGTTTCTTATTGCAAAGTATTTCTCCATTTCACTGAGCCAGTTCTCAGCTCCATCCCCAAGGGTTGTTCCATCAAACTTTGGAGGACTTATTCTCTTTATATCATTTGTAAGTTCAGCTGCTAATCTTGCCCTTTTATTTTCAGGGGGATTAGGAGCAATTACATTATTGTCATCAACACCTGGATTCCCTCCGTTGATGTTGTCCATAGGAGGCAGCTGATCATTTATTTCAGCTTCATCCTCCTCCTCTTCATTGCCCATTGACTGTTGTTCCAGAACAGTCAAACAATCCCTCGTATCAAGTAGGGCAGCAAGGATTTCATCCAGCTTTTGAGCAGTTGCTGCTTCTCCACCCTGTAACGGGTTATTCGCAGCATTCCCTCTTGTTCTGACCATTTTCTGTTCAATAAGAAAATGTAAACCTTATTAATATCGTGGACTCATTAGGTCCAAGAGCTGCAACCTTCAGCTCTGATACCAAGATGTAACATCCCCATTTTAAGATACTAGAACAAGGGAATTTTTTTTTTTTTTTGATAACATTCTCTGTTATGAATTATAAAATTCAAACACACGTTCAAGTTTTAATAATTGTTCTCTGCCCAAACAACACAGTTTGGAACACACAATTTCCTTTTAAAACTAATGTTCCCTGTTCGCATATTTACAATATGGAACACACATTCAATGCCATTCAATCTTATAACAGATTCTATATGCTGCTGTAAATGACTCGAGGAACTGCCGATCTTCCATTTTCATGGCTCGGAGTTTCATCGATCCTTCATTTCATGACTCGGCAACAACCGATCCTTCATGTTTGTTTATGCATAGTATATTATATATACCAGTTCTCTTAACCGTTTCTGGTTATCGAAGTGATCCATTTAAGAAGCCTATCTAAATATCTGTTACTGATATTCATCTGACATCCTGCATCTTAAATTAAGTGATAAGGACAACGCAACCAGCACTTGCGATACTTTGTCCAAAGATTTTCACATGCTTTGCATGATCATATTCCTGGATGTGATACACATCAATGGAATACGTCCTTCACTTCACTTCACCTGTTATCTAGAATGGTCTTTCCTGGTTCCTACCAGTCCTCTCAGTTTAAGATCAGTTTTAAACTTCCAATTTCTAACTAGCAATATGAACAAATATAGGAAGGCACTCCTGGTAACTAAAGATACGCAGACATGCAGTGTCGTTCCCCACGACTCCGTGTGTCTAGTTATCTTTAGTATCCCGGAGTCACTCCGTATACCTGATCATACTCCTATCCCCTGCCAAGAACTTCACATTCAGCCTATGTATTCTTAATGTTTTAATTCGGGAGGGCATTGTAATATGTCAGCTATAACATTGTGTCGTCATGAAGACCCCCGTCTTCATGAAGACACCTTGCTGTAGCTGGCGTATGTCAATGTCCTACGGAATCCTTCCATCGAGAGTACACATCCTGCTCAAGTGATTTGGATATGATCTTAGTATTTAAAAAAAATCAACTCTCAGCAACCATGTTGATCCCTTTATCCTCGTTCCCGTTACAGTTGTATATAGCTAAGAGAGACTAAATCCCGTCTTCTAGCTTGCTATGCATCTTCTTCATACCGAAGGGTTGCATTTTCTCTACTTGGTTCTCTTCTTAATCATTGGATTAAGCAGCCCGTTACCGACGGATGTGATAAGTTTAACCTATTAAACTTAACCAAGATTTTCCCAACTGTAACTAAATTCAGAATTCTAGCTTATTAGACGTCATTTAAACGAGGTCTAATTCCCAATAAATGTATTCATTTATTCTCCTTAACATTACATAGTTAAGGTCCATTAGTTAGGGATATACTTATCCCCTACCCTTTATTCTGAAATTAGCATACGAGGTCATTAATGGAGTTCGAAAGCGAAGTTCGATTACTCCGAAGTTAATTGATATTCCTTAGCTTCCAAGCTAATCCTGAATACCTATCAGTTATGGAATCATATTCTTCCTAACCCTTTTTAATGTCAATTAAGAATTCATCTTTACCCAAGTATGATCTAATTGCGCATTTCAACTTAAAGTTGTAATAAGGTAAGAATAGATATCAATTCCCATTTAGCATCCATCCACGGACAATTAAATAAATCCAAATCAGGAATAACATTATGTTTCCAATTTAATCATCAATATCAACTGATATAGTCATTAAAATATCACACTTGTATTTGTATTCATCAATTCATGTCATAATCCATACATTTGCCAATCCCACTGAATGGGCATTGTTTACATAAAACATCATTACAACTCATAGATGGAAGAATATACTTTCTTCTTTTTCTTAATTCCTCGAAGAGGAATAAAAGTAAACAAATACAATTCATCTTCAACCAATCAAGAAGCATCAGAAAACAGCCATGTCTTCATTCTAATCAAATTCCATCTGCAAAATTATTTGCACGGGTCAGTTCAATGAACTGAGCATATTAAGCACTTGTCATTAAAATGAGGTGCTTCAATTAACTGTCTCAATAAAAGAACCCTGCTTTTATGAAACGACAGTAAGACCATCAATCAAGAAATAGGCACCAAAGAATGATCAGCATAACAACTGAGCCATCAAAATACCATCACAATCAGCCAAAGAGCTGTTGTCCCATTTTCCACATAACCGTTACAAGTTCCAAATTACAATATTTGTAAGGTTAGGAATACAAGTAGCATACTGCTGATATAAAATACTGTTATCCTTTCCACACCTTTCATTAATAATAAATGCAAAGGTTAAAACTAACTGAAACATAAACCCATTACTTTCCTTTCAGTTCATGCATCACATTAGATTCCAAGCAATCACGTACAGACGAGAAAGTGAACATCATTGCATATAGTTGCTCATATCCAAGCACTATAAAAATTCATTAATAACGAATTACAAATTTTCAACTGTATGAAAGGAGAAAAGATCATTTTTCCAAGTCATTCATCCACATTACCTATCTCCTTCCTCAAGACTATCCTAAAAAATGGAATCCAAACGAGACACAAACCAAGATAACAGTTCAGAGTGAAACTTACAAAATCCATTCGGAATTCACTTTCTGGCAGCCAGAGTAATTTAATTCATAATCATCTTTAAATGACAACAAGGAAGAATTTATCGTCCTTATCAATACTTCATTTAAATTAGGCTCATATGCATATCCAAAACAGGTTAGTACATCAACGTATTTATCATAGATCAATTAGTACAAGGATGCATACTATATATTTACTGTACTAGAATAAACCATAATTTCTTTCACTGTATGGTAAACCAAATAAACAGTTATACAATCATGTAATCAATTATTCACGTGATTTTCTAATTCTATGAACGCATTCCGTTCAAAATAAAATTTATTCATTGTTGTTACCTATAGCAAGTCCAATCATAAGGCACAGTAAAACTTTAATGCTATTTCCAGAACTCAAACAGCCCAAAGAGAAGAATTCATTCCTTTAACTATTCAAAATAAGAAAACAACCCTTTTCTTCAACTCAACTAAGAATTACTCATGCCGGTTTCATTTCTTCCTTGAATAACTGTGCAAAGATCAGAAGACCACAAGAAAACATTCAATTAATTTCCATTTGTACAGAAAAACTTACAGCATTCAGAAACAATTTAAATGTCACTGTCCTCTCTGTCGAACTGAACTGGTAACAGTTCAATCAACCACCTGACTACTGATTTCTTTCGAATCGAAAACAGCATACAGAAGAAGAATTCATGTACCTATAAATGATTCTACCCAAGATCCGATTTTCTATTTGCTCAGAATGATGTACAGAACACTCAAAAATGTGATTTTTCATCCAAGCATGAATAGCTCAACTTATAAAGATAACAGAACAACCGCTCATATTGAATAAGCAACTGTACAACTAACCTGTGCAGTTCCAATCCAATATACAGGTCGCAACAGCAATGACATACTTCCAAAGCATTTCCTGCTTTGTACAGCAATCCAAGTAAAATGCGTTTTCACAAAGACAGTTCTATCTCGAAGGTCGAACAACATTAGTGAAACACAACAAATCAGCTAATCCCTTCAGCAAGAATCAACATGATTTATCTTAATGCACAGATATGCAACTCAAAATATATATATTCATGACTATCAATCTGACCCTCTGTCAAGATCAAACCGCCGCAAAATAGGGTATAACATATCATAAGCTTGGAGCAGTCCAAGACAAGACTCAAGTACAGTAACCCAAATTTCTATATCTTTCCATTTACTTGTACAGAATGCACAAGTCGAGATAGTTTTTAATCGTGACAATAGTATAAACAGGAAGAGCCGAACAACATCCATAAAACACAAAGAAAATCATCCTACTTCCTCAGCAACAACGAGGGAATGTAATTCATTATGCAAGTTTAGAAGGAAAAACTAGTTAACCTTTCCTATTTCCCACGAATACCCAAAACGTTATTCATCTCATCTTCTTATGCAAGAAAAAGGGACGACAATAATTGTATTACCATTTCATATCCTTCTAAATCAAGTTCATAATACTCAGATAAAACTCTAATGCCAATGCCTATAAAATACAAAAATGCTATCTCCTTCTAATCCCAAAATAGCAGAAGGAAGAGAAAAGATCTTATTTCCGTTTAAGAGAAATTTTAGTATAGAAGACAACATCATGCAACTCGTACATCTTGTACAGTTTTCATCACTGAAGATTCATATAGCAAAAGAACAATTCACTCAACACTGAAAGACAACTCCTACTGCCTATACTGATTTCATGCATTCAAATTCATTTAACAAAAAGAACGATTGCACAGTAAGGAGAACAACTCATACTGCCTGAATTCCATTTTCATAGTAAACATTAACAGAGAAGAAGAAAAAAAATACCTATATCCAACTCGATTCATCCAAAGACAAATCAAAGCATAACCAACACAGCAAATTCGTATTTACCTACTCCAATTCCATGCAAATGACAGATCAAACACAACAGCAAGAAACGATTCCACTCTTATCATTTCAAACAAGGACAGAAAAATCGACATAAACCCAAAACCCAAGAGCAGGGTTGTTTTAATGAGATGGTTAAACGAAGCAAGTATTTTTAAAGAGGAGGGCTTAACATGCCTGTAATTTCTTTTCTAAAACTCAAAGAAAACTACATTTGCCCAAGATATTTCCTTCCTCAGTGACATAAACAAGCTTTCCAACAATTCCTTTCCTCTTCAATGCTCAACAACAGCCTCCAAATCTCCCAAGAATAGGGATAAATCCAAAGAAACTGGTTCGACTGAACCAAACAGAAAAACCAAATGCAGAGCAACTTCACCAAATCTAAATCGACACAATAACAATCAACATTTCCCCTCCTACGCCTTCCAAGGCGAGCTGGTCACGAGGACCAAGAACATTTAATGCATTAAAGGCTCTACCTTTTTCCAAATTTCCACGCCCTACTGCCCAACTTGAGTTGGCGAATTCCAAATTTCGATTTTCACATGCAAAACCAAATTTAGGTCCATGTCCAACTAAATACCTCCGCCAGCTTACCCTGTCCCCCACCAAACTGGTGCTGTCCACGTATGGACTCCCCATTTAATGCCATTGAATAACCCTTCATCCTTATCCTCTCCCTCCAAGAGTCTGTGTGTCCCCTTTAGGTTAGGATCAGTTTAGGATGTATATTAGTTATTCAACCTAGGTCATAGTTTAGTTTTAGATTAATAGGACTTAGGTTTATTTCCCCCTTTCCTTTTTTGTAAAAAAAAAAATTAAAAATCCACTTAGGATAGTAGTTTAGGATGTATGATAGGACTTAGGATTAGCTTAGGATTTAATTCCTTCTAACCACTAACATTAATCAACCTCTAATCCAGTCTTCCAACTGACACTCATGTCAATACTGTGCAAGGCGTTTCATCCCTTGTTTCACATGCCAAAGCCACCCGTGTCCAGACGTTTCCTGCCTCACAAGGTCTTAAGTTTGATAATACAAGTGTTCAAGAATCAAACCTTTGTCATTGGCATTTATGAGCCAGCTGCTCATACCTGCAATCAGGCGCTGAACATTTATATCAACCTCCGGTTCAGTTCAAGAGTAAATCAACAAAGCAATCACAAAAATGACCACTAGCATACTTTAGATCAATGGAATTGATTCAAAGTGTGTTGTCAACCAGCAAAGAGAGTTTAGCAAGTATATGAAAAATTTGTCGTCACATTAGGAAACACACAAGCACAATAACTGTTGTCCTATGCAATAAATTACAGCATGCAAGAATTCAAGTTAGCAACACATTCTCTTAAGATCATAATATATCTTAACATGTTTTCCTTCATTTCAGTAGTTATAATAGTATGAAAAATATTCACCTAGATAACTTACAAAATCAGAGTGTTACATTCTTCCCTCCTTAAAGAATCATACGTCCCGATGATCAGATTAAACAAATCAAGGAGTTCCTAGTACAAAGTTCAGTTATTGTCCTTTCATTCATAAGTTCATACCAAAAATAGATTCACTCTTAAAAACAGTATTTTAAGACAACTGTACAATAGACTAATAATTGTCTAAATTTGGTAGAATTATCAGTTCCTCGAATTTCAAATTCAATTAAACAGATGTGGAAAATTTCCGAAGTTCCACTTACATAAGTTCCTATCAAACCCATACACTCATCAAATTTGTATTGCTACTAAAATTTATCTTATTCTCTAGTGAACATTGGTTGTTATGCAGAAGTTAAAGGTCGTAATCATTTGTGTTTAGTGATTGTTTACATTTTTAGTTTCCATGTGTGGTAATTATGTGTTTTTAATGGCTCAATTTGATCTAATGTGAAGTATATAAAGACATCATTCCAAAAATCACCAAAACAAATGCAAGAAGAAACAAGACCCTAGATTTGGAACTTTATAATTAAGTGTGTGTTACAATATGAACTTTAAAATTTTTAAGTGTTTCTCAAAATAGATAGTTTCAATGGAACAAACATGAAAAAATAAGCACATTTGAAAAAAATGACACTAAAATATTAGTTACTCATCAAAAAATACAAGCTTATCAAGTTTCCACTCTAATATTTATTTCAGTTGGCACCTTAAAAATCTATTTTTCCTTCACCACACAAATTAAATCTAAGGGGGCTAGAATTAAGAACCTACTAGTAGGAATCACAAGTTTAAGCCCTCATATGACCATACTATATGACTATGGGCTAATGATTTATATAAACGGATCATTCAAAGCCACAAAGAAATCAAGGAAATAACTAGATAACAAAGAACTAGTCAATACCATGGATCAAGGAAAGAACTAGACCTAACAACTAGATAAATATCCACTCATAAGCGGGTAAGGATAAAAAAAATAGAAGGTAAATAAATTACCTACATGAACATGAGCTAAGATAAACAACCTACTCTAACAAGGAAGTATTTACTTTTAAGTTACTATTTTCATCATTTGTGAGAGATAAGAGATTTTTGTTTTTAATCTCAATAATTTTTCAAGCAATATATAAATGGAAATGAAAAGATAAGTCAATATTAGTGAATAAAATAAAATTACATCCTTTTATTTAATAAACCTACTAATTTTAAAGATAATTGTCCACTTGTACACACACATTCATTGTTTTCAAGAACTTTGACCTTAATACACAAAACCAAGTTCTAGCAAGATTTTGATAATGGAGTTAGAAAATAAAAAACCTATACAAGTCAAAAATAGACACAATAATTTCTACCACCTCCCAACACCATCCTCACATAAAACATGTCATCCATTCCACCAAACTAAGAGCCAAAAAAATGATGAAGCTGACACTCACCTTCCAATCACATTGCATGGGAATTTATCATATATACATTGATCTACAAGCCCGCCAACTCAAAGGTGATTCAAGTATCAACGAACTCAAAAAAACATATATATACCAAACAAACACACTATGATATTGTTACCAAAATTACAACCACGTGCATTTGAATATAGTAATTTTTCTTAGAATCATGGAAGAATAAATAGAACAACCAATTTCAAAACCAAACAATTCACATTATGTAAACTAATTTAGTTTTCTATAAGGGGAGGAATATGCATGAAGTTATTACAAGAATTTTCTATGCATCCCTACATTCATTTTGGCCTTGGAATATGTGAGGACAATTCTCTAATATCCTTTTGATTCCTACATCTATTGTGACCCCTTTTCAAATAAGATAAAAAAAATAAAGTTAATATTTTTATGTGGTTAAGTAACTCACTTTTAATTAAAAATTGACAACTTAATATTATTTCACTATTATAAATAAAAATAAATGTGACTTTCCAAATTAAGTAATTCAATATCAAATTAGAAGATGGAAAGTTACTTTTAGATATTTTCTTTGGGAAAAGTGTCTAAGTGAGCTTATAAAAAGGTGTTGGGGTCATTTGGAAGGATATTTTTGCTATTATCTATTTTCACATTGAGAGTTTGAGTTGCTTCTTCAACTTCTACTTTTGATGATGAAAACCATCCATTATAATAAGATTTGGGGGCAAAAACCCTCCAATATTTAGTGGTAATTCCGTCTAGGAGCATCCAGTCATATATTTATAGATTTCTTGTCTAGGGAATCATCATATTTACACATTTCAACTACACCATCATCAAATTTACAGATCTCAACTAAGTCATCATTTTTGGGAAAAATCTCCTCTATACAGTCAGTTGTATTTTGTTAATTTGCAACTTGGAATAATAAATAAAATTCTCTTTTTTAGTGTTTCACGTTATTTTACTTATTTCCATAAATTTCAAAAATAAAAACAAAAGTTTTAGAGTTAGGGTTTGCTATAAATTTTAGATTTGCAATTAATTTATCAAATCCAGCTACAATTTCATATCTGTAATTAATTTGTAAAAAATTATAGTTGTGCATTGTATTGTTTAAACTTTCAGTTAGAAGGGCAATTTTAAACTTTTTTGTTTTATCTATAAGGGTTTTTACAGGAAAATCAATATTCTTCTAATTTTCTCAATTAAGGGAGATTACAATGGTATCATAGTTATGTCCTTTCCAACATGTAAATCATGAGGACAATGCAAGAATTCATATTAGAGATGTTACAAACTATGCAAGAAAATCAGAAGAGTCTAAAATCGTGGATAGAAATAAAGAAGATGGAAAGGTCAAAATATGAGCCTAAAAAATCTACAAAGGAGAAAAAAGGAATTAAGAATGCAATTCAAAATTAAAGAGATCTTATATGAAAAGGAACCAAAGAATGTGGTTGAAACGGAACTAATCACATTGAAAAAAAGTGGTGAGGATGTAATGAGCCTAAAAAAGGTATGGTGAATGGATAAGAAGATATAAAGAATATAAGTTGATTTCCAATCAAGCAAAAAACACCTACAAAAAATTAACGAAAAGAATTTTCCAGTTGCAAGGGTGTAGCATGAAGGAAAGTCAGATTTGCAAGAACTTCGAGAAAAGTTTTTGGTTAATGCTAAATTTCCAAGTCTTCATAGTAGAGTTGATGCAAATTTCCCTCGGCATTGAAAGAAGAAAAACTTTTGGATCATTCCTATAATAGCTCAAAATATCGAAATAATGTTTCAAACCAAGAAATTTATGGGGAGGAGTTACAGGAAGACCTGTTGAGAGGCATGCACATTAGGAAAGGGGCCCTCATCAGATACTACTATTGGTTTTCAACTTGCTGGAATTTTCGTATCAACGACTAATGTTTTAGATTTCTGTAAAACATTTTATAAAAGGGGCGTAAATAGAGTTAATTGTCTCCTTAGTAATCTATGCAATGTGATACATTCTTGTTAATCACGGAAGTTGGAAATACAACTTTAAATTTGAACGATGAGAGATAATCTCAAAGGTGTTTCAACTTGTGATAAGAGCTTGATGAGTTCTTTAGAGGACTTATATACGAACCGCTTGATGAGTCCAAAGGAGATAGTAGGATATGTGCTTCTGGAAGATACATTTGGGGACTCCTCCAAATATTTTCCCAATCCTTCAGCATTGGAGAAAACTTTTCTATAAATTTTCCTTTATGGATTCTTTCAGAATTTCGCATTACAATTAGTTGTTGCAAGAGTCCTATGCAATCTGTGTATTATTTCCCACAAAACACATTCTTATTCAGTAAGCATTAGAAGCCTCGTCAAGCATTGCAAGTTTTCATAGCTAAATGTATTAAATGCAAGGATGAAGTTGACATAAAAATGGAATAGAGTCAAGATCAGTAATGCTACACAGGCACAACTTATTAATACTTTTACCATTGAGATGCTTCTGTCTGCTAGTTAGTTTTCATGATTGCCAATTTGTAAGGAATGCAATTTCGTTGAGTTTTGGAGATAGAGATGGTACTTTCTAATGGATTAGTAGTTGTAATAGAAATGGTACTTAAACTCATTTGTAGATAATGATGCAGGTATTGCAGTTCTATACAATGCATTCACCCAATGTTTATCAGAAAAAGATTACATCTTGTGTGCAATAAGATCCATAGATTATCCCAAGAAATTGAAGGCCTCAAACTTCACTTGTTACCTTACAAAACACAAAGCATTCTATCACTCTTATGTGACGTGATTAAATATAATGCATGATGTGGATTCAGAATTGAGGGAACTATTATACATATGTTAACCTTTATTACCAAAGAGGCCCATTTATATATTAGAGATGCAATTAATAAAACTTTATTCGTTCGCAATTCCCTCCCCTGCACAATGAAGAGATAGCTACAAATGAAAAACCTTCAATAATAAACAACAAGAATGGATGGTTTGTTGTTGAGGGTAGAGGTTGTGTGTCCAACAACAAGCAATTTCCACAGTCACAATGAAGGTGCACCATTAACATTTGTTAATGGTAGATTTTATATAGAACATGGAATTGTAAGTGCCCAATAATGAATTGGGATATGGGCATTATAGATATAGGCATTTGGGGAAAGTCAAAGTAATGGATTGCAAATGCTTTGGACAAGCAATTTTCAAGAAGGGGGGCTGTCGTGACCCCTTTTTAAAATAAAAATAAAAATAGTAAAGTTAATATTTTCGAGTTGTCAAGTAATTCATTTTTAATTAAAAAGTGACAACTTAATATTATTTTATTATTATAAATAAAAAATCAAGGTGACCTTTCCAAATTAAGCAAACCAATACCAAATTAGAATATGAAAAGTTATTTTTGGGGATTTTACTTGGGAAAAGTGTCAAGAAAAGTGTTGAGCGGTCATTTTGAAGTATTGTGTTTTTCATTATCTATTATTACATCGAGAGTCTAAGTTGCTACTTCGACTTTTACTTTTGAGGATGAAAACCCTCCATTGTTGTCATATTTAGGGGTGAAAACATCCATCATTGGTGAATCCATCTAGGAGTTACATTTGTGCATCCAGTCAAAGATTTTATAGATTTCACCTAAGGCATCTTCAGATTTACAAATCTCAAGTAAGGAATAATTTTTGACAAAAATCTCATTTATACAGCCAGTTGTATTTTGTTAATTTGCAACTTAGAAAAATAAATAAAACTCATTGTTTTAGGTGTGATTCATGTTGTTATACTTATTTCCATAAATTCCAAAAGTAAAAGTTTTAGACTAAGGGTTTGTTATAAAAATTCAAATCAGAAATTAGTTTATCATATCCATCTAGGGTTCCATATTTGCAATTAATTTGTAAAAATTATATTTGTGCGTTGTATTGTTAAATTTTTAGTTAAAAGGAAATTTTCAAACTTTTGTGTTATTATCTATAAGGGTTTTTATAAGAAAATCCATATTGTTCTAATTTTCTCAATTAAGAGACATTACCAATAAAAATGATGAAAGGGACACTCACCTTCCAATCACAATGTGTGTGAACTTATCATATCCACATTTACCCACAAATTCCCTAACTCAAGAGTGATTAACACATAAAAAAACTCAAAGAAACATAGATAGACCAAACAAACACAATATAAGATTCTTACCACAATCACAACTACATACACTTTAATACAATAATTATTCTTGGAATCATGGAAGAAGGAAGAGGACAACCAATTCAAAAACCAATCAATAGACATTATGTAAACTAATTTATTTTTTATACAAGGGGAGGTATATATATGAAGTAACTGCAAGACTCTCATGTGGATCCCTAGAATGTCGAAGGATAACTCTCTAATATCCTTTTGTGTCCCTACATCCATCCTCTTTTTAGGAATGGAATATAATAGGGTAAATATATAACAATTGTATGTGTACACCTTCATTTTATTTGAACATTTTAGTTTAGAATGGAGATTGTTTTTGTTCCTATTCTTGATCAATAAACATTTAAAGTTACATTTCTTGTTTCTTTTCTTTATTGTTAGACATGTAGTATTAGTTGTGACTCCAACTAATAACATTTTGCATTTTATATATTTCTTTGTGAACTTGTCTAGTAACTATATGTATGATTCGAAACGACTCATTGTTTCAACGATTTTTAAAAAGTGTTTCATTGATCCCTTTAACTGAAGTCCTTTAATAATATCACAATTTGACATATGGAATAATTATTCACAACATAATGTCAAGTCCTTATTTCCAAGAGAAGTAAACTTGGTTGAATCAACCAAAATAAATAACACCAAAATGAAACTTAACATCTATAAAACAGAATATCATTTTGAGATCTCAATTTTAAATGACGATAACATTATTCCAATACAATAAATTTTTCAAGAGAAAGGAGATTATTACATTTTACTTTCATAAAGCAATATAAACCATAGTTTGGAGGACATTCTTCCTTACTTCCACTTGCACATTACTCAAAACTAGCAATCTCTGAGTAATCATAAAAAAAATCCAAGAAATAGTTTCCAACATCCTCCCAAAATAAAATTCCAAAATAAATGTTATATATCCAAGTTCTTAATTGCATAGCCCAATCAATTATGCTCCAATAAATTTTCTAATCAAAATAAGTGACCATTTCCAAAATCAATACTATCATTATTTACGGGTGACTATATACATGATCATATTATAATCATTCAAAGTAAAAAAAGATTTTAAGTTCATATTGCAAGTTAAATGAAGAAAGAAATTTCTACATATGTTGTATGGAGAGGATTAACACCAATGTGTCGGTTCTTATACTTGAACCATCATCAGGGTGAGCATTTTCTTGAGAGCAAGAATGAGAAGCAAAAAATTATAAGCAATTACTTCGACCAAAAGTCACGAATTTCGAGAAGAGATGTGAAAATGATTAAAGTAAAAATGATAAAATAAACCATTAAAAAGAATATAAAATTAAATTAAAATAGAATCCTAAGAAGGTGGAAAAAAACAAAAAAGGGGGAGGGGGAAATGGAGATTTATGAGAGGAATAATGGAAGAACGGAGAAGAGGAAATGAACCACATAGGAGGAGTAAGAAAATGAAAAAGGGCCAACAAAGAAATAAAGCGCTGAAAAAATGTATTTACTACATAATGAAGGGGGTTAGGGGATGTCATCTTATGCAAAATGGTTTTCCAAGATTGATTGAACATCCCCTACCCTTTCAAGGTTTCATTTTTCAAAAGTGTGTACTTTATGAGTTATTTGCACTACTGCAATTTTCATTTCCCTGTTTGATATATATGAGATAATTTCAAGAATTCAAAAATTATATTCACACTATATTATAAAGTGCCATATCTTGGGGTAATTTAAGAATGAACTAAGAAAAATTTCCATTTTAGAAGATTCATCATGGGTTTTGATCTTAAATTAAATTGTTTTATTGACTGGATATATTCAAAAAACTATTTTTCTAGGAAACAAGGGATACAATATCATTGTATATTGAATGATAAAATTCCCTATCTCCTTGGAATCATTCCTAGAGCCTAATGATTATGAACAAAATATTGATTGGGTTGAACAACAAGGACTATATTTATAGATTAATATCACTATTTGTGATTATATTTAGCATGATCTTGAGTACATTGATTTCCCTATCACTACTTGGACATTCATCTAGAAGTTCTATATGGATACCATGATTATCCATCTGAGAGTGATGGTTCCTCATAAAACCATTCATATGTGGATGATACTAATAATGCTACTTTGTTTGTAGAATCTCGCATTTCATATCTATATGACACCATTTAGACATAACTTTCCTCCTTTAGGACATTCCTTCATCACCTTTTGCTTCATCATATTTAATATTTGTTTATTTGAGGGATTCAATTATTATCTACAATAGGTTTCTTCATGTCTATAGGATCCACTTTATTGGGAGGTCTAACAACTGTGCATTTCATATTTTTTATGGACTCTCACCTCTCTAATCTTAATGAAACTTTTGAAAATATTTATCCTCTTTGATGAAAATTTTGATATATTTTCTTATGATTCTCTAGATGTATTTTCTCCTCCACTACATGGTGACACAACGTACACTCCCTAAATCCTATGATTAACATTTGTCATCATTCATGTCGGTAACAACTATAGGAGTACCTTGGTCTTGTTTCAGTTCTCATATCAATATTGGGAACCACTCTGAGTCCTATTTGGTGCCTCATTTGATTCATTATCACTGATCTCAGTTTAGCATTGTAATTTTTATAAGAATTTGGAGATAGTATTCATACCTTTTCCTTTAATACATAGTATTCTATTACATTATATGGCATTCCTTACTGTGATGTAGTCTTCATTGTTTCTTTTATTAACATGAGGCTTATTCATCTATGAGATCTAATGGAATTTTATAAGGATTCATCTTTTGAGGATATATATAGTCCTCTCTACTTCTCTTCTTTATCTCTTTTTCTTGGGGGATTACCTATGTTATTTTAGGAGGGATATTTTTATGTTCTTTTCTTTTCTTTCTTTTTGGGAGGATTTTTTCTTATGGGTTTTATCCTTTTCTCCACTTTATGAGGGATTTCATATATACTTGGTTACCTAATAAATCCTTCTTCCTAAGACCCAATTATTCTACTCACCTATGTTATCCTTACAGGGGGGTTGTTAGTGTAGATTTTTTTATACAATGATACGGTCTTTCCTACAAATGTATTTACCTTGCATAGGTATCATCGGATATATGAAAGTTATAATTTTACACCTTTATATGTGGTTGTTACACTTCCCCATTTCCTATTTATAGACCTATTGTAAATTTATTTTCTCAATCATTTTAAAATACAAGTTATTTTTTGGATTATGTTTTGTTCCTATCTCTTAGCAAAATTAATTTCTTTATGCATTTGTATTTTATCATTGGTTGGTGTTGGACCATATTCTCACAAGAATTTTTTTTATCCCTATTCAACATATATCGCATATTATGATACCAACCAAAATAAAATACCATACCCATAAATCTTGAATTTATAGTTAAAATCATTCATCTCATCATTCAAATGACATATAATTTCCGTTTTTTAGCTTTCAAAATCATATACTAGCTAAAACATAATATGTTCATACCACCTAAAAGAAATACATAATGAATAATCTATTTCAAATCAGCCTCCTCGCTCATCCTGTACAATTTCCAAAATTTTCAGCCATGTAGAAGGATGATTGTTAATCATTAAAGATAAAGGATTTAACATTGTACCAACAACCACAAGAAATTTTGTAGCCTTATCCATCTCCAAAACCAAATAATGGAAATCTAAAGAAAAAAATTTATTACCAAATATTGGGATCCCTACACCATATAATTCAACATCCATTTGGGTGTTTCTCCTTGTATCATAGCATTAATTATTATCATAGATTCACACTCTAGAAAACCAGTCATTATAGTCTTTATCTTTTCACAATCTCAATCCTTCCAGCAATGCCATCACTTTTTCCTCATTATTAGTATGTCTTGGGATAAAAAATGAACCATCCCATAGCATTTGATTATTACTATCATGAAGACTACAAAAAATCAATTTTACTACCCTATAATCTTTGGGGAAAACAATCTAACACCATGTTTGACCATCTAATAATATTTAGATATTTTGTTTGTAAAAAGAGTAATCCTAATTTCCTAACATATATCTATTGATCTTGTAAGAAAAGGAGATATTATCATATATTTTCAGCTCAATCTATTCCTAGAAACTTTCCCAAGAAATTTCCTTATATTTACAAATTTATTTGTTACACTCCTTTTAAATGTTCCTAACCAAATTTACTAGAAAAACCATCCACAATACTTCCAATCACTTCAATCCTTATGACCAAACATATAAGTCACCCCTCATTGATATAGGATAAACCTAGGGTTATTATAAGTGGGAAGAAAGAGTAGACTAAATGTTTATAGCATAAAGATAATGAAGAAAAAGAAGCCCCATTATTTCCCCATATTTCTTAAAAATACTACAGACTTAAGGGCCAATAAAATTCTTTTTTATGTATCTTATCTTGTATATATTTTCTAAATAGGAAATCCATGTAAATACATTTTCCCTTAGAATACGAATGGAGATCCAAATAATATAGGCAAGCAACTCAAATTACCTTGCTACTCCTTAGTTAAGACCCTATAATCATCCCTCACTATATACCTCCCTAATTGTTCCCTATTCCATCTTAAATCATCTTTTGACTATGTTTTAAGAACCCTCCTTGATTAAAGAACAAGATTCAAATATAGTATTTTTTCCACATAAATCTTATAAACCTCTAAAATTTTCCAATTCTATAAATAGCCTGGGGCAACCACCTCATTATGCTAATAATTTCTTACCTTTCCAACCCATGCCATATTTATAAATTTTTGGATATTGTCCAAATCACTTCATTAGATAAAATAAGTTTTCCCTTGCCAAGAATCCTTACAAATATTTGAACATTCTCACCATTACCAACATCCCAAGTATTATTTTCATATATCACCCTTCTAAATGTAATAATGAAATTCTAAATATGTGAGCCCTAGGGTGAGTTTTGAATGGTGAAAAATCCTTTAAAGTCACCCATTATCCAAATATTTTCCTTCTCAACATTTGACTCCAAGTAAGTGAATCCTCTTTATCGTTATGTCATGTCAATTTCACACTAAGAGCTAAGTTATGAAAGTTTAAGTTCTTAATTAATGTTCTGATAATTTATTTGATCCTAAAACATTCTCTCATTTTTTGAGATAAATCTTCTACTAATCCTCCTTATCACTCCATAAAAAATGATGTATGATTTTTTTTTTTTCATTTTATGTATCACACTTACTAGGGTATGAAAATTTGATAAGAGATGGACAAAGATGGCATGCCACATTGATCAATGAGAATAATTCTACCAACTAGACGTAGCCACCTTCCTTTTAATCTGGCCAACAACATATATATTTTCTCAACCTAATTCTCCCACAACACATACTTAGCCTTTTTGATATATAAAATCACCCCTAATTATTTCCTAGGGAAGATGTCAATCTATACCCCAATGTTTCTACAATCCTTTTTTCTCTTCCCATGGGACATTTACAAAGAATACCTCATATTGTTGTATGATTCGCTGACTTGAATTTTTTTCATAAGATTCCAATACCTTTTTATTAGTATTTATCTCATTTCAAGAACTCAAAAAAGGATAAGGTCATCTAAAAATTGTAGATGATTTTTGGAAGATCATTAATTGTAAAATCCTTCAACCCATGAAGTTCATTGTTTTCTCCCATTTTTCTAAGAAGCAGACCCAAGGATTATAAAATTATGATAAAGATATGCAGAGATAAGGAAACCCCTCATCTAATTCTTCTTGAAATCTGAAAGAAACGTTTCAGGGTTCCATTAACAAAAATGGAAAAAAATACTCCTATAACACCCAAGAAACCAAAAAAAAAATGAATGAACTAAATATGAATATCCACCTCTTACCTATAGAACAAACCCTACCTATTAGTATGACAGAGTTCCTACATCCTCTTTCTTATCTCGTTCTCTGTTGGAGAACACTAAATCCTCTTATTTCATTAAGGCTTCCCTTACTCTTGACCGAGCTACTCTACCTAGCCTCAAGGAGAAACATCAAGTATTTTAAATTATGGTCATGATGATGATTTTTGTGAATACTAATGTTATTCATAGTGAATGTGATTATGATGTTGATGTTTGTGACAATATTTATGTTATTCATGGTGAATATGATTATGATGAGTATGTTTGTGACAATAATAATGCTATTCATAGCGAATGTGATAATAATGATCTTGTATGTAACAATACTAGTGACATTCATATTGATTTCAATTATGGTGATGATACTAGTTATATGACTAATTATAATACAAGTGATGCTCAATATAATGATTCTTTCCCTTGTTTATGTTGACATGGAACATAGTTATTTATCATCATGGTGTTGTGAATTCTATGAGTGAATATGATTACTCTTCTTCTCTTGAAACAGAAAATTATAAAAATGCATTTCCTCTTTATTATTCTTCCTTTGGAATGGAAAATGATACAAATGAATGACAACTTCCCTCTTCTTCTCTTGAAATTAAAAATGATAAAAATGAATGTCGTCTTTCTCCTCCTCTTATTGACATGGAAAATGAAATAATTGAATTTTCTATGTTATTTACTCCCATTGAAATTAGGAATGATGTTAATTCTTATTATGTTTCTCTTCCTCTTGCATAACATAATATTATTAATCATTGCAATAAAAATATTTTTCTTAATGTAATAGAAAATTTTACTGTACACCTATATTTGAATCACTTACAAGATGTGTTAGTAAATTTTAAAATATCTAAATCAATGTTATTAAATAGATGATATTAGATTGGTATTGAAAATGAAAAGGATAATTGTGGGTTCTTTCAATGAATAAAGTGGATAGAATTCCTTATCTAAATATAAAGCCTACATTAATACACTTAGAAAAATGTTAGTTATTTTTATCACATAAAAAATGACAAAACAATGCATAAAAAATGAATGGTGTACCTTACTGAGTCGCAAACCAGTTGCAACTGCAATTCACCAAAAATCACATGGATATTGTAGGAAAGTTATGAGCATGAATGGAACCTACGTTGAAATACTACATAAATAGTGATGTCATGAGTTGTAAAAATCCATTTTTATCGTCCTTAACCTCTCCAAAACCTTTAATACGAACATATGTGAACAAAGAAGCAAAAACTCAAGTATAGGCTCAAGTGAACCAAGATTCAATGAACCAACTAGGATTAATGGAGGGCAAAGTGTTTTTTTAATATTTTATGAGTGTATGGAATATTGTGAAACATATGGGTGTAATGTACATAAATGGGTAAGATGATAAGGGTCTATAGTACATTGGACATTCAAATGGGTAGGTGGGATGGAAAAAGATAAATGTGAGTAGTGCGGGTCAGAAAATGAGTGATGAGGTGTATTTTATCACTTTTTTGTGGGGTTTATATTTTTTATTTATTTTTGTGGGATTATTTGAATTTTTTTGGAGTTATTATGTTTTATATTATTTGGGTATTTTTGAATCAGGAGACCTTATGTGTAAGGTGTGTTTTCTAGTTTCTATATTCTACTCATTTTGGGTTATGTGTTATAGGAGGTAAGATGTAGTGTAATAAATGACGATGGGATGGGGATGATATAACCCTGTGACAATGGTTACCATACATGTAGGCTTAGATGGTTAACCGGATAGATAGGATCCTGGAAATGTGATCAATGGGCCACTTCAGCTAGAGTCTATGAAAGGATTGATAGGTTGATTTCACAAGGCAAAAACAATTAAGTCAATTGGATAAGACAGGTGATGAGTGGGTGTCATAAGGTCTTACGAAAAAGGTTTAATGTTATATAACCCCTCAAGTGACAATTTTTATATCCACATGTTTCCACAACATAATGTAGGATGAAAAGTGGTTGTTGATAAATGATAGAAAATGAACCTTGGTGAAGGCATGATAAGTGAATGTACGGACAATTTTTCCGCAACCATGTGTTGTTGAAAACGTGATGTCTGATGTATAAAATATTGAATGCAATTTAGATAGCATGAGAGAATTTTTTCCCCAACCATGTGTATTTGAAAATGTTATGTGTGATACATGTATAATATTGGATACAAAGTAACAATGATGGAGTGTAAGTGTAATGTAGGTGTATGAACATGGGCTTATATCTATATAGACAAGGTTTCAGACAAGATAATTGGTGAACATGTGATGAGCCAGAAGGCACAAGCCATGATATAATGAGTGAGTTAAGAAAAGGCTTAAACAAGGTATAAACATCATATGGTGACATACTAGCCATGTGTCTCATTAATATTTTGTGCGTGTACATGAAGGTTAATTTAATATTGAAGTGAATACCTATAATATTGTTATCACCAAATCACTGCACCCCCTGAATGACCTAAGTTTGAATGGGACATTTGATTTGATTTGGTAACATGGGATCACCTCTCAAGCTGTGGAACTTGTGGGCTTGAGGTGAACCTCCGAAGAAGGATGACTTCCTCTTCCTAAAATAAACACCACACTACCCTTAATGTAATAAAAACATTTAAGTAGACCTATGCTAATATTTCCTGGGGATTAGGGAGAGAGATTTGCAAGAAATAAAACCTATATTAGAAGTGGTGATGCACTAAGAAAGGGTTTTTCTAGACAAAATTCCAGCTTGCCAATAAAGAAAGATAAATATGGGAAGAATGGACATGCATTTCAAACCCAACTACGTACAATACTTCACTTCCAAAATGAGCACAATAACTCCCAAAACTTGCAAAGGAAACATGGGTTGCACAATGTACTTGTAAACATGAGAAAGGAAAAATAAAAGCAACCATTTTTTATGCAAGGACAGATAATTATCCACAAAACATTAATTTGATTATTTCAAGAACTTGCACAGTACATCATTATAATAGGGAGAGCTAGAGATTTTCATTACAATGTTTGGAAGAAAGGCTTGAAAGCCTCCAAATTGAAAAGTGCTCAACTTGTGAAGAGAGGGGAAGCTTTAAAAAATTGTCCAACCCCCAATTTCGCATTCCCTTTTACAATTTATAGCGTTGTTGAGTTATGTGAAAGAAAAGGGGAGAAAGTCCTAAATGCTAGGCAAAATTGTAGCAGATGAGTTAATTATGTTGTTGGACATGCTTTCTTGTGGCACTTTGTACTTGATTGCATCATTAAATTCCCCGAAAAATTATCCTCCATCATACTTCATAAATTCAAAAATTTAAATTTCCTTCAATTGATTTAAAAATAATGTTTTGATAATTTTTTTGGAACTCGTCCTATAACCCCTTGTGTGAAAAATTACATTTGGGGGTTTTAGTGTTTCACTGAGTAAATTCTCACCAGCCAGCTTGCCGAGTTAGCTGACAAGCTACCCATTTGAATTACTTAGCGAGATCTTCATATTATACACCGACCGCTTTGTTCTCCATTGGCAAAGCTACGTGGTATTTCTATTTTCCTTGGCCGAGGATCACTCCAATTCAACCGTTCATGAGTTCTTTACTTGCCACGTAGCATTGGATAGTGAGTCTATACTGGCGGGTTCCTCACATTTTACAAGTTTCTTCAACGTTTAACTGCCCTCGACAGAGTCGTGCACTTTACATTTGTTGAATCAACATTCATTTTAATGCCCCCAAAAAATGGCTAGTTTGGGATTTTCATTTAAATTGGGTACCTGAATCGGCATCACCCCCCTATATTGACATGGAAATCCCTTTACATCCAAGCCTCAGCAATCTGCAACCTTCCATTTAGCATGCCTCACCAACCCTTTTGAAACTCCTGCTAATAATCCTGGCTTTACATCGACTCTGTGCGACATTACCACCGAGTGTCCTAGGAGTAGCCCACCATGTAACCTGTCGACTCACCTCGTGATTCCTTTCACGCTGACTTGGTTTACCTCAGAAAAGGGATCCTGAAACAACCCAAATGACATGCGTCAGGATTTTGGACTCTGAACCCACACACTTGAATCTGAAATGTGACTCGCTAAAAACTCGAAATGAGCCAACTCCAAAATCCAAAGTCCGAATTTCAGACTTCGGAGTTCTGAAGTTGAGCTCGCATATCATCAACTCATCACCTCAACTCTCTGAACCTCCGAAGAGTGTAAGTCCCAAAATCCAACACACTTCGAACCTCCCACGTAAGTCATCCAAAATGGCTCGAACTAAGCTCTCCATAGCTGACTTCGATCTCGAGTTGATCCATTGCACCAAAAATAGACACTGACTCAGCCATTCATTCCACTCTTCCATTCCATGTCTACAACCTATCCCTTAAGTAAATCACGTGTTATTTTTCATGTTTAAGTCCTGCACATTAACCCGCCTTAGCAATCCGCCTTTCAAAACCCTTCCCTACTTCAAATGATACCGAACCAATGAACCATCCGCCATCTATCTGTGCTCGACGTTCATGCACCGAGCTTCCTTTTTCCTCCAACACAAGTTCTTATGAGCTCAAATTTGACTTACTCAATGAGTGGCTTGAGCCGCTAAACCGTGACTAGGCCCATCAATAGATCACCCCAAACCATTTAAGGTGACTCTCTCTCTCCTAAATAGAGCCATAGATCAAACCTTTCGCAAACACCTTGAGCTCCGAGTTGTATCCCTTCGCTTTAAATGCTTCGGCCCAAATTGTGAAAATTCCACAAGCTCATTTTTTCTTCATTCGAGCCCTTAACGAATTGATCCTACCTACAATGAAAGCTACTTTAATTCTGAGTAGCTCGGCCCTAGGTTGCTTAAGCTTACCTTTACGATCAACTTGAATTTACACGGTGAGTTTATGTGACCCCAACTTCATTCCTATGAGCTCTTTATCATTTCAGCCAACGTCAAAACCCTTCTTCTGAATGATCCAAATGAGTAGCTAGGGTATGTCCTTCTAAGTTGACTCAGCTTCCCAACTTGGATCTCGTAACGAGCTCCACAAATCTGCCATGTGGTATCCGTGTTGACTCACTAAATGAGTATCTCACTTATCAATTCACACCAGCCCGCTCACCTTGCTCCATTACCTCGACCTCAGGATCCGAACCCCCAAGTTGCATTATTCAAATCTGTTATGGCCTGATAAAACTGATCTTATATGAGCTCTCTAAGTTATTTTAAGTTCGTTCCCATTATGATATTCTAAATCTGATTTTTATCCCGATTTTGGTTTCCTTGGGCTTTCTCTCGAGACTAGAGATTCGTAGAAACATAAAGAGACCACCCTAAAAAATTGATTTAACAATTTTGATCATTTTTTACTTGCATTGGACGAATGTGAGCCCTCTAGGGCCAATTTTTTGCTCTGAAAAAACTTGGAACCTTCAATACCAAAAAAGGGGAAGGATGGCTCAAGATGACTCTGAAACTACCTTAAATGACATAAACGCTCCCTGAAAAAAAATTAACCCAAATGTCCTAGAATTCTTCATGAAGGAGTTTTCCAGTCTCAGAACATAATAGGCCCCTGTTGTCTAATTTTTCCCTAAGGGAAAAATTGGATAACATTTTTTACAACCTTTAGGGGATGATTTCTTGCTAAGAATGATTTTTGTAGCCTTCAACATCCATTGGGCATGGAGTTACTATTCATCCCAACTTCTCGAAACTGATTTGATTCTCCATGATAGATCCTAAAATCCTGTCAAGCATTGTTTATCGTGGACCTTCATATAATGCTAAGTATGAAGTACCTTAAATTTGAGAATTATTTGGCATACATAACACATTGCAGAATTTGGAGTAAAACACCTGTTGGACTTGGGCATCATGGAACTATATTAAAACTTGAATCTTTTCCTCTTCTAAAAATTCTACTTCCGACATGTTGTGCAATGGTAATGAAAAAACACAACACACACAACAACTGAAAAACCATACATGCTTCAAATGAAACATGTAGAGTGTGTCAGGAACTTATTTTGCTGGAAGAAAATATATCCCTACTATACGCTAACTGGAGGCACAGGTGAGCTAAATGAACCCTACAAATGGTTGTTAAAAATAGTTTTCCTTCCTCATAATGGACAACCATGTAGATGATTTGACAATGGACATGGTTGAGACTAAGAGTGAAAAACTGAAACAAGCCCAATTATTGACTTGACTCACTGAGGCATTAACTGGAAAGAGAAAGTATGACTCTTTTAGTTTCTCTGTATTTTTTTATAGAGGAATTGTAACTGATCTTTGGGGTTGTGAAACTCATCCTCACATCTAGAAGTGAATGTGACTAGTTGTGGCTTCTCTATTGTCTTTAATGAATCCAAGTACCTTATCGGGAAAGATCTAACCCGTTGATTTTGCCTATTGCTCCAAAATTCAAATTTTATAATGAATTTTTCATGCAAACCTTCCTGAGAAGTGGGGTTATCCGTGAGATGATCTTGGCTTAGTTGTTCATTTATAGACAACCGATGTTCCACTTGGGTGATTGATGTTGAATTGATGTCTTCTTCATTCCCTTTTTCTTTTGTGATAATAAGGAGTTCCTCCACAACACACAAATCCTCTAGATTGTTTACAGCCTCCAATGGGGTCATTGGTGAATCATTACAAGTGATTGAAGTATGATGTTCATGTAAGAGTTCCTCCTCCTCCAATGGAAGAAAAAATTAACCTTCATTTTTAATCTCCTTATCAAACATGAAACTTGCAAGGTAAAGCACATCCATCTACTTCTCTTGTAAACTATTAGGGACAACAAGACCTTCTTTGTTTTCTTCCACCATTACTCATTCATCATCCAAGTTAGGATCCATAATTGAGAGAAAGAAACTCTCAATAATATCGTCTCCATTCAATGCTTCCGAATCTGACCTAGCTTCTCCCGTGTGCTCATTTTTATCTTCGTTCAATGATTCATATGGAATATTTAATTCCTCCAATCTTGGCTCAAGAATATGGTTATGAGAAATAGGTTTCTCTCCAAAGTTTCCCTTTGAAGCAATAGGCATTTGATGTAGGACAAGAGGTTATTGAATAACAAAATTTTCAAGTTCCATAGGTAACTTTCCATCAGAATACTCCTCCAAATATGATGAATAAATTTCCTCCCATGGCCTAGTTGTATCACAGGTTCAACTTCCATCATGGTGTCCTCCAAAGTGGCACTTCATTCACCATGATCTTCTTCATCCTAAAGAAAAAAATTATAAAGTTCAAATTCATCAAAGAAATCATATTTTTGTAAATATGGAGAGGGGAAAGGACTTGAAACCTATTACATGGCCTTATCTACATTTAAGACCTCTGAATCTACTTTGGTCTTGTCTGCAACATGAAAATATTCATGGATCATTGTAACAAATAATGATGACCTTGGAAAATTACTGCAACCTCCCATAAATGCAGCAAGTTGTTGACATGCATGGAAATTAAGATCATTGCACTTGTTATAATCACCCTGCACACTTGATATCTTTTCTTCTTTTACTCGTATAGGCTCCTTTTCTCATGAACTTGGAGCCAACTCTTTCCCTTCTATAATAGATTTTGCAATCTATAGTCAATCAAACTCCTCTGATGATATGGAACTAGTATTGATATTATATTCTAAATAGGTAGACTATTGGTCATCATTTACTTGTGCTTGCTCTTGTTTACCTTCAGTTTCCACCACCTACTTTTGAATTTTAACCTTGGGTGGAGGGTTAATTAGGAGAGGAACTTGCTTTATGTTCAATATTACATCCCACTCCTTCGAATTCTTTGCGATCTCTTCTTTTCTAATCTCGTTAACCATATATTCCTCTCCCCTGTTCATTTTCTAATCATTATCTTCCCAAAATGGATTTAAGACTATAAAAAGAGGAGTGAGTTGGGATCCAACTGATTTCTTTACTATTTTAGGAGGTGGAAGAGGTGAAGCTTCTTGTTTTGATAGCCTTTATAGAAAGTAAGGAATTTTAGAAGAAATAGGAGTAGAAGATTCATGATGGGATGGGAGAATAGGAGATGAAGAAGTGGGATTCACAATATGGGAAGTAGGTCAAAAGCTTGAGAATTAAGATTTAGGATCAAATGACATTGGTTGGGTTATGAAAGGAATGCTCTAAAGTGGTAATGTAGAAATTCCCCATTAACAAGACTGACTAACATTATATTTGTAAGCTTCCCTAATCTTGATCTATTCTCCAACTTGATTCATCGTTTTGATTAAGAATTGAATCTTTTGTTGATGATTCAACTCACCTGGTATAGGGTCAATCTAGGGGTATGGAATTATAAAACCAAGTTGGGCTTCCTTTTTCATTTCCTTAATCCTTATTTGTACCATGTTATACTCCAAATCTTGAACCTTTCTCTGAAATTGGTCTTCTTCAGGTATATGATAGCTTCCAGAATCTGCATGCCATTATTCTTCAATAGCCCCAAAATTCGATGCATGACCAAACTGATCAACATCTTGCTCATGTGGAAATGCATGCTCATAATGATATTCATCAAAAAATTGGTCTAGAGATAGATTATAATAACCTCAATATTGAAAGCATTGTTTCTTCTTCAAGTAGAAATTCCACTATGGGAATGAGACCATGATTGCATAGCTTCATGAATGGGTGAAAAAATGGAAATATTTGGAAGAGAAAATAGATGGAAATGGGTTGAAAAGAAAGTTTGCAACTTAGAGAGTGGGTTACTTAGACCAATGGAGTCACCAATTGTTCTTGGATTTACCTCCTAAGGCTGAAATTTCACTAAGAGCACAACAACTTAATGAAATAAAGTGAACGCAAATACACACACCTATGAAAAAATTGGCTCTTGTGGTCCTACCGGGCATGAAATTTTTTTTTTATCACCAAGTCACCGCAGCCCCAAAATGGCCCGATTTTGAATGGGACATTCGGTGTGATTGGGAAACATGGGAATCACCTCTCAAGTTATGGGACTTGCAAGCTTAAGGTGAACCTTCATAAGAGGTCGACTTCATTTTCCTACACCAAGCACTACACTACCCCTAATATAATAAAAATAGTTGACTAGACCTATACTAACATTTCCTGGGGATTATGGAGAGAGATTTGCAAGAAATAAAACCTATATTAGAAGTGGTGATGCACCAAGAAAGGGTTTTGCTAGAAAAAAATCCAGATTGGCAATGAAAAAAGATGAACATGGGAAGAATGGACATGCATTACAAACCCAACTACATACAATACTTCATTTCCAGAATGAGCACAATAAATCCAAAAACTTGCAAAGGAAACATGGGTTGCACACCATACCTACAAACATGAGAAAGACAAAATGAAAACAATTAAACTAATTCAAGGACAAATAATTAAGCATAAAACATTAATTTTATTATTTTAAGAACTTGTACAGTGCATCATTACAATAGGGAGAGGACGATGTTTCCTTTACTATGTTTGGATGAAAGGCTTGAAAGCCTCCAAATTCACAACAACTCACCTTGTGAAGAGAGTGGAATCTTTGAAAAATTGTCGAACCCTTCAATTTGGAATTCCATTTTTTAATTTTTAGTGTTTCCGAGTTGTGTGAGAGAAAAGGGGAGAAATTCCTAGATGTTAGGCAAAATAGTAGCAGATGAGTTAATCATGTTGTTGGCCATGCTTGCTTGTGGCACTCAGTACTTGATTACATCATTAATTACCCCAAAAATTTCTCCTCCATCATACTTCATAGATTCAAAATTTTGAATTTTCTTCATTTTATTCAAAAATAATATTTTAATAATTTTTTGGAACTCATCATATAACCCCCTAGTGAGCCCCAAGGTGAAAATTTCCATTTGGGGGTTTCAGTGTTTGGCTTGGTAAATGGCTTGCAAGCCAGCTTATGGAGCTGGCTGGTGAGCTACCCTTTTGCATTTCTTAGAGGGCTATTCATATTATACACCAACCACTTTTTTCTCCATTGGTAGAGTTATGTAGAATTTCTTTTTTCCTTCATTGGAGAGCACTACAATTCAACTACCCTCGAGTTCTTTACTCACCATGTAACATTTTCTAGTGATTCTATATTGGTGGGTTCCTCTCATTTTACAAATGGCTTCAACGTTTAACCACCCCTGAGTGATTCATTTGATTTACATTTGTTGACTCGAAATTCATTTTAATGCCCCCAAAAATGACTCATTTGGAATTTTCATTTAAATTGGGCACTTGACTTGGCATTTCCTAAATTCCCCTTTATTAATGTGGCAAGCCCTTCACATCCAAGCCTAAAAAATTCACCACCTTCCATTTATCATGCCTCACAAACCCCTTTAAAACTCCCACCAATAATATTTGTTTTACATTGACTCTCCCGAACATTGCCAGTGAGTCTCCCAGGAGTAGCTTGCCATGTAACTTGTCAAGTCACCTCAAGATTCCTTTCATGCTAACTCAGTTCACCTAAGACATGGGACCCTGAAACAACCCAAATACCATGCATTAGAATTTTACAATTCGAACCCCCACACTCGACTCCAAAATGTGACTTGCTAAAAACTCAAAATGATCCAACTCCGAAATCTGAAGTATGAATGTGAGACTTCAGAGTTGAGAAGTTGAGCTCACATCTTATCAACTCATCACCTCAACTCTTCAAACCTCCAAAGAGTCTAAGCCCAAAAATCCACCATGCTTCTTCTTCTTCATCACATAACACTTCAATCCTCCTACGCGAGTCATCTAAAATGGCCCGACATAAGCTCTCCATATCTGAATTTGAGCTCGAGATGATCTATTGCACCAAGCATAAAAAAAATCTCAACTCTTCATTCCACTCTTTTGTGCCATGTCCGCAAGCTTTCCCTTAAGAAAATCATGTGTTATTTCAAACATCATAGTCCTACACATTGACCAACCTCAACAATCTACCTTACAAAACCTTTCCCTTCCTTAAATGATACCAAGCCAATGAACCGTCCACTATCCATTTGTGTTCTGAGTTTAACATTCATGCACCGAGCATCCTGTTTTCTCTAACATGAGATCTTATAAGCTCAACTGTGACTTACTCAATGAGTTCCTTGACTCACTAATCCTTGAATTGGCCCATAAAGAGCTCGCCTTAAGCCATTTAAGGTGCTTCACTCTCCTTAGTCGATCCATAGCTTGAACCTTTTGCAAACACCTCGAGCTCTGAGTCGTATCCCTTCAATTTAAATTCTTCAGCCCAAATTATGCAATCTCCATGAGATCTTTTATGCTTCATTATATCCCTTCACAAATTGATCCCACCAATGGTGAAACCTACTTTATTATCGAGTATCTTGCCACTTGGCCCTACGTTGCTTAAGATCACCTTCATAAGAGGATTGACTTTACATGGTGAGTTGTTGTGACCCCAACTCAATTCCTATGAGATCTTTATCATTTCAACCAACATCAAACTCCTTATTCTCCATGATCCAAATGAGTAACTTGGGTATGTCCTGCCGAGTTGACTTTGGTATGTCCTTCCGAGTTGACTCGGCTTTCCAACATGGATCTTGTACCGAGCTCCACAAATCTGCCATACAGGATCCCTGTTGACTCACTAAACGCGTAGCTCACCTATCAATTCACATCATATCTCTTTCTTGCCCCATTACCTCAACCTCAAGCCGATAACCCCCAAGTGGTATTGTTCACATCTGTTATGTCATGATAACACTTATCTTATATGAGCTTGTCGAGCTTCTCAGAAAGCTATTTTAAGCTTGTACCCACTGTGATCTTCTAAACCTGATTTTTATCCCTATTTTTGTTTGCTTGGGCTTTCTCTTGAGACCAGAGAGTTGTAGAAACATAGAGAGACCCCCTAAAAAATTATTTACCAATTTTGTTCATTTTTTGCTCGCATTGGATGAATTTGGGTCCACAAGGGCCAATTTTTTTACTTTGATAAAACTTGGAAACTTCAAGACCCAAAAAGTGGAAAGGATAGCTCAAGATGACTCTGAAACTTCCCGGAATGACATAAACACTCCCTAAACTTGGAGTTTTAATCGAAATGTCCTAGAGTACTTCATGAAGGACTTTTCTGGTCTCAGAACATAATAGGCCCCCATTTTCCAATTTTGCCCCAAGGGAAAAATTGGATAACAAATACAATGAGTGAAAACATGAGCCAATGTGTAAGTGTGAGTGAAATAGGTAATTGTTGATAGATGGAATGAAATTCAATTGTAATACATGCATTACTTTGTTGTCAACCAAACATCTATAGGGCTTATAGAGATACATTTGATTCTAGCCATATCATTTATCTACTACCAACCAGGTGTACATAGCCCTGATTAATTAGAATTAAATATGAATGAATGGAGAAACTATTAGGTTATGGAGCCTGTTTTCATGTGTGAAAGTGTTAAAGACTATACACTAAGAGTACTGTACACTTTTCATGTATCCTCGAAAAAAAAATTAGGCATAAATTTTTTTGCCTCGAAAAATGCACCCGACATATCGAGAAACGTGCTCTTCTCATATGGGTGAGTTTTTTGACGCATAGGTTTATGGGATGGTTTTTTCCCACAGTTTTGTAAAACTACTTTAGTAGTTGTCTATTTATATGGTCTTATGCATATGATAGATGTACAAGTAAATGTATTGCAGATGTGTTTTGAATTCGGTTGTGAATTCTGTAGAGTTTGTTGAGCATAGCTCCAAACAGATCTAGGTATTGTATTGAGAGAGTGGTGGCTTGTAATAAAATCTGAGCAAGTGATTCTTGGTGGAAATAGCCCAAATTGGGTGAAACACATTAAATACTATCTCTTTATGTTGTGTTATTTTATTCTACAATTTTATTTGAGATCTGTAATAATTTCTGCATATTAGTTTTCTACTATTGCGATTCTGTGAGGGATTATTCTGCATATTTTATCCCTTATTTCCTAACAATTGGTATCAGAGTTTGGTTTGGTTTGTTGAAGTGTTGAATTACAGGGAAAGTTTTTTAGCTTGAGTGGGAGCTATGGCAGATGATGGAAGATCTAGGGTTAATAAATTCAACGGGTAGAATTTCAGTCTTTGGAAGATGCAGATGGAAGATTACCTTTATCAGAAGGATCTTTATACTCTGCTGTCTGAGAAGGTGAACAAACCCTCAAGTATGACAGATGTGGAATGGGATTTGTTGGATCGGAAGGCACTTGGAATGATCCAGCTGTGTCTTGCATCTTTGGTATTATTTAATGTTTCAAAGGAAAAGACTACAAAAGATATAATGGATGCATTAGGGAAGTTGTATGAAAAACCCTCTGCCTCTAATAAGATATTTTAATGAAAAAGTTGTTTAATATGAAGATTTCTGAGAATAGTGGTAGCAGATCATTTAAATGATTTCAATATGGTTTTTAATATGCTATTTTCGGTTACAATAGAATTTGATGAAGAAGTTAGGGCTTTATTAATTCTGTGCTCTTTACTTGAGAGTTGGAATAGCCTAGTAATGGCTGTAAGTAACTCGGTTCCAGCTAACTCAAAGTTGAAGTTTGAGGATGTTGTAGGGGTGATTCTAAGCGAGGAAATGTGAAGAAAAAGCTCTGGTGAATCTTCTACTTTAGGGAATGCTTTGACAGTGGAAACTAGAGGGAGACATAAGAATAGAGGAAACCGTGGAAAATCAAAAGATCGGGAAAGGTCAAAATCTAAGAACAAGATTGTATGATGGAATTGTTGAAAGCCTGGGCATGCAAAGAAGGACTGTTGGGAGCTTCAAGATAAGAAGAAACAACAGGAAGAAAACAAGGAGACAAATGTAGCAACGGGTAATGTATGTCAGGATGCTTTGATTCTTTCTTTGCACAATATTACTAAATCTTGGGTTTTAGATTCAGGGGCTTCATTCCATGCTTCTCCACATAGGCATTATTTTGTTGATTATGTTCAAGGAGATTTTGGGCATGTTTTTCTTGGTGATGATGAGCCTTACAGCATAGTTGGAAAAGGTTTTGTTCAGGTTAAGATGCAAAATGGGAATACTTGGCTATTAAAGGATGTCAGACATGTTCCTACATTAAGACGAAATTTGATATCGGCATGGCACTTGGGAAGTGATGGTTGTACTGTGATATTTATAGCGGACTCTTGGAAGGTTACCAAGGGTGCTCTTGTGGTGGCAAGAGGTAAGAAGGTTGGAACCTTGTATTTAACCACTGATAGTACTAATGATTGTAATCTTGTGGCTTCAGATTCAGATACAACATTATGGCACTATAGCTCGGGGGTTCGCTAATCCCGCAGCACGCCTCGAAAAGCTATGATATCTCCTTGCGAGCATTGAGGGGGTAAAAGGACGTCACCGTGAGCTCTGGAGTAAAACGGTCCCGATCGTCACGATGCATCTGCGTCACACACTGGCGGGCGTACAAGACTTCCATTTTAGACAGTCGAAGTGTGGTAAAAATAAATGTGGGGGGCAGTGCAAGGTCAGGGCTCCCCGATCCGGCGCAGGATCACCCCGACTGCTAATCCGTAACGCCCCATAATGTCTGCGCATGTCGAGTTGTCACTTTTCCCTCCCACCTTCTTTGCCACTCTCGACCCCTCTCGCGTCTCCGATCCGCCCCGTTCTTCTTCTCTGTTGGGGGGGGGTTCCCGTCTTGTCTCTCCTCTCGCGCTCCGCCCTCGCCGCATATCTCATTGCTTCTAGCCCTGTGCTCGCCTCTCTTCCCTTTTCCCTCCTGTCGGGCCCTGTTCTCTTCTCTTGGCCTTGCCTGAGGGCCGCTATGAACATCATAAAGAAGAATTTTCCTGGATATACAAGAACAGGTTTAGATTTCTATGAGAATTGCATATATGGGAAACAAAAGGAGTAGGTTTCTCAAGGTTGGACCCTACAAAGAAAGAGAGTAGTTAGAGCTTGGTGCATTCTTATGTGTGGGGGCTAGCTCAGGTATATCTCTTGGGGGTTCAAGTTATCTATGTACTTTTATTGATGATGCAACAAGGAAAGTTTGGGTTTATTGTACTTAGAAACAAATATGATTATTTGACACTTTTGTTAAATGGAAAGCCTCTTGGTAGAGAATTGAACACAGTTTCTTAAGCTAAAATTTCTCAGGTCAAATAATGGAGGGGAGTATTGTAGCAATGAATTTGATGATTACTATTTTAAGAATGGAATCCATAGGAAAAATAACGGTTCCAGGAACTCCGCAGCAGAATGGGGTATCAGAAAGGATGAACAGAACAATAATGGAACATGCTAGGAGCATGAGGTTACATGCAGGACTGCCTCTTTCTTTGGGTAAAAGTGGTGAGCACAGCTGTGTACTTGATAAACAGAGGACCCTCAAGTGCCTTGGATGGAGGCATACCCGAGGAGGCTTGGTATGGTAAGAAAGTTGATTATTCATTTCTTAGAGTATTTGGATGTGAGGTGTTTGTTCACATAGACAAGGATGATAGGACTAAGCTAGAGGATAAATCAGAAAAATGTACTTTCATTGGTTATGGTGGTGATGACTTTGGATATAAATGTTGGAGTATTAAGGACAAGAAAATCATTCGATCTAGGGATGTGGTCTTTAATGAGAAAGTCATGTATAAGCAGCAGTTGCAGGAAAATAGGGAAGAATCCAAGAAAGAATATGCAGTGGTAGAGGATCTTCCGGATGGGAAAGTGACACATGAATCAGTTCAGAAACCCCCTCAACAGGAACCCCAAACTCCTATATTGAGGAGGTCTTCTAGGGTAAGAAGAGAACCAGAGAGCTTTGATGAAGCAATGCAGGTAGATGCTAGGAAGAAGTGGGGGCAAGCCATGGATGATGAGCATTAGGCTCTCATGGAGAACCAAACATGGGATTTGGTAAAGCTACCCAAAGGAAAAAGAGCATTGCAGAACAAGTGGGTGTACAAAGTTAAAGATGAAGAAGGAGGAAAGAAAAGATATAAGGCCCGGTTGGTGGTCAAGGGGTTTGCATAGAAACAAGATATAGATTTTGATGATATATTTTCTCCTATAGTAAAAATGAATTCTATTAGAACTGTTCTAGGAATAGTTGCAGCAGAAGACTTGCACTTAGAACAACTTGATGTAAAGACTGCATTTCTCCATGGTAATTTGGAGGAGGAACTATATATGCAGCAACCAGAGGGCTATGAGGTCAAAGGTCAAGAGGAGATGGTGTGTAAACTGAAGAAGAGCTTGTATGGCCTAAAACAAGCTCCACGTCAATGGTATAATAAGTTTGATAGCTTCATGATGGAGCAAGGTTATATTAGATGTCATTCTGACCATTGCGTGTATACAAAGAAATTTTATGATGGAAGTTATATTATCTTGTGTTTGTATGTTGATGGCATGTTGGTTTTAGGTAAAAACATGTAGGAAATAAAAGTACTTAAGAAACAGCTAAGTGAATCCCTTGATATGAAGGATTTGGGAGTAGCCAGACAAATCCTTAGAATGAGGATAACTCGGGATAGGAAGGAACGGAAGCTAACTTTATCTCAGGAAGAGTACATTAAGAAGGTATTGGATAGGTTTAAAATGTAGGATGCTAAACTGGTTGGGACTCCTTTGGCAAGCCATTTTAAGTTATCAAAGGAGTAGTGTCCTAAGACAGAGCAGGAAAGAAACCAGATGTCCAAAGTACCTTACTCTTCAGCGGTTGGCAGTTTGATGTATGCTATGGTGTGCACTAGGCCTGATATTTCCCATGCAGTGGAAGATTTGAGTAGATTTATGAGTGATCCAGGTAAAGAGCATTGGCAAGTAGTAAAGTGGATCCTTCGGTATTTGAGAGGGACCATGGGGACAGTTTTGTGGTACAGTGGATCAAACACCACTTTATGTGGTTATGTAGATTCAGACATGGCTGGAGATGTAGACAACATGAGGAGCATGACAAGTTATATTTACATTGTAGGTGGGACAGCGGTGAAATGGATTTCACGACTATAGAAGCTAGTGGCTTTGTCAACCATGAAGGCTGAGTATGTTGCTGCAACAAAGGCAAGCAAAGAGATGATTTGGTTACAACAATTGCTTGAGGAGTTGGAGCATAACCAGGAGGAATGTAAGCTGCATAGTGATAGTCAGAGTTCTATACACCTAGCTAAGAACTCTGCTTTCCACTCCAGGACGAAGCATAGACATTTAAGGTACCATTTCATTAGGACAACTTTGGAGGAAGAGAAGTTGAAGTTGGAGAAGATTCATACTAGTCAGAATCCTGCAGACATAATGACCAAGGTGGTCACAAAGGAAAAACTAAAGTTGTGTTCAGCTTTGGTTGGTCTTCACAGAAACTAGTGAAGGGTTGAGAAGCTTGCTTAGAGGAAAACTAGTCTCCAAGTGGGAGATTGTTAGGTTGTGGAGCCTGTTTTCATGTGTGAAAGTGTTGAAGACTATACACTAAGAGTACTATACACTTTTCATGTATCCTTGTAGAGTATTTTTTTTTTTTTGGCCTCAAAAATTGCACCCTACATATCGGGAAACCGTGCTCTTCCTCATATGGGGTGAGTGTGTTTTTTGACCCATAGGTTTATGGGACGGGTTTTGCCCATGGTTTTGATACCCACGGTTTTGTAAAACTACTTAAGCAGTTGTCCATTTATATGGTCTTATGCATATGATAGATGTACAAGTAAATGTATTGCAGATGTGTTTTTTGAATTCGGCTGTGAATTCTGTAGAGTTTGTTGAGCATAGCTCCAAACGGATCTGGGTATTGTATTGAGAGAGAGGTGGCTTGTAATAAAATCTGAGCAAGTAATTCTTGGTGGACATAGCCCAAATTGGGTGAACCACATTAAATATTGTCTCTTTGTGTTGTGTTATTTTATTCTGTAATTTTATTTGAGATCTGTAATAATTTCTGCATATTATGTTTTCTACTGTTGCGATTCTGTGAGGGATTATTCCGCATATTTTATCTCTTATTTTCTAACAGAATATAGGGAAGAAATTTAGATGAGGACCTTCTTGAATGCCTTAACTCTTGTTTGTTGAACAAATCCAGGCTTCTTGGGCATAGTAGATGAGGAGTGCTCCTATATTCTTTCTTCTTTGTATAATTAGTATCCTCTTTTAGAAGCTCCATAAAAATCTCTAGAACTTTCCATCTCCAACTAGAAACATGTACTTAACTACTCATTATTGCTTGGTTTGGACTTATTATCCTTGTTTGGTTCCTTCGCTATATTTTTGCAATGGAAGAGGTCTTAAACTACCATAACAATCCCCTAAAAAAATCTCACAACCTGCTTTAAAAGGTTGTACTACACTAAGAACATGTTTTCTCCATTATTCTTGGCCATTCTGAAGAGGCCTTCAAACATCAAACACAATATTAATCCTTATATGGCATAGGAATAACCTTATTGCAAACCTTAATTGGCTACAACACTTGATAAGATCTTACAAACTCTCCTATCTCAACACATTCTACTTTATCAAGTCTGCGACAAGCTGAGTGAGATAGAGAAACCTTCTATTCTCTTTAATCTTAGATAAAGATCATACCAACTAGGTTACAGTCATTAATAACATCAAAAAACATCATTTTGATCATCTATTTTGTTGTCTTCTTGAAGACCTCATTGGGATTGTACGTGATTGTAATAGATCCTAAATACCTGCTAAACACCTTAGTCATGTGAATATCTCTAGGAAGCTTATAGATGGGTTCAAGCGTCTTCACATAGACCTATAGGCTTTTTTATGACTTTTCAAATCCTATCAACAACATATAGCACCATTTGAAATTGTGAATGGCACTTTTAGACCTCTACAAACTTTTAAATTTCACCATTAAGATTGTAGGTGTTGTCAAGATCATTAACATGATTATATGGTTTTGAAAATCTTGTAGGCTTTAAGACAATATTCTCATGAATGTAAGGGGACCTTGCAACCCTAATATACACCTTAGAAACATCTTATAGACCTTTCATAGTGCTTTAAGACACCTTATGTGACCTTCTCCAAATATATTTGAATTATGGTTAAGATTGTTAGACCTTATATGGCATATATCTTTATGTTGTAGATCTTTCAAAGTAGCACTATGAGATATTTTCCACCTTGCAAACCTATAGACACCATTAGAGACGATATAGATTCTTGGAACACCCTACATGACCTTTTTTACCCTAATGACCTTGTTGGTGACACTAAGAGACCATGTTTTAGCCACCAAGGACATCTTATAAGCCTTTCAACATACTTCTAGGTCATTGTTTGATGGTCTTAGCTCTACAAACTATTCTTGTATACATCATTAAACTTTTTAGGTTATTTTGAGGGTATTGCAAACCTTGAATGTTATGTTTCAGACTATTTCTCCATTCCTAACATCCATACCACCTTTTATGATCTCTAACAACACACTCAAATGTGTCTTACACCAACCTCTCATGTTTCATAAGTGACCAAAACTTTCTTATATAAATTGCATGCCTATAAATAGGGGTTTACATGCATGATGGATCTCTAAGATTGTCCCTAACTCTTAAAGAGGTTTGTAGATGCTCCTAGAAACCTCAACACTTCATATGGATCTTTTAAGACTATCCCTTCAGACCTATACTATTTAAAACACATAAATTTAGTGGCAAAGGCCTATGAACTATGTTTTCTCTCTTCAGACTAGATTTTAGACTTGACACCCCTTCATTGATCTTATACTCTTCATTATGGAGGGTTGTAAATGATTTTATCACCCTGTAAATACCTAAAACAAGATTACAAACCCTTCAAATTCCTCAAATAATCTTAAACCCTATCGAATTTTTTGAATGGCCCATACATATCTTGAGCATTGATGGGGTTTTAGGCTTGTATATTGATGTTTGATAGTTTCAAAATGCTTTAAACCTCTCTAAAATGTTAGTAATAGCTTCTCGATAGTGTATTACAATTCTGAAATGGTCTGACATGCCTTGAATACCCCTTGCATGTTGTATCAATCAAGAAAATTAGTATAAAACTCCTAATAGGACTTATACTACTCCCTATCATGTGTGGTAGAAAACTTTTCCTTTTGATTTCAAACTTGAAATCCCTCCAATAGCAATTATATGCCCAGATTTGGATCACATGCAAGATGGATTATTCAAATAATAAAAACTAAATAAATACTACAAAAATAGAATGGGCTTATACTACCATTGATAAGAGAGGAACAATTGTAGTTTCTTCCATTGAATAAAGTGGGTAATGCTCTTCAGATCTGAATTTAAAACCTACACACAAATGCACTTGAAAAATGTTAGTTATTTTTGTGTGGTTAGGGGACCTACCTCTATCAGAGATCCCTAACCCTTTTAAGGAGATAAAATAAATTTTATTGATGTAAAATGGTAAAATAGTAAAATGAAATGACAAGTATACCTGAATCGGATCATAGGACAATCGCAGTTACGTTTTGACGAGAATCACATAAAGATCGCAAGCTAATCACAATTGTGATTTCTGCCTGTATTGGAATTTCGCTAGGAGAGTGTTGCAGTAAGTTAGATCTATCCTTTGTGTTTTTCCTTTCCTTCTTCAATACCTGTGGAACCAAGATATGTAAGCAAGAGAGCAAGAAAACTCAAGTATAGCATTTGTGCACAAAGAGTCAGGGATAAACTGAAGGGGTGAGTGGTATTATTTATATTTTTAGCTCCTAAGGGAGTGGGACACATATGGGTGCAATAATAGGGTGCATGGTGCATTTGGCATGCACATGGGTAGGTGGGATGGGTAGAATTAAATGTGAATTGAAAGAGTTAGTGAATGAGTGGTGAGGTGTCATTTATCTCCATTTTTGTGTGGTTTTATATTTTTAATTTGATTTTGTGGGATTATTTGATTTTCTTAGGATTTTTATGTGTTATGATGTATTTGGTGTTTTGTATAAGATACCTTATTTGCAAGGTGAATTTTCTCGTGTCTACAATGACAAGGTAATAGGATTCCCAAGATGGACATCCTCGAGGATTTGTTCCATGTGCACATCCTTATCAAATGTGTGTAGTGGATGAATGTTTAAGTGGCGTGAGATGTTAGGGATGCACATTTTTAAAAATATATCAATGATATTATATTTTGGAAGTGGAAATGAGAGGAAGTTCCCAAGCACATGCCAACATGTAAAAATGCAAGAATATACTCATCATGGGATTTTTGAAGCACGTAAAGGTGGTGCAAAGTGGTGTGTGACATAATGTAGATGGATAGGTGAGATAAGAATGTGCCAGAAAGTTGGGTGAAGGTGTAAATATTATTTTGTGGGAAGCATTAATATCATTCAAGTTCTTGACCAACAATTAAAAGTGGGAATGATGTAGGAGTGCGTCTTCATGTATAATAAAGTGGTAGGTGTAATGAAATAGGTGTAAGTGATGTTATGGTTCATTGGTGTGAGTGAAATCAATTGTGGTAAGCTTGAAATGCAGCAGATAAGGGCATCATATAATTAGGGGTGGATAGGATCATTAAAAGTTATGTGATGTTGGTATTGGAGGAAGTCTCCCAAGTGTTGGAACTCGATCTTGACAATGTGTTCTATGAGGTGTTGGTGGAGTAAGTTGGTGCGGGAGTGATCATGGAGGTTAGTTTCATTGGGAATGAATAGGTTGAAGAGGTGGGTGGAGAGCACGTAGCATAAGATAAGATCATGCAAAGGGGAAGAGCATGCATTTAGCATACCAGAGAGCATAAGGGGGCAGAGCATGCAAGTAGGTGGAAGAGGATGTAATTCTATGCAGTTGTGTTAGGTGGAAGATGTAGTATCTCAATCATGATAGATTCAGTCATAAGCATGACCTAGAGGGACCACTATGAGTATTAGCCTCATGTTGTGCACAATAGAAAAGTAAAAAGGTCAAAGATATTTCTAATTCCCAAGATCACTGAGGGTATAAAGGAAGAGAATACATAGAAAATGATCTATGATAGGTGATTAAAATAAATAAATTGATTTCCCTTAAAAAAAAATTCAGAAAAAAACTTACAACACAGTCACCTTTACGACTACTCTGCAACCATATTATTAGAAATTTTTAGCAAAAATGTGAAACAATTGTGGATGTGATTGTCCTACAACTATTTTTTTTGGTAGATCTGCAAAACCAAGTGCTATATCTACAACAAAATCTATTAGGGAAAAATAAAATTGAATCAAAAGGACTACAAAACCCTAAGGAAAACACTATTACATTTAGAAAATAGAGTAATTTACCCATAACCAAAATGGTCTCATCATGGTTGCCAAAATGTATGCCAAGATTTAGATGACCTACAATATGTTTGAGTATATATAAAATATCTAGATGAATGCTACTAAATAGATGGGATTGCACTGCCATTAAAAATGAGGAGGATAATCATGGGTTCTTTTAATGGATAAAGTGGGTAAACTTCCTTATCTGAATCTAAAAACTGCACTAAAATACTTTTAAAATGTTATTTGTTTCTTTTGGTAAGTGGACCTACCTCAGTCCGATTCCTAACCATGTAAGGAGATAAAAGACAATTTATTAGAAAAAATGAAAAAACAATGCATAAAATGAATTATATACCTAACTCGTTTGCAAAACAATCATGGTTGCAATTCACCAAAAATTGTACTGAGGTTGCAAGCCGTTCATGGGCACAACTAATACATGCATTTAAATACCTTCAAAATAGTCATGGCGTGAGTTATACTAGTACTTTATGATCCACACTCACCTCTCTAAAATCTGTAATACAGAAATATGCAAGAAAAGAATTAAAAACTCACCAATATGCTCAAGTGCACTAAGAGTCAAGAGGCCAACTGGGATGAATGGACGGGGTGATTGTGTTTTTATACTTTTTAAGTGCATATAATATTGTTTCATGTATGGGTGTAATGTTCATAAATGGGTGAGATAATAAGGGTCTATAGTGCATTGTTCATGCAATTGGGTAGGTGGGGTGGACAAAACTAAATGTGAGTGGGTGATGGTTAGTAAATGAGTGATGAGGTGTCTTTTATCATCTTTTTGTGTGGTTTTATATTTTTTATTTTATTTCCATTGATTATTTTAATTTTTTATATTATTATGTTTTGTGATGTTCTTGTATTTTTATCTTAAGAAAACTTAAGTGTAAGGTGTGTTTTCTAGTGTCCACAGTTACAAATGCTTCATCTACTCTTAATTTTGTTTAAAATAATGTGCATACTTCTCCTAATGATAATATAAGTAAATTTCATGCTAATATAAATTAAATTTTTGTGGATCATATATGTGATACTATGTCTTTACTTCCTAAAGATACCTCCTTTTCTACCTCTACTATTCCTTTTAGGGATCATTCCTCTCATATTTATTATTCACATAAGTAGAGTAATGTTTGAATGGAAATTGTTAATAGAAAGGTTCAACCTCTTAATGTCCTCCTTTAAAAAATTATTTACCTCCTTGAGAGGTCAACTCCTTAATGCATGTCATAGGTGTTTTGCAAAATATTTTGCATACCCTATCTCTAGAAAGAAAGGCCTATAATTCATGGATTGATTCTTTGTTTATGCTTAAAATTATTTATAACCCATATCCTACAAATGTCATTATGCCTAAATTGTATTTCTTTTATGGGACTAGAAACCCCTAAATAACATATTAAGATATGATATTTTTCATGACATCTCATCCTAATGATAAGCTCTTAGTAAAACTAAGAGTCTAATAATATTTTCCTTAGATTGGTGTCATCATCTCCCTAGTGGATTCTTGAGTACGTTTCTAGAGATTGAGGACATTTTCCTCAATCAGTTTATTATAAATAAAGTCTTTATGGTTATATATGAGCACTTTCCTTTCTTACATCAATGTAATATGTGCCAATATCTGACTTTCTACCATTTCAAGTATGCATACCCACTCATTTATAAGTGCTATTTTTTTGTGTCCTCATATGCCCTCTTAAGGAGAATTTTTTATACGATACATGTGAGTGATTCCATGATATTTACCTTCAAGTTATTACTTTACAGAAATAATTTGATCCTTCATGATAAGTAGTACCTTCTTATGTTGATGATCATATTCTTAATAAGATACTTAATTCCAATAATATAAAATATTTCTCTCATTCTTTAGGACAAGTTAAGTTATTACATTGAGGAAATACTTTCTATCTTGCTAACTCTCGACCTGATGCACCCTTCAAGCCTCTTAAGTGCATAAAAAATAGCTAATTCACTTTAATAAGGCTTGAGATAGAACACATGACATTATAATTACATTATTTTATAAATGTTTCATCATGATACCATCTAATTCTCATCATCATCCTCATCATCATGATAAATTTAAATGAAAACCTTATTGTACCTATCATGAAATTAATGGACATTGTAATAATTATTGATAATATCTATGACAATGGTTAAATCTACTTGAATGTAAGGGAAATATTTCATTTGATGCACATCATTCTTTGACTCCTCCTCTAATACATCACTTTGTAAATACTAACATATCCCATGATACCCCTATAGGGGAGCCATGGGGTTCTCAATATCTTACAAGTGATGTTACTCAAAGGGGAGTCTCTCCTATATTTTTTTCTATATCTTAATTCTATATGGATACCTAAAGTTTAATACCTCTATAAGATAATCATACTAATAGAATTAATAATGTAATAATGACTTTAAAAGAAGATAAATCTATCATGATAAAATTAATTAATCAAAAAATATCAAATGCTTGTTATCTATTTTTACCCCCTTTGGTAAATATGGACAACTTAGACTTGCACAGTTGACAGAGCTTGATAGAAGAATCTAGAGTATTTTAAGTAAAGTCTCAATTTTTGTAAGCATTTGTAGTAATTTCAAAAGTAGGAGACCATTCAATTTATTTTTCCTCTTCTGGATTTCAATGAAGGTCAAGATAGGCCCCAGGCCCACATTCATATTAAAAAATATTATATGGAAAAAATTGAAAAATTAGCCTCAAGGCATCTCACAACACCTTATCAAACTCCTTGGTTCAAGAAATTCTAGAAAAAATCTAATAAAAATTGAAAAATTTCTAAAATGACTTAATAGCTCAAGAACAACTTATCAAGCTGATGAGTGAGCTAAAAAAACTTGGCGAGCTAGAAGGGAGTCGGGAAGGTGCATTGTCGGTCAGGAAATGTGTTTTAGCTCGATGCGGAGGAATGTAGGTTGGTGAGCCGAGAGTTATGCGAGATTCAAAGGTGGGGTGAGATTTTATATTGGGGTTGACTTAGAATTTGCATACCCACAATGAACTAATTGAACTCAGGCCTCGAGGACATGAGTTCCAAGAGTGCCCACTTTTACAACATAACACAGTGGGCTCAATTCAATACGAGGATGGGGAATTTTACGGGCACGAAGAGCTCACATGGAATGATTTCTATGTGCGGGTGATCTCCCTGCATTATCCATGCATCCACAGAAGTAATTTTGGGCATGGTGGGTTCGTAAAAGATGGTGGGCTTATAAGGTAGGTTTCGGTCGATGTGGCCGAGTCAGGCAGCCAAAGCCCATAAGGAATGGGTTCCTGTGGGGATCAAGTTCCCCACAGACCTAAAATACCTGTATTACATGAGGATTCAAATGGAAAATATCTCGATGAGCTAAAATCATAGGTGAGGCTGATAACCAAAGGGTCAGAAGTCATGCATGAGCCGGTCACCGAGGTGGAATTGGTGAATATGAGTCAAGGCCGATGGAATAAGGATATACCCCGAGCTCAAAGACATAAGATGTTGCAAAATGTTAGAGCTGGGTACTGAATCAAAAAAGGCCAAGTTAGTAAATCATTTGACGGGGTAAACAATACAGGGCCACATCGTGAGCCAGGTGGCAAGTTGGCAGTGAGCCAGGTCTCTCCAAAATCCAACTTAGAACCCCATGCCCCTTTCAAATGAAATTTTATTCTATGGGCCCCCTTTAAAATTTTAATGCCTTCATAGAAACCATTGAAGAAAAAATTTAATGAAATTGGGGTAAAAAGTGAAATAATCATTTCTAGCCACCAAAATTTTTTAGATAGGCTCAAGACTGTTGAAATGGGATAAGGAGTGACTTGCACAAAAATGGTCATATCTTCCTCAAAACTCAACAAAATTGGAAAAAGTTGGACTCATTGGAATATGTATTCCATCCTCTACACTCAAAAATCAAGATATCTGAGATATAGTGGGCTTAGGTGGGTGAAAAATGTAGAAAATGAACACATTAAAATGATCACTTCCAAGTGGTTGAAAATGCATTAAATTGGACATGAGGAGCCATTTTCTTCTGCAGCAAGCTACAGTACAAAAAGGCATGCATTTTTGTAGGTTTTCCATCATGTTTTTCAGCCAATGAATGCATTTTATTGGTGGGTGAAAGGGGGATTTTGGGACTCTCTCTCTCTCTCTCTCTCTCTCTCTCTCTCTCTCTCTCTCTCTCTCTCTCTCTCTCTCTCTCTCTCTCTCTCTCTCTCTCTCTCTCTCTCTCTCTCTCTCTCTCTCTCCCACCTTCCTCCATATAATGTAATCCTTCTTGTTGGAGAAAAGGGATATATTTTGAGACGTAGAGAAATTCTTGTGAATTTGTTTCTCAATTCTATTAAGCTTTAAGCCTTCACATGGGCATGTATAATTTATTTATGCCTCTATTTTACAACTGTAATGAAATGTGTGAATTCATAGATTAATAATTTTTGTATTGTGGTGTTCTGTCAACCCTTTTTCAATTTTATTGCATCCTATTTCCTCTCTATTGCTTATGTTCTATTATGTGCATATTTTCTCACATTTGTAGGTGTATGTTGTTATGTTTCATGGAGACTTGGTCATAAATGCGATTTTGGGATTGTGTCAAACTTGTTCTGGCCTCTTTTAATTACATTTCCCTTCATCTTTCTCCCTCAACAGGGTATCTCACTCCTTTTTCTTAGTGGAATCACAACTGTTAGTGTAGGATTTCCTTATTTTCATGCACTCTCCCTCTCCCTCTCCCTGATCCCTTAGGAATCATAGGATAATATTAGTTAGTAAATTTCCTTTCATTAAGAATAGTTTTTGCATTAGATTAGGAAGAGGAACCGACCTAATCTAGAGAATTATCTCAATTGCAAGGTCCCACACCTTGAGGTGATTCCATGTTACTCAGTTACATTTATTTCTAAGTGAAATCACATACTAGGAAACTAGCGGGTGTTGTAATTTTGTGAGAATTTGATTCTTCCATGTTTATCAAGATTGGATGTGTGTCTTGGTCAATTTATAGCCTTTGGAGGCTCTGTAACAACACATGTGGTGACTATGAGGATCATAATTCAGTGGTTTTATCAACCCAGGTGTCTCAAATTAATGAGAAGGATCCAAATCAAGTCTAGAACAAGAAAATAAGGGATATATTAATACTGGAAGCTATCTCTAGGAAAACGAAGAAGAGGAAGATAAATCCAAATATCTCCATCTTCATTAAACAAGACTCTTTTAGCACCTCCATCTGGTAGACCAGTTCTTCAATCAAATATATTTAGACAAATCAAAATGGATCAATAACCACCAAATCTATTTTTCAATTTTATGAGCAGTAGTCCACTTAATCTCAATGCACATAATCCAATTCTAGTGGAAACATTGAAAAAAAATTCATAGTTCACCGGAGATAATCATACAACCCCAATTGATCATATTCGAGATATTGCAAATGTTTGTTCCATACATGAGATTGCTGATATGGATATGGCAATCAAACTTATTTCTTCTTCTCTCAAAGGAAAATACTTGTAGTGGTTCAGAAGCTTAGCAACTAGGTCAATTGGGAATTGGAATGAACTATGCTCAAAACTTTGTAACCAGTTCAGAGAAAGGGTAGATAATTTATCTCATTTAGAGTAGTTGACTTCAATCAAGATAGCTCAAAATAAAAAGATGGTTGACGTCAATTTCAGATTTCAAAGAACTTGGGACAAGATTCCAATTTTAGTAAGACCAATAATTGAAGGTGCATTTTTCTATTTTCTTAAAGCTCTAAATTATGCTATTTCTGTAATGATACAATATATGTGAGGGATAACTTTCCTTTTCCATATCCATTAGATATGAGAATTACCTAATTCAAATTGATAAACTTGTACCTAGGCCACCTATGCCTACTTATCTAAAAATAAGAAATCATATTCCTAGCCAAACACCTGAGTTAGTCCCTATCCCTTCTCCTAGAAATCATAGTTCTAGTGAAGCTTCCACCTCTTGTAACACCTCAACTAAACTCCAAAAGGTCATGAAACAAATGAAAAATACAAGGAATGATTTGGTGGCTCTAAAGAGGCAGAAAGCTCAGAATTTCACACCCTACCAGCCTCAGTATCAACCCAATAAGCCTTTATATCATCCTAATAGTGCTCATGCTCAAGCTACTAACTAGAATCAAGTACAACCTCCAACTAGTAGGCCCATTTCAACTATACATTCATAATGCAGATTCAACATCCAAGGCCTTTGTTCAAGTTTATAATAACCTTGCACAAGAATATGAATGGTGTTTCCCTTGTGGTCAACCCTATAATCAAGAAACATTCTTTAATAGTTCTCTAAATCAAGCCTTAATGGTAAAAAAAAATTATGTGTCTCAAGAAACAAACCAAGAATAAAATCAGCAAGAAATTACTCCAGAAGCACCACTAAGTGAAACTTCACTCGTAAATTAGCAAGCAAAATATTTCTGTGGGATAAATCAACATCTTTCTCTTGGTTTAGAAGTGAATAAAAGGTCTAAGAAAATTAATATAGAGGAGGGAAAATCATCAAATGTAAGTGATTCTCAACCTTCCATCAAAATCCAAAAGGTTAGCAACTCAAGTGCAGTCCAAGGCTCATAGAATCAACCCAAGGAACCCATTATATCAGCTCATGTGCAAGATAAAGTTGTACCAAATAAAGGACAGGAAAAAGATAGTACATCTCCTTTCAATATCATTGATAAAATGAAGAATACTAATGTGAGTATCTTTATTTGGGATTCATTATCAATTATGGGACAAAGAGATTTACTATAGGTAGCCATGGCTAGCTTCAAAATTCCAAATCAGACACCCTATGATCAATACAAGGTACTTACTAATGTGATGGAATAAGAAAGAGGTTAAAAAACAGGAATATGAAACCTCCACCATTCTATGTATCTTTGATCATTGGAAACAATCTGGTACACAAATGCATGAAAAACTCACATGTAAACAACTATGTGATGCCTAAGCAAATAACAGACTAGTTGGATCTTAAATATGAAGTTGTCTCTAAAGGAGTGGTATAATTCGATGGAACAACAGTGGGAACATTTGGGGTCGTCAAGGATCTAAATATAACGTTGCATGTATGCCAAAATGTCATAGCCACTCAAGATATCTCTGTAATTATATACCTCCACTCTTTTCCCTATGATTATCTAGGGATTTCACTGCTAGGATTGGGGGATACTTGTCATCTGATTGGTCTCACATGTTTTCTAGAACAAGGTATGGATCTAAAGATACAATTAGGTTTGAGCCAATTGTAAATTATCACATTAAGCCTTACATCCCAAGTCCAATCAATGCCAATTGCACCATTTTCAACTAACAGGATTGCCAAAGCACTCAAGAAGTAGAAACCAAAGTTAGAGGCATTCTGGATTTGAAACTTGATGACTGGGCTCACGAAGGACATGTTTATGATCCTTAAAGAGAAATGGAAGAGGCTAAGTTAGGTATATATTATTTGCATGAAGAAAACACACCTCTTCATAGTGTCACCAAATCAGATGATGAAGATGAGAATGAAGTCTGGAAGCTTAATTTTTATGGTTCAAGGAGATGACAAGGTGTACGAGGAGGAGAAATGATTATATCTCCCAATGGTACCAAGTACTACTCAGATTTCTAGTTCTAATTCAATTTCTCAAACAACACATCTAAGTATGAAGCACTTATCCATTGATTACATTGGGTAAGAAAAAGAGGTATCAAGAACTTACAAGTTTTTGGAGATAGTGAGCTAGTTCTGAATCAAGTTAGAGGGATAAATTCTACTAAAATCATCTCCTAAATAGCTACAAACATCACGTATGGGATCTCATAAATGATTTTGAGGCATTTAACATTGATTCCACACCAAAGAATAATAATGAAACTACCAACAGGCTTGCATCTATTAGAGCAGTATTTGATGTAGTTAAAAGTATCGAGAAATATCAAGTGTAGTCTTATATCAAAGTAGTGGTGCAGACAACTATTCTTAACATTAGCACAAGTTGGCAAGTGTTTGAAAGTGACCAAAAAATCATCAACTTATTACAGGAAGTAGTTGAGTTCTCTTCAAAGAATCAAGATAGCATGGAAAGGCAATATGGAGATCAAATAGTCCAAATTTGAACAAAAAACTCCCAAAAGGTTTGGTAACACTAGATTCAATCTTCAACTCCAATGACCAGTTATGAAAGGAAAAAGATAATATTCAGGTCAAAGGCAAAGATTTAGAACCAGTTTCGGTTGCAAAATCCAAGGTGCTCCAAATTAGAAAAGTAAGTACTCATCAAGAAAAATCTGATTTCATTCAACTTTGACAAGAATTTCCAAATATATTTTCTTGGGGTTATGAATATTTGAGAGGCTTTGATCCAAGATTAGTGCATCATACTATTAAATTGGATCGAGAATCTAAGCCCATCAGGAAAAAATAAATGGACAGTGAATCCTCATATTGAGCCTCTCATGAAGAAGGAATTAAACAACCTCATTGAGGAAAGTATTATAATTCCAATCAAGTACTCACCATGGGTTGGTAATTTGGTACCAATTAGGAAAAGAAATGGGGAAATCAGATTGTGTGTGGATTTTTTGGACCTAAACAAAGCTTCACTAAAAGATCATTATCCACTTCCCTCTATGGAACAAATATTGCAAGTAGTAGCCAGATAAGAAAGGTTCACACTCTTAGACGGCTACTCAAGATACAATCAAATCATGGTGAAAGATGAGGATCAATTCAAAATAGTATTCACCACAAAATGGGGCACATACGCTTATAGGAATATTCCATTCGGGTTATAAAAATACCGGAGAAACATTTTAGAGAGCAATAGGAAAGGTTTTCATGGGCTGATAAACAAGATGGTTCTTGTACATCTTAATGACATAACTATATTCTCTAAGAGCACATTTGATCAACTCTCCCATCTCAGGAAAGTATTTGAGAGATACAGGAAATTTAGAGTGTCTCTAAATCCAAAGAAATGTATATTCCTAACTCATGAAGGTAAGCTATTAGGCCACATTATGACTAAGGAGGGGTTGAAAATTGATCCAAAAAGAGTTTAATCTATCCTTACTCTACCTCTGCCAATTCACAAGAAATCTCTTCAAAGTTCTTGGGGAGAATCAATTTCGTTAGAAGGTTTGTGCCACATTTTTCCACTTTTGTTAAGCCACTAATGATGATGCTCAAGAAGAACATTACATTCAAATTGAAAATGAAAGGAACAAAGAGTGTTGAGGCTATCAAACATGCAATATCCCAAGCTCCAACTCTCATCAACCTGTATTTTTATAAAGACTTCATTCTCTATTCCTTTAGTGGCTTAGACACAATCTCTACCATTTTGGTGCAACTGAACAATAGAAGGATCCGAGCAGCCCATTGCTTCTTCAATAAAATCTTAGAGGATTATGAGGTGAGGTAATATTTCATTGAGAAGCATGTCCTCAATGTTATAAGGTGTTTGAAGAAGTCCATACACTTGGTTTCAAACAAAAAAAATCAAGTTGTTAATGTCTCATGCCGAAGTGAAATAATTTCCCCTCAACAAGGACTTGAATGAAAAAAGGGCAAGTTGGATTACCCATGTCATGGAGTATGACATATAAATCATGGTAACTAAATTGTGTTTATGGGAAAGGCTTATGTGAGAAGATGGATTCCAATCAGTATGCCGAGTCAAAGGATGAAAGAGGAGCTATTTTGGTTTTAGAAGATGATCAAGAACAAGCAACATATGTTGTACCCACTCCTTGTTTGACCTAAGACATGATACATTTTCTTCAAATAGTTCTATTCCCTCTAGAGTTGAGAAAAGAAAAAATAAGGTGTTTTAGACTCCAATCCATATCATATGTTCTCATTATTGGTACCTTATTCAAGAAGGAAATAAATGGAGTTCTCTTGAGGTGTGCTCCATCAAATCAGCTTGAGAGGGTACTACATGAGTTTCATGAAGGATAAGTTGGAGTTTATTTTTCTCCACAAACTTAACAACCCTAAAGAACATGAAGGTTGATTACTACTAGGCCACAATGTTTAGTTACTGCTATGCATGGATCAAAAAGTGTAAGAAATTTGCATTCTTCACAGGAAAAGAGAAGCTAGCAGCACTTCCACTCCACCCAATTTCATTTGATCGACCATTTATGTAGAGAGGATTAGATTTCATTGGGTTTTTCCATCTGAACTTGAGCTAGGGCCATAAGTAGATTCTCACAGCAATAGAATATTTCACTAAGTGAACTAAAGAAGTGGCACTCAAGGAGGAAAATGAGTCTAGTTTACTAGACTTTTATGAGGGAGTTGTTACAACATTTGGTATCCCAACCACTATTATATCATAAAATGCTCTAGCATTCCTTGGAATTAAAATCTTTGATTTATCTGTTAGGAATGGGATTTATCTAAGAACCTCCTCTAACTATTGCTCACAAGGTAATGGGAATGTTGAGTCTACAAACAAGAATCTCTTGAGGATTATCAGAAGGACTCTTGATGAAAATCAAAGAACATGGAATACCAAGCTCAAATAATCCTTGTGGGCTGATATAATCACACCAAAGAGGTCTATTGACAGCTCTCCTCACAAGCTATTCTATGGTACAGAAGTTAGGCTACCCATATCTCTTGAGTGACCAGAACTTGAGTTTCTTAAGCAAGTGGAATTATATAAGTTTGAGCTCATGGAATCTATATATGTAGAAGTCATGGAGGTGGAGGAGATAAGAGGCCTAGAAGTGCAAACCATAGAGAAGGATCAAGCCTTGATCGAGAGATCCTTTTATAAGAAGGATAAAACAAAGAGACTCTAGGAGGGAGATTTGTTTCTCAAATGGGATGTTGATAGGGAAAAACAAAGTAAGCATTCTAAATTTGATGCTATATGGAGTGGTCCATAAATGATCATGTGGTGCAAGAGTAACAATGTTTTCCATTTGTCAAAGTTGGATGGTGAAGAATTATTGATTCCAGTTAATTTAATTAATTAGAATAATTTTTATTGAAATAAAGTCTCATTCTTGTACATATTAGTTTAGGATTTCTAATTCCTCAAGTGCTTGTAGAACATTATTCTATCTTAGAATAGGTTTCCTTTCCCTAAGTGCTTTTCATAGGTTTTATTGCTTTTGGTGGTCTCTATACACATTCTAGTGTGTTTTCATGAGGAATGTTGTAGTAAGAATCTCAAAGTTGTAGGAAATAGTTGCAATCTTCAAGAAGTATCAAATGTAGAGCAATTAAAATCAAATTTTGGGGCAATTTCATCCTTATCTTAATATATCATTTTATAGAAGGGAGGTCAAAAGATTTTTAGATTCAAAATAATTTTCCAATCATGAAAACTTCAAGAATATCTTATAAAAGTTAGAAAAATTGAGGAAAAGGATATTTTTCAGATTCAACAGTGTTTAAGTGGCTTAGGGACAGGATTTCAGACTTTTAGATTAGATGTTTGTTTACTAGGCTTACTCCATGCCCAATCGACACTTAAGGCTACTAATCAGTCTCATCTAAAAAACAAATGTCCCCATGAGTTTTCAAATTGTTATCTATTTTTATCCCCTTTGGTAAAAATGGACAACTGGAAAAACTTAAACTTAGGTAGTTGACAGAGCTTCATAGAAGAATCTGGAGTATTTTAAGTAAATTATCATATTTTGGAAGAATTTGTAGTAATTTTAGTAGTTAGAGACCATTCAGTGTATTGTTTTCCTCTTTTGGTTTTTATGAAGGTTAAGACAGGTCACGTGCCCACATTCATCTGAAAAGCCCGATAAAATGGAAAAAATTGAAAAAAATAGCCTTAGGGAATCTCATTGCACCTTATATGACTCCCTGGTTCAAGAAAGTTTGTGAAAATATGGAAAAAATATAAGAAAAATTGAAAAAAGTTCTAAAATGAGTTAGGATCTCATGAACATCTCGACGAGCTAGAACGGAGTCGGGATGGCACATTGTGGCTCAGACATGCCATTTTAGTTCGGTGTGAAGGAATCTAGGTTGGAAAACTGAGATTTATGTAGAAGTCAGGGGTAGGGAAATATTTTATATTGAATCTGAATTGGCCTTTGTGCACCCATGATGAACTAATAGAACTCGGGCATTAGGGACATGAGTTCCCCGAGTGTCTACTTTTATAGCACAACATGGAAGGATTAATTTAATACAAGGACGGGGTGTTGTGCAAGCACAAATATCCCATGGGTAATGAGTTCCCCATGTTATTAATGTGGCTGCAGAATAAATTATGGGCACAGAGGGTTCGCAAAGGATGGTGGGCTTGCGGGAAAGATTTTATCCAGTGCGGCCGAGTCATGCATCTAAATCCCACGAGGAACAGGTTCACGTGGGACTTGAGTTCCCCACAGCCCTGACATACCCACATTGTATGGGGATTAAAATGGTGAAGAGATTGATGAGATCAATGCCAAAGTGAGGCCGATAAATGAAGGGTTAAGAGTTGTACACAAGCCAATTATTGAGGTGGAATCGGTGAATGTGAGGCGGGGGCCAACAAAATAAGGATGTACATCAAGCTCTGAGATATGGGATGTTGTGACATGTTAGATTCTGAGTGCCAAATCAACAAAGGCTGAGTCAGCAAAGGATTCTATGGGGTAAACAATGTAGGGCCAGCTCATGAGCTAGATTGCAAGGTGGCATTGAGCCAGGTTGCTCCAAAATCCAACTCAACACCCCAGGCCCCTTTGAAATGAAATTTGATTCTGTTGGCCCCATTAAAAATTTTAATGCCTTCACATAAATAATTGAAGAAAAAAATAATTACATTGGGGAAAAAAGTGAAATAATCATTTCTAGCCACCGAAATTAATTACACAAGCCTGGGGCTGTTGAAATGGGTTAAGGAGTGCCCTGTACAAAAATGGCCATATCTTCCTCAATACTCAACCAAATTGGAAAAAATTAGACTTGTTCAAATTGTGATTTCATCCTCTAAAATGATAAATCAAGAGATCGTATATTTAGTGGGATTAGGTGGGTGATAATAGTAGAAAATTAACCCAGATTTAAATGATCACTTACATGTGGTTGAAAAAGCATTAAATCAGATATGGGGAGCCATTTTCTTCTACAGTAAGTTACAATACAGTAAGCCATGGGTTTTTTTTTAGGTTTTACATCATGTTTTGCAGCCAATGAATGCACTTTATTGGTGGGTGAAAGGGCTCTCTCTCTCTCTCTCTCTCTCTCTCTCTCTCTCTCTATATATATATATATATATATATATATATATATATATATATAATGTAATAATTATCATTAGAGAAAAGGGAGATATTATGTAACATAGGGAAACTCTTACAAATTTGTTTCTCAATTCCATTGAGTTGTAAGCCTTCACATGGGCCTGTAGAATGTATTTGTACCTCTATTTTACAAGTGTAATGGATTGTGTGAATTCATAGAGCAATAAATTTTTGTATTCTGGTGTTCTGTCAACCATTTTTCAATTGTATTGCATCCTCTTTCCTCTCTATTGTTGTTGTTCTGTTTTATGCTTAATTTCTCACATTTGTAGGTTTATGTTGTTTTTTTTTCATGGAGAATTGGTGGTAAAAGGAATTTTGGTATTGTTTCAAACTTTTTTTGGCCTCTTTTAACTGCATATCCCTTCATCTTTCTCCCTCAACAAGGTATCTCACTCCCTTTTCTTAGTGATATCACCTTTGTTAGTGTAGTTTTTACTTATTTTCATGCACTCTCTCTTTCTCCCTGGTCCCTAAGGAATCATAGGATATGATTAGTTAGTATATTTCCTTTCATTAAGAATAGTTGTTACATTAGATTAGGAAGAGGAAACAGCCTACTCTAGAGAATTATCTCCACTAGAAGGTCCCACACCTCGAGGTGATTCCATATTACCTGGTTACACTGATTTCCCAGTAAACTCACATGCTACGAAATTAGAGGGTGTTGTAATTTGGTGATATAAATTCTTATAGTGCTTTCTTGTGGTCCTAGATTACCATGCATATGATATAGTTCTATATCATATATAAATATTTATCACATCAATCATTTCTTATTATCAATTACACATTTCAATTGAATTCATAACAATACATAATGTTATGAAATACAAATGTTCTTATATATACACTAAGATGAGATGATAAATCCTTTTTTGGATATCAATATTGTAAGGTATGTGAGTACAACCTATATCATTTCATTCTCTCTCATAGCACTCTAAGCTTTGTTAATACTCTCACATACTCATCCTATAAGATCATATACCTATCCAAAAAAAATTAATAGACCTATCCCTAGGGGAGGCACGTTTCATATACCTAACTCATATTTTTTATCCATCCATTTAACTATTAATTAATGTAAATGTCACATTCATTACCATTATGAGGTAAAAAATATAGGTATACCTCCTAATATATCATACATGTTATATAAAAGACCTAAATCTACAATATTTTTAGGCACATTCTTTTTCAATGTGTGGATTGAGGCATCCAACCTCATAACCTAAATGTCATCATATACAATCATAATACATGGTTCACTCATTATTCATCATTCTAATAAACTCAATTTTAGCTATTACATTGAGAAAAATAATCACATCATACTTACATTGATAAATGACCCCTAGTGTGTTATCGAGGGAAAACCTATTGATGGTGTGCCGCATCCTCGTATTAGTGGGGGAATATCTCATCCACCACCTCTTTTTTCACACATTCACCCTATACGATGCCCCGTAAAAACATGGATATAAATTCACCCATCGAGTTCGCATACATAACTATGTATAGGCCATTTTGTACCCAATGTCATATCCTACTACAATCACCATTGGTGGAAATACCTCATTTGTTGTTGGTGGATATAGATTTTATTATTTTTTCCTTGGTCTCTGTATATAGACAAAAATTACATTGTACAACATGGAAAGCATGATACATCTCCAGTGATGAAAAAAAATCCTTCCAAGATAAAAATGAGATCTAGATCCCTCCTTCTCTCTCTTGCATTCCTATTTTTGGCTCTATTTATCCCTTCACTTCAAGTTATAAACTTCACCTTTCTCACAAACTCATTTGCTAGCCTTTATGCCTTGTATTTCAGTAATGGTTGCACAATCATCATGGTAGTTGTACAAATTCCCATATTTCCAAAGTGGAAGTGGGCAACCACCCCTCTAGCAACAAGGGCAGTTTTTCACCGTCTGATGTGAAATTTAAAAAAACATTTTTGAATGTGTGTGTTGATTTCGACATTAGTTTCTTGTATTTTTAGGTCAATTTTGCTAAATTTAGGATTTCTTTATTGGTCTTTATTTCCTCTTCACTCATTACTAAATATTATATGTTGATTTCTTCTCCTCAGGTTGAGTCATCGTTTCTTGATCAAAATGTGTTCTTGACATCTTCTCCTCCAGTAGCTTACTAAAATGGCAATTTTATTTGTATCATGGGTTGGGAAATTTATAATTTTGTGAAGTTTTATGCTACTAGAATTTGGAGAGGGTCTATATAGATAGCCATTTATCTACTTTATTTCCCTACTATTCCCATTCTAGTTATCTTCCCTCCATAAATCCATATATATATTTTCTTGATCTTATATTGATATTCACTGTCTTGTTCACCTGCATCAACTAGAGCTCATATTTTAGGAGATTAAAGTTGAGGAGACATTGAATGCTTCACATTAATGGGATAAGCTACCATAATATAGTAGTGACCAGGCTGGAGTTGTATTTGATTATTTAAATATTTAAATACATGTATTGTTTGTTATAAGTCGAAGAAATATTTTTGTTTAATTTTTTGAAAGAGGAAGATCTCATCACTTCCTATACATTACACTATTTTTTAAAAATATTTCCTATATGAGATTTATTCCCTTGATAAATTTTTCCTAGATTATCACTATAGATCTACATGAAAAAATTGCTGGAGGAAGAAGTGCAAAAATCAACATTTTACTTTTGCTTTTTTTATTTATTGATTATTTTAAAAAGTAATTCTTCCAGGGAAGCTTATACAATAAAGAGGAAATTAATTATTAGAATCTTTCCCTTTCTGGAAAAATTTGAGGTGGAATTTGTATTAGAGGAAGTTTTTCTTCATTAGAATAATAATTTTTGAGTACTTTGACATTAGAGTAGTATTTCTGAATAAACATGTAACAAAGGAATAACCATACCCAGTTATTCCCTATTTTATTTTATTTTATTAGAAGTAACAATATATTTATTTTAGTTCTATGTGTTTGCTGAAGTAATTTATATTTCATTTAAATATTCTAAAAAAATAGAAACATTACGAATTTATCTATTTTAATTATTTTTTTCTAAAAATATTGTTAAAATTTTTAGAATAGATAAATTCAATTTTCTTATTTAATTAATGGTAAAAAGAGATATAGTTAATTAAAAGGGGAAATTAAATTGTCTTTTATTTAAACTATATTAGTTTTACATTATTTATTTAAAGTTAGAGTTCAACGTAGTTTAGAAAACCAAAATAAATCCATGAACATAGTCATTAAAGTCTCACACTACCAAGTCACAGTGCCTAACCATTCTTTAGCTAGTTTTCCAACTTTTGTTGTCCTTGCTCCTGAGTTGGCACCATCACATGACCATTCTTAGTCCAGCCAAACCTCATAGGAGGATATTTAAACCCATCATTCACCCACCAGGAATTGATGGATACTGAAGACACTAAATCACGCACTTTGTTACATTTCTAGGTCCTAATCACATACCATTATTCATATGATTCCTAAGTGAGAGAACTAGTAATTAACACATATCTTTGGCCTCTTTCTTTAATTTTTTTCTTTCTTTATTGTCTTACACACCTAACTTCCCAATCTAACTTTAACTGCTTTATCTTTCTTGGATTTGGACACCATCTCCCATCTAGGATGTCAGTGCCCTGGCACCCTCGTCCCCTCTAGGTTCCCCCGAACTCTTTGTATCTTACTCTCACCTTTTGGACCTCTCTTATCTTTTGGCATCTTAGTTTTCATCCTTTTACAGGTTAATATGAAATTCAAACAAGGGAATCATATAAATACAAAGATATGTGATCATAATAAAGGACCAAGATTTAAGTATCTATTACTCTCACCTAAGGTTGCATCTAAAGGCATATCAAGACCATCAAAGCATCCATCTAGCTTTATTCAAGGGACAAGGAAGTTAATTATTCTGCATACACTTCATAGGAGGGGAAGTTAATTTTTACATCCAAACATCTATTTACATTACTACATCTAGCTATTGCTTGATATTTGGTGCATCTTATACAAGACATTCCTAGGGCATGATTCTATGCACGCGCGCACGCACACACACACACACGCAAAAAAAAAAAAAATACATATATTATGAGATCTATCCAAAAACATACCCTAGCACCCCTGATCCAGTCCAGGCATCTAATCCTAGAATTTCTAACAGTTTTGTGATTTTCTAGGTTTGGTTGCCACAATTTACCCTCATGTTCCATCCTTTTTCCACTCCATAGCACTTTGGGAATTATTACAAAATCAGCTAAGTCTTATATTCCCTCTCTTGCACCTAGGGTTTCATTTTTATCTAGCTTATTGGGTTAGATATGTAATTTAGTGTTTTATTTATCATACATGACACTCAAATAGCCTCTATGTTTTTACAAATAAATTATATATTTGTTAAATCATGTTGGTGAATTCGTGTTATAAATATTTAATTAATTACAAGAATGTTTAGTAGGTTAGTTGCGAAAGCTCTAAGGATCATCAAAGTTCTTCAACGCCATTCTTGGTTATAAATATTTGGAATTAATTAAAAAATAAATCCCAATAAATCAAGGTCATTTTTGAAAAATTGAGGGATTTTATTGTATGTCCCTACAGATGCACTTCCACTCAAGTGAGTAGCAATATTTCGTTTTCTCTCCGAAAAATTATAGTATCCATGATCCACTCTTTTATTCAACCCATCTTGGAAGTGGAGATCAGGAATTACTAATAAATTATTTGGAGAAGCAAGCATCATTTTTGTGCTATGGAAAAGATAGTTTCAATGGGATGAATCTGTAAATCTTATATCCAAGGCATCTTAAGTGAGTGCTTGCCATAGGAAAGAATGGGTTAGTGATTCTTCTCATCCTCAACATAGCTTCTAATCGAAATTAGGTGTTAACATTAGGCCTCAAGTCTAGGGGGTCCATGTAATCAGACCCTCACAGTTTTTGGTCACAATGCTAAGAAACATTATATTATGTACTAAGCTCCTTATTAATCAATTGATTATGTAAGTCAAACCTATGTTGAAATATAGAGTTTGTGACATAACAAATTCCTAATCGGCTTATCAAATACAAAGGTCTAACAATATTTGGGAAATTATAATCAAATCAATCCATCCCAATGCCAAAAGGATTGCTATTTTTACAACACAAGACATCAAATAACCTTGAGCATTGCAGTTTTATCTACAAATTTGTTGAAAAACATTGTAATCTATGACCATCTCCAATTGTTAAATCTCATTGAGTTGCTCAAGTCCAAATCATTTATGTGGATATGAGCATCATGCCAACATTACTAGTGTATCCTTCTATGACCAAATCTCAAGTGTCCCCTAAGACAATATTTAGTTATCAACATTAGATCCATTGTGTTGCTCATTTTGAGTCTTCTATTACCAAGTATCAGACCCCACAGTGGGATACCAAAACTTAATATTCCTGCCCATCCTACTCCAGTTCTATTCCCAACTAGTGTACACAATAGAAACTAGAACCTTCTACTGATGGAAAATATAGAGAGAAATAGTTGAAACTAGAAAACCATCACATGGAACACGTTAAATAGAGAGCAACAAAAAAAGAGCATTTGTGAAGTCCCAAAGCAACTCAGATCATGACAGAAAAAAGTGCTAACTCCCATATTGGCATAGTATCTCATCAATAGTCTATAAGGATAGAACACTCAAAAAAATTTGTACATCTATTGAATGCTTATCATCAATATAAATATTTCTCTTCCTTCTCATAGTATTATTATTGTTGGCATAGCTTTGTTTGTGAACGGTAATACATTTCACATTTCTACAACTCAGGACTATTTCACAAATAAGGGCAACATTTCTATTTTCACATTCTCAAACAACACACTTAGTATTAATGCACTATTGTTTTCCAACAAATTGTTCATAGTAGCCTTTATCTTTTGGCATGGTCTAGAATATGGCAACCAATAGTAACTTGCTCCATTCAGTATTCATGCTCACCACATGTTTGATGGGAAAAAATATGATGTTTAGTGCAGCAATTCAAACCATTTCCCAATGACAATATTCTTGCTCTCATGGTTCATTGTGGGAGCTAGTTGAAGGTAGATTATACATGAAGCTCAGCTAATGCACATGCACATTCACATTCACTCGGGGGGGTACATTACACAAGTCATATTCATCTTTCATTCCATTCCATGACAGTCACTCATATCATAGGACATAAATATGATTGCAGTAACCTAAGGAGGTTACTTATGCTCGCATGTACACTTTGCTTACTATGTTAGACGGATATTTCATGAATGTTGTCATATCTTTATCATATAACACATGCGCGTTCACTTGCTTCTCTAGTTATGAGATGGAAAACTCTACACAGATATTTATACGTAGCAAGATGGATTCTTGGCATTGCCAACTCTTACGAGTCCCTATATCAGGCTCCTGGGGGGCATCTACTTTTGTGCATACACACTCACAGGTGCTATTGTTTCGTTATATACTACTTCCTATTCTTGCTAGCACACTACTCTATATTAATATCATACACACTTTGACACAATATTTGATCTTTCTAGCATGCTAACGGGTACATCATGTGTAACATTTTACTTTGCAAGAACAACTTTCTACAATGGTTATCTAATATCATTGCTTGTCACTGTTTATCATTGTTTGATTATGACTATGTCATTTTTTACAGGCTTTACCCTTTGTCTTGTGTGCACATTATATGGCATTTTGACACTTTGACCTTGATTGTCATGCGACATTATGGGTGATGTCCCATGTTTGAAACTCACTTTTCATGGTCTACATTGTCTTCTTTCTTGTTAGCTTACACACATTGTCTTCTATATGTAGTATATGTCTTATTTGCACTAACATATGTTTCTTAGACACCTTGTTTGCATGTGCCTTAGTTTCTACCTTGCACATTCCCTCCTCCCTGCAGGGCATCAATTTCATATTAGCGTATCAGTGACTCTCTTTTCAGTTGAAAAAATCTCCCAGCAGTCATCACATGCACCCCAAATGAGGGGGGGGCATACATTGGGTGAAACAGTCACCTCATTAAATAGTTCTCAGTCACAGTTCAGAACACGGTTTAGTATAGGAACTCAGCATAGCATTTTCAATCACAACAACGACCCATAATATTGACTTTGTGGTCTTCAACATAGTACAGTCACGACAACACCCAAATACCAAACATGTAGCGCCTAGGTGCCCCTGACCCTTCTTGATTGCACCTATGACCAGGGACAAGTTACAACATTTTTTTCTTATATCAATATGGTTTATAACAGTCTACACAAGCAATTTTCTTTGTACATAGGCATATTCCTCCAATAATCAATCATGCATGCTATTCCACTCTTTTCTATTTTTGTACTTGGATCGAATTGGATTGAACATGGATCAAAATCAAACAAATTAAGATCACACCATCTGTAGTGGTGTATACATTTTGGGAAGGAATCAAAGGTTGGTGAATAACACTAGACCTTTCTCCCTACACTTCTTCTACCGTGGATGTGATATCACCCAAAAAACTCGCACATTGGTGTGAGATCTCCTAAAAAACTCTTTCTCAGTGTGCGATCGCCCGAAAAAATTCGATCCTTCTAAAGCAAAATTTTCAGGATCCTCTTTATCTTTTTTCACTCATCACGAATCAAGTTCACATGTTCCTTTTCACTATTTTTTACATACTTTCTACACACTTCTTACACGTTTGGATCAAATTTTTCATATACACACAAGTTTGACTACTCTTTTGCTCTTCTCATTTGCAGGTTCGTCCTTATGGTAAGTAGAAAGTCACATCATCAAAACACGTCGAGCGACAAGTGACAATGACAACAGGTACAACCTACGTATATCTACACATACACTTTCACCCCTAGGGTCACTTCCTCTTCTCTAGCTTCCATGCTTCATATTTATTCACTCCATGATCTTTTTCTTTTCTCTTCGGCATGCTTTCTCGTCATCGATCTACATGGTTATTAGGCACGCATCTTCTTATATACTTTATGTTATCGAGAATTTTCTCAACAACATAAAGTAGGTGGGAAATGTGGACACTAAATCACACACTTTGGGTGCATTTCTACGTCTTAGTCACATACCACCATTCATATTATTCCTAAGCAAGAAAAATAACTAATTGATCTTCTGTCTTTGGCCTTTTTGCTTTTCTTTCTTAGTTTCCTTCTTGGCTTTACATTGTACCTCACTTTCCTAGTTTGAATTTCAAAACTTTATCTTTCTTGGCTCTAGACACCCGTGCCCAGCTAGGACACCAACACCCAAGAGCTCTCATCCCCTTTTGTCACCCCCCAACCTCTTTGTCTCTTGCTTACCCCTCTTATGGGTCTCTTTCTAACTGGTGGGAATCTTATTTTCTTGGTGGTCGGCCTTTTAGTGATTAATTATGAAATTCAAACAAGATAATCATATAAATACAAAGCTATGTGATCATAATAAAGGACCAAGCTTTAAGCATTTATTACTATCACCTAATGTTGCATCCAAATGCATTTCAAGAGCATCAAAGAATACATCTAGCTTCATTAAAGGGATAAGGGACTGAATTATTCTTCAAACAATTTATATGAGGAAAATTTCATTTTGATATCCACACATCTATTTCCATGTCTACATCTATCTATTCCTCATTATTCAATGTATCTTGTACAATATCTTCTCAGGGCACAATTCTACACAAATGCACATAAAGAACTACATGTATCTTGAGCTGTAGTGTAGCAGTCGGATGTAATTTCACTATGTCAGGTGACCATTGGGGTAAGTCTGGCTCCCCATTTACATCTTTTTATTTTTAGTATTTGATGTGTTTTAGGGTTTTGTATGAGGTATTTTGTTTTGATACATAAAAAATTAGTTTCTTATGTTTTTCGTAGTCACAGGATTCCAAAAACAGACCATGGCACCAAGACACTACTGACCTAGTCTAGACACCCTAGTCCTAGCTTTTCTGACAGTTTTATGATTTTTTGGTTTTGGTTGTGACAACCTTCCCTCCTCTTCCATCATTTTTCCACTACATAGTACTTTATGAATTATTATGAAATCAGTGAAGTCTTTTATTCCCTCTCTTACACCTAGGTTTTCATTTTAATCTAGCTTATTGCATTGGTAAGATATGTACTTGTTTTATTTATCATACATAACTCTAAAATAGCTTCTAAAAATATACATTTTTTAAATCAGATACCAAGGAGACATATATTTAGGATTATGAGTGTTATTTTTATTATCTACACATCTACCTCCACATATTGTTATTCATCTCAACACACTTAATAAACAACTAATTGTAGATGAACAATTCTAGTCTTATCAAGAAAACCAATCTAGACATCAAAATCCTTGGGTTTCTCCTTTTTTCCTTCATTCACATTCTTGCATGACCCTCATTGGAGAGAAATATTTAGAGATGAGTGAGAAATTTCCAAGATTCTATCAGTTAGGTCAAAGTATATTTTTTATAACGGACATAGATCAGGAGTTGCACACAAAAATCATCCTTGATCGTAGTATCAAATCTATAGAGATTAAATGGCCCTTTACCATCCTTACCAAGTAACTTTCCTACTTGTAAGTTGATCGATTTTGATTATCTCATCCTTGAAATATTGACCCATAATCATCCCCACCTATTCCACATCCATCACTTATATCTATCATGTATTCATCTTCCACATTTTTGTTGTCTCGACACGACCTTAGGAAGTTTAGAACACTAGGTATACCATATCATTTTTCCTGTGTACGTTCTCTCCTCCTCTTTTTGTTTCTCACACTATGATATCCTCTAAGGATAATCACAAAGGGACACATTTTGAATCACCCCAAAATATTACCTTTAATATTGTACTCTCTCTCCCTTTCATGGTAAGTGGTCCTCTATCCACATCATAACTTCAATCCATCATAAATTCAAGACATCCTTAGTCTTGTAAAATTTTGGTCATAGTTTGATTATATCAACTTAACGTAATACTATTTTTCTCTATATTATTTCATTCATACATAATACATAAATATGATTATTCTTTCCTTCTAGATATGAGTTCTCAATAATCACAAATCCTACATAATCTCCCTCAATATAATGTTATTAAGTTGTTGAAATAAATCATGTAACTACAACTAAATGTACTTTATTAGTATCCAGACACAACCAAGAATATAACACACATCTATGTATGTTTATAATATATTCAATAATACATTATTCCTAACAATTCCATCCTTGGTAATCTATGAATGACATCTAATAATGGCCCTAGGAGTCAAACTATTTAATATCACCTAGCACTCCATAGTACCTTGGCCTCTCCACTATGAAATAAACCACTATGTTGAAAATATCTCCAAATGGGCCTAGTGTGCTTGTTGCCATCCTACTAGATGAGTCATGACAGTATTATCATTTTCCTATACACAAATCAAAGTTACATCTCACAAACCACCTATGTGGATTCCAAATACAAACCTATATAAATATCTACATAAATGGGTCAATAAAATTGGCCCCATGCATATATATTCCCTTTATCCTCAAAGAACTAATATTATTCTACAATAAGTATGTGATTCAAAACTAAATTTAATAAATAATATTTATTTATTATTTAAATTAGGACTGATATGTAATAGGAAATAAATGAAAAATTCAAGTCATGTACATCAATTCACAATATTGGAAATATCCATTTACCAACACAATTATTTGATAAAAAAAGAGTGCAATAGTTGTTTGAGAGATAAGTTAGCCAATTTAGATTGTGTTCTTACTATGTCATCATTGGTTTTGGTAGATTTGAAGAATCTATAATGTTCCCAATATATTACTATCTACGTACATATATAAATACTTAACCATACATTTTTATACTAGTTTATACCGTAGACTACTATCCTATTATACCATTTTGAACTTGATACTAGTGCACTTCTAGTTTTCCCTATGTCACTTCACCTTCACCTATGTAACATCTTGATATATTTATATTTCCTATAATCCTCGCATGTGTTCCTAGATTCCTATAAATAAATCTAAGCACACATTAGATAGAAAAAAATAATGGGTGCCTGAATTATATTAAAATCATTGATCATATCATATGATTTAGACTGAGTATTACACTATATTTCAAACTCCATTTAGTTTTCCTAGTGCATGGTGCATGTCTGTATTTAAATAATTCCATTGTCCTAACTTTTCCCTCATGCCTTGGTGGGTTAACTAATTATCCCAATTTGAAACCATTATATGTAAATGTACATCACTTTAAATTAGGATTTATCTCCTTTTCATGTTCTAATGAGATTTTTTGAAGCAGTCTTTTACTTTTTGTTAGCTATTACATGGACAAGGGATGGGTGATTACTAGATGATATATGTGTATAATAAACTTGTATATATAAGCGTTCTTTACTTTGCAATTAAAACATCATGGTGCAAAATGCTAACCCAAAACATAAGATACAAAAGGAAAAAAAGTAATATAGAGGACCATTGAGGAGAAAGGACCCAAAGTCACAATGGTATGGGACCATATTTCATAGAACCATACCATGAGATGGCTTATACCAATTTGCATGGTCTTTTACTAAAGTCAACAATAGTCAAATAGTAAAAATTAAATAACTAGGTATCTCTATGACATGACATGATAAAATACAAGAGACTTAAAGAAGTAACTAGATGAAAATCAATCAAAAAATACAAAATAAAAATAAAAAGGAATTGGACTACTAAGTTTTAGATTCATTGTTCAAGACCCATATACATATAATTTTCTAAAATAATTTTTTAATAATGATATTTTTGTAAATTAGGTGTCTACTTCCCCCCACCTTAAGCTAGTGAATAAAAATTTCTAGTTTACACTAGAAAAGGATCATAGTTGATAATGCCAAAGTAAAGGAAACTGTGGGCATGATAAGAGATTAATAAGGTCATGGTGAACAATGTGATTCATCAATTAACCCACATGGAGATAGGTAAATTGTGTTGTAGGTTTCATAAGGTGTTATTGGTGTCAAAAGATAATCTGAGATATGGATATTGTATTTATGTTTGTGAAGAATTGAGTTTGATTATTCCCCAATAGGTAATTTAAATTAATGTGGGAATTGTGTGTCCCAACATGAAAGAAGGGTGGAACATGGATTTCTATTCACCCCAAAATAACACCTTCCAAAATAGTGTGAGAATTATCTTACTGTATGACTTTTTACTCATCCCAAAATATTCCACTCATAAGACCACATTGTTATAATTTTGTAAGCATAGAGGTCCTAAATTTCAAAACCATACAAATTTGAAATAGAATGATATCCCATGACCCCACTTTTCATTACATTGGTATCAATAGTAATAATAGCTATTGTAATTGTAAATTTTCCATTTTCCCCTATATTTGTGATAAATGCAGCAGTGCTTCCATTAGTATTTTAGTACCTTGGTATTTTTTCCATCCTTGTAGCTGAATTTGACTATTGTGTCATTATATTCTTGCATTAATTATATAAGAGAATGTGGCTTGAGTAACAATCCCATATTCTTCCCCATTTTTTTGAAATGGATGGATGAAACTAAAATCATTTGAACTAAAATAATTCAATACTAGTAATTGAAATAAGAATTTATAGTAACTGGTGACATAATGATCCATTTCTTAGAGAAATATAGTAGTAATATTATTGTTTTGTGGTATATAGGTGAGATTTGGGACTTGATAAAAGTTTCAACATATTCATTAATAGTGTAAAATATATTAAAGTCAAACAATAGTGTGGAATTTAGTGAAATGAAAATCCCAATGGCAAAAATAGCATGAGAATATGATAAGTGGTGCTTAACATATCACCTTATAAATATCAAGGAATTAATTGATTGATTTAAACTTGAGTGAAGACAATAACAAATAATCTAAATGGTTAATATTATAAATAGTAAATATGAAAAAACTATATTCATTTGGACCTTGACTATTAAGGACTTGAGCTTTGAGTGAGACACCATGCTATGTAATAGAGAGGCCCTCAAATTATGATTTTACTGATAAGTAGAAGCAATATAGGAACAAACACCTTAAAATATGGTGAGTATTGAAAAACTATGATTTTATTTGAAACTATTAGTAAATTTGAAATTTCATAAAATTGTAAATAAATCATTTGTGAGTAGAATACAACCAACTTACAATGGTGGTTAGTTTGTCTTGAGGTATGTAACCATCAATTTTGGGATGATTTCATCCTTTTCTAATATTATTTCATCTATAATGCATAGTCTCGTCAAATGACTACATATGACTGTACAATTTTGTCTATAATTCATACTAGCATTTATTTTTTAATTAGACAACTAAATATAGTGATATTATATATTTTAACTAGTAATCTATTACCATAAGTATGATGTTTGTCTTTTTTTCTTTTGTTTTATATTATAGTGAGATGTGCACATCCAATTTTTCTACAAATAATGGCATATGTAGACATCACTTTAATTAGGCCTAGAGGATGATCCATGGTACCTAATAGACAAGGAAAGGCTAAATCATGTAGTTAAGTTGGGGTAGGTTCCCTCTAATATGAATTTTATCATGACACTCTATGAGTAGTGGAATGCCAATATTTGTATTTTTTTCTCTCGATAGGGGAGGAAACAATGATGGTAGACAATGTATATAGGATCTTGAGGCTACCCATAGTGGGTAAGAGGATAAAATTTCTCTTTAATTATGTAATTTTTTAAATGAGGTGGTCCTAGAGGTTTTATTTGGGATAGGGTGTAGTGGAAAAGTCGACAATATGACTTAATATCATTGTAATTGTTGACATTCTAAGTGCCCATAAATTTATTAGTGGATTATTGGTATCATTAGTGGTAGTTGATGGATATGGTATATCTATGTCTTATATACTATGGGAGTTATGTTGAGCCCTTTATGAGTAGAGAGTCAAATATTTTTAGGGCCATTGGATGTTGTCCCATTTATGAAGATATTTGTATAGGTTTGTTTTGGAGAGCGATGGAGGAAGAGTAGTCGAAATGATATTATTACATGTGTGGAAATATGAGTACATAGTGGTAGTCAGTCAAAGGAAATTAAACACCAAGAATCAAAATTATGCATAATCGAAGAAAATGATTGAATTTTATTTATAATCTTATAATAAGGGCTAGTTAAAAAAAATTCATGATAATTATATTCCACACAAGAAAACATAATAATTTTCCATTTGCTAATATATCCAAATCACACAACTATATAATATTACAAAGCATGCCTAAGGAATTAAATGTGACAAATATCAATTAATGAAAGTGAAACTAACTTATGCTAAATTTCTTACCTTGTAAATTCAACTGAAATCTGAAGTGAAAACTCTACTCAATAAGTAAAATATATATTTTTTATATGAATCAAGAATAAATAAATAGTGAAAAACAACAAACTCACAACAACCATGTGATTATTCAAATCTCCTATGTATTGAATTTACTATGTCAAGATACCATTTTACAATAAAATTGAATGTATATCTACATATGGGACACAACCACCATATTTTTCATGCTTTAGAGATTCCTATTAAAGGAAATATATTTTATAACTAAAGTAGGGAAAGCTAAAAAATAAACTAAAGCTTAAAGCTAGAAAAGCTATTATGGGAACAAGATCCCATAATTTACATTGACTAGTCTAAAAATAGACTCTTTACACTCACCAATGCACAATATGAATGATTAAAAATAGTGTTATTCATGTTTCATCAATAAAACTCTCTAAAAATGTATGAAAATAGTCACTTTAACTCTGCATGGTTGACTAAAACACAAGTAACAGTTGCTTTCATTGGTTATGTGCAAGTTGGAAATTTTGATAATTATTATCACAAACATAAGTGTTTATGCTCAAGGGCTTGCATGGATCTTCACTTTTTTTTATATCCTATATAAATTCATGCAACATCCCTCCCAAAAAAAACTTTATGTTTTTATCCTTTTCAAGCTTGAGTGACATGTTGAGGATGAAATCATGCATCTTCATATTGCTTGATTGGGCCAATTTTTTCATTTTTTGTTCAAATTACACACTAAAATGAATTAATAACATGTCAAATTTCTCAATTGAATTCACATGCCCCATTAAATCAAGAATTTTATTTAACTAGACCTCTACAAATAGATAAATTATGTTATGATGAAATAGGTCCAAATGTCTTCCTTTGACTATTAATGAAGAAGAAGCTTTTGAAAGATGAATTTTAGCCTTAGATAAAAAAATTTCAATGATTTTGACATCGTAAATTCCCATTATAGGAAATTTAGGAAGTATATTATTTTGGAGAATCTCATAAATCATCTCTATTTTTACTTTCACATCATCAACCTCTTATTTTATACTATCTAACTTCCCATCAACAATGCTTAGTTTATCCTTGGCATATCAAATATATCTTAAATTAGAAAACAAATCATTTAAGGCTTGATGGACCTCTATGTGAAGAGTAGGGGCTTCTGAGATTTGAAATATTACTAAACTATCCTCTTCTCTAGCTTCTTACATATCTCTTTTATCCATTATGAGTGAGAATTCCATGATATTGAATGGATCAACAATTAGTTCACCTCCTCTTTCTCTTTTCCTAGACATTCCCATGATGACTTGTTTTTTGGCATTATTAAATTTTATCTATCATTTTATCTCTTTTTTTAGTTACCTTTTGTAAATTCTCCATTTTATTATAATGTAGGGTGAATTTAAGATCCTGGTAAATAGGGGTTGGGATCATCTCATAAATTTTTTGTCTTCATTATTGTTTGGATTGGTATAATTATTCTTAGGATCTCCTAAAGTTTCTTAAGAAAGGGAAGAAATCATAATGTAAAGGGTTGAAGAAGATGTCATAGGAATAATGGCATGGGTATCTTAAATAAATTGAATATGACTACAAATGGGTTAACCCAATAGATCCTATAGTGTCAGATGAGAAGGGGAAACTTAGGAATGAAATGAATATAAGGCCTTGGATGAGGAGTTAGTAATGAATTTTAAGGCCATGAATATGTTTATCCCTTAATAATCAATCATATCCATGAAATATATGGGTTACTAAGGGACTCTATTAGATATACGCCTAGTTACAGATGTAGAAATCAAACTAGATGAGGGTGAAAGTGGAAAGGTGAGATAAGTGGAAGTGGGTGAAGAAGAGAAAAATTAGTTATGTGAAAATGGGAGATGAAGAAGGAAGCATGAAATAAATGGGAGAAATTTTGGAAGAAATAAAAGAAGGAGTTTGACAACCATAATAGGATTTCTTTCACTAATCATGATAGTGGTAGGGGAGGAAGTACTCACCATACTTATTGTAGAGGTAATTGAAACACGAATATATATTTTAGTTCTAGGAGGGGAGCCAAGGACACTCTAACTAGTTGAAATATTTTTCCTTTCCCTTTGTCACTAGATATTACACTAGCATCTCCAATTACAAGTATCTACGATGGAATAATTGAAACTATGGTCATTTTATACTCTTTAAATGTAGGTACTCTTTGATTATATGTATAATCATTTCTTGTTGTTGTTTTTGTCTTTACTATTGGAGATGGAGGTAGAGGAAAAAAAATCAATATACTTATTTACAAATCATCCCCTATATTTTCAAGAGAGCCTTGAGGTGATGATTATTTACATTTTTCCTCTTTTAGATCCTTAAGTAAACCTATAACTTTAACTTTATCAAGAACTTCATCCACATTGGTTAGGTTCATATGATAATGGTCATCTACTGACGGGGTGTACACACATGGATTTGGATATGTATAAATTAAGGGTTTGTCGATGCATAACCACCCTTCCTTAAGTATTTTATATTTTCAAAAGACTCACTTCTAAGTCATCATATGGAATGTTTTTCCTTTCAAATCTATAGAATGTAGAATAATTTTTGAATTTAAATATTCCTACTAAAAATAATATATGGATAACTCCTTTGTGAAACTTTCTTACACCAACCACTAATACCATTCTCAAAATTCCAAGATATTAAATAGCAGAAACCCTTTTAGGAATTTATCTTGGTAACTTGTATAGACACTTAAATTTGGAAATTTATAATCTTAACATTGTTAGTTATGATTGTGCTTCTTGGATAAGATAAACACCTACATCTTATCCCCACTTATTACATATTTTTATCTCTCTCCAAACTTTCTTGTTCCTACACAATGATGTGTAAAAAACTTCTAAATACAAATCCATAAAATCAATGCTTAACCTCTAACCATCATGTTGCAACTCAAAGATATCATCCACCATATATTTTTTCCAAAAATGTATAATAGGGTGAAGATGTAATTTCTAGTCCTAGACAACATGTATGATCTTATACTGACACGTCTTCCATATTTTCTTTCAAATGAATTATATTTGTAGGTATTTTCATCTTCTTTTATTAGCCTTATCATAATTATTTACTTTTAAAATCCTAAACAAGCAAGTTAACATCATGTTATTTACTCATCTAGAAATCATATAGAAAATTCTCTTGGCACTCTCATTACAATACATACAAAAGGCACTCAAGAATTCCTAAATATTCCAAAAGTTGATGAGAATCCATTAGGGAAGCCACTACTATTTTAAAGTACCCAATCAGGTCAAGGAATATAGCTTCCCTCACTTCCAAGCACACCAAGATCCCTACTTCAAAATATTCACAAAAACACAATCCTCTCAAGTATGTTCAAAATGATTCAAGTTTCCAACTAGTTACATTCATAAGATATCGCATGCTAAGTGGAGAAATATATGTGGTTTGAGGCATTTTCAGAGTAGTGCCAACATAGGAGGTGGATGAATTGCAATTCAACCAAAACAGTAACCTTCTTATAAGGTATTCCACCCATGGTTAGTATTTTAGTTCTATTCAGCTAATTACATATGGTTTTGGGATTTTAAAACACATATGTTTTAATAAAAAAACACATTTCTAGGCCTCTGAAGGATAGAAAAAATTGTACGAACCAATATCGAGTAGGTCCAATACCATAAAATAGGTAATGGAAGGTTTAATAATTTGTGAAAAACTAATAGAGACCAAATCTAGGTCATATTTTAGTTGTAGTTTTAGTAATGAAGCATCTTCAACCTTTGCACTCTCAAATTATTTATTTGGTGGACCCAGATATCTCTTTTACAATTCTATTTAGCTAAGTACATATTTTATCTCAGGTTTTCAATCTTGTAGCATATTGTAATTAATAAATAAAATTACCAATAAATTATTTTTTATATTATATAATTAACATTAGAAGTTAATTAATTAGATTAGATTCTATTGTCAAAACTTACATTCCTTTTTATTTTTATGTATTCCTATCGGTGATATCATTTTTGTAGTGTAAATTATTGGTGTTCACAAATGGTCATGGCGCTAAGCTGCTCATTCTTGTGTATGGGGAGGCTCCCATTATTTAATGTAAACTAGCTAAATATGTGGGTTAGCAGTTAGGTTGGGGATCACATAGGAATACTCCACTAAAACTATGGAAAATATCTTGTATGGAGTACAAGGGAGGAATTTGTTGTGAAGGGATGTAAAGGAGAGTTAGAGAAATAAGGAGAGAAGATTAATGTTGTGATTAGGCTTAGAGAATTCACATACATCAACCAAAATAGGTCCATATTCAATTATAATAACAAAACACTATAAGTAATCAGCAAGACTAACAAACTAGAGACACAAAGTTTTGTAAATTCATTAATCAAGGACACAAATTGCTTTCTTGGTTATACAAGATCGCCATGCTTGCAAAATTGGAGAGTAAAATGGATAGACGAACATAGAAAAGGATATAGAGGAAAATTATCTCTTATTTCTTGATGTCGTAGTGATACAAATCTCAACAACATACAACAATCCATAATTTTTAACCTTTTGGAATGGAGAATCCATTCTAATTTATAACATTACAAATTTTCCTTTCATCTTCCCCCCACATGACTTTTCACTTCCCTTCATCACTTCTTACCTTCCATATTCCTAGGGAATGAAAGTGAGGATTTTCCTTATTAATGAAAAATGACTCTTACAATATTAAGTTGAAGTTCACTTAAGTGAATAAGAAAAAATAGGGAAAAAATACATTCTTAATGGGGCATTAGAATATGGAAAGATAAGAAGGAAGAGAGATATAAAGAGAGAAGGTTTGACCTATCTGATTAAGATAAAGCCTTTTTTGATGAAGAACTTACTAACTGGAAGCACTGTGATCATAATATCTTTCTTCTATGAGAAGATGGAAACATTCTAGAGAATCAAATAATTTTTTAGAAACACAGTTATGAGATCTACATTGTGATGGGAACATGATGATTTCTTCTAATTACAAGGTAGGAGTGAGGATCAATTTCTTACTTCTCCAAACCTTCATAATTCACTCTAGTGATCATAAATCAACTCCATGACGCTTGAACCCTTTGATGTTTATCTTCCTCTTACTGAAATGGACCTTCATGTTGTAGGTGAAAGGATTGCTCCTTGAATGAAATTCTTTTCCTATGGATACCCATTAGACTTGAGATGGGGTTATTGCAATATGATTCCTTATTTAAGTTGTGATCAAGCTAACAAGTGTTGAATGAGTGTATAAGGATAATTATATGTGAATTGCATCATGTGAAATTGAGATGGTCCCTCATTCTTGAATACATAGTCCTTCAAATGAGGATCATTCCTTTGTCTCTTCTAGATCCCAAAATCCTCTTTGAATGGAATTTATCTTTAGGATGCTCGTCCACCTATTGTTCATATGTTTCTCATCCTTCACACATGATGATCATGAGTACCTTCATAGCTTCATTAGCTCATTCTGAATTATTTATTAGAAAGATTTCAACATGATGGTATATTTAGGATATGATGTTCCTCAACTTACTCCATGAGCCTCCCATTTCACTTTTGAACATGATGACCTCATTTTAACCTCACAGTTCACCTTCTTGGACAAGATGTTACTTGAGTGAAAACATGATAAGGTAATTCTTATCCATATTTCACCTCACGCAAAATATTGGATTAGCCACAACCCCACATAGAAAAAACCTGAGAAAACTTGTTCGGGTCTGTAAATTGGTCGCAGAGGGACTCAACTATGAAATAGTGGGGGCAGACAAGAAGGGGTGATGTCGTAGAGGAACCCAAAATAAGAAGGGGAAGAAATGGTGAAGATCTAAAGTCCCTAGACTCGAATTCATTGAAAAGAGTTTGAAATCGACTAAGCAAAAAGGAGGTAGCGGAAAGAATCGCGTGTCCTAATGGTGCCTCTCCAAAGATGAATCCAAAAAGGGAAGCCTAAATGAGCACTAGGCTACCATGTGGCCCTGGTAGGTGAAAAATGGAGAAACATCTTTAGGCCGTTTAATGAAATATCTCCTTACCTCAATAACTAGATCAAATTCAATCTATTCCACCATTTCCTCTTCCTTCAAGGCATCGAACCAGAGATTGATGCAGTAAAGACGGATTTGGGAGAAGATTTTATCTGAAGCATTAACAAAAATGGTTGAACTTCAACCTTATTTTCCCACTTCTCTCTCTCTTCCTTTTGTTTGATTGAATCTATAAATACGGGGGTGGGATTCATTGTAAAGGGTTGGACAATCCTTGTTTTGTAGGCTCCCCTTTTTCTTCTAGCAAAATAATTTGTGGAATTTAAGGCCTTCCATCAAAGTTATAATATATTTCTTTCCTCCTGGATGTTTTGTAATGTATTGTATCAATCTGTAGAGTAATAAAACATGTTTTTGATCAATTCTAGATCCTTTCTGTCTCTTTTTCTCACATATGGTCTTTTGTTATAAATTTAGTTATCTTTGTTTGATTATTGCATGTATTTTTTGGTTTTTGTCTATCCAACAGAACTAGTGTTCATACATTCCTTCAGTGCATCACCTTTTAGTTTAGTTATTTTTTATTTCTTATATCCCTTTCTTATCTATGTCTCCTTGGAAAGTTTTATATTAGGTATAGAGATAGATCCTTTGTAAGTTTTCATGTATGCATCTAACAGCGGAATAAGGAACCAACCTTTAATTTATGGAGATATTTCCCATTTTTTCAAGGTCCCACACCTTACAGAAAGTTCAATGTTATAAAACTACACCAAATGAGTCTCCCTTAGAAAAGCATATATCCATAACTCATTTGGAGGTGCTGTGATTTCACACTAACAGTTTTGGCATGCCCGGTGGGACAAAGAAGTCACCATCTTATTACAGTAAGAGTTGATGTACACTTGTTGTGATTCTAGATTTTAAGAAGTCTTAAAATTGTACATCTAGCAACTCCAAAAGAAACAATTCCACTAGTTTTAGCAGTGCAAACAAGTTCATGAGAAAAAACCCGGTCTAGAGCAAGGAACGAAGGTATATTTGAATACTTGCGTCTATCCCCAGTTAGAGAAAGGAAAGGGAGAAGATTTCAAAGGTATCCATCTACACCAAGCAGAAACCTTTTCAACACCTCCACCTTCAAGGCTTTTCCTTCAGTCTGCAAGGTTTCGTAGGCCAATCAGAATGGTACAAACAAATCCAGATGTCAACTTCACTGGTAACAACCCACTCACCCCTGAATGCACAAAATCTAGTCCCGATAGCAGCATTAAAGAGCATCTTATATTTCACTGGGGAAAACTAGTCTTCCCCTAGTGATCATGTCTAAGATATTGTGAATCTCTATATAATCCACGAAATCCATGAAATGGACATTGCAGTCAAGCTACTTGCCTCTTCATTTAAAGGGAAAGCTTCCTGTAGGTGAGAAAAATTGTCTTGTGGATAAATTGGTGGGTTTCAGGCCAACGCTATGGGAATCTAAGTCCCTATACTTGAATGGTTTAGCTTTCGTATGTGCATGCATGAAAAAGTTGATTTCAATGGTGGTATTTCGACTAAGAGATCCACCAGGGGCACTCTACTATCCCTATGGCAAAGCTAGCAATTTCTCACTAGAGAAGAACTTTGTCTAAGAAGGGAAAAGGGAGTGAGAATGGAGGTAGGAAAAAACTAATGTCGTGGGTAGAATATCATATGCCCACACACATCAATTAGAAACTTCATTTACATGCATTTATAATTAGAAGAAAAAAAAATCCATGGGAGAATCTACAAGATCAAATGAAACTCATTAGTCGTAAAGTACCAATTAATTCCTCAATCAAGGAGGTAAAAATTCCTTCTTTTCTTATTGATGCTCGAGTAGAGTTTGTACATAGCTTAAGAATGGAAGAAATTCAAGGAAGTTATGAGAACAACTTCAGAAGACCTAGGAAATGGCACTAGTAACCATTTCAAGGTACAGAGCAAGCTCATAGTTGTAGGCCACATCAACCCCAAGCTCAACATCAAGCCAGACCCCCGTATTATGTCGAAAATAGACCATTATAGCCTTTACAGGTAGTAGATACAGAGTTCACATATCCTCAGGACAACCTTTTTGAGATGCCCACTTGTTGTGAGGAAAACACTCATGTGACGGGTTAAAACACAGATCTTACAACATCAAACCGTTACATTGGATTTTCTAGCACAAAATAACATGGCACAAGAATATGATTGGTGTCTCCTCTAACTCATTAAGTCAGGCCATCCATGTGGCAACCAAGGGATTGGTGCAGTTATAGATGGAAGACATTTGCATTTTGTGCACTAAATCAGAGCTTTGGCAATGGTGCAAAAAAGTGGCCCGCACTACCTCAAGAATTTGGTCAACTTAGAAATGTGGCTACTTCAGATAGCAAATGGAGCTCAGCAAGAGACATCTCTCAACATTTTAAACCTATGCTTTTGTAAATTGGATCAAAAACTGAAGACTTCCTATGGAATGAATCAGCTCCCACTTTGACTTTTCAACGATGTAGCTGCACAATGACATGTTCCAAGAGAAGAAATATTGAAGAAGTTGATCAATCACCAAACTTAGGTAACCTTTTTTACAAAAAGGCTTCTAGTACTCCAAATTCCTCTATCGGCCCCGCTCTAAATGTAGATCTGAACATTTCAGACTCCAATCCAAGCGACCTTGGTGGAGCTACTCAGAGCACCGTTATAACTTTTACTTCACTGTATAAGAGAAAAATGGTTAAAGGGGAAACAAAAGTGCCATGATGGCTCACTCATCCACTATCACTTGAACAATAGCTAAGAAAACAAGTGTGAAAATTTCACTATGGGAATCAACTTTGCCATTTTTCCAAGACAAAGGGATTCAACTGTTGACAAATTGCCTGCGGGCTTCAACTTGGTCAACCTCAAATAATCTCCTTTATAGCCGGATCGAGTTCGAAGGCCAAAGTGCTTACCAATACGACTCAGCCTTAGACCAAACCAGTGGAGAAGAATGAGGTAATAATATAAATTCCTCCGCCATTTTATAGTTTCATTAATCATTGGAGATAAATTGGTGCACAATTACATGATCAAAATTCGATGGGGCAAAGATGCCTGTCATACTGTAATGTGGAAAATACACAATAGCTGACCAAACTGGGCCTTTTGAGTCCAATTTTTGAAATTCATTCTCAAACCAGAGGGATGGAGGAACAACTATGATTTAGTGACTCAGGCCAGTGGAACAAGTAAACAATTTCAAGTCATCAATGGAGGTTGCAAAGAGTCTCACTCTACATGCACAGACTGGGAAATGGATGATTTCTTATATTGAGCAGAACAGAGGTCAGTTATATAGCTTTAGGGCACCACATTCTTCTGTTGTGTCTTGAATCTATAATTTGGACTTCAACTACCAACGAATTGGCTTGAGTTCAAAAAATTTGAATCTGGATGACTGAAAACACATAGTGCTCTTTCATGAGACAACACTGTAGACACCAAATTTGTGTCTCACGACACCCTGAAGCAGGCGCTATCTCAAAATTCGCAACCAGCTATGCGCAGCTCTTCACCACCTAAACCTTGCACAATTAGGGTGATTAACTTGTCTTATAATTAGATAAATCTAACATCAATCCAAGACCTACCACCTCATTTCGCCACCTCATCATGACCTAGATTTCAACCCTAAACTTCAACCTAGACTTAAGACCTGCATCCAACTTGTAGTATATCCCACTACCCAAGGTGACTAATTTTACTTTCTCACCCGCACCAAAATTCTAATATTTCTAAAAATGACTCACTCCATAGGGGGCACAACCTAATCCTACAGCCTATAGCCTTTCCATAGGAGTTAAGAACCAGTTGGCTATTTTAAGTTATAAAAAATCAGCTCCTAGGCCATCCATGACTCTATACCTTGACATCGGAAACCCATATACTCGACCAAATGCCTTCGGTTAGCTACTTATACCCACCCCTCGGAGTCAAATCTCAACTGAATGGCCTCCCCTTCAACATCAAACAACTCCAAGGATTTCTAGGAAGTCATTTTGGAACAGGGTTTAGAAATTCTTTTGCAAGATAGAGACAAGTGACCATCAAAAGAGAGTAGGTTGTATAGTTCTAGGGCATATCGAGCCGAAGGCTCGGTATCAACTCAGACCACCATGGATCACTAAAATAGACCACCAGACCATGTTGTAAGCATTGGATTCAAGACTGAGGACAACCTTCATCAGTTGCATTTTCCAATACCAGATCATCCCAATTGAGCCTTACTGTCACTACCACATTCCTTGGACCCGAATCTTCATCAGAATAACATGGCACAAGAATAGTGTCTTGTATATTTCCCATGTAGTTAGCCACATAATCAATCGATGTGCTTTTGATTGATAGCAATTATAAGCTTAGGCTCCTAGATGGTACCACCTACCATTGCACCCTGTCATAAGAACCTAGCCATCCATACATCCTTGTATTTCAATAGCAAGACAGTTTTTATCACTCTGTGAGTCTTCCCCGTCATCTCAAACTATTCCCCTTAATTGCCATCCACCAGACTTTTAAAGAATGAATCAGACTCCTTCTCACAGTATCACCCTGCCAATACAACCTCTATCCAGAAGTGAAATATTAGATTAGGACATTCACCCTACTCAGGTGATCGGTTATCCCCTACCGGCAACGGTCAGCTAACTGTGGTCGGCATATCCAAATGACCGGCATCGGTCACTGTGTAAATTCATACCCAAGCTACCTTCCAAACCTACTCAAGCACTGGTTGTCTCCTAACAACCTCAGATCCAAGTCTGGTTTATCCCTGTAACTGGGAAGGGGCAAAAAAAGGATAGCTCAATGACCAGTCATCGAGCAAATGAAGAGGAAAAGTGTGAACGTTTTATTATTGGTAGTCACTGGTCTTTCCGAGGAAAAGGGATTTGCTAACGAGGTACCATACAAAATCGGTCAATTTCGCAATCAGCTTCCCTTATTAACAAGAGAGAGTGTTGTGTTAATTCAGTATTAACCTGGGAGGAACTGACCACCTTAACGACAAGGTAAGATCTGGAATATTTCCTGGGCCCAAGGCTATGTCTCCCTCAGATTATTGTCTAGACTAAAATCTGGTGGTCACAATTGTATTCTTGACTTGCTAGGGATAGTCCTTCGGTGATGACCAAAAAAGGAGTTCTTCAACTGGGTCTCCAATTTGATCTCATATCTAGAGGGGTAGTGCAATTAGCATGGGACCCTCAATCACAACTATTGGAATCATCAAAGATATTGAACCTCACTATACATGCCTGCCCTAATGTGATCTGTTTCTGCAAGAGAATGTTTCAAGGATATATTTGCCACCACATTTTGCTATGTGTCTATCCAGGGACTTCACGGCCAAAATTGGAAGCTACCTGTCTGTTGCTTGGTCACACATTCTCTTTAGGACAAGGTATGTGGCAAAGGCCACAATCATATCTGAAACCCATAGCTGATTATCACATTGATTCTTATGTGCCTAGCTCAATCAATTTCAAATTGCTCAGCTTTTGATCAGGAGGACCTCTTAAATACTTGTGAAGCAAATACCAAAGTAGGGTGTATCCCGGACTCTGACTCTTGATGAATGGGCCAGTCAAAAGGTCATGATTTTTATCCTTATAAATAGATGGAAGAGTATGAACTAGGAGTCTACTTCCTAGCATGAGGAGAATCAACCTCTTCCTTGACATTATCAAACCAAAATATAAAGACGATAATGAAGTATGAAAATTTTTCTTTGATGGTTCGAGAAACAGACAAGGAGTTGGAGGTGGTGCAATGATTGGTTTCCCCTAAAGGTATGCAATATTATTTAGTCTTTATATTCCTATTTTCTTTCTCAAAAAACACTATTGAATATGAAGCTTTGGTCCACGGTCTTCATTGGACAAGGAAGCTAGGAATCAAGAACTTGCAAGTGTTTGGTTACACTGAATTGGTTGCCAATCAAGTCAGAGGACTTAATGCTATCAAGAATGACCTACTTCAAGAACTACAAGAGTAGGGTATGGGATCTCATGGAGGATTTTGAGGCATTCAACATTGTGTTCATACCCAGGAAGGAGAATGAAGTTGTTGATAGACTTGCAGCAGTACAAGCAACATGCTTGATGTGGTTGACAACATCACGAGGGACAAAAAACAACCACGTATCCATGTAGTTGTGAGGCCAGCAATGCCAGATAATAATACATGCTGGCATGTGTTTGAGAATGATCAGCATATCATTAAATTTTTACAAGAAGAAGCTGAATTCTTAACTAAAAATTAAAGCAGACTAGATCAGCAATACAGGAATCAGATAATACAACTGCATACAACCAAGCTTCCCAAAGGCTTAGTGACACTGGAATCTTTTTTCAATCCTAATGATTAGTTTAGAAAAGAGAAGGATAACTTACATATCAAAGGAGAAGATTCAGAGTCAATCCCAGTTGGAGAAGATAAAACACTTCAAATTGGCAAAGTGGCCACCAAGCAAGAAATATATGAATTCATACAACTTTGCCAATAATTTATAGATGTGTTTTCTTGGAGTTATGAAGACCTAAGAGGGTTCAATCCAAAACTAGCACAACACACAATTGAACTAGATCCACCTTCTCATCCCATTAGGTAGAAGTAAAGACCAATAAACCCACACATTGAGCCTCTGATGAAAAAAGATTTGAACAAGATGATAGAGGTGGGTATCATATTTCTAATCAAACACTCAAGTTGGGTTGCAAACTTGGTCCCAGTCAGAAAGAAGAATGGAGAGATTAGGTTATGTGTTGACTTTAGAGATTTGAAAAGAGTGTCTCTCAGAGATCACTACCCACTCCCCTTGATGGAGCATATTTTGCAAGTGGTGTCTAGATCAGAGAGTTCTCTCTTCTAATATGGTTATTCGGGATATAATCAGATCATGGAAAAAGAAGACGATCAATTCAAAACAGATTTCACCACCAAATGGGTCACCTATGCCTACAGAAAAATGTCATTTGGATTGTCTAATGCCAGAGCCACTTTTCAAAGGGCAATGGATATGGAATTCAAGGGGTTGATCAACAAAATAGTATTGATCTATTTGGATCACATCTCTATTTTTTTCCAAGAATGTAGTGGATCATGTTTTCCACCTAAGGTAGGTATTCCATAGATGTAGGAGTTTTGGGGTGTCATTGAACCCTACAAAATACATATTCTTGGCCCATGAAGGCAAGCTGCTAGGCCATATTTGTATTAAAGGAAGGGTTGGAAATTGACCTACAGAGAATTCAAGCAATAATAGCATTGCCATTTCCAAGTCACAAGAAGGATCTTCAAAGCTTCTTGGGAAAAATCAATTTTGTCCACAGTTTTTTTCCAAACTTTGTTGTCGTTGTTAAGCCAATAATGTTGATGATGAAAAAGATCTTAGCATTCAGGTGGACAGATGAAGGAAAAGCAAGCTTTGAGGCTATCAAATAATCCATATCATAAGCCCCGACTCTTGCAAATCTATATTTTTCCAAAGACTTCATACTATATGGCTTTGGTGGTAGTGACACGATCTCTACAATCTTGGTTCAGCAGAATAGAGAAGGTACACAACAACCAATTGCTTTCTTCAACCAGAGTCTGGAAGATTACGAGGTGAGGTACTCCATTGAGAAGTAGGTCCTCGCAGTGATCAAATGATTAAAGAAGTTTAAGAATTTGGTTTCAAACAACAAAATCCAACTATTGGTATCTCATGCGAGAGTTAAAGAATTCCTTCTCAACAAGGACCTGAATGAAAAACGTGTAAGATGGATCACTCATGTCATGGAATATGAAATTGAGATCAAAGTCACTAAGCTGGTTCGTGGGAAGGGGTTGTGTGAACAACTAGCCTTAGTTCAACAAGATGAAATAAACAGTGAAAAGGAGGTTGTTTTTGTTCTACAAGATGATCAAGAAGAAGGGAGAGATGATGTACCTACTCCTTCTTGGACCCAAGCCATGGTGCACTTCCTTCAAATAGGCATGTGTCCTCATGGGATGAGTAAAACAAAAAGGAGACATTTCAGGTTATAGGCCATCCCATATGTTTTTATTGATGGTGTATTGTTTAAAAGAGACATCAATGGCATTCTACTGAGATGCATTGAAATAGATCAGGTGGAGAGAGTGCTACAAGAATTCCATGTTGAAGCAGCTAGAGGCCAATTTTCTCTAAGAGTGATAGCACTCAAAATCATGAAAGTGGGTTATTATTGGCCCAGAGTGTTTAGTGACTTCTATGTATGGATCAAGAGGTGTAAGAATTGTGCATTCTTCAAAGGAAAGGAAATGATAACAACACTTCCATTTCACCCAATCTCATTCGACCATTCTTTCATGCAATGGGGATTGGACTTCATTGGATTCATCAATCCAAATTCAAGCCAAGGCCACAAATGGATTTTGATAGTGACATATTATTTCACCAAGTGGACTGAGGTAGTGGCACTCAAGGAAGCCAATGAGTCTAGTATCCTATATTTCTATGAAGGGATAGTGACCATATTTAGAGTGCCAACCACCATCATATCAGAAAATGCATTAGCAATCATAGGTTCCAAGATCACAGGATGGGCTGTTAAGAATGGCACTTACTTGAACACTTCATCAAACTATTACCCCTAAGGTAATGGCCAGGATGAGTCCACAAACAAGAACATGCTAAAGATCATCAAAGGACCTAGCATACAAAGCTCAAAATGGCCTTATGAGATGATAGAATAACACCCAAGATATATATAGGAAACTCTCCATTCAAATTTTTCTATGGGAAAGAAGCAGTGTTGCCTATATCACTTGAGTTGCTAGCATTAGAGCTCATAAAGAAACTAGAGATGTCTAAATTTGAACCAATGGAGGCCATGTATGCAGAGCTGATAGAATTAGAAGAAACTAGAGAGAATGCACTCCAAGCAATAGAGAAGAAATAGGTTTTAATCAAGAAATGCTTTGACAAGAAGGAAAAAGAAAGGACCTTCCAGGAAGGATACTTGGTTTTGAAATGGAATGTAGATCGAGAAAAACTAGGAAGGCATTCCAAATTCAATGCCCTCTAGAGTGGCCCCTATATGATCACAAGATGAAAGAGTAGCAATGCTTTCCAATTGCCTACATTAGAGGGTGAAGGGTTGCAAATTCCCATGAATGAGATCTATCTTAAGCACTACTACTAAAGGGGAAGTTCTCGCCCTTTATATATTAGTTTAGTTTCTCTTTCCTCTAAGTGCTTGTGCACATCGCATTACTATAGTGTAGGTTGCTTTTCTCCTAAGTGCTTTGCACGCTCTGTATGTTCCATTTGGAGCATGTATCATTTCAATTTTGTACATAGTTGTGGTGTTTTTTTTATTGCTCTTATGTAGTCCATTCGAAAAGACAGATGAATCCCTGGGCCAAAAAAAGTTCCTACTCTCAAAAACCTTCATTTTGAAGATTCCTTATGAAAATTAAGAATGAAAATAGCCGAGCTCATGAATCAAAGGTAGAATCAGTATCAGACCATCATTCTTGACTCCATGCCCAATAGATATGACTAGGAATTTGGTCTTTTCATCTAGCAGGTAGATGCCCATGTGATTCACCAAATTGTTATCCATATTTCACCCCAGGCCAAATATTGGATCAGCCACAACCCTGCATAGAAGGAACCTGAGAAAACTTGTTCAGATCTATAAATTGGTCATGAGGGACTCAAATATGAAATAGCAAGGGTAGACAAGAAGGGGAAATGCCACAAAGGAACCAAAAACAAGAAGGGGAAGAAACGGAGAATATCCGAAGTGCCTAGGCTCGGATTCATTGAAAAGGTTCTGAAATAGACTAAGAAAAAAGGAGGCAGTGGAAAGAACCACAGGTCCTAATGGTGCCTCTCCAAAACATGAATCCAAAAAGGGAAGCCCAAATGAGTGTCAGGCTACCACGTGGCCCTAATAGGTGAAAAATGGAGAAACATCTTCAGGCCTTTTAATGTAGGATCTCCTTGCCTCAATAACTAGATCAGATTTGATCTATTCCACCGTTTCCTCTTCCTTCAAGGTGCCGAACCAAAGATTGATGCAATAAAGACAGATTTGGGAGTAGATTTTATCTGAAGCATTAACAACAATGGTTTAACTTCAACCTAATTTTCCCACTTCTCTCTCTCTTCCTTTTGTCTAATTGAATCTATAAATATGGGGGGTGGGATTCATTGTAAAGGGTTGGAAATTCCTTTTTTTACAAGCTGCCTTTTTCTTCTAGCAAAATAATTTGTGGAATTTTAGGCCTTCCATCAAAGTTGCAATATATTTCTTGCCTCCTGGCTATTTTGTAATGTATTGTATCAATCTACAGAGCAATAAAACATGATTGTGATCAATTCTAGATCCCTTATATCTCTTTTTCTTGCATCTGGTCTTTCGTTATAAATCTGGTTATCTATGTTTGATTATTGTATGTATTTGTTGGTTTGTGTCTATCAGCAGAACTAGTGTTCATCATTCCTTCAGTGCATCACCTTGTAGTTTAGTTACTATTTATTTCTTGTATCCCTTTATTATCCCTGTCTCCTTGGAAAGTTTTAGATTAGGTATAGAATTGACCCTTTTTAGAAATTTAATATTTTTATACAAGTCCAGTCATGTTGAGGATGAGTTAGATGTTCATGATCTCTAAACATGAACACATGTTATTTTTATAAATGAAACATACATGTATTGGGTTGTAAAAAAATGATCTTGAAATTTTGGTCTTTTCTTTGAGATTCTCTGCTCCAATTTTAAGTTTTTTACATGTCAAATCTCTTTTTGGACCGTGAGACTTCCTAGCCTTACTCTGATGGAAAAAAGTAATGTAGAATTAAAAAAAATTCTAAAATTTGATGTTGTTGAGAAGACATAGTATTGTCCTAAGGAGAAGACACACATAGGATTCGTGCACAGGAACAAGGCACATTTGAAGGCACAAAAATATAGGAAAGGAAACATGCACTAGGACAATTTGATTCAGGACTTAGCCATTTTCATGGATACAAGATATTTTTGAGATAGTGTGTGAAGAACACATCGGGATGGAGACTTGCAGGACATGAAAATTTTATTTTGGGAATGAGTGAGTGATAAGTGCCATGTATGAGCTGGATTAATAATAAGATTACTTCTTCTAGCTAACTATGGGATGACTATTATTAGTACACTTGCATGTTTTCATGTTATTGAAAATGTGCATGACTATTATCAGCATGTGATATATTTTGGGAAGAGCCTAGGCACTGAAGGAAAATTCCCCACCCCTATAAGTATGTATTCAACTATGTATTTTAGCAGTAGTGAATTATTATAGAGTTATCTTGTTGGATCTGATGCACACATGACTAATGGTGATACTTTATAATGTAAGAAGCTTCTATGTTTTACAATGTTTAAGGTAATGGAGTATGTTGGCTGGATAGTGGTGCTATACATGACTGTAATTGGTTCTTATGTGGTTGATCTTATTATAGTTATTGTTTAATTCATGATTCTCTAAGATCTAGATCTAGAATATACTTTGTGGAATTTTTATGGTTATTTATGGTTCTGAATATGCTTTATCTTCATCACACTAACATCCTACATAAACAAATCTAAAGAAAGGTTTGGTACCATTGCATGCTTCAGGTGAACGCTAAACTCAAGTTGGGTGATGTGCCAGTGTGCCTTGGTTTTATATAGTGGATTCTAGGTTGCATCATTGGTTCCATTGTCGGGGACCTATTTTTTAGCTATTTTCAGGATGGTTCATGATGAATACCTACCGGTTGACCTTAGCAAGTGTTGAGGAGTGGATAAAATATCTGGAAGAATAACATGCTAAGAGGTTCGAAACTAGATCTGAGTTTGACGCATGTATGTGGGTGGAGTAGAATTTTTTTGAATATTTATATAAGAGCTTATATTGCTATCTTTTTGGTAGAGCTATACGAGTGGCTAGTTTCTTATGTGTCTAAAATGAATTGGAGGTGTTTCAAACTTGTCTATTTTTAAGAAGATTTCAGGCCCTCCATGATGTTGATCTAATTTGGATGCACGTTGTGGACACTTGGTTTTGTGGTTTTATGAATAGCTATATTTTGGAGTACTCAATTTCCACTTATTCTTTCCTAGAGGTAGCTGAGTTCTAGTTTTTTATGTTATCCAAGGGGAAATTATTTGCAAGGCATTCCACTAGCAATAAAAATCTTGATGGTAACCCTGAACTTGGAAGATAAGTCGATGGCTAGCTAAATCCCATGACGTGTAGGGGAAAAAGTAGGTTTGGTGAAGGATGGTGGACCTAGCGGCAGAGAGGCAGCGAGAAGAAAGGTGGCTTAAGTATAATGAGGCATGTGAGAGGGAGATAGAGAAGCAACATGATATTGCAGAGTGGATGGTGTATAGGAGCGAGATGGATCATAAGGATTTGGATTTTACATAGAAGGCATGGAGCTAGAGCATCTGGAATTGCCCCATTTGGGAAATCATAATAGGTAACCCTCCTCGGCCTCACATGACAGCACGCTAGTAAAGATGACATGGGTTATGGGCGAGCACTTGAACTCCCCCATTTGGGAAAGCATAATAGGGAACCCTCTTCATCCTCACATGATATTACACTAGTAGAGATGACATGGGCCTCAGATGTGCATCTGAATCTACCTAGATACATAGCCCTTGTGCTTGGTTTTCTAGTATCGAGTACACCTAGTAGTTAAGAAGCTATTTTGGGGAGTAGAAGAGCAGGATTAAGATAGATAGCAAGTACATCTATGGTTGGGAAAACATATTGTTTGTTTTTTAGAGGTACTTTCTTAGGAGCATCGTTAGCACAAAACTCAAGTGTGCAGAGTTTTGGACTCACTTCTGGGAGTAGTACCACTTTGCAGACTATAAGAGTTAATTTTAGTACCACTGTTGGGACACATGGTAGTATATCCACTAGTCCATTTCTTGCTATAGGTGGAGGATCAAGGGGCATAGGTGGCTCTAGTTCTGGTGCATTTGGTGGTTCCTCAGGAAAAGGTAACACATGAGGTTCTGAATCAAGTGGGCATGGGTCCTCACCAGCCCCAGAATATTTACATGGAGATGTCACTTCATCTTCCAGAGTATAGGGGAATAGAAGATGATGATGAGCATAGTGCACATGTGTGTGATACTTGTGGCGTGTGAAAGGGATTACAACTGTCTGACTGTAAGGCAAGTTAGTTTGTAAATATGTTACAAGGATGTGCTCACAGTAAATAGTATATGAAGTTTGACCTTGATTAGACTTGCATAGATTATTCAGCAATACTTGAAGCTTTCCTTAAGGAGTTTTATATCCCCGAGTTCGAGTAGAAGAGTATAAGCACGCTCAAGGATATTAAGAAAGGCACTACTAAGAGCATTTAGGAATATGATTCCCATTTTAATACATTGTTGTCTAAACTTTCTGTCTGATATATCATGCAAGCTAGCATGCACAGTCGTCTGTTGGGGGCTAGATCACACCATTCAGGAGGGTGCTATCATGTAAGACATATATGGTCTTACATGTAAAGCACTTGAATGCAATGTTGCACGCTTGAGGTAGTCAGAAGCATAGAAACTGGTCTGAGCCCAATCCCTAGAAGTACATATTGCAGTTATGGCGAAGCAAGTTGGATAAACTATTGGCCAATTCAACACATGAGATGCGCATTGGGATTTGGTGTACATATTTTGAAGTGGAAGGGCACAACTAAGGATAATTGTCCCCGCATATTAGTGCATGTTCATTCTTGAAAGACTACGAGATATGTCATTTAGACCATGATGTAATTCTTCTGCCCCTTATTACAACGCACGTTAAGAAAGAACTGTATCATGTTATTGTAATAATTTTCAGTCCACGACTAACAATACAAAATACTATAGGTTGATTGGTCAAATCCATGATGTCATCAGATATTGATGTGAGAGACTAGAGAGTATCAGATAAATCTGAAAGGTAAAAGTGACCACCATGATTGTGATCACGCTTAAGAGCGTTACTGATTGGAATGAAGGGATGCTTTAAAGTAAGTCATGGAAGAGGTCAAGGATATTATGGTGGATTTGGGGGCTAAGGCTGTGGTGGTGAGATGAGGTAATTTTTCTTGTGGAACATGTTTTATACGTGCGGATCTCTTCACTAGTACATGAGTGTGAATTACCTCAGATTATTACATGTTATTTTTGTGGGAAGAATCATAGCTATGGGTAACTGCCCAAACTTATATGAGCATCTCAGCAAGCATTATAAACATAGCAGACCAAGGGTGCATGGATGGTTAGAATACAACGCACCATGGAAAATTAGTGGATGCCAAAGTTACCACCATGAACCTAAGGTAGTACCTATGAAAATTACTATAAGCATGTTGAAGCTGTGTGCATGTGCTATGCGAAATGTTACAACATAAGCCTACCCTTACTAAGGAGGAGGTTTTACATGCAAGGTACCCATATCTTACAAATCAGAAGGAGATTTATCAGGAAACCATGGAGGTACTTGGAAATCTTCAGGGTGAAATACAATGTTTAAAGGAAGAGTCATGGAAGTTGGAACAAAAGAAGGAAGAAGAGAGGGTCTAGACATATGTTGATGATTTGAAAGAGTTATGTAAGATGTTGTGCCAGGATAATTTTATTCCATTACTAGGGAATTGGTTAAAGGTAAACACTCCGTGCACATGTATTGAGAATGGACGACAGATCCTGCATGCTAATATTCCCCCTCATAGCTTGGATTATGACAAGGAAATCACTCTAAATGTTGTTGTGGATGGGTGGATTTTGAGAAATATATAGATTGACACAGGAACGGAAGTGAATGTTCTTACTTTAGATGAATGGGTGCAGATGGGAAGACCTCCATTACAACCATCCTCTAATGTATTATTTATGGCTAATCAGACTAAGGCCACTCCAATTGGGGTTTTAAAGGATGCATCCATTACTATACAAGGGGCAAAGTTCACTGAGGACTTTGAGGTTTTGGCACTTTCAAAAGTAGACAACTTCCCAGCTCTACTTGGACGCCCTTGGTGTTATGAAAATAATGTTGATCTATGGTTCAACAAGGGGTATATAAGTTTTGAGAACAAGGAAGAACGAGTTATTATCCCTTTAACAGATGGAAATTATGTACCTTATGTTGAACCTTTGAGTGAGGAATACCTGAATAGAATTTATGTGCACGTCATTTGAGATCTGGAAGTACTTGAGCCATCTAAGGAAGGAATCCTCCAGTGGGAAGATACACAGTCTATTAGTGATACTACAAGTATTGCTTGTGACAATTGGGTGCATGGAACCTATGAGATGATTGGGTGCAAAGTAAGAAATGCCTTTTTGTGGAGGAGAAAACCTCGTTGCATTAGCCTGATAGGTAACTCTACACCTCAGTATAATGGAGGAGGAGATCCTACAACATTCCTGCGTGCCATGGAGGAGTAGTGGAAATATCAAGTGGAGAGAAGAAATATTTTAGTATATACCCTGTATGGGACAGAAGCACGTTGGTGGATGGTTCACAAGGATAATCTCATAGAATGGAATGAATTAAGAATTGATCTAATAACCCTATTTCTTCAGGAGCAATGTTCCTACTCAAATATGTATATATCATGGTAATAAACTTGTTTAGAACCATGTTTAGTAGTGTGAGAGACTCTATACAAAGGGGCAGGAAGCTTTACCACCTTTATTGTGGTGCAGAAAATTTATTCCACTTTCAGAGGCTGCGTACGTGCTTGGTATGTTTATGCAGAACTGCATAGGGAGACTGGAAATTAGCAAGACTTGATTACAAGAATGTACTAGAATTTTGACTTCTTCTCTACTAAACCTCTGGTGAGAGAGGCATTATAGGTTATGAAACACTTGACTATGGGAGACAATGTAAAGGCTAAAGAACTCATTCAAGATTTATTTGATGAGGAAAAGCCAAGAGCATGTTTTGATGAAATAGATTAAACAAATATCAAACTATTTAAGCATGCTTGCTTTGAGAAGGAGAAAGGAAATATGGTCTACATAGTGGATGATGAATAAGTAGAAAATTTAGACATTGATCATTCTGAAGGTATGCGCGAGGTTTTAGACAATATAGATAAAAACACGCGTGCCTATCATGAACCTATGAAGACCAAGAAAGTGAACATTGGCATGGATGTTGAACCTAAGGAGGCCATAATTAGAGATGATTTATTTGATTTTGAAGTGGCAAAGATAATTGAGTTACTATGTGATTTCTAGGAATTATTTCCTAGGGGCTACCATGAGTTAAAGGGGGTGCATGATTCATTAGGTGAGATGAAGATTAAGCTAAAGGAAGGTGTGCGTCTGGTCAGGAAGAGACCTTACAAGATGAAACCTAACCTGCGCGTAAAATTTAAAGAAGAAATTGAAAAAATGTTGAAATCTGGCATCATTAAGCCCCTAGAAGAATCAAAGTGGGTTAGCCCCATGGTAATTAGTATAAATAAATATGGTCAAATAAGGATTTTTGTGGATTACATGGAGCTCAATTTTGCATGTGTGATTGATCCTTTTCCTACGCCTTTCACTGAGGAAATATTAGAAGGCGTTGCAGGGCACAAAATTTACTCTTTTACAGATGGATTCTCTGGGTATCATTAGGTAAGAATTACATAGGACCAATACAAGACAAATTTCACCATTGAATGGGAAAGATTTTCATATATGGTGATGCCCTTTGGTTTGAAGAACGTGCCTGTTGTATTTTTGTGAATAGTTGTTCAAGCATTCTAGGATTTTATTCACAAATTCTTACATGTTTACTTCGATGATTGGATGGTATATGGGCTTGTTAAGGATCATTATGACAACGTGTGCCTAATGTTTGAAATATGCACACAATTAAGCATTTTTTGAAACATCAAGAAGTGCGTATTTTCTACACCTTTTGGAACTCTTCTAGGGCATATCATCTACAAGGAAGGTTTGTTAGTAGATCCAGCTAAGGTTGCAGTTATTGTAGGCCTAGAGGAGCCTACCAGTCAGAATGAGGTGCACGGATTCTTGGTCCATATATGGTATTACAAAAATATATCAAAGGGTATGCAAATATTGTCGTGCCCCTAGAGGAGGTACTAAACAGAAAAGGGACATTCTATTAGGGAGAACCGTGGCAGCGCGCATTTGAGGCATTGAAGGAGAGACTTACTACAAGGCCTATTCTATGTTTTCCCTTGTGGAACCAACTGTTTCACACACATATGGATGCCTATGGCATGGCCATTAGCACTGTGTTAGCTCAACATGGAGAAGGTTATTATAATTCATCTTATCTATTTTTCTAGTAGAAAGTTAACTCCTGTAGAACAAAATTATACAACTACAGAGTGCAAGGCTTTGTCGATGATCTACATGTTGTATAAGTTCATAAAGTACTTGTTAGCAACACCTTTTTTATTTTATACAGATCACATGGCACAAAATTACTTGGTAAATAAGCCCATTTTACAGGGGCACATATGTCAATGGGTTATTTTATTCCAATAATTTGAATTTACAGTCATGGTAAAACCGGGTAAAATTAATTCTAGCCTGGACCACTTATCAAGAATTCAATCAGGAGAGGAAGCATAGACAATTAAAAATACAATGTTGGATGCACATCTATATAGGTTATATCGTGTACCTTTGTAATTTGAGTAAATTGTTGTCTTTTTATGAAAAAGTATGATGCCAGAAGGAATAAAATCCTTAGAAAATAAACAACTTGCAATTCACATCACACCCTCATGTTGATCAGTGGTGAATTATACAAACTAGGTCGAGATGAAGTATTCCATCAGTGTGTGCTAGAACATGAGTGCATGAATATCATGGAAGAGGCTCATGGTGGTATTGCAGGTGGGCATTATGTAGGTGACGCCACCGCATGCAAGAGTCTACTCACTAGATTATGGCGGAATACCCTGATCAGGGGATCATTTTCAAAATTCCCTAAACATCTCTAAATGGTGTCAGTGCAAAAGATCATCTCGAGAGCTTTATTCCAACGATTGTGAGAACGTGAAAAACAGACATCGGGAGCTCTAGATATGTTCAGTCAAATTTTGGTCAACAGGAAAGTCAACTATGGTCAACTGGTCAATATTGGACCGAATCGCACTATGACACGTGGCTTGCCAACACTCGTTGAATTCACTCGATTTGCCTATCGGGAGACGACAAGTGGACTACAGGATTACCAAGTTGATTATTTCTAGGCCACATTATATGGGTCGAAATAATATTATTTTTGGTAAGGTCCTTGTCCGAAATGCCACATATATATATATATTAATGTTAAAACATTAGTATTAAAACATGCATATGTTTTGAGCAAGTTTAATGGCCCATGCGTGGACTGTCCCACGTGGCAGAAGGAGGTTTGAAGCGGTTGTTGGGGGGCAGTTTTAAACCCAACGTGGTCAATTGACCACTTCCTTGGCACGTGGAAAGGCTTTAAAGCCTTAGGCGTTATATTCCACTGCTCCACTTCGGGATTTAATCCCATTAGATATTCAATGCGCCCTTTTTGGGATGTTTAACCCATTAAAAATGCTAAGGCCGCTCCTTATGGAATTTAACCCATTTAAATATGCATGGCCGCTCCACATGGCCGCTCCACATGGGATTCTTATCCCTCATTAAAATATTCAATCGGCCCAAGTGGGAAATATTTTATCCCAATTTATATGTACGGGCCAGGCTAATATTAGCCTATGGATTATATGCATTGCATATTTTTTGGGCCCTAAAAGTGTATAAATAGGGAACCCATTTGCATTGTAAAACACACGGGTGTAACACATTACACATTGGGGACACAACACGAGCTTATTATTTGTTAAGCTTGTTGTGGACACCGGTGCAACGGAGACACTGATCCCGAGCTTATTATTTGTTAAGCTTATTTGCGGGATGTGTCGACAAGTATTGTCTATTGGCCTATTTTTTTTAGGCAATATTAGATGAAATATTTGTGGCTAGGAGTTATTCAAACTACCTAGTTGGCCCATAGCGCCACACCAATTACTTGTAAATCTTGGATTGTCGACCGGAGTGCTAGCTTCGCATTATTTGCGTCGGGAAGGCTGATCAAAGCCGAAGGAGATTGTACGCCAGAAAGGTGGAAGTCGGGTGCTATTTTTCACCCTTGTCATCCGAAGAACTGTGTACTGGTAGGCAAGTAAAATTCCATTAGGTTTTCTTGTGAAAGTACTATTGCAACTTACAAGTTTTGACTAGTGGAACGGTTCAATCACGAACCCAGAGACGTAGTTGCCGAACTCCGTAATCAATCTGTGTGCAATTGTCATTATTGTCTTGCATTATTTTAAATTGATTACTAAAAAGGAGTAAATTATCGGCAAATAATTAAAGCCTACAAGGGTCTGAGATCAGGTCGTAATAATCTGATTATTTTCGGATCAAATTTGGTATCAGAGCTGGTAATCGACACCTACAAACTTACTAATCTTCGAAGCAAGTTGGTATGGAGCAGGTTAATCAGTACAGGTTGCTTTGACAGGGATGGCATTGGCTTGTACTTCTGATTTCTAGATTGGTGGGATAGACTGAGAGATAGGTTTACCATACTCAGTAATTTTATCATTTCTATTTGGATGAATGCATTGTATCTCATATGTAGATAAAACCTGAAAACTATTGTGTAGGGTAGAATGTATTGATAAGACCCCTTTGAGGGCAACGTTTGTATACATCTAACCATACATGGCACATTAGTTAAAGACCCAATTTGGGCAATGTTTGTACTCTGTTATACTTGCATTTGTAAGACCCCCAGAGGGCAATTATTTTGGTGATTTTTCTAACACCATAAAATGCAGTATATTTTCCTTGTTTAGTCATTGTTCTGACAGGGAGGAGACAAATGAAGTCAATCCACATTGCAATGTAGTGGAGAAAGACCAATCTCGTCATGTAGAGTCGAGAAATGGCAGAAAGAGTTCCTCATCTCAGAAGGAGTTTAAGAGGAATTTTTGTGCTCATTGCCAGAGGAATGGGCATCAGGTGGAAAATTGCTGGAAACTGCATCCATCTCGCCATCAGAGTAATGGCAAGCCAAAGATGGAATGGAGGCCTATTGCAAAGGCAGAGGAAGTTTCTACTCCACCACCAATTGACAATTCAACCCAGGACCAGGTAATACTTGAAAGTGAAAGTCCTTTGAAATGGGTAAGTCAACAATTTTTCAATTATATATTGCATAATTCAGATTGATGGATCGTATGCACTATTAAGTTTGGAGATAAAATTCTGTGAGAAAATGCTGAGAGAAAGGTTTACAATACTCAGTGGATTTTCTTACTTAGAAAATTTGATTAATGCTCCTAACATATCTCCTAATCAGCATGTGAGTACCTGTTACAGCTTGGATACAGGATTTGACTCATATAAAACTTGGAGATTGATCTGCCATTTGTGCAGACAATAGAGTTCGCAGAGATCAGCTCGGAACTTCATTCTGTGTAGAGGCATTGTGACCATGCAGCAGAATGGTAGCTGAATCAACATTGGATTGACGTCAGGTCGGAACTTCATTCTATGTTGAAGCATTGTGACCTTGTAGCAGAATGGTACCTGATATTAGTATGTCAACAAGAGGAGCTCTCAAAGGATCAGCTCGGAACGTCATTCTGTGTCAAGGCATTGTGACCACACATACGAATGGTAGCTGATCAACAGAGACTTAGCATCATACATCGGAGGCTCGAAGTCTTGAAAAAGGCTTAGCATCATGTATCGGAGGCATTGAGGTCTACAGAGACTTAGCATCATACATCGGAGGCTTGAAGTCTTGAAAAAGGCTTAGCATCATGTATCGGAGGCGTTGAGGTCTACACAGACTTAGCATCGTGCATCGGAGGCTCGAGGTCTTGAAAGAGGCTTAGCATCATGCATCGGAGGCGTTGAGGTCTACACAGACTTAGCATCGTGCATCGGAGGCTCGAGATCTTGAAAGAGGCTTAGCATCATGCATCGGAGGCGTTGAGGTCTGTAAAGGGACAAGGCATTGTCCACCGACATCGGATCAATCAAAGCTCTACGTAACATGGAGTTCCTTCAAACCAGTTCGGATTCTGCGGAATCAACTTGGAACCAGGAGCTGTGTTATAGAGTTAAAGAAGATCCTTGTTGTCAGATATCAAGAAGCTTAGCACCGCACAAAAGGAGCGTTGAGGTTTCATTCAGAAACTTAGCACCATAAAGCGGAGGCGTGGAGGTTTTCTTCGGATATCAGAGTGGCATAGCGAAAGCATCGTGGACCCATAACCCACAGGTCCCAGGATCGGAGCAGAGTTGTCGAAGTGAGAAGGTTGGAGGAGAAGGCCCAAGGGTCTACTACAGCAGCACTTTTGAGGAGGCAGCAGATTTTTGTAGATTCAGGACAGTATGGAAGCTTTTTGGGACAAAAAGCTTTTCTCAGTGGGGAGGTGTGATCAGGGGATCATTTTTAAAAGTTCCCTAAACATCTCTAAATGGTTTCAGTGCAGAAGATCATCTCGAGAGCTTTCCAACGACTGTGAGAACGCGAAAAACGGACATCGGGAGCTCTAGATATGTTCGGTCAAATTTTGGTCAACGGGAAAGTCAACTATGGTCAACTGGTCAATATTGGACCGAATCGCACTGTGACACATGGCTTGCCAACACTCGTCGAATTCGCTCGATTTGCCTATCGGGAGACGACAAGTGGACTACAGGATTACCAAGTTGATTATTTCTAGGCCACATTATATGGGTCGAAATAATATTATTTTTGGTAAGGTCCTTGTCCGAAATGCCACATATATATATTAATGTTAAAACATTAGTATTAAAACATGCATATGTTTTGAGCAAGTTTAATGGCCCATGCGTGGACTGTCCCACGTGGCAGAAGGAGGTTTGAAGCGGTTGTTGGGGGGCAGTTTTAAACCCAGCGTGCTCAATTGACCACTTCCTTGGCACGTGGAAAGGCTTTAAAGCCTTAGGCGTTATCTTCCACCGCTCCACTTGGGGATTTAATCCCATTAGATATTCAATGCGCCCTTTTTGGGATGTTTAACCCATTAAAAATGCTAAGGCCGCTCCTTATGGAATTTAACCCATTTAAATATGGATGGCCGCTCCACATGGCCGCTCCACATGGGATTCTTATCCCTCATTAAAATATTCAATCGGCCCAAGTGGGAAATATTTTATCCCAATTTATATGTACGGGCCAGGCTAATATTAGCCTATGGATTATATGCATTGCATATTTTTTGGGCCCTAAAAGTGTATAAATAGGGAACCCATTTGCATTGTAAAACACACGGGTGTAACACATTACACATTGGGGACACAACACGAGCTTATTATTTGTTAAGCTTGTTGTGGACACCGGTGCAACGGAGACACCGATCCCGAGCTTATTATTTGTTAAGCTTATTTGCGGGATGTGTCGACAAGTATTGTCTATTGGCCTATTTTTTTTAGGCAATATTAGATGAAATATTTGTGGCTAGGAGTTATTCAAACTACCTAGTTGGCCCATAGCGCCACACCAATTACTTGCAAATCCTGGATTGTCGACCAGAGTGCTAGCTTTCACATTATTTGCGTCGGGAAGGCTGATCACATCCGAAGGAGATTGTATGCCAGGAAGGTGGAAGTCGGGTGCTATTTTTCACCCTTGTCGTCTGAAGAACTAGTGTACTGGTAGGCAAGTAAAATTCCATTAGGTTTTCTTGTGAAAGTACTATTGTAACTTACAAGTTTTGACTAGTGGAACGGTTCGATCACGAACCCGGAGACGTAGGCAATTGCCGAACTCCGTAATCAATCTGTGTGCAATTGTCGTTATTGTCTTGCATTATTTTAAATTGATTACTTAAAAGGAGTAAATTATCGGCAAATAATTAAAGCCTACAAGGGTCCGAGATCAGGTCGTAATAATCTGTATTTCCATTTAGTATAGGTTTTTCTTTAAATTGTATTTCCTTTAATGTATTTCCTTCTTTGTCGTTATGCTTTATCAATTTAGTTTGGTGTTTTGTGTAATAAGCATGTTTGCGCGCTGAAAACTAATTACAATCTGAAGTATTTTTATGTGTAGAGGACTGCACATACCATTAGTGTGGGTAGAAGCACTGTGGTTGTTATTTTTTATTCACAATTAGGTACACAAGAGAACAAAATGTTACAGGTGTTATTCAAGTATGGAAAAGAGTTGTTTGAAAGGTGATTACTTCTAAATAATACCATGGATGGAAATGAATAAATGAAAAATATAATGAGAGGTAAGAGAAGTGGTCATTGAAACTACTAGAAGACTTCACACATGGAAACGTGAGGAAGAGAATTCTGTAGGGAGAAGGTAGGAAGGTGCGCTAGAAGGTTATATCAGGGTGCGAAGGTGTACCACACAGAAATTGGGGAATTGGGTACACATGAGAACAAAATTTAGTTAATGAGAGGATTATTGGTATTTGAAGGAGAAATGAATGCACTAATGTTTTAAAAATATATGTAAGGATGTGATGAAATTTGTTTCTACCTTTACAATCAAAATTATTTGAGTGAGCTAAGTGTGACCGAGCCAAGTGAATTGTATTGAGGTGTGGAGAGACACGAAATTATACATGGAGAGTATATTTGTGTGAGGAAGTGGCTTACATCCTCATTGGTGAAGGGTTTAAGCATAAGAGAAGCATTGAGAGGAGTTAGGGCATGCATTTTCAAGCTAGTGCACATGATTTTGAGATAGGGTTTAAGTTTACTTGATACAAAAGACAAAAGGTGGGATTTTTATGATGGCACCGAAGAAAGCACCTGTGGCAGGCACAAAAGGAAATAAAAAGGTGGAGGTCAAGGTCAAAGTTGCACCTGAGAGTAAATTTTCATAAATGCAGTACCCAGAAGAAGTGATAGTTTGATAGGATTGGGATTCCCACATTCGCCAATGTAAAGTAAGTGGTTACAATCACTGCAGCACTAAAAACAGGGGAGAATTGGATGCATTTTTTAATAAGAAGACCAACAAGAGCACGGTGGATGATATTCCAATATATGATGATGTTGAAGATAAGTTGTTGAAGAAGGTAGGGGTTTATCAGTTATATGAACTCCCATTCTTTGGAGAACACGAGGCTTTATACCAATGGATTATGAGTAGAGTCCATGAGGCCTTTTTCTATTTTACTGGATAGAGGGTAAGGATCACAACAGCCCTGATTTGCACATTGACATGACTGAAGGGCATAGGGATAGACATTATGAGTGATTTGACTGATAAGGTAGCTATTATAGCCACCAGAAAGGAGTTAGGATACTCCAAAGATACGTGTAGAATGAACATAGATAAATTGAATAAGTTTCCTATATTGCAGGTAGTCACATATCTACTCACCAAGTTAAATGATCAAGAGAGATGGTCATAGGTAAATACCATGTGGCTACACATTGCAAAGAAAATAACAAAGGGATAAATATAAAACTTGATTTGCTACATTGCAAATACTTTTATTTAGGAAGCATGCACAGGTGAGAAGATAATTTTTGGCGCTATCCTATTATCCCTTGTTTTTGTAGAAATTGGAGGGCTCTATGAGCCAAAGGACAAATTTTAGGAATACCACACTAATAATAATTCCCTCATGGAAAGGTTTGAGAAATGTTTATGTGACGGAACAATGAGTGGATTGTTCAAGAAAAGGGAAGAACTGTGGTATGACCGACTCCGCATGGCATTTAAGGAGGAGTGGCACATTCTGAAGGAGCTACCTGAAATAGTAGGCAAGGTAGTATATTTTGCGATGTATTAACATTTCTGCATCATGTGGTTTTCCATAAAGGATGGGACATGGAGTCCATGGTGGAAATTGTCATATGCTTTCACAACGCGCTACTTCCAGGATTCAGTTAACATATTTACTGATGCATGATGGATGAACTTCAATGAAAACAAGGTAGATTGTGACTACCATACCATCAAGAAAACATATGTGTATCTAGGTCAGTCCGCCTACATTAAGATGCTCATTTCAGATGTCAAAAACATAAAACCAATAAGATTGGCTATTGGGTTATAGTGTAGTCACACTCATATATCTTCAGCTTAATCCTAGGCTAATGAATAATAAGTATGTGGAGAATGAGTTCAAGCTCCTATGGCCACCTAAGGGAGAACATATAATGGAGAATGTGTCAACTCCAAATCCTACCATGACCATACAAATAGACGAGGAAGAAGAAGAACACGAAGATAGTAGAGGCTTGGATTATAGGTGTTGGAGGTAGCCCATACAAAGAGTGGATAGTGAGCACAGAGATACTCCGCCATAGGTGCAAGAAGTAGAAGAGGACTTGAACATAGATGCATTCCCTGAAGAGTTCTAGTTTAATAAGGTATTTATAAGAAGCAGGACCTAGGGCACAATAACACCACAACCTGTAAGGAGATCACCTTGAATATCCCCTAAAAAAGAAGCACTTGAGAAGAAGACAAGGAGAAAGTTGACGCTTAATGAGGAGGTAGAGGAGTCTGAAGAGAGAATACCTGGAACCCCATTGTAACAAAAATATGGGGAGGATCTTAGGGATGTAGAAATGAAGGATGAAGAAGGAGGGGTGAAAGAAGCAGAAGAAATTAAGCACGAGAAAACCAACGCATTAGTTACAACTTAAATAAGATAAGGGCCAACTCCAAGCCTTGGCACTCAAGTTCCTAAGGGGCCAAGAATTAGGAAAAGTGAAGAATATGTTGTGCCAAGTATGGGATAAGCTGAGGACACAAGTAAAATCATTTGCACCCAGTTTTAGAGTATAGTGGACCTTAAGGAGTTATATGGGTGGGAGCTGATGGACCCAAATATGGCCACTACATGCAGAAGGAAACATCTATCCTAGTCCATGTAGACTCACATAGAAGAACTATATTTTGATGTGTGTGAGGATTCTTGTGTCGTAAGGAGAGTAAAGAAGGCACCTCAGATCAGGCACATGATGATAAAGCCCACACTTATGTTTGATGATTAGGTCAACAATGCCTTAGTCAAGGTATCTAGTGAGGTGGTGTGGAGAAATATTGATAAAGCCACCACCATTAGAGCATTGATGGAAGATAAAAAGGATAAAACTATAAATTTAGAGTGCTTGAAGGAAGAGAATGATCAAGAATGAACAAAGAATGAAGCCTTTATTAGCGTGGTAGAGGAGATTGGAGATTACATTCTGAAAGCAAGGCCTCATCTAGAAACAAAGGTACCTGAAAATTTTCCTTCTAAAATGCATTATGTGCACACTTTGGTTGATTTGGTGCTAGAAGATGGACCACTTATAATATCAGCACCAAAATATTCTTAACAAGAAGTAAAGAGAGCATGGGCCTCTATGATCAGAAAAATTTCAACGTATGAGGCACTACTCCAAACTTTGAAGGATGAGCCAAAGAAAGAAGACCAAGCTCTTAATTCATGTGTAACTCTAGAGGAAATAATAGGGACCAAAACTCTAGTTGAGGATAATGAAGTTCTAGAAGTAATGAAGGATGAGACTTTAGAAGTGTGAAGCCCTTGCAACAGCCCAAGATCCACATAAGGAGAGGATGTATGAGATTGGGAAGCTCATAGCATAAAAGATGAATCTTCTAGAGGGAATGATATCTTCTATGGCCAATTTTGTCCGTGATTTATAGGTGGAAGAGTTTCTCTTTCACTTGGATCTTGTCCTTCGGGACTGGGGAGATCAGCCGCGAGGCCTCCTTAAGGCTGGGTGGAAGCAATACGGTGTTCACTAGGAACATTCCCTGGAGACTCCCACCTGCATGGTGGGGTTGGTATCGCTAATTTCATATAACAGATGATGTATGTTACTCAGCAAGGAGGTAATAGAGATCAGGTTTCATTGTTGTGTGCAATATCAGAGTTGTAATTTGAATTCGAGGGGTGATTCCTAAAGACTTTGCTTTCCCCTGACCATCCTGATCAAGGAGCTCTTCCAGTTCAGGAAATTTATAGAATGAGAAGGAAAAGATTACTCAGGATGAGTTTGATGCCATCATTATAGACTATCTAGAGAAGACAAGGACCACGCTAGATGACTGACAGACATTGGAGGTTGAGATTAAAAGTGAATATCCATAGTTGATCATTCCAGTTAAAGAAGAGGATGTTGTAGGGTAAAGACACATTCTTTTATACAATGATTATTTACATTTTTTATATCCTTATTCTTTATTATTTGGGAACATTAGAAATAATCCCCATTGTTGAGATGGCAATTTACTTTGGTATGGGGTAATGTTGAGAAGAAATAGTATTTTCCTAAGGAGAAGACACACATAAGATTCACGTGTGGGAATAAGGCACATTTAAAGGCACAAAAATATGGGAAAGGAAACTCGCGCCAGGACCATTTGATTCAAGACTTAGTAATTTTCATGGATAAATGATATTTTTGAGATAACTTGTGGAGCACACACCGGGATGGATACTCACGCGACATGTAAATCATATTTTGGGAACAAGCGACTGATAAGCACCATGCATGAGCTTCAGTTAATAATAAGATTATTTATTCTAGTTGAAAATGAAAAATTTGGGGCTTTTGGAAACCCAAATCAAACCAGTTTAGAGGGGAAATGAGAAATTTGAAGCTAATGTGGCTACTCCTAGTATGGAGGAAATGGGGAAATCAGTGGCTAAAGGAACTAGGTCTCATCTGGAAAAAGGAAGTGTTAAAAAATAGAGGAAGGAAAGTGGGGTTTTAGAGCCTCAGGAGAACGTGGAAATTTTTTCAGACTCATGGGAGCATCTAGATGAGGAAGCTTCCTATTCAGATTCAGAGGATTGACAGGAAGAGGAAGCTTGTAAACCTAAAATTAGTGACAAGCTAGAGGCTAGGAAAGATCAAGAGAAATCAAAGGGGAAAAGATCCAAAAACTTGAAGGAGGCTATTGAGAGTCTCCATGCTCTCAAAACTTCTTAGAAGAACTTTTTCAAATCCTAGGATACAGTGGTCAAATAAAATGTATTCATGAGAGAGTTTGAAAATTACAGGTTGGATACTGACATAAACAAACACAAGATAAGCATGGTGACCATAGATCTGAGGGAGTTACAGAAAAAAGTTGAGAAACTCACGTCTATTGCTCTTATTGAAAAATTAAACAATTCCAATGAGAGATGCATGGCCATGGAGAATGAGATTCTGAAAATGAAGGAGAATATTCTAAAGATCGGGGATGTTCACATCCTTAATGTCAAAAGCACAATTCACCATCTTAAACTCTTTGCTGAGATGATCCACTCCATGGGAATTGTGAAGAATAGAGAAAAGGATGGGTTTGACCCAAAGTGGAGATAGCTAAACTAGATTATCATTTCTAGAAATCTAGTATTGTTGGTATAGTTAAGGAATGAAATGGGTACATGCACATAGTGGGTGCTCTAATCAATGAATGATGGTTTTTACTTTGATCTGGATGTTTATTTTATGTTATTTTTTCTTTTTGTAATTTCTATGGTACATATTGTTAGTTATTTTACTTTGGGCTTTTAGGTTGGTTTTCTTGTTGATGGCTTTATAGTTTTGGCATTTGGTTCTACTTGGGCTTCAATGGATACTCCCTTTGCCCTTTTCTATTGATCTTGCATACTTTATATGGGGTAGGGTCCCCTCAACCCTTTTTTACCTCTTATCAAAAAAAATCTATGGGATGACTATTATTAGCGCACTTCCATGTGTGCATGTTATTGAAAATGCGCATGAATATTATCAGCATGCAACCTATTTTGGGAAGTGCGTAGGCGGTGAAGGGAAAGTACCCACCCCTATAAGTATGCATTCAACTATGTAGTTTAGTAGTAGTGAATTATTGTAGAGTTATGTTGTTGCATCTGACGCGTACATGACTTATGGTGATACTTTATAATGTAAAAAGATTCTACATTTTACATTGTTTAATATAATGGATTATGTTCGCTAGATAATGGTATTAAACATGATTTTAACTAGTTCTTGTGTGATTGATCTTATTATACTTATTGTTTAATTCATGAATCTCTAAGATATAGATCTGGAATATGTTTTTTGGAATTTTTATGGTTATTTTTGGTTCTGAATATGCTTTATCTTCATCACATTAACATCCTACAAAAACAACTCTAAAGAGGGGCTTGGTACTTTTGCGCGCTTTGGGTGAGTTCTCAACTCAGGTTGGATGATGTGCTAGCATGCCTGGGTTTTATATAGTGGATTATAGGCTACATTAGATGTTCAAGTATGTCTTATCATTAATGGATTTTGGAATGGAAATCAACACCAATTTTCTTGAAAAATGGCAAGTTTCGAAGAGATGGAGAGTTGTTGAAATTTCATGTGTTTTCTTACCTATCTGAGAGTCTAGCATCTTAAAGGAGTTAGAAAAAAATTCCCATGAGGGGTGAGGTCACATTCGATTTCTCCCTTGTCCCTCTTTTCCCATGGGGGATAGAAGGGACACCTAGGTTTCCAAAGTGTGACTTTTCCATTATGGGAAAGAATATTTTTCCTTGGATATCCAAATTTGGACACCAGACGTGATGTTTTTTCCACTAAAGCATAGGAAAATGTTTCATGGTAAAATATTATATTAGCTTTAGTCCAAATAACATTGAATTTTTATAATGTAAAAAGATTCTACCTTTTACAGTGTTTAATATAATGGAGTATGTTGGCTAGATAATGGTATTAAACATGATTGTAACTAGTTCTTGTGTGGTTGATCTTATTATCCTTGTTTTTTAATTCATGAATCTCTAAGATCTAGATCTAGAATATACTTTTTGGAATGTTTATGGTTATTTTTGGTTCTGAATATGTTCTATCTTCATCACATTAACATCCTACACAAACAACTCTAAAGAGGGGCTTGGTACTTTTGCGTGCTTCGGGTGAACGCTCAACTCAGGCTGGGTGATGTGCTAGCATTCCTGGGTTTTATATAGTGGATTATAGGCTACATTATATGTTCAAGCATGTATTATCATTAATGGATTTTGGAATGGAAATCAACACCAATTTTCTTGAAAAATGACAAGTTTCGAAGAGATTAAGAGTTGTTGAAATTTTCATGTGTTTTCTTACCTATCTAAGAGTCTAGCATCTTAAAGGAGTTAGAAAAAATTTCCCATGAGGGGTGAGGTCACACTTGGTTTCTCCCTTGTCCTTATTTTCCCATGGGAGATAGAGGGGACACTTGGGTTTCCAAAGTGTGACTTTTCCATTATGGGAAAGAATATTTTTACTTGGTTATCCAAATTTGGACACTAAATGTGATGTTTTTTCCACTAAAGCATAGGAAAATGTTTTGTGGTAAAATATTATATTAAATTTAGTCCAAATAACAGTGAATCCCCTTTGACACCTTTTAGATACCTATTTTGATACTATGATTATATTATAGACATTATTATGTTTTGATTTAGTATGTTATTAGACATTTATCATGGATTATTGTTGATCTTGATTTGATTATGATGCCTGATGATTATTAGAGACACCTTATATGTGGATGGTGATATACTATTTTACATGGATGTTGTTCAGACGTATGATTTTGGATATTATGAGTAGATCTAGAAAATGTATATTGTATGATGATGATATAGTTGTCGATTAAAAATATAAATAATGTAGTTACTTTGATGTTGTTGTGATTCACTTAGATGATTTTTTGATTTTATTTATATCATATTGGATGTTCTGATATGGCCATGAGGTCGAAGGAGGTATTTGTATTTTACAGGTTAAAAACATCACAACAAACATCAGGGGATCGGAGACCAACCACAATAGAATTATAGGTGAATTGGACACAGTCACCATGGAAACTTGTTTTATTGTGTTGAGTGTTGTTTTGTTAGGGATTACCATGGGGGGGATTTCCTTTATATGTAACCATAGGTTTGTGTATTTTAATTAATGTGTTTCTTTTATTATTGTTGTATGCATTTTATTATTAATGTGTTCCCTTATTTTAATTAATTAAATTGTGATAGAATTAATGTGAGAATCATATGATTAAAATTTAAATAAATTAAATTGGGATATGGGAAATTAATTATAGAGGTTGTTGGCTGTTTGCATTTAATTTGTAAGGGATGTGTAAGTTGTGTAAGATCTTGTGTAAGTCATATTTTGGAGTATGAAATACTCCACCTCTATGAAAAATTCAGATTTGTCCTTGGGGGTTGTTTTTGGAGGCTTATGGGACAAGTAAAACTTGTCCCATGCCTCTAAATTTAATTTACCAACCATACTTATGGATGGAGAAGTGATTTGTGACCTTTTTAATGAATATTATTAATCATGTTGCATGTTTTTAATTGCACTTTCTTACATTTTATTTATTTTACTGTCCCTTGAGGTGTGGGCTTTTTGGAGTGTGCAAGTAACTTGTCATATGTTCACCCACCTCTTTATTGTGCTTAGGAGAATGGATTTTGTCTTTTGTGTTTGATTTGGAGGATGTGTGATGTGGCATCCCACATGGATCCACATCATCATATTCTCTCCCTCTTCTATATAATTCAAACTCTTTGTTTGTTTTGGGCTGTTGAACCTTTTTGCATTCTTCCTTGGGGGCGCATTTTTGCTGTTTGAGCTCTTGTAGATTGTGGAGGAATTTAGAGATAACTTCATACTTGGCATTTCTATTTTGAATTGTGTTTTTTTGGCATTTGAGAACTTGCTGTTGGAAACAAAAGCTACCATGGAAAGGTAGGCATTTATTCCTTCTTTATTGTTGTTATTTTCTTATTGAGTTGTGTGTATGGAGAATGTTTTATTTTTATTTATTGGTTGGTTGGGTAGACTACCTTAGGGAAGGTGTAGTAGAAGGCTATGAGGAATCCATGTGATGAGCATAAGGGAATGCCATTGGCATTAGAGTTTTTTGGATGGAGTTTGGGTTTGGGATCCACCGTGGAAAAGAAATATCTTAGATTTCTTACTTTGTGGGGGGCATAAGGAAATATGTGGGGCACATAAGGAGGGATTTGTGGGGGGCATAAGGATATGTGTGGTGAAATTTATTGACGGTCTATTTTGGTGGATGCCCAATTCCCAATTGGGAGGCATAAGTAGCTTCCCCCATAGACATTGCTCCTTTGGATTGTATGATCAAGCATGATTTTTGGATTTGAATGTTTTCTATTACAGTTGTGAACTGTTGTGTTGTGTTGATTTTTGTTTTTATATGAATTATGCATGTTTAAAATAATGTTTGTGTGTTGTGGAAGCCAATTATTTCCATGGGTTGAAGTGCATCTATTATTGTATTTTGGTTGGGGCTCAGGGGCAATGATGAAGGAAGGCTTCTCCTTTCTGGTTGCATGGAGAGTGTTTCCTTTCCCCCTCTTTTGTTGTGATCAACTTGGAGAAAGAGAAAAATTGCATGTTGTTATCTTGGAGCAAAGGAAAAATACAGTTGACAGTCCCTTATGAAAACATATTCATCTATAACCTTTCCCACTTGAAGTGGATGAAATTGTAACATTTTAATTGTGAAGAAAAGATGTTGTAATTGTATTGAAAGTGTTTATTTAAAGTGTGAAAGATATTTACATTCTGTTATGTACATGGAAGAGAAAGAAATACAATTTCTGTTAATTACAATCAAGGAATGAAAGAATGTAAAGATGTTTCTCCTTTGGAATTAATAAAGAATTACAAGTTTACTTCTCATTGCATTGTTGGGTTGATTTGGAATGTTAAACTATGATTGGGAATATCTGATTTGAAAATTGAAAGAAGAAGAAATACATATGAGGGAATTATATTGCATTGTTTCCTTTTTGAAATATATTAAAGTGGAAATCAGCTTTGGAATTTAGCTTTGAAATGGTTTGTTTATAAACAACTGAATGTATTGGACTGGTTTAGGAAATGAAATGCCACATTTGAAGGATGAATTTGATAAACAAATTTCTAGAAATGGGATTTCTGTTACAAACTTAAAACTAGCAATTAATTTTAATAAAAATGTACAGTTCAGACCTGCACACATTAATCAACTTGGAGATGTTAAAATTTAGTATGATGTTTCATAAATTAACTCAAATTGACAAAGAAAACTTAAGAAAAAAATTTAACCATTGCAAAATCGAATCCAATCCCTCTAACAGTCGTTTTTTTCTGTCATTCGTTGGAAAAATGCAACTTGAAGAAATTGAAAAAATTTACTTCCTTAAAACATTCTAAATCCTTCCTACAGTAATCCTCCATTTCTTTGTGACATGTTGAGTGAAGGAGGAGATCCAATTTAATCAAATTTAGAAGTTGGAAATTACTAGTTTGCTAATTAAAAAGCCTACAAATTATTTTTGTAAAATTGACCCTTTAAAATTTATTATAAAGTCAAATTTATGATTCTTATGCAAAGAGGGCATTGAGAGATTTCCAGAAAGTCCTCATATTCCCAAAACTGAGCTTTCTACCTCAAGTTATGGCACTTTGAAGTTTTTCTACCTTGGCGGAAAATTTGGGAAAAATTCCTTGGCGGGGCCCGCGGCCCAAAAATTTCCTGTCGAAAAATCCTTAGAAACAAATTTGAAAAATTTTGGCTTGGAAATATTTTCAATTTTTCCTCCGCCAACCTTAGCCAATCAGAGGGTGCCACATGTCCTCATGGGGCAGCGGCAGAGGCGTGGTCATTTTCTTTCCCCTTAGACTTTTTAAAAAAATTGGAAAAAATTTCCCATTTCAACCGCACCAGCCGGCGGCCTATCAACAGGCTACCACATGGTAACTTTGGTGCTAGCGGTGGGATAGGCCCCTTTTTTGTAATTTTGTCTTTGGAAAGTTATGAAAAAATTTCCCCCTCACCTCACCTTGGGAAATTCTTCTCGTGAGCACGCGGACCCATGCGTCCAACTTCCCCTTTGTTCTCCCTTCAGCAAAATTTAGCAAATCAACTCCGCCACCCACCCTCCCTCTCCCTTCTGCCCCAGGGAAAATCATGGAGTGCCACATGCCCCTAGCAGACCCCCGGGGGCATGGGCATTGCTTTTGTTTTTCTTTCCCTTTGGGTGAAATGCCCCAAAATCTCCCATCGCCCACCCTTCCTTTCCTTGTTTCCGGAAATGACTCAGAGGCCACCACGTGTCCTTGGAGGACCCAAAGAGGTGTGAGCGCAACTGAGAAATTTCTCCCGCACAAGGAAAACTCAAACGCTGCCCTGTGACACGCCGACCTAAATTTGCTTTCCACCCCTGTTTGACACGTGTCCCCTTGGTGAAAATTTGACCCCTAAAGTCCACTTGATTATAACCTGAGTTCTACAAGGAGTTAGGAGGAATTATTTATAGCACTGGAAAGGTGAGAAAATTTCCTATCAAATGGGAATGATTTAGGGAATTTTGGAAGTGTTAAGTATGAGAAAAATCAAGTTGAAACTATGATCCTGTTAGAGAGTGGGTATGGGGGGTAAATTACTCCCTGAACCTAACTAAAACTTCTAACCCTAAAATTTGAACCAGTTTGAACTTGAAAATTTTTTAATGAAGAAGAAGAATATATTATAGTAATTTAGATTTATTCCGGAACCTAATAGGGTCAACTGTTGTCTTGCACATTGGTTGTGGACACTTCTAATGGAAAACAAAAGATACCATGGAAGGTAGGCTTTATTCCCTTCTTTATTGTTGTTTATTTTCTTATGAGTTGTGTGTATGGAGAATGTTTTATTTTTATTTATTGGTTGGTTGGGGTAGACTACCTTAGGGGAAGGTCTGTAGTAGAAGGCTTATGAGGAATCCATGTGATGAGCATAAGGGAATGCACATGGGCATTAGAGTTTTTTGGATGGAGTTGGGTTTGGGATCCACGTGGGATAAAGAAATATCTTAGATTTCTACTTTGTGGGGGCATAAGGAAATATGTGGGGCACATAAGGAGGGATTTGTGGGGGGCATAAGGATATGTGTGGTGAAATTTATTGACGGTCTATTTTGGTGGATGCCCCAATTCCCAATTGGGAGGCATAAGTAGCTTCCCCCATAGACATTGCTCCTTTGGATTGTATGATCAAGCATGATTTTTGGATTTGAATGTTTTCTATTACAGTTGTGAACTGTTGTGTTGTGTTGATTTTTGTTTTTATATGAATTATGCATGTTTAAATAATGTTTGTGTGTTGTGGAAGCCAATTATTTCCATGGGTTGAAGTGCATCTATTATTGTATTTTGGTTGGGCTCAGGGGCAATGATGAAGGAAGGCTTCTCCTTTCTGGTTGCATGGAGAGTGTTTCCTTTCCCCCTCTTTTGTTGTGATCAACTTGGAGAAGAAAGAGAAAAATTGCATGTTGTTATCTTGGAGCAAAGGAAAAATACAGTTGACAGTCCCTTATGAAAACATATTCATCTATAACCTTTCCCACTTGAAGTGGATGAAATTGTAACATTTTAATTGTGAAGAAAAGATGTTGTAATTGTATTGAAAGTGTTTATTTAAAGTTGTGAAAGATATTTACATTCTGTTATGTACATGGAAGAGAAAGAAATACAATTTCTGTTAATTACAATCAAGGAATTGAAAGAATGTAAAGATGTTTCTCCTTTGGAATTAATAAAGAATTACAAGTTTACTTCTCATTGCATTGTTGGGTTGATTTGAATGTTAAACTATGATTGGAATATCTGATTTGAAAATTGAAAGAAGAAGAAATACATATGAGGGAATTATATTGCATTGTTTCCTTTTTGAAATATATTAAAGTGGAAATCAGCTTTGGAATTTAGCTTTGAAATGGTTTGTTTTATAACAACTGAATGTATTGGACTGGTTTAGGAAATGAATGCCACATTTGAAGGATGAATTTGATAAACAAATTTCTAGAAATGGGATTTCTGTTACAAACTTAAAACTAGCAATTAATTTTAATAAAAATGTACAGTTCAGACCTGCACACATTAATCAACTTGGAGATGTTAAAATTTAGTATGATGTTTCATAAATTAACTCAAATTGACAAAGAAAACTTAAGAAAAAAATTAACCATTGCAAAATCGAATCCAATCCCTCTAACAGTCGTTTTTTTCTGTCATTCGTTGGAAAAATGCAACTTGAAGAAATTGAAAAAATTTACTTCCTTAAAACATTCTAAATCCTTCCTACAGTAATCCTCCATTTCTTTGTGACATGTTGAGTGAAGGAGGGAGATCCAATTTAATCAAATTTAGAAGTTGGAAATTACTAGTTTGCTAATTAAAAGCCTACAAATTATTTTTGTAAAATTGACCCTTTAAAATTTATTATAAAGTCAAATTTATGATTCTTATGCAAAGAGGGCATTGAGAGATTTCCAGAAAGTCCTCATATTCCCAAAACTGAGCTTTCTACCTCAAGTTATGGCACTTTGAAGTTTTTCTACCTTGGCGGGAAAATTTGGGAAAAAATTCCTTGGCGGGCCCGCGGCCCAAAAATTTCCTGTCGAAAAATCCTTAGAAAAAATTTGAAAATTTTTGGCTTGGAAATATTTTCAATTTTTCCTCCGCCAACCTGTAGCCAATCAGAGGGTGCCACATGTCCTCATGGGGCAGCGGCAGAGGCGTGGCATTTTCTTTTCCCCTTAGACTTTTTAAAAAATTTGGAAAAAATTTCCCATTTCACCGCACCAGCCGGCGGCCTATCACAGGCTACCACATGGTAACTTTGGGTGCTAGCGGGTGGGATAGGCCCCTTTTTTGTAATTTTGTCTTTGGAAAGTTATGAAAAATTTCCCCACCTCACCTTGGGAAATTCTTCTCGTGAGCACGCGGACCCATGCGTCCAACTTCCCCTTTGTTCTCCCTTCAGCAAAATTTACAAATCAACTCCGCCACCCACCTCTCCCTCTCCCTTCTCCCCAGGGAAAATCATGGAGTGCCACATGCCCCTAGCAGACCCCCGGGGGCATGGGCATTGCTTTTTTTTTCTTTCCCTTTGGGTGAAATGCCCCAAAATCTCCCATCGCCCCACCCTTCCTTTCCTTGTTTCCGGAAATGACTCAGAGGCCACCACGTGTCCTTGGAGGACCCAAAGAGGTGTGAGCGCAACTGAGAAATTTCTCCCGCACAAGGAAAAACTCAAACGCTGCCCTGTGACACGCCGACCTAAATTTTGCTTTCACCCCTGTTTGACACGTGTCCCCTTGGTGAAAATTTGACCCCTAAAGTCCACTTGATTATAACCTGAGTTCTACAAGGAGTTAGGAGGAATTATTATAGCACTGGAAAGGTGAGAAAATTTCCCTATCAAATGGGAATGATTTAGGGAAATTTTGGAAGTGTTAAGTATGAGAAAAATCAAGTTGAAACTATGATCCTGTTAGAGAGTGGGTATGGGGGGTAAATTACTCCCTGAACCTAACTAAAACTTCTAACCCTAAAATTTGAACCATTTGAACTTGAAAATTTTTTAATGAAGAAAGAATATATTATAGTAATTTAGATTTATTCCGGAACCTAATAGGGTCAACTGTTGTCTTGCAACTTGGTTGTGGACACTTCTAATAAAAAAAAAATTATTCCATAATTCTCTAACTAACCCTAGGTTGTTTCTTGGGTCTCAAGTGGGTTTTTTTAATGGGCATCATAGTTTTTTTGTGGTTTATCTTATTATACTTATTGTTTAATTCATGAATCTCTAAGATCTAGATCTGGAATATGCTTTTTGGAATGTTTATGGTTATTTTTGGTTCTAAATATGTTTTATCTTCATCACATTAACATCCTATATAAACAACTCTAAAGAGGGGCCTGGTAATTTTGCACACTTTGGGTGATTGCTCTACTTAGGTTGGGTGATGTGCTAGCGTGCCTAGATTTTATATAGTGGATTATAGGCTACATTAGATGTTCAAGCATGTATTATCATTAATGGATTTTGGAATGGAAATCAACACCAATTTTCTTGAGAAATGACAAGTTTCAAAGAGATGGAGAGTTGTTGAAATTTTCATGTGTTTTCTTACCTATCTGAGAGTCTATAATTCCTTCTTCAAACTATCACTTGAGACCAAGAAACAAACTAGGTTTAGCTAGGAAAAATTATGGAATAATTTTCTTTTGTTAAAGGTGTTTGTAAGGAAGGTTACCAGATCATAGTTAGTGCAAACCAGATAAGGATTATCAAGAAATACTCACTTGAAAAAAGTAATTCAAGCAACAAATAACAAGGCATAAGGGCCAACAAGAATTTAAATTCATCTCTTAGGTTAGGAGAGTTAAATCCCTCTCAACTCTACCCAAACAGGTTTATAGTGTTTAATTCGATTTTTCACCCATTTAGAGTCCTCAAAACTTTCCTAAATCATGCTCATTGGATAGGAAATTTTTTCACCTTTCCAACCATATAAAGAAGTCCTCCTAACTCTCAATAAAACTCAAGTTATGGCCCGATGGAGTTTTGGAGAGAAATTTTCCCTTAGGGAATCCGCGGGCTTAGGGTGACAATTTTTCCCTCTTTGAGCTCAAAAGCATAAAACTCCTCCATGCAACCACAGGTCTGAAGGGGACAACACATGGCGCCTTTCAATTGGTGTGGGGAAAGGTGGAGTGGCAGAACAAAAGGGAAATTTGAGATTTTATGATTTAAAATCTCAAAGGGGAGAAGACCTCCATTCTCCCGCCGATGCCCAGTTCACCACGTGTCAGCACGTGATTGGACCAGGGTCGGCATGCCATGGGGAAAAAGTTAAATTTTTTATCAAGGTTTAAAATAACCAAATTTTCTGAAGGAGGATTTGGCTCTGATTTTGCACAAAATTCCATGTGGCATCTTCGGATTGGACACGGGCCTACAGAGTGGCATAGCGATTTAAAATTTTTAGCCAAAAGCGTAAAAAGGTCAAAATGACTCGTGCGGTTCGTGTGTTCGTTAGGACACATGTCATCATCCCATTGATTATGGGGTTATGGAGCCATAGAGAAAAATATGAAATTTTTCCAAAAGGCAACAAAATTTTTAAGTTTCAAAATTTCATTCGCGCATCCGCCAAGCCACGTGTGAGCATGTGATAGGTGTGCGGGCCACGAGTTGCGTAGGAACGAAGAGAAGAAAAATTGGGAATATTTTCCCAATGAATTTTTTTTCAAAAGTTAAGTTTTTTAATAGATTCACCACCCCCCCCCCAGTGCCATGTGGTGACACCTGATTGGCTGAGAGTGTTACGGGGCTGCAGACTTTTTTGGGAAATTTTTCCAAAGTTCAAATTTTGATTTTAATATAGTTGGATTTATTTTTGGATGGCCATTTTGAAGTAAAACTTCAAATGGCCATAACTTTTGATAGGAAACTCCATTTTGGGAAAAAAAGGACTTTCTAGAAATCTCTCAGAGTCCTCTTTGCACAGAAATCATTAATTTAGGATTTTGATGAATTTTTGGGGTTTAATTTTGAGAAATAGATATGCAAGGTTTTACATTTAAAACGGGCAATTTTTCCAACTTGTAAGATTTATTTTATTTTGATTTTTCTTTTTATAAACATGCAAATTGAACATGGAGGAATGATATTGGGTAAATTTTAGATTATTTTCAAGGTTCAATTTGATATTTTAGTTGCAATTTATATCTCTGCAGCTTATGACAGGAAGTTGATTAAATGATTTGAAATTTGATTTGATGAAGTCCGTGATAGTCATTTTCAATTGTTAAGTTCCCATTAGGTTCATTATGAAATAATACACCTAAATTTCATTGTTTTATTTCTTGATTATAGTTGTAATTTTGAACTATACATTTATTTGATAATTTAATTGGTAGATTTGTAGATAAAACAGAGATCATTTACTAACAGTTTTAAATAACAATTTTGCAACTCTTAAGCATGGAAGTCATCTCAAATCTGAGCTAAGGCATTCTATTCTTGTCTAAGGTAATTAACTAACGTATCCACTCATTCCAAGAGAACAAACAACAATTGATATTTCCAATTTTAAATAAATGCACAGAACAGTTGTCTCTTTCTCCCACACGTATTTTCCTTTTTCAACAGACGTTTCAAAACACAACAGCAGTTAAATTGAAATGCAATAATACAATTTGAGAAAGAGATGTTTTTCTTTCATTGATTTCAAACAACACATTACAACTTATTTATTTCTTTAAATTTCAATATACAAATACGAGAAGATCTCATTCTGTCACTTATTTTGAAAATAGAGTATGAAATGCTAATTCCTTACATTGCACAAATGAATTCACTCTTTCCTTTCCAATGCAAATTGTATCTACATTGCAATAAAAATTAATACAATTCATCCACTTCAAAGTGGGAAGATTACAATTATTCTGATCAAAGGAAGGGACTGTCAACATTGTGTTTTCTCCAAGCTCCAAAACAAAAACCTACTAATTTCTTCATCTTTTCATCTGATCACAACAAGGAAGGGGGAAAGGCAACGCTCTCCACCCAACCAAGACATCCAATGGGAAATAAGAAGCCATTCCCCATTAGCCCCTGAGCCCCAACCATATTGAAATGAAGCATGAATAACAACACATGGTAACATAGGCTTCTTTCACATACAAGCACATTTCTTTTCACATACAAAGAACAACAAAAGGCACAATTAAAAACAAGACAATAGTTCCCAACTACATTTAAACATTTCAAACAACAAAAAGCCTTCTTCAAGAAAGCCAAACAAGAGAAAGAGCTATGGGGAGCTCCTTATACCTCCCAAGTTGGATTTCGGCATCCACCAAAAGCATACCGCAAAAACCATATCAATTCCAATAATCCTTATATCTCCCAACCCCTTCTTATGCCCCCCCCCCACCCCTAAAGTCTCTGCCTTATTCCCCCCCAATAGTAAGAAATGCAAGCAATTTCTTTTCCTAGGTGGATTCCTAACCAACACTCCCTCCACAAAAGAATAAGTACCATTGGAAATCCCTTATGTTCCCCCCAAATGAAATCCCATAGTCTTCTCCCATACCTTTCCCTAAGCATTCTACCCAACCAACCATGATTCCATAGAACAATCACCATTTCATTCATGCAAGAAAAGGGAAAAATGTCATATTAAAAGGGCAAGATCCTACCTCTCCATACTAGAGATTGTTTTCCCAAAGAGAAGTCCCTTCAGTGCTCAAAATGTAGTCCAAACAACAAGGTCTAAGCATGCAAAATAATTTCCCACTCCTTCCACAAACAAGCTCCAACAACAATAAAAAATTGGACCCAAGGATGAAATAACAAAGTTTCAACAACCCAAACAAGAGGAGAAATTTGAATTTTAGAAGAGAGGGAGGGAGAGGATGATGTGGATTCCAAGTGGGATGCCACATCATTCTTACTCCACCCCAAAAAGATAAATTCAACCTTACAATTAAACACAATAAATGGGAATGACAAACAACTTACACACTAAAAATTAACCCATACTTTAACAAGGACTGAATTAAAAATTGTAAGTAAAGTGTAGTAAAAACTTGCACATAGTCATTTAAAAATTTAATTAAAAAGGCTAAAATTTTCTCCCAAACCATAGGCATGGTTGATGGATGATTTTAAGAGGTGTGGGACAAGTCTAACTTTTCCCACAAGCCTCAAAATGCAGCCCTCAAGGACAAATTGGAGTTCCATTGAGGATGGAGTGTTCTACACTCCAAAATATGACTTACACAAACCTTCACATCACTTAAATCCTCTTACACATTCTTACAACATGAATTGATATCTATGAGTTCATTTATTACTTATTTTTGACATAATAATTTATTTATTTAACATATGGTTATGCATAACATAATTCCAATTTAATTAATAACTAAGACAACAACTTTATTACTTACATTCCACATCCCAATTAAATTTAAATAAAGTTTAACTATATGACTATCATATTTAAATTAAAAAAAAGAACACATTACAAATAAAAATACATACGATAATAATGAAAAGGAACACATAAATAAAACACATATATCTCATGGTCACAATAATGGAAATTCCCCCATGGGAAATCCTAATATAACACAACACACAAACAATTATAGTTGTCCATGGTGACCTCATTGAGTTCATCCAGAATTTCAATATGGTTAGTCTCCAATCCCTCGACATTGTTGTGATATTTTAACCTGCAAAATAACAATATCTCCTTTGGCCTCGTGGCCATATCAGAACGTCCAAAATGATATAAGTAACATTTCAATTTTTCCAATATATCAACATCCAATGAATCTCTATACTAGAGCTACTCATAATATCAGATGTCACATATCTAAAATCAACATCAATCACCTATCCACATCAAGCAGTATATTGTCATCCATATATAATAATGTCTCCAATAATCATCATGCATTCTAATTTAACCAAGGTCCATAATAATCCATGATCTAACATATACACATAATACTAAGTCAAAACATAATAATGTCCTAAATGAGATCAACAGTAGCAAGATCAGTATCTAAACAATGTCAAAGGAAAGTGGGAACTACAGAGTCTAGCATCTTAAAGGAGTTAGAAAAAATTTCCCACGAATGGTGAGGTCACACTTGTTTTCTCCCTTGTCCCCCTTTTCCCATGGGGGATAGAGGGGACACCTGGGTTTCCAAAGTGTGACTTTTCCATTATGGGAAAGAAGATTTTCCTTGGATATCCAAATTTGGACACCAGACGTGATAATTTTTCCATTGAAGCATAGGAAAATTTTTCGTGGTAAAATATTATATTAAATTTAGTCCAAGTAACATTGAAATATTTTTAAAATATAATTCTTCCTGAAACTAAAAAGTTAGGGCCTATTTCATTTTAAACTAAGAGGGGCAATTGTAGAGTTTTGAAATACATTAGGAAATATTTGAGCCTTAGAGAAAATTTGGTGTTTTCACCTTGTATAAAATTTTAATATATTTTTGATGCCTAATTTTTTCTTATTAACTCCTATAACTCCTAAAATTATTTAGAGAAGTCATCATTTACCAAGGAGCTTTCATTCCCAACACCCTCAATTACCTGATGTTAAACAGAATGTTCCTGATTCAAATTTTCTTTCCTAAAATATTTCATAAATATTAAATACTCTTTGAAATCATCATTAGATGATTTATATTTTCCCTAAATTTTCTTGGAGGATTCTTATAAGCTTCAGAGTGGCTAAAAATGGCCTTTTAATGCTTCTAGAGGATGTTGTCTCTCATCGAAACTCAGTGAGTTCATCAATCATCATAAACATTCTTCCTTGCACACTGAAAAACACTTAATGTTTTTTCTAACACTTTCCTATCAGCCTAGGTGAGGTTGGTACTGAAGGTATGCTAACAAGAGGAAGGATGCATAGTTACTTGGAAGCCTAATTTTCAATTAGGGACTTAGTTGTCATGCTTAATTTTTTAATTTTTCATGCTATCTATTTTGCATGAAAATAACTATCTCTATCTTGAGGGCATTGGACTATAAGGGGAAATTGAGAACCTTATGAATCTTATGGGGTAGTAGACTAGTGCTTTATTCATTGGGTTATAGAGATGCCACACTTGAAAATCTAGAAAAGCTACAAACACAATCAAGAAACAAACACAACCAACACACGATAGGGAAAGGAAACACAAAATGAGAAGGTAAGAACACAAAAAAGGGAAAACATGACAAAATATCCTAAATCACATATGTTACACATGGGGGAAAACCCACTTTCATTGTAGCACTAATTCTTACTGAATTCTTACCCGTATATGGGTATTGTCGAATGCCTTTATTTCAAAAATTCATTGGCAGGCTCACTGAAATATGACCCCTTTCTCAATTTATTGAGGAATTTTACATGATTTTTCTTATAATTGAAGGACAACTCAATTAGTTCATCTATTTATTTTCTTTTGCATATTCTTTCCATCCTCTCCTTTATTTCCATGTTCATTCCAATTGTTGATTTTCCTTCACTGCTACGAGAATGAGTTTTAGTCATACTGAGCTTGTCTTCATACTAAGGACATTGATATTTGATAGTAATTTATTCTTCATTTGTCATATGTTTCATGAGCACTATTTCCATGAGTTGATTCTCAACAGATGTTTCAGGATTTTGAACATTATCACAAGCCTCTTGATGTTCCATGTTTACCAATTTTTCCAAACTATTTTCTTTCAGGTACGTTGGATCGATCTTGATTTGTTACTTTCTATATTTTGATCTGCATAGTTCTTTAATATCTTGAAATTAAAAATGGATAAAAGTTCAAATATGAAGAATTAAAAACATCATCTTCTTAATATTGGTAATTTTGAGCCTCAAAACATGGCTTTATGATGAGAGAATCCTTTTCCTGAGTGGAGTCAACATTGAGAGATTCAAGCACATTATTATTCATACATTCCTTATTAAGAGAGTATTTATTTTGAATGAAATCATATGTGGTATAATCAAATACCATCTCACCAATATATTCTTCATTGAGAAATCTCCATCTTCATGAAAGTAGAATGAGCCAAAAGTTTGGGCTGAAACATCAAGATTGCTAGTTTTCAAATCTTGACCATTATGAACTTGGAAATCCATCTACGTGATGAATTCATCCTCTTCTTGAGTAGAGTTAAATTCAATAGACCCAAGAATATTATAATTCATAAATTTTTGTTATAAAGATTCATCATATCCTAATGGGAAAGAGAGATATTTGTATTCACAATCATACTCATGGAGTGGAACTTTATTCTAAACTTTGAGAACATGATTGGAAACATTAGACTCACTTGACAATAATTTTTTTGATATCATTATACATTGATGACCCACACTTATCACCACTGTAACATTCCCATTTTTAAGACTTTAGAAATAAGGAATTTTTTATTTTTTATTTTTTTGCATAATGTTCTCTGTTATAAATAAAACATCATTTAGAACATGCATTCCATGCCAATCAATCTCAGAACATATAAGCATATGCAGCTGTAATGACTCAGTATGCTACTGATCTCTCATGTTAACTTAATGTATATAATACTTTATGTATACCACGTATACTTGGTTCTCTTAACCTATTCTAGGTACTGAGTGATATGTTTAAAGAACCTATCTGAATATTTGTTAACAATATTCATCTGACATCTCGTTGCTTTAAACTAGGTGACATAGGACAATGCAACCATCAGCTTGCGATACTTTGGCTATAGATTTTCAACATCCTATTCATGTTACTATTCCTAGACGACATACTCGTCATTTTAGAATACATCCTTCACCTCACTCTTTTATTATCTAGAATGGTCTTTACTGACTACCGTCAGTCCACTTTCCCAAGGTTTAACCCTAGCCTCGGTTAGAAACATATTTTATTATAGGAAGACGTTCACAATGTCTTAGGGTATATGGGCATACTCGGTTGACCTAAGTCAACTAGATGTGCCAAGTTACCGTGAGCCATTAAAATCTACTACCTATGCTAAAAATGCCACTAACTTGACCTAGAGAGAAACTAAGTTCAAGTCCTTATTTGTGTGTAGATCTAGATGATCAATGTAGAAGGGTGTTGCCACATGTCAGCTGCAACGTTGTATCCTTGAGAAGACCCTTGTCTTCTCAAAGGTACAGACCTATAGTTGGTGTGTGCCAACATCCTACAGAAACTGCCTCATCAATATGTACATACCCTAAGGAGGTTATTAATACATTATTAATTTGGATTATTACACAATTACAGCAACCCTGCTAAAACCTAATCCAACACTACATGAGTTCTTTTCTAAATTTGATTCATTTAGTCATTAAAGAACTTCCTTAACTTATGATTTCTTTTTAGGTTTGTTTTACTTGGCTTAATAAATAGATATCGAAAGGAACATGACAACAACATCATAAGTTCCATTAAATGTAACTTAACCCTTCAAAGAAGGGGTTGCAACCAAATAGGTTCAACTATTAGTAGACTTTATAGGAAATGAATTCTATCGATTAACGATCATATCACCATTCTTTAGATTACATTTCTTTGAGCGAGGAAGAATATTCCTCTACAGGATTAAGTGTTAGGGTTTTTCATACCCTTCTTATCTTTCATAATTTCTATAGTTTTACTACATATTCATTACACATTCCATTACTATGTTAGAATTGTTTAGATAAAATTCGTTATCTTATGCAACTTAACAAGTTGCATCTAAATAAGGTAAATTTAACTAATTCCCTTTATCCAACTAATTGAGTTTATTTGAATTAAGCATATAACAGATATGAAAAATATCATCAAGATAGGATTTCCATCTTCTTCATAAATACAAGATAATTTACACAACTAATACAAGTAAATCTCCAACTTTCAATTCGTCATTATAAAACTATACATTACAAGACTATACATTTCAAGCATACTGTACAACAAACAACCTCTATCCCAAAAGAATACAACTTTTTTTTTTCAATACAACCTAAGAATTAATCGAAACTCTTTACATAAGATTCATAATTAAATAAGCCCAATACAACATGAAATTTCTTGTCTTCTTTTATCACTTACGATGTCCATCTGTAAAATTACTAGCATGGGTCAATTCAATGAATTGAGCATGATAAGCACTAAGCATTAAAGTAAAGTTCATTCCACTAATTGCTTCATTAAACAACTCTACTTTAATGAAATAATTAATATACATCATACAAATAATCATAAGTAATAACATCTATAAAGAAGTACAATTAAGAAAATCTGAATTTACTTTTAAGAAAAGAGCATAATATAATCTACAACATTAGAATTATATCACAAGGATTAATTGATCCTATCAATTACTTTAAACAGTCAACAAGTCTTGTCATTCAATTATTTCATAACCCATAAGAATAAAAATACACATTTATCTTTACCAAGCAACAAAAGAAGTTAGTTACAGCATAGGTCATTTTAGTATGCTTCATCTTTCCATATAAACCAAGGAAGAGGATCAATACATACTTACAAAATGATTACCTATTTCCATTCACCAAGCTCAAGTTCAAATTCAATTCTCAAAACGAAATTCACATTACCGTCTCTAAACAACACATTGTTACTAAGAGATCTTACTCACCTCTTTGACTAAAACTCAGCGATTCATTCAAAGAACCCAACAAGGAAGAGAAATACACAACAGTGTAAGATAGACAAGGGTCAATAAATCTTATGGACATAAAGACTAAATTTCCAAGCATTTAGAACAGGGATACAATATCCCTTCATACTACACTAGTATACTAGGTTTACATTCAACATTCTATTAAAACCCACGAATCAGATGAAATATCAAAAGAGAGTAAAGAACTAAACAATTCTTCTAAGACACGTATTGTCCCAACTTCTTCCAACATGACTAAACAGAATCACCACAAGCCTCTCGAGTTCCATTAAAAGCTTATGACAGGTAAGAATTTTCCCAACATCAAAGACAAAAAGGAAGCAAATAATACATTCCATAAACCTCTACAATTGATACGACTGTCCCATAACAGAATGTAGTTCTAGTCCCATTTATTTCTATGAAGAAAATAGTCAAGTTTTCCCATAAGGCATGGGTTTTCTTAGAGTAGAGATGAATAGGATATACTCCTGAATTTACATGCCCTATCAAGTTCAAGAACACAGTGCAGTCTTAAAGGCTAAAGTCATACAACCATTCTGTCTCAGAATCAAAACAAAGGAGACCTCAAAAGAAGTTACATGGACCACTTCTGACTAAACAAAACTCACAAGACCCCTTCCAGCAGACAATATTAAATGAGACTGAAGCTTTACAATCCTTAATACCCACTCAACTCTAGCTCAAAAGACCTGTATAAAATCAAACACGTCAATTCCAATACAAGATCAAAACAACCAACAATGGAATACTTGTACTACATCAAATATGAGCTTCAGACATAAGTTCTAACAACACAAGATCAAATACGAGTCTATAACAAAACCTAAGGCCCTAATACAATCTCAGAATAAACACCAACACTCTATTATGAGTTCAAGTATTTCAGGTTCCCTAAGGAAGAATAAAAATCCAATTCAGAGCTCAAGTACATGACACAATGCAACAACTCAATAGCATGTTCAATATTCATAAGAACTATATATGAGTACAGTTTTTGAATACGAATATTCAACCAAAGGTTCAAAACTACACTTAGTTCCAACACAATCCAAAACAAACACAAGGTCCAAATAAAACTCATAACAAATATCAAAGCTTCAAAACAAGTTTAGAACAACTACAGACCTCCACTTCAAGCTCACAAAACACAAGCCTAAACAGAGATTCAGAACCCAACAATCAACTAGCCAGCTCATTCAACATTAGTCTCGAATGCTAGAAACAAAGCTTCGAATACTAGCTACATGGTTCAACAGAGCTTCAAGTACAAGTTACAAAGTTTCAATACAAATTCACATGAATGTCTCTAATATTTTATACAAAGAAATTTCCCAAAACTACCATTAACAGTAAAGGATTCACATTCCAAAACCCACATAGATTTCATGAATACATGTAAGTAAATTAACCAGACACATCATGCAAAAATATATTTCTAGTGAGTAGAATTGTTTTAATGAATCATTTAGAAGAAAGTAAGAAATCTTAATGGGTAGAGCCTATCATGCCTGATAGTGCCTCTGCTGATTTGAAGAAGACTTCCAACCGAGTTTCCAATACCTCTTCTTCTCCAAGCAAGATCAACCAAAAATAATCTTTTTCCACCATGCCTCATATACTTTCCTCTAATTGAAAATAGATCAGAGAAATAAAAAATAGTCACCAAGTGAAGATCAAACTATTGGTTTGAAGAACCCGATAGCTCCATGCAGAGAAAAAATCATGATTCATGCAAAACAAAACAACCCCAAACAAATCTGCCAGCATGCCTTCCAAGATGGTTTTCTCACCATAACTAAGGTGAATTAATGAAATTTAATTGCATATTCCAGCCTATCTCTCCTTGCCACCGCCATCCAAAGTTGGCGAGACCACATTGAAATTCCACATGCATTTCCAAACTTAGTGATACCTCCACGTAGGTTCCACTAAAATTTAACTAGCCCCTACCAAATTGGTAGTACTTCCATGTCTTAATGCCAAATCAAATCAAAATCACTTCACATTAAAATCTTAGGAACCACCGCTTAGCTCCCACTTACCAATTGACCCTTAGGTTCCCTTTCATACCCCTTTATTTTAGGATAGATACAATTTTATTAGGTTAGATCTTAGGTTAACTTAAAAGTATAACCTTAGGATATAACCCTCAAAAAATAAATTGCCACCTTAGGTTAGGACATAGATTAACCAAATACAATAGATTAGAAATAACTTAACATCCCTTAGGTTATTTCCCTTTCATATTAACTTAGTGTTAACAACTTAGGTTAGGATGTCATCCCATGTAGAGGGGTGTAGAAAGAGTTAGGTAAATTACTTGAGTATTGAATCCATTAGGATAGACCTTAATAAATATAGGACAAGTTTATATTCTCACTTTCTCCAGAATCCTAAAGCAGGTTTATATTTCCCTTAACATCATTAAGCACCCTGCAAGGGTCAATCAAGAAGAGCCAAGCATAACACAAAATAGAATGCAAGCATGGTCTTTCAAGATAATAAATAATTTGCAACAACCACAAGTTTAGTCCGTTAAGTCTCTTAATCAATGAATGTCAGTTTTTCATTTAGTTTAGATAAGAAGATTTAAAACATACCTTGGATCAATGGAATTGATCCAAGGATGATTCCAATTGTAAGGGATAAGTTTGTAACCATTATAACCAGATTACAACTTACTCATAAGAAGTGAAAAATATTATTGCAATCAACAGTATATCAACCATATAATCAAAGAGAATAAATGATTTATCCATGGTAAACATGATTTTTCAACAACCACGAAACATACCTTTATCCTGAAAATCACATGTCAATGCTTGCAATGCAAAAGAGGAATATAACAGTTTGATAAGGTGTTACAACCACCTTGGTATTTCTTTACTGTAGGTGAAGAAATTCTTGACCTCCATCACTAATAAATAGAAAATTTACATTTATGATCAGTTGGAAGAAAACATTATCAAGTTCTAGTTCCATCAGATCATCATGATACTTTCTAGATAGCTCCATCATACCTGGGTACTCCTCCATCAACAAGGGAAGCTCAATGTCTTCCTCTGAAGCTATGAATTTTTTTTAATACCTTAAATCTTGAAATAGGATATATTCCCTTGGGTTGTATGGTATTTGAACAGTGTATTTCATTTTACAGATGTGAAGGAACTTCTTTATTTTACCACTGACGAAAATGGGGGCATGCAACCAATCCATCTAAATAACTCCCACTAACATCCCAAAAGAAGCTTCTATTCAACAACATACCATTTTAGGGTGGCATGTCCCCTATAAGTATTTTCATTTTGATCTTCGTATTAGGAAAATCTAAAAAATGCTACTTGAGCATTCTTGACCTGGAAAATAATAGGTAATTCTTTGGTTTCCATTACGTATCAATGGTCAGTAGTAGGGGTGAGAGAGATACCAAGGGATTGAGACGATTTTGCAATCTTGACATTTTCAGAGGCACTGGAGTCAATAATGAAATTATTCAAATTATATCCATTGACCATAAAGGCAAGATAGAAAGTTTTTATCTTTCTTGAGGTGGAGGATGTGTAAGAAAGAAGGTTGTGAAGAGTGGTATAAGGAGCAAGAGGTATTTAATTAGAAATGGAATTTTTGGAACATGAACTTTAAATACTTCCTTTGATAAACTGAAAAAGCCTATAAAATTGCTTAGGATGAATTCTCAAGTACTTAGACTCATAAATCTGAATTTTGGATTTCTTTCAATGGTCAATGATTTCAAAAGGTGAATAAATAACAAGCACATAGATAATTATGGTAGCCTTGACATAAGTAGGATTGGAATTCTTAGGATCGGTAGAAGTTAAAACTCATTTATCAAGAGGAGGTGAAAGAGAATTACTTGAAGAGGCAGGAGGATTCTTTACTAATGTAGTCTCTGAGTTCTTCTTAACTAATCCCATGGAAGTGGACATCGATGATCCTCCTTTTGTTATTGTTTTTAATAAATTCATCATTTAAGGATTCAAATTATTATTTTTCGGTAGTGGAAGAAGAGTTTTATTTCTCTATTTTTGAGTGAGTGAACACTTCATAAGAGTGACTATCTATATTAGCCATGGATTCTTCATAATATTCATCTGGTGAGTATTTAAAATAACCAATATTGGTGCATTCATCCTCATCTTCTTCTTCTTAAATTTATAATTCCATAATTTCTTCTCCTTCATTTTCACTGGTCCAACATATTACATTAACTAGTAGGGATTATAAGGCAAGCCTTCAAGATGCTCCTACAATTTGATTTATGTTCCTATTTTGATGTGAGGTACATTGAGAAATTTCCTTCTTCAATGAAGTCAATTAATTGACCAGCTTTTGTAGTAATGGATCTGCTCTTTATTCTTTGAAAATCTAGACTATATCCTTCGTTGAAGGGTTATTGATCTTCCTTGACATGATAATATCATATTACACATCAATGTAAATTTCTTGAGCATTGTCCAAAGTGTTCAATTACACTCTTTGTAGTATGAAACCAACTTTAGGAAATTTAACATTCACAAAGAACATTTTTTGATTATCCGTAATAGGATGAGCATCAATAGGAATTTTATTGATCATCTTATTGAACTTCACTACAAATTCTCTCATGGTCTCTTGCAGTCAAGGTTCATTTTAAGACACCCCTATAAAATTGAAGGTGGAAAATACCTGGCAAATATCCCCATAACCAGTTTCAGCGAAAGGTGAATTTGACAGTATTCAAAAACAAAATTTTTGCCTGGTTTTTCAAGGCTCCATCAGTGACGTGCGACAACACTAGTCCATAATGACGCACGTCACTGGCGCGACAATAGCTCGTAATGATGCGCGACACTCTAGCGACATTAGGTCGTAATGACGCGTGACACTAGCGCGACACTAGCTCATAATGATGCACGACACTGGCTCGTAATAACACGCGACATTGTCTCCTACTATCGCACGTCACTGGCCCCTGATGACGCGCGTCATTTGCTCCTACTGACGCGCGTCGCTTGCTCCTATTGACACGCGACACAGTCATCAAATGATGCGTGAAATTTTCATCTATTGACGCGTGACACTGTAAACAAATGATGCGCGACACTATTTTGTATTGACGCATGACACTGTAAACAAATGACGCGCGACACTGTCTTGTATTGACGCACGACACTGTAATCAAATGACGCGTGACACTATAAACACATGACGCGCGACACAGCCTTCTATTGACGCATGACACTGCCTTCTATTGACGTGCGTCATTAGAAGCAAATGACGCACGTCAATAGGGGACAGTGACGCCCTATTTAGGTTATAAATACCCTTGTGCCGCTCATTTAATCATTTTTGTTTTCCCGTTCTTGAATTTTTGTAGGTCTAAATATTTGACAAAGACGTAATTACAGCTATAATGTCGACTTCACATGCTTCCCAATTGCAAGTTCAGCAAGAAAATGAAGAGAATCCAACTCAATCAATTTCCAAGATAACCTATAGGAATCCCTTATGCCCTCACATCCATACGGCTTTAAAGATGTCTTCAGAATATCAAGCTATAATGGAAGAGTGTGAATTTACAGGGCTCGTTAATATGCCCCATTTCGAAACAGATCCGGATCTTTTGAATTACCTTTTGTCATCCTACAATTCCGAGGACGGTATATTTTATGCTACTCTGAACGATGGCCAAATGTTCCAATTCACTATTGAAGCAAATGACATACATCGGTTTACGGGCCTTCCTATCAGAGATGTACCAACTGTGACAACCAAGGCAACACTCGTGGAAGATGACAAGAAATTTCTCGAATCAACGTACGGTTTCCATGTTGATTGTAAGTATAATTCATTTTAATTCATATTTTTTAATCTGTTTTTTATTCTGATACAATTTTCTGTTATAAATTTATAGTAATTTTCACTGTTTCGCATTTGCAGCCCATGTCAATAAATCCAGGCGTGGTGTAGATACACAATCAATTGCACACCACTTTCTTGCTGCACTTATTGCGTTTTTTCAAGCCAGAATTGTTTTGCAGGGTCGCCAAACAGATATACCAAATTGGGCCATTGCATACATTTGTGCCACTATCTCAAAACGAAAATTCAATTGGTGCACATTTCTATCCAAAAAACTAAGAACTGACATATCAAATTCAAAAATCTCAGATAAACCTTTCATTTATTCAACAAACTATCTCCTCAGCTTCTACTATGAGGCACTTTTAAATTTAAAACATAAACAAATTCCTACTTGCTCTGATGAGGCTTTGAAGAAATTCTCAATTCCATTTGCAGAACAATAGGTATAAACTATTTAGTTTGTAATTGTATTACAATTTTCTTCATTACAGTGCACAGTTATTAAAACTTAAATTTTAATGTTTTGCAGAGAAGATATCTTGAAGCCATTCCCAAAAAAAAAAAGATGTCGAGAGGAAGAGGCCAACTACACGCGGAGGCTTCGAGGGACTCCCAATCTGAAATGGAAGCTCACTCCTCTCCAAACCCTCAATAGTTTGAACTCGTTAAACGCCAGAGAAGTAATACATTCTCATATATTATTTACAAATTCCAAAGTTGCAGATTTATTTTTCAGTTTAAATTTTAACCAAATGAATTGACAACATTTAATATTGATGAATTGCAGGGACTATGGAACCTTCTTCCCCAACTCACTCCATACAGTCGCATGCATTGATATCTTCTGAACAGCCACTGAATACAACTCCTACAAGGCCACCCGTAGCACCGAAAAAAACAACCCCTCGACAACAAGGTACAACTTTTCTATAGAACATTTAATTTCGTAGTTTTGACTTTATGAATTGTTTTAATATTTTTCATTTTTTCTTGTACTTTTCAGCACATGTTAGTCATGGTCAAATCATGGCACCGACACCCACTCAACCATTAATTTTTAAAATGCCAACCAGAGGAACAGTGAAAAAGACCATTGGTAAACGCATGAGTTTTGCTCCGGCCCCTAGTGGGACACTAAACCTTGACTCCTCATTTTGAATTCCAACTCTATCACTTGGTGGCTTGCCCAGCGCAACGGGCATATCTGTTTTGAACAATATAAATTTATATGAAGATTATTTGGGCATTGATAGCAATGACCCAACTGGTTTTTTCGATACCCGCGAGATAAGTCAAGGCCAGAAGGTATACTTCAAATTTCAATTTTAATATGCTTTACAATTTTTAATTACATTCTGATTTAAATTTATTTATCTAAATCTTGATTTATTTTTTCAAAAACAGGATCAGCCCACCCAAAGACAGAAACAAGGAGCAGTTGATCTTGGTGAAAGCCCCCACACTTCTCCAGCAAGATCGTCTGCATCAGATTCAGATAGTGAAGAGTTTCCACCTTTTCCTTTGGAGAACTTAATTGGTAATGATTGTCAATCCCATATCAGTGAGTTTATTATTCCTCAAATCCAACAGCTTATAGAATGGGAGAGAAGGGCTAAAGTTCTTATCAATGAGATTATTAGTCGTTATGAAAATTATTGCCAACGGGATAGTTTATACGCTGCAGTCCAGAATCAGCCTGCGAAGATGGATTCCTTACTTACCCAAGTAAAATGTGGGACTGTCATGTTTAACAACGACTATAAAGATGGCATTTTAGATAAGGCACTAAACAAATTGGAAAATATTAGTGCCAAGGCCCAGGCATATTTTAAAAAATGGTCAAAGGACAAGGATTTGGTATCAGTCACAAATGCCGAAAGAGATAGAGCGGTTGTAAGTACTATTACATTCAAACAATCATTTTTGTTAATTTAAAATTTTGAATTTACATTAATATTTTGAATTGACGTTACTCTTTTTGTGCAGTTGAAATATGAAAATTTAAAGAGTCAGGCGAAGGTTTTGCAAGTTCACTTGGAAACAGCAAAGAACAGCTTATCCACCGAAAAAAATTTGAAGCAAAATATTGTTTTGGTTAACAAACAAAACAATACACTAAAGCGGATAATTAAAGAGCATGGTCTCGACCCTGACATCTTGTTCAAAGCGAAAGCAGCTGCTGATCCAAATTTGCTGTCACATGGAGATGAAACAAATCAAGAAGAAAGAATTATAAAAAATCTGGACAGTGCTGCAGAAGATCTTATAAGTTTAGGGGTTATTTCTGGTGTTGGGGAAAGAGGTATAGCCAGAGTGGAAGAAGCCGTTGGGGAAGAGAGCAGAGCAGAATTTTCTAAAGAAAAAGAGGGTTTTCAAAATTAGAAACTTTTATTATTGACTAAACTTTAAATATTGAATTTGAAAACTTCTACTATTGAGTATGTACTATGCTATTTGAATTTAATTATATGGTGATTAGATGGTGACTATCATGAATTATATGTATGTTTCTTGTTTACTTGCATTGTCATGAATTGTATGTGGATGTAGATGATCAATGATGACAATTGATAATCAATGATAGATGATGATGAAAGACGATGATCAATTTAATGTGTATAATGTAAAATTTAGTGCCTAAATATCTTGTGGGACTTTAATTATCTTGAAAATTATGTCTTTGGGAAAAAATAGCAACTAAGATTTGAAACAGATCTTTACTATTTAGGATTTCTCCTTAATAGACTTATGGTGTAGGAAAATTCTATTTTAAAGAGATTCACCTCTATATTAGTGCATAATCTTTCACTAGAGAGGTTGTTTGACATCCAAAATAGTCAATACCATTTGTCAGAAAATAACGTTTTGCTGGAAACAATCATTGATGTAGAGGCTAGATTAGCCAATTATGAAATAGTTAAATTCCAGGCCATAAGAATTAGAGCTTGGGAAATTGGCTTAAAAGATATGGTTTTATTATCATGGATATTTTTTTGTGTAGAGTAGATTATGGAGGCTATGGAGGCTAGATTAACCAAAGTTGGAATAACCATGTGATTAAAAGATAGGTCAAGCTCGATATAGAACTTTGAAGTTTAATGTAAAACATATAAGGTTTTTATCATGAAGATTAGTCTGTATAGATCAAGTTCCTAGGTTGATGAACTGGATCATTTTTTAATATTTGATAAGGGTGAAGAATAATTGTGGATTAGAACTGGGAGGCTATAAGTTGGAATAATTTTGAGTGTATAAGAAAATATTGAAGGTTGCAAACTAGATCATAGTAAACTGTGTGTGTAAGTATTTATGTAGAGCCTTGAAGAAGGCACACTACATTTGCAAGATAGTTTATGTAGAGTCAATTTTATTACTAGAAAGGATTTTAATTAGATAAAGACTCTATCAAGTTAATTTAAATAGTTGTGATTAGTGTAGATTTGGGTGGGTGACTATAGGATCTGGAAGATAGCATTAGAATTGAGTTTTAATAACTTCATGGAGAAATCCAAAGAAGTGATGGATCTATGACAAAGCAGGGAATTTTAGGAAGAGTGTCAGGACTTATATTTATAATAGTATAATGTATTGTTTAATAGTTAATATATAATAAATTAAATATAATTCTAAGAAATCAAGAAAGAATCATCACTGGTAAGAAATTAAACATAATTGAAAATATGATAGGGTTTAGCTTACCTCTTGCATATAAGATTGTTGTGAAATCATCAAGGGTAACGTGCTAGATCTTTGTTTTACCTGACATTGTAGACAGAGGGGTGAGTTGCCTGACATTGTCAGTCCTGAGAAGTCCCAGCAACATCTTTAAATATATAGACCAACAATATCTTTAAATAAATGATAACAAGAGATGAAAAAATGTAAAGTAACAAACAATAAGATGATGTTGAAGAAGATACCTATTTAAAATTGAAATCATCACCGGTAATGTGCTAGATCTTTGTCTTAATAAAATTCAACACAAAAAATGGATTAGTAGATAGATGGGTGAGTTGCCTGACATTGTCAATCCCGAGAAGTAACAGCTTCCTCGGACGGATGTCAACCCACGTTTTCAAAAAATAAAAATTTTGTATTTAACTAAATGTAAATAAATACACCTGTAACATCTTTAATTATAACCAGAGCTGAAAAAATGAATAGTAACAAACAATAAGATTAAGGGGAAAAAGATACCTGCTTAAAGTTGAAATCATAACTGCCACTGGTAATGAGATAGATCTTTGTTTTAAAAAAATCCAACACGAGAAATGGATTAGTAGATAGATGGGTGAATTGCCTGACATTTTTAGTATATAGACCTGTAACATCTTTAATGATAAAGATAAAAGATAGATAAAGAAGATACCTACTTAAAGTATAAACAATCCATTATCAATAGCTTCATCAAAGTTGATGTTGTCTTCTGTAGAATGTGACGAAGAGCCAATTACACTCTCAAGGTTGGGAATATTTGTACTTGTAGCTGTATTATTTACACCTCTTCTTTCACAAAAGGAATTCCAGTGTGCAATTGCTCTGTCAAACGGAAAGGTTTCGAGGGAGTATCGTGAAACGTAACACCTCATGCAAATTTCCAGATTTTTATCCAACCCGTTTCTCAGTTTTGATTTTATAAATGACAATGCACTGAAAAATCTTTCATCCTCCACAGACCCCAAAATCATTGTCTGGCATAACTCATATAGTCTGAAATACTCACTGATATCTTCTTGTAAGATAGAACTTTGATAGATTCCTCGCCACAGCCTTGTAATAGCACCACTTTCAGAAGGTTGATCTAAATTCTTATATTGGTTCCTCATTGTTGTTGCAAAATTTGTTGACTGAAACTTTAATAAATCGGCATTCAGTATACCTTTGATTTCCGTACCCTTGAGCTCTGACGTCTTTGTAAATTGTTCCATTATTGTACCCATTGATTTATGGAAATGCTTACTGATAAAGTCTGCACGGCCACCTTCTGTATTCCAAAAATTTGGATTCATCACACCCATGGCTTCCAGAATTTTATCTTTACAGAAACATTCCCTAATTTCTGATGACAAGGTTTCTAAAATTTTTTTAAGCTTTATTCTTGTTTCAACTATCATAGACTCAAACAAATTACGTGTCACAGGAACATCTTCTCGTTCCGATCCTGTAATATCTTGATGTCTTTGCAAAATGTGCATTGGTATTTCCCTCCCATTAACCGAGATGCATAGGTGATCGTGGATATTAAATCTCAAAAAGGTGTTAGGATTTTTAAGATCTAATAAATCTCTCCAATTTTCAAAAATAGGTGCATCAAAACTATCCCGGGAACAGTACAATATATCAAGACTTTGACATACCATTTTCCTCATCCGTATAAAATCCACAATATAGATCAATCTGCCCTGTGCATGCTTCATCAGTGTATTGATCTCCTTTAACATTGGAAGAATACCAACCAATGTAAGCAATGTCTCCAAATCAGTTAAGCGGAACAACAGGTCCCTTGCCCTATCAACTTCATGATGGTATTTGTGCATGAAACCAACCAATGAAGGATACTCCTGACGAACTCTGCATGTTGGTTCATACAAAGAGATCCATCTAGTCTCCACATCCTTCAGAAGTTTTTTGCCGTCTGTAATTCCAATTGCAAATTTTTGGAACTCGAGAAAACACTTTGGGCTGCTTGACATATAGGCATGAAGTTCTCTTATGAGGTATTCTAATTTAGCAACATTTTCGTGGTTGCTTACCATTTTATACGCTAAATTCATTCTGTGATCCATACAGTGAATTGGTAGCATATATGGGGCCACTATTGTTTGTAATCTAACACACAGCCCTGTTCGGTGACCCTGCATGACAGATGCACCATCTGCTCCAACGCATACCAACTTCGTAGCAATTTCATAATCAGTCATACCAGCAACATCTTTCAAATGAGAAACAACTATTTTATATAGGTTTTCAGCATTGCAGTTGTCAACCATTTTCATAACACCCAACAGATGAGGAGTCCTTACATGATTTTCTAAAGTATATATGTGGATACATACCCATGCGGTGTTGTCGACTGCTGTCACTTCATCAATTGAAAGAGAGATAAAGTTTTCTTTTTTTACATTCTCTTTCAAATCTTCCTTCTCTATCATCGAGAGGCATTTTGCCATTTCCCATCCACTACTCTCAGACCAATGAGACTGAGGTACATTCAACATTCCGTTAAATTGATACAAAACTTTGAAATCAAGGAAATCTGACATCGCCCTTCCTTTTTTAAGTATTTGAAAAAGAGTAGAGAATTGTATGAATTTTACATGTAGATTTTTTTCTTTCATCTTACCAATATGCGATGTGATTGTTCCTCCCTTTTCCAACAGATGTCTGTGTTTTTCTGCTCTACCTCATATTCTGCTGCGTATCTGACATGCATGCACTCCTTTTCAGTTTTCCACCTATTTGTTTTGATTTTCTGGCCATCCGCCCTTGTTACAGTTAAATATTGTTTTCCATAATGTTTTTCTATTGTGTCCAGCTTCAGTTGCATTTTTTGTTGCTTTCCCAATTTCCACGTACATATTGTACATGTACATTCACATGGGATTTCTTCAGAATGAGATGATTGTACAAGTTCAATAAATGGAAATTTAGTTGCGTAATCAAACTTGTATGTCCTGCCAATGGTCCACATATTCTTGTTCATTTTCAATGCTTTACTTTTTTGAGTAGAATTTTGAGCAATATTGCAATCACCTGGTTTCCTCTTTCTTGGACCAGAGTTTGATATTGATTTATGTCTTCCATTTTGCTAAGTGTTTGTATCTGTGATATCTAGCTGCACTTCTGGCTGCACCCCAACAGGAACAATATCTTCAAGATCTGGCATATTATTGTAGGTTTCATTTGTTTGACTGTGATACTGTGCAGAATGCATGTCCACCTCAATAATACCTTCCACACAGTCATTATTCTGATTCTTTTTGGTGGCATCTATATGATTGGTATTTACATTATCTGTATCCGCAGAGTTTCCAAAATACTTGAAGAGTGATTTCTGAGATTTCTTACTTACTTTTAGGTTATTCGTATTCTTTGAGTTGGCACCTTCCATTATTCTGAAAAGATTCCTACGTCAGCAAAAGAACCAAGAAGCGACGCTGTCCAGTCTCTGAGGTCTTGTCGCGCGTGAACTGTCTGAGGTTGCGCGTCAACTCTACCTAAGTCGCGCGTCAACACTTCCTCTGTCGCGCGTCAACCCTTCCTCTGTCGCGCGTCAACCCTTCCTCTGTCACGCGTCACTTCTTAGCCCAAGTCACGCGTCAGTACAACTCTTGTCGTGCGTCAGTACAGCTCTTTTCACGCGTCAGTACAGCTCCTGTCGCGTGTCAATATTGCCCTTGTCGCACGTCAACACTACATTTGTCGCGCATCAACAATCACAGGATAACAGTAATATGAATCTCTGGTGCTCAAGGTTATGTGAGTTCAAATTTCACAGTATTGGTAATTTGGCAAGCTACTTGAGGTATACTACCCAGCGAATCACATAGGTTTTTATAGGAGATGTTTTCAAATGAAGGCGAAGCCGACCCCCCAAAAAAAATATACTTTATATTTTAGGCGAACAGGACACCGACCCACTCTGAATAATTCGCCTTTTCAAATTTTCCTAAAATGAAATTTTCACCATATTACGAATATTCGCCACTAAAATTATCCCTGCTTGCAGTTCTTTATTCATCTAAGAAAGTTGAGAAAGAAGGGCATGAAAATATTCGACAGTATTGAATCTTACTTCAAAATTGGTTTTCATGCCATCCCAATTAGTAATTGAGCATGATGGCAAGTAGTTTTACTAGTCCACAGCTACATCTTGTAATTATTCCATGAATATTCAAACAACATCATCTTCATGTCCCACTCTAAGAATGCCATAGGATGTGAAAAAATTATAAATTGTAATTTGATCATATAGACATTGATTTGCATCTCCATAGAATTTGGGAAATTTCTCTCTTGATCCTTTTGTAAATTCATGGACTGGAGGATCTAAACATAGCATACCAGTATGTTTTTCCCCATGGTAGATGGGTAGGCATTATTTCTTCTTCCTCCTCTGGTTCTTCTTCTATTTATTCTTATGCAGGGATGAGGACTAGTAGTTCTACATCTAGCTCTTCAGTATGACCTTCAAGATGATTTTCAAGAACTTGTATTTATACCTGGATACTGGGAAGTCCAAAATCAACTCTTCAGTTTTCCTCGAATGTGGGATTAACAATGCCACTTGTATGATCATATCGAATGTATCTTCTCTCTGCCAAATTTTCCAAAGTATTAGAGAGGAATGAAACTAAAAAAAAAATTATTTTTCAATATGATCACAACAAGTCTGCATATTCAGATAGTATTTTTGGTATTTTTCGATTTTTTTAGTTTTTATGGATTTATTAAATATGTAATTTTTTATTTTCAAATAACTTATAAGGGTGAAAAAATGGCATATCTTCCCAAGTGGAGTCATCAAAAAATATTATTGATATAATTTATTGTAATGTAAATTATTGGTTTTCACCAATGGTTACGAGGCTAAGCCCCTCCTTCTTATGTAAGGGGGGGGATCTCATTATTGAATGTAAACACACTAAAGTTATGGGTTGGCAGTTAGGTTGGGGATCACACATGAATACTCCACTAAACCTATGGAAAAATAAAGGAGAGCGTTAATGTTGTGAGAAGGATTACAAAATTCACATACATTAACTAGAGCAGGTCCACATTCAATTAGAATAATACAACAATGTAAGAAATCAAAAAGACTAACAAACTAGAGACACAAATTTTTGCAGATTCATTAATTAAGGAAAAAAAATTCCTTCTTGGTTATACAATATCACCATACTTTCAAATTTGGAGAGTAGAGAGGATAAAGGAACATAGAAAAGGATATAGATGAAATGTAGATCTTATTTCTTGATGTAATAATGATATAAAGCTTAAAAACATACAACAACCCAAAATTACCAACCCTTTGGAATATAGAATCTGTTCTAATTTGTAGCTTTACAAATTTTCCTTTCATCGTCCCCCCACATGATTTGTCACTTCCCTTCATCATGTGGGACCTTCCATATTACTAGGGAATGAAAGTGATTATTTTCCTTATTGATGAAGAAGGACTCTTATAATATTAAGTTGAAGGTCACTTAAGTGAATAAGAAAAAATAGAGAAAATGAACATTCTTAATGGAGCATTAGAATATGGAGAGAGAAAAAGGATGAGAGAGAGAGAAGGGTTTACCAATATGATGAAGATGATCCCTTTGTCGATGAAGAAATTATTGATTGGAAGAATCATGATCATAATCTCCTTCTTCTATGAGGAGACAGAAACATTCCATAGAATTGAATAAGTGTTCATAAACATTTTTATGAGATCCAAATTTTGATGGTAACATGATGATCTCTTCTGATTACAGGGCAGGAGTGAGGATGACTTTCTTACTTATCTAAGCCTTCATAATGAACCCTGGTGATCAAAAATCAACTTTATGATTCCTGAACCCTTTGATGTTTGGCTACTTCTTATTGAAATGAGCCTTCATCATGCAAGTGAAAGGATGTATCCTTAAATGAAATTATTTTCTTATGGTTACACATTAGATTTGATATGGGGTGATTTCAATATGCTTTCTCCTTTGAGGTGTGATCATGCTACCAAGTGTTGAATGAGTGTCTAATGACACTGATGTATGAATTGCATCATGTGAAATTCATATGGTCCCTCATTCTTTCATATATGTTACTCAAGATGAGGATCATTCCATTATCTTTGTTGGCTCCAAAAATCCTCCTTAAATGGAATCAGCTTTAGGATTCTTGTGCACCTCCTATTCACATGTTTCTCTTAGGAGTGGATGGATTTTTTATCCTTCACACATGATGTTCTTGAGTACCTTGATAACTTGATTAGCTCATTCTGACTTGTTTTCTATAGAGATTTGGACAATATGGCATATTCAATATATGCTAATCCTCAACTTACTCTATGAGATTCCCATTTCACTTTTGGACATGATGACACCCTTTTAACCTCATAATTTACCTTCCTAACCAGGATGTTTGCTGAGTGGAAACATTATTAAGGTACTTGGACATATTTTTTCTCAATTTCTTCTTAGGAAAATAGGTTTCCTCCTCTGAATAGGAGGAGTAACCCTGAACATTGAGGATGAATTACATGTTCATGTTCTTAAAACTTAATTGAAGAACTGCAAATGCCACTTTTATTACTTGTATCATGTGAGAACATCATTGAACATTGATTAAGTGTTTAAAAAAACTCTCATGAGATATGAATTCTTTGTGGGCCTGAGATTACTACCATTTTCACTCATGTTGAGTTTCTATAACCGTGCTCCTGATGACCATTCCCTCGATGTCTTGAAATAAAATTCTTGATGTTACTGATCCTTCAGAGACCTCGTGATGTTCCTAATTTCACCCATTTTATAAGTGACTATATTTCACACCTATTGAATTAATCTATTTATTCCTTATCACAATGTGTTTAATACAATATGTCTCCTCTCTTCTACAATTGGGATGAGTTGGATAATCTGGCTTCTAGCATCAAGTTGTGCCTTGCAAAAATTACCTCAAAACTTATGCTCTAGGAGTTGTGGAGGGTTTCTTTTTATTTTTTAACCATAAGACAACTTCTTGGCCTTGAAATGATGGAAAAAAATAATAATATAGATAAAATGGGAGTTTTTATAACTTTCGGAGATCAACTACAATACTTACTATTTTTAGCAAGTCTTATGTAGGACTATTATTTTAGTAAGTTTTCACTATTTTTTCCTTCATGATGTTTCTTACTTGTTCAGGATGTTTTGGATGCTGAGAATTCACCATTTTTGGAAACTTAATATTTTTAGAAATGGAACTTATAGGTGCCATTTTGTAACAAAAATGGTCTTGAAATTATTGTTTTTGCTTCGATATTCTCTGCTCATTATTTCAATGTTTTTCACCTGCTAGATCTCCATAGAATAAAATAATATTTTTTTGTAATTTGATGTTGTATAATGTCTATTCATTAATGGATTTGGAAGGGAATTCAACACTATTTTTCTTGAAATTTAAAAGTTTCAGAGAGAAGGAGAGTTGATGAAATTTTCATGTGTCGTTTGACCTGTCTAAAATTGCATCTTGAAGGAAATAGAAAAAATTTCGCATGAGGATTGAGGTCACACTTTTATGCCCACCTTATCCCCATTTTCCCCTAGGGGATAGAGGGGTCACTTGGGTGTCCAAAGTGTGACTTTGTTATTCTGGGAAAGTAGATTTTCCCTTGGATTTCCAAATTTGGACAACAAACTTGATTTTTTCACCACGAAAGGTTAGGAAAATGTTTTGGGGTAAAATATTTTATGATTTTGACTCTAAATCACATTTTAATATTAATGGAAATATTCTAAAAAATCTATATCTTACTGAAACGTAAAATTTATGGACTATTTCATTTTGAACTAGGAGGGGCAGTGTAGAATTGTGAAATACCTCATGAAGTCTTTGAGCCATGGATAAAGTTTGATGTTTTAAATTTGTAGAGGATTATAATAGATTTTTTATACCTATTTTATTCTTCAGAAATCCTTATATAAATCCTAAAATTATATGGATAAGTCAACTTTCACCAAGGAGATTTCATTCCATAAATTACTCAATGTTGAGCAGAATGTTCCTGAATAAAATATTATTTTCTAAAATTTCCTAAATTTCTTTGGAAAAATTTAATACTCTCTAGAATAAGCCTCATATGCTTTAGATTTTCCCTTAATGTTCCTAGAGGATTTTTTACCATCTACAAAATGGTCAAAATGGCCTTTTTTAGGTCTCATGAGGAAGTTGTCTCTCATTGAAACTCACTGAGTTCATTAATAATCTTACACACTATTAAAATAACACTAAAACAAACTTAAAGATGTTATTAACACTTTCCTCGAAGACTAGGTAAGGGTGGTACTAAAGGAAATATGGACAGATGAAGGATGCAAAGTGACTAGGAAGCCTAATTTTCAATTAGGAGTTTACTTATCATGTTTAAAATTTTCAAATTTTCATGCTAGCTATTTTACACGACAACAATTTCATAACATATAAAGGTCATACAATATTTTAAAGGGTGTAAAAATTTGGTGAGTTATAATTTTGTATCAAAACCCCTAGCTATGATAGGGTTCATTTTTATATGTCCTTCTCATTATCTCTTGGTGTTACTTATGTCTTTCTACTACTTATCATCATGATCCTGCCTAAAAAAATTTATGATCTCTAATTTAAAAATAAGGGTTCACTCCCTTATGCTAGTATGGGCTATTATCTCTCTAACAAATTACATTCTCATACTTCACATATGGTTGAAAAACATTATATTGATCTTAGTTGTCACATGATTGTTATGGCCCCCTGCTTATATGGGTATAAAATATGAGATCATTAAGGTCACCATGGACCTACATGCCCCACTTTGACCCTATCCCTTTGGTTCCCACCGTCAATGTAGTTATAACACAATGTAATAAGCACCCAATTAGAGGTAACCCATCATTACCTCTACCACTTGCATCTCCTTTCACTAAGACTAGTGTTCCCTCTAGTGGTTATTATATATTGGAATAACTTAGTAACACCCATAGTAAGATATCTCTCTTAGATATACTTCAAAATCACCTATTTATAAAGATATTTTATAAGATGGATTTTTATCTTTCACATTGGTTGATGATACTTAACTAGTAGCCTTTGCTTCCCTCATGGAAAAATTTAAGGTAGTTTCAAATGCTGTGAATGTTCATGTAAATGGAATTCCTCCTATATCCGATAGGGACACATTCTCCCCTCTTCTTATTAATGCATGCATTCAAGGATTTTTCATTAAGAAATTCTTGATCAATATGGTTCTAGATTAAATATAAGTTCATGTTCTTTGCTTACGCAAATGGGTATTACTCCTATCGAAATTGATAAAGCCACCACTATTGTGTGAGGCTTTGATAATTTTATGCAATCTACTTTAGACACAATAACCTTATATCTCCTCATTGGTTCTAAGAAGTTATATACTACTTTTCACATCATGGATAATGCTCTTCATTATAATTTACTCTTAACCCTTCTATGGAAACTAGTCACAATTTCCCTCCTATGATCCCTACACCACCATTGTTTAAAACCAACAATATATAGACTTACTTCTATGCTTCTTCCATATTATACCACAACTTTTGATTATCTTACCCCTCCTAGCCTTTTGGATGACTCTATTCCAAAACATAATTTTAATGACTATTCCTTTGATAGTGATGATAATACTATTGAACTCACTAATGATGACATATGTAATCTCGGTTTTAGTCCTATTGACAAATATGAGTCTATGTTTCATTATATTTTCAATCTCCACTAGTCCTGGGTATTACCAACTTAAATTTGTTACACCATAGACTATTGTTACTACTACTGATCATTATACCTCTTTCATTGCTATCCATGACCTACTACAACATGTATTCAATGCATTGTATACTAGACCATCCATGAGTTCAATCAGCATCTCCACTAGTTTGGATACACCATAATAATTGTTCTATATACTTCTAGATCTTGATTTACTATATTTACCTTTTCTTCAACATCAGTACCTCACCAACTGTTTAAAAACTTAGGCATTCCATTTTGTGACTATAATTATATCTCTAGACAAGATATTAATCACTAAAATTTTCTTATTACTAATGTTACCCGTGCTCAAGAATAAGGGTGTCTCCAAAATATTACCAAAATCTTCCCCACAATCAAATCATTCATGATCATTTAGCTATTGGTTCTTTTTAAAAAATTACCACAACATGACCTAGTTCACCCAAAACTCATAATTGGATACAAACATACATATCACCACCCCTGGGATTCTTAATCCTTTATATATTGTTTTTTTAACCCTTAAATGGATGATATCCTTGGAATATACCAATAATTTGAGCTACCATTCTCATTGTACATAATTATATTCAATAATACAAAAACATTCACATAATTTACAAATAATATAAACCCAGGACCTATACATATAACTTGATTTTTTTGCACTTTACATCACATATGATGTATGTAACTATGGTTTTATTGATAGAATATATTTTATAATCTTTACACACATGCATTCATGAGGTTTATTTAGCTTGATATAGGACACATAGATTGTTACATACTAATAGGAGCTAGTTTTATTACTTACATTCTTCTATTGGGTACATCACAGCACTCTATACAGGTGATAAGGTTTCATTATAGTTCCTTTGTACTTCCTCATTACACTTGATTACATATATGGTGTACATGTTGTCTTTTGGACTACCAAAAATAATACATGTGTCTTTTTACAATGTTGACATATCTTGTTTCATGTGTTTTCTTACTACATTCTATATTTCTTCTATCACTATTTGACATCATCTTTTCTATATATGGTTATTTTTTATGCTAATCTTTGTCTGTTTGATTGTATGTGGCATGAATGTCTTGATTATCTTGTGATGTTATGGGTGTACCATGAGATTATTTGTATTCCTTTCTTGTCTAACATTACTTCTCTTTTATGTGACACTATGGGCATCCCTAGTTTGTGGATCTATGCCTTGATGTGACTCTTCTCTACTTGTTATGGGCTTATGTTTGAGAACTTGATCATTTTTATGTCTTGTACACTAGTTCTATGATATCTACCGTAGTGTTATTATTGCTTCTCTTATTACTATCAATATTATTATTACTATGTTTTTTTCTCTTTTTATTCCATGGTATCCACAATGTGCAACCCTTTTACATGTACAGTTTTTCAAAGGTGTCCACCCACTTCATCATTCCACATCTATCTACATCTTATTAGATATAGTACATGGGTACACATCTATTATTTAGATCCACACACTCAAATTCTTTATAACACACACCTTCAGAAGAGGAGGCATTCATAAAAATATATTCTACACTTATAGACATATTTTCAAACTCATCCACAAGTATTAACATGGTACAGGTCCTCAAAAACATCTCTAGATAACTTTTTTGATAAAATCTATATACGTTCAAGACCACACAAAAAGGTCAGGACCATATAAACATTCCTGGCCGCTAACATACATTTTTCCATGGGGCAGATACATCCTATTTTTCTACAATTTCATATTTTTAGCTTATGGATATAGGTTTTTCACAAAAATTTCAAATTCAATTGACACGGTTCTCAACAGTCTATAAGGGGTGTGATTATTTCACTCATCTACTTCAGTACTCAATTTTGATTACAAATAACATTGTATTGTTGACATGAATTTTCCTTATCCATCATCATTTGAACACCATAAACACTTCTACTTAGTAACACAGCACATGAGAATGGCATAGGGGATTTATTTGCACCCAAAAATTACATAGTTCTACATTGAAAGAAATGGTAAGTCTCTGATGATGAAAAAAAATATTTTCCATAGTAATGATGAGACCCAAATCCTATCCCTTCACCTTCAACATGCTTGTTATGACATGTATATCCATGTTTCTACGTTTTTTCATCTTTACAAGCCACTTTGCACTCTTTTAATACTCAATTTTAACTTTAAGTCATGCAAAACACCACGGTGGTTACACAACCACTGGTCTACATAGTCCGGAGGTTCTATCACCTTTACCTGTGAGATCAAAATGTGTGTTTTGCAATGTGTGTATTTAGTTTGAAGTTATTTTCTCACTCATTTCTTAGTCGGTTCACCTAATTTTTGGCTCCTTGGATTCATATTGGAATCCTCTTCTTAGTTTACTATGTTTAGAATGTTAACTTCTCCTTATGTTGATGTTTCGTCACTTCTTATTGGAACTTTTTTGTTGGAGTTCTTCTTCCCCAAAGTTTTGCAAATGCCCATATTTTACCTGAATGATGGGTTAGATTTTTCATATTTGATTTTGAAATCTATATTAATAAAATCTTGTTAGGAATCACACAGACAACCTATTCATTGCTTTGTACTTTTCATGCATTTCATTTTCAACCAGTTTCTTGTAACCAGCCAACTACAACAATTTTCTTGGTTTTTCTTGCTTACTAAGCCATTACTCTGCACACCTTAGATAAATTGGAAATCATATTTGGAAGAGAAAATAAAGCTAAGGAGACACAAATATAGTACCACACGTGAAATTCTATCTCAGATCAATACTTATAGGTTGGGTATGTTTTGAATTCTTAAAGCTTTTGATTAATTATTATTGTTAAATTAGAATAAATATAATTGTTTTAAATCGGTAGAATTAAATACTTCTTCATCTCTGGTATTTTCTACGCACTATTTTCAAAATTTTCCCATTATTATATTCTTCTCTACTTATCACTATGGATCTACAAGGGAAAGAAGTTGGATGAAGATTATGTGTTTGTAATTCTTAATTATTTCTTTATTATAATCATTTCTACAATTTACTTCCACTTTTCTGGGGAAAGCTTTCGGGAAAAGAATAATTGATTCTTCGAAGTTTTCTCTTCTTTTTCGTGAACTTGAGCTAGAAGTAGTTAGAAAAAGTTTCAATTTCCATAATAATAACTTGAGAATACATCTACTATTTAGAGTAGATCTTTGTCTCACAATCCTGTAATAGAGAAATAGCCACATCCAGATTTTCCTTGTTTTAGTTTATTTTAATTTAGAAGTAATTTGTAATCATTTATATTAATTTATTTGCCTATGTCTATAAGAATTTTATTATTTTATCCAAAAAAATAGAAAAAGAAATCTTAGGAATGTAATTTATTTTATTCATTTATTTATTTGAAAAGTTTTGTTGAAAATACAAAAAGAAAGAAATAGTTAGCTGGTATTCTATTTTATTTTATTTAAATATTGGAAAATTCAATTTAATTATATTAAAAGGGGAATTAATCGTCTTTTTTTTTAATCTAGATTCATTTATTTTTTATTTAAATTTAGGAATTAAAATTAGATTAAAATTTGGGAGGAACACAAATCCCACTTAGCAGCCTAGGCTACCCATACTTAGCCCTTAGCCCTCTTTTGTGTCTTTCTACCTGTCTTTCTCATGATTTGGTGGACCATCTCAAAACTCGTAAAAAGCTATTTAACTTGATAGTAAACCCACCCAACATTGATTGTTATTAGGGAGATATAGACTTAGGCTTGCGGGAGCTAGTCTTTAGAGCAACCCTATACCACTAGAGATCATTGGCCAATTTATCGCCTTAACGACCAAGTAGAAATAGGAGAAAAATATTGGGTTGGTTTAGCCAATAGGGTTAGATCAAAAACCCCTTAGTTTTTCCTCCACACATCCCATTTTATCCTTACATGACCCTCTTTGGTAAGGCATATTTAGAGGAACAAGTATAATTTCCTCAAATATGTCAACAAGATCAAAGCACACTCAGTTTCACAGATATATACTGATACCTACGGATAGTAATAATTCTTTACCACATTATCACTCCCATATAGGTTAGGTAGGAATTCATTTCCCTTGATGATAAAATTCCCAATTCGCAAGTCAAACATCTTTGTTTTCCTTGATCATTGATCCTAGTTTTACTTGTTATTCACATCTATCCCATTAATCATGGTTTCACTTATCCCATTCCCATCCTATCTATAACATTTCATGTATCTCAAAATGACCTTGAGAATTCTATTACATCTAAAATCATGTCTTGATTTTTTGGTGTACAAATTCTGGTGAACCCGACTTGAAGGACTAGTTCCTTTTCATATCCATTTCCTTTCCTTTATTTTATCTACCTTCTTCCTCTCCCATTATTTTTTAAGTGTTTATACACCCCTCGAAATTGTAGGGTCAGGAATATAACAAGCCTATTTTGGGCCTCGAAGATTACTACAATCAGGTAAGTCCTCAACATTAGTGTTCATTATCTGGGTGGGCTAATAACTATTCCCAAAACTTTCTATCTTCATATGCATATCCCATTCAAGGGTTCAACACTATTTAAACCATAACAATTAAAGAGAGAGATCAACCAATATACAACCCATAACCAAAGTTATCAAGTTCTATTAATATGAATTTCACAGGAGAACATGGTATTTATCCATGGGTTTTATCAAGACCCCTAAATCAGTATGCAATCCAAGTCCTTTCCACCCCTTTTATCACTGAATGATGAACTCTTAGAGTGGTTCTTCCAGAGTGGTGACCACCTCAATTCTCAAGATGGATCCTTGGATAGGATGCAAACATACACCAATTTCCTTTTGTAAAACAATGTTGAATCTCCCCCCTCCAAATACAAAAGAAACACCAAAAAAAGGGATTCAATTAATGATCAATTCGTAAGGGGTATCACACATTTCCTAAACCAAGTAATGTGCAACATACGCCTAAGAAAGGGCCACATGCTTCACCCAATGATGTTATTTAAACATTAGTGGGAAGGATTAAATATTTATATATTTCCCAAGATTTGCAACATGTGTAGATGATTGGGCAAGGAAAAACCCCTTATTATATGAACAATAAGAAGTATCTCCCTACTACTAATATTCAATTGGTGCAATAACCACCATATCATGTTCACTTGGGTTTTAACTCTCTTCACAAGATCGGGCACACAAGGAATGAATCCTTACCCTTCCTATTTGTATCCCTCAAAATGGATAGCTAGAAGTGCGCTCTCAAATGTTGTTCCTTCAAACAATGTAAATGTTACCTAGTATTACATGCACCAATTTGTATCTTGGCATTGTTCCTCTCTATGTCCATATGTATTTGAAATCCCATAAACTAGACATGTATACCCTTCTTAGTCCTTATATGTAGTATCAAGGGGTTCCTTATGCCATAGAAAATACCTATGCTACACCTTATCAAGCTCTTCCTCCTCCTCCTCCCCCTCTTCAGGGGACCTCCATAGTTGAGTCTTACGCAATGGGGACTTAAGCCAAATATTTGAAGGAACCTATTGATTTCTCGATACGAGGTGTTATGTATCCAATTCCATTACCAAATCCCCCTAAATTTAAAGGAGAGAGAGACTCCAATTCCCATGTCAAGGCATATGCTACTACAATCAGAGAATATCTTCCATGGGGACATGATTGTTTCAAATATATTTCCTAAAAGCCTCAAAGTAATTTCTCTAGATTGGTACTATAAAATTATTGAAGAATCTATACAATCCTTTAAACAACTTGTGTATGATTTTATTAAGGACTTCAATATGAACAAGTTATAACAAATGGGAACCAAAGAGTTCTTACATATTAAGTAAGAAAAAAATGACTTTGTTGCCCACTTCATTTAGCGGTGGTGAAAATTCCTGTAATATTCCATGAGTGCATAAAATATATACAAAAAAAACTATGTGGCCTCTTCCTCCACTCACTCAATCATGAAACTAAGGAAGAAGTGCATAAGTATCCCCTTCATAGCTATGAGGAAGTGTTAGAGGTCACACTTTACATTGACTAAGCGGCTATTTAAAGTGGACACAAGACATATGGTCCCAATGGGAGGTTGTTCACTTCCAATCAAAACACTTCAAACTACCCAAATAACTCAAGCAATAACCAAGGACCCAAGGTCCTAAACCAAAATCGTGTTTTCACTACAAATGACATGACTGATCAACCCAAAAAGGCTAATGTTGTGAACATGAGTAATGCAAACAATAAAAATGGGAATATGAATAACTAAATAATTAACAATCCTTCTCCCTCTGTCAATTAAATTAACTTCATTTCGTTCTCATCCTAAACTAGTTCAAACCCAAGAAAAAAACTAATACCAAAATTTTGGCCAAGGGCCTGCGAACTATGGTTATAACAACCAGTTCCAAAATAACAATCGAAGATACGTCCCACAACAAGGTGAAAATTAGAGGCCAAGGGATGATGATATTAATTATTAATATGGGTTTCATAGAGTAATTATTCATGATGCTTAGTCTTGTAGGGATTGTAATGAATTCATTCAATGACTCCTGGAAGGTCAGCGATAGCTTTTCATTAACATGTTTTAGAAAACTCTTGAGGAACCTCTCACAACACTCATATGGGATTTGTCACTCCCAAAAATTCCACCCTAGGTATCTATAAAGATCCTTTCCCCAAGCATCATGAAAATGAGAAACCTAATTCTCATAATTTTAACAAGGGGACTCATGTGGCAACTCATGATCATGAATCTTCTACATCCAATGATCCTCTAGTTTCTCCAAACCTAAATTAGTGAAATAAAATGAAAATTGTAGGTTTGGATGAACTAGAGATAGATTAGGAGGTTAATGCAACTACTGATACTTGAGAGTACACATCAAACCCTCTTCTCATTTATCATTTAGTACATGATGATTTTTCTGATAGTTCTAAAACCCGTCGGAGCCTATGATGTAATCTCAGATCTTAACAAGACCTTTTCTCACATTTTTTCTCAGATATTTTGAACAATTTGTCAGCTCCTCGGCCCGCTTTGTTGGAACCTTTGGTTCTTGGAAATCTAGTACATATCACACTCCCTCCAAAGGATTAGATTAATCATATATAATTTGATGTTTATTCTCCATGGAAAAAATGAAAGGGACAATGAATTCATGTTTGATATAAGCAAAATGCCTACAGACAACAAGTTGGAATGAAGAGGTGATCATGTGTTATACTTGTAAGTATGGGTTTACAATAACTATGTCAAGAGGGAAATGATAGATGGTGAGGATGTTATGAACACTTTACCTTTCTCCTTCCTACATAAATTAGGGTATGGAGAAACCAATTGTTCTTTTACAAGAATTACAATGAGATGTTATGATAGCTTGACAACCATGTCGATTGGAACTATAGTTCTCCTAGTTACCATTAGGCCTAAGACTATCTTAACCAAGTTATATATTAAAGATAGGGAAACTAACCATAATATTATTCTTGGTAGACCATGGATCCGTAGAATAAAAGACATTCTATCCATGATATTTCAAGAGGTAAGGTTCCTTCACGTAAGCAAGGTCTTAGTAGCTCAAGGTGACCCTAAAACATTTGACATTCACCTAGAAAATATTAACAAGAAACCCAGAGCTCATTATGAGTTTTAAATCCCATCTAGCCAAATAAATAAACCACCTCTTTCCAAATAACTTGTCTCTATTGTGAAATTAGTTCCAAATTAAGTTTAAAAACCTAAAGCTATTGAAGGAGGAATTAAGAGTGATGGTAATACTACTGTGGTAGAAACTATGTCTACTAAGAAAAAAAATGAAAATAGTAAATCTCTTTGAAAATGACTTACCAATTACCCCTCCCATTTGAATCTCTAAGTACCGTAAATTCCCTTGGAATAGCCTCTCTCCCAACAAATGGTTATATAGAGGTATGTATGGTTGAGGTTTCTGAATTCTAAGAAGAAAATACTAAGGAAAATGAAGATTCAATCTTTCCCATCAACTATTAGATTATTCATTATGATGGAGCTAGGTTTCAATATGACGCAGGGGCTGGAGTGATTTTGAATTCTGTAGAAGGTCGAATCATGCATTTCACCTTCAATATAAACTTTGAGTGTATCAATAATGGAGAGCAGTATGAGGATTTATTTCTTGGTCTCATTGTAGCCAATTTATAGAAAATAATGCTAAAGTTTAGGGGGACTCACAATTTATAAAAAACCAAGTCTTGGAGGTTTATGAGACTAGAGTGAAATCTCCAAATCTATAAATCTATTGTGTATGAAATGTGTAAGGAATTTGACTTAATCTCTATTGAAGAGATACTTTCTCACTAGTGAATATTTGAAAGAATTAGAATTTGTAGTCTCTATCAGCGCCAAACCTTTAGTTTGAATGATTCCAAACAACGTAATATTAACATGTGTAGAAAACAAGAATGAACCCATAACATTAGATTTATTGAAAATGATGAGGTGATCCTAGGGTTTCTACATGCGTACAATGATCTTCACCCTACACACCACAAGAATGGTTTCTCTCTTGTTCCCCCACATTTATTCATACTTTGGGGAAAAAACAATGTATCTTTCGTCACAACAAGATTTAAATATCTATAAGGATGATGAAGAATCTATAGAATTACCTCCATCTCCCCCTATGTTTTGAAGAAGTAAATGCTTCCTTGCTAAAAGGTACAATCGATATAATATCATAATAGAGGAAGAGCCTAGGATTTTAAATCTTAGTTCTTGGTTATCATTGGAAGAGATAGAAGAAAACACTAAATTTCTCAAGGAGCATTCTCAATCTTTTTCATTTAGTTATAAATACATGAGAGGAGTTTCTCTTGACATAGTAGCCCACAATTTGGTTACCAAAATTGTGGAAAAAAATTTGAATCCTATGAAGCCTAAAGTTTCTTTAATAGTCAAAGAATAAGCAATCAATATTCTACAAGTAGGGTTCATAAAACCAATAGGCTACTCCATGTGGTTGTCCAACATTGTTTTGGTCCTTAAGAAGGATAGGAAGAGAAGGATATGAATTAATTTCAGAGATATAAATAAATCCTACCATAAGGATGTTTTCCCAGTACCATTCATTGATATCATCATCAATGCAATGACCAGTTACGAGTTTCTATCCCTCATGGACAATTTTTTAGGATATAACCAAATATGAATCTTTGACAGGGATCATACCAAAACCATTTTCACCACTCCCTTGAGAACCTTTTGTTATTTCATCATGCTTTTTGTCTTAAACAACGCCAGTGGTACATATAAATGATTCATAACTTCTATATTCCATGATCCTATTCATAATATTTTGGAAGCATATGTTGATGATATCTTAGTAAATGCCAAGAAGAGAGGTGGCCATTTTGAGTTTCTTCAAATCATCCTTTCATGTTTGATCGAGTATGATGTGACCTTAAACCTACAAAAGTACATATTTGGAGTAACAAGAGGTAAGCTATTAGGCTACATCATTTCCTCTATAGGGATTGATGTTGACCCAATAAAGATTCAAAAAATCCTTGAAATGACTCTGCCAATGGATGAGTCTAGTATCAGAACTTTCTTAGGCAAGCTTGGGGGAATCCGTACTTTTTTTCCCAATCTTACATATGTTATCCATCCTATTAATGGCTTGTTAAAGAATACCTATTGCAAGGATTGGACGGAATAATGTCACAAAAAAATTTATTCAATCAATAATTTCCTTATGTCACCACCAATGTTCATGCCACCCAATTCCAACCGTCATCTAATTTTATATTTTAGGGCTACATACATGTAAATCACATGCATGTTTGCATAGGAGGATGATGATGGTTGTGAGTGCACCATCTATTTTATTAGTCGTACACTCCTAGACTATGAAACTCATTATTCACAAAAAGAAAAGGAATGTATATTTATCATCTTCATAACTAAGAGATTAAGGAGTTACATGCTTAAGAAAAAAACAAGAGTGATTATCAAATATGATCAGTTGTGGATGTTCCTAACTCAAGAAGCCTTATCTAAAAAAATGTGGTATATTTATAATGTTAATTGGTGAGTTTGAGCCCAACTTCATCAACCAGAAGTTAATTGGGTACAAATCATCATTGATTGGATCACTAGAAACCCTATAGACTCTAGAGAGATATTTTATTTGAGTTTCTCTAGTGAATGCATCTACTATATAGAAAAACTTTTCATTGCTTCATGTCCCTGGTACCTGGATATAATAAACCATATTGTATATAAGACATATCCTAAAGGGGTTAACTATTATTAAAGGTGAATACTTCACTTAATAGATTCCAAATACGTGATTGTAGAATAATTTCTACATCGAAGAGATTTTCATGACATGTTTCTTAGATGCATCGACGAAGAAGTTGTGAAATTGTTGTGAAGCCTAGAGTGGAGTTTGTGGTGGTCACTTTAGGGGGCATTCAACCACTCATAAGATACATCATATGGGTTACTTCTAGCCCACATTGGAGTATGATGTTGTGGAGTATGTGTAAAATGTCAAAAATGCCAAGAAATCTCACATGTCATACACATCCCACACTCAAGCTTTACAACCTAAAGTGACACCCATTCCATTCTCCACTTGGGGTTTGGATATGATAAGGAAGTTCTCTCCCAAATTAACAGACAACGAGAATTTCATAATCACGGCCACAAAGTATTTCAAAAAAAGGGTTGAGGTCATTCCTCTAGCCATTGTACCTAGATTCTTCATAGCTAAGTTTATCTTGAATTATATTATCTGTAGGTATGGAATTCCACAAGTCATTATTTTAAATAATGACACTCCTTTTAATAATGATGAGGTGTGTGAGATATGTGCTCATTTCAAAATTTCTCATCATACAACCTCTTTATACTATCCTCAGGCCATTGGATAGGCCAAGGCAACCAACAAAAACTTCAAGTACATTCTCCTTAAGATTGTTAAGGAGAATAAGATATATTGGCATATAAAGTTATTCCCACCTTATGGGCATACAAGACTTTAGTTCAAACACAAATCAGGGAAACCCATTTTATTTAGTCTTCAATGCTAAATTGGTCTTGCCACTATAGGTAGAATTACCTAGTCTTTTGTGTCCCTACAAGTCATTCTAGACGAGGATGAGTATCGAAATGTTTGGTTAGCTGTGTTAGAAAACCTGTATGAGAGAAAGCTTACATCTGAACAACATCATCGAGTTTACGTAGATAGAATGTGTCTCAAATATAATAAATAGGGATACAAATGTGAAATTTAGGTAGGATAAAAAAATTTGAGACTTGATAGCCTAATAGAAAAAATTCAGCGAAGGTAGGAAATTCAGGACAAATGGTTAGGCCCCTACCAAGTAACTGAAGATTTTAACAATGGTGTGTATCACTTGTGTACTCTAGAAGGTAAGGAGTTTGGTGAATCTGTCAAATTGCTTCACCTCTAACCTTTTTACATATATTTATTACATTTCCACACTATCCTTTTTCATTCTCATAATCTTTTTCATTTGCATTATCACTAGGTTAAAATTGTATTATAGAAACTTATTCTTCAATTGGTTCTTAAAGTTTCAAACATTGGAAAATATCTCAATCATGAATCTTCTAAATTTTATTCACACTCTCAAATGATTTAATTCACATCATCATTTCCATCCATGAGACAAATTCTAACATTGATATTATAAGGACTTATATGCTTCCTTATTTTCATAATTTCTTATGATTCAGGTATTTCTTTCCTATATTTTTCTAGAAGATTCCTGATGATATATATTCCTCTAAAAATATCTCTCCATAACAAAAACATTCTAATAATTTCACCCATAACTTTTTTTTCCCATCTCAGTCTTTAGTGATGAGCTCTCACACCTTACTAGTTATTTTGGGTTGATATTGGGGGAAAATGTTATTTCCAAAAAGACACAATTATAAGTAAAGAAAGATAAAACAAAATATATATATAAACAATACATACATATATTCTTACTACAAATAAATACATTTTCCATCCCTCCTAATATTTGGTGACTAGCCCATGTTTTTTAATGGTAGCATGAGGTTGGGAAAGGAGGAAGGTGCCCTTACTCAACTACATTTTGTCCTTGGTGATGATCCCATTCTTCTTATTGGTATTATGGGGAAAATTCTAGGGGGTCGTATAAAAAATAAAAAATATAAATAAATAAAAGTTATTAAAAATCTAAACTTCCTAAGAAAATGATTTAGATGCATATGTTAGGAGAGACAATATTTCTTTAACCAGATTTTGTTAATCAGTAGGCCATTCATGGATCTAATTCCTATAAAAAATCATAAGAAAAAATTATTTTTAAATAGGTAGCTAATCGTGAATGGGGTTGAGTTGTGGGTTTTTGAATAAATCTTTGTCAAAATTCTTATCTCTTGGTCATCATTTTCTCATATATTCTTCAATCATACATCTCACATACTTCTTGGCTCTTGGTGATGAGCCCTTGCATCTTAATAGTTATGTGGACTCAAGAATATAGTGAGATCATCCTATCATCATATACTTTTTAACATATTTTTCCAATGGAATAGAAATTTTAAACATCGTTTGAAAAATAAAGTTTCATAAGTACAATTAGTTATCATATGTGTAGACATATACATCATTGTTTTTATCACATTACACCATCATCCATAAAATATATTAAAAATCAAAAAATATTGGAAATTCCTAACCATATAAAAGTAAAAATGAGATGAGCATAATGAAATCAACTTTTACAAAAGAATGTCGAGCCAAAAAAATTGTGTGTGTGTATGTTTCCAAATGTCTCAAGTACAATGTCATCACACCAAAGATCAAGTGAGGTAAAAAATCTCAATCATGATCCAAAAATACAAAAAGAATGATATATACAAAAATATGATCCTAAAGCAATAAATGCCCCTGGCTTATCCCTCCATCTGAGATCCCTGTGAAGAAGCACGACAAGGAATCCTATGATGAGACCATATGAGCATAACATGGGATCCTCTATGTGTTAAATGGTGAAACTATCTATGAGAGTATCTAGTGGCAGTATCCTTGCTATGTGAGGATCTTCATCACCTCTCTCTATACTGTAGTATTACAATCTCAGCATTCAACTTAGAAATATCTCCTACCACATGCCAATCTAGTACAAAAATGTTTGTATGATGGTCATCTTATGTTGGGAATCTTGGGTCTATCAGTAGGGTCTCTCAGGATATACTAGTAATGATCATGAATAAATCTAGGTTTTTACACCTTATAATATCCTATCATCCATCACCAATGGCTATAAAAAACATACACTGGCAAGTTAGAAAATGTAACAAGAAAAAGAGATTTCACTAAATTCTAATCTAGGAAGTAGAAGGAAAGAGAAGAGTATATATAATCACTTAGGTCTCTAAAAACCTAGCTCGGGTCTACAGTCAGCACTACACCTCCTGCAAGGACTACCATAGCCTCATCTTCCTCATCCTCCTCCTTCTCATTCTCTTCTAGATGGACAGAATCCTCCTCTCCCTCCTCATGTGTTATGGCATCTGTCGATGCCTATCTCATACCGCTCCAATCAGAATGTCACCCCTCCTTCAAACCTAATTCTGTTGTAACCTCCTCCTCATCTCTCCCTCCCAGACCCCTCAGTAATATGCAAAACTTGATGTGACCTAATTGTAGTACTAGTAGCTAGGTCTGGTACATCTTGTGGTGTCCTTCTCGCAATATTAGACACTATGACTATCCACCGAAGTCAACCTTTATGGATATCCTCACCTTGAATATGCCTTTGTACATGGTGGTAACCCTTAAAAGGGAATCTAAGAAAGATAACCCAAATTATTGGAGCACCTGAATCACTAACTGAGTCTCTACTTGACAATTGTGGTTAACCAACTAAGAAATAGTGCTACAAGTAGTCAAAGTAAGTTTCTCCTCCCCTACCAGCCTAATATATCCTGATATAGCTTGGCCACCATATGTTTTGTAGTCAATTTCATTATTAGTTGCACTATGGCCCTAAGTGGAACCATGTCAAACCATATGGAAGCCTTAATATCTCTAGAATATTCTATCACAATACCCTTTTTGTAAGGGATAAATCACTCATAGACCCATGACATAACTAGTTTGGGGTGGCTAAGAGATGTATCCCCACATTTAGGAATTTTGTACATCTCATGGTAGACATACCAACTAGTAACTATTGATCTAAGATAACATTCCAAGTGTGGTAATATATTTATGTCTACTCAACTTTATTTTCTTTTCCAGAGATGATTTCCAATTGATCCAAGGTGTGTAGAATACTATTTAGTAGCAAGAAAAATGAAGAATATGGTTGTAGTTGGTTGGTTGCAAGAATCTGGTTGAAAATGCAATGCAAGGAAATAACATAGCAAAGAACAAGTTGTCTATGTGATTCCTAACAATATTTTGGCAGCATAACTTTTCAAATAATATATGAAAACTCCAACCTATCATTCAATAAAAATATGGTCTTTTATAAAAATTTGGGGAAGAAGAACTCCAACAATACATGTCCACCAAGAAGTGACAATACATCAACATAAGGGGAAATCAACATTCTAAACATAGTAAAATAAGAAGAGGATTCTAATACGAATCCAATGAGCCAAAAAATAGATGAAATAAATGAGAAACGAGTGATAAATTCACTTTGAAATGAAGATAAATGTTGCAAAACACACATTGTTATCTCTTGGGTAAAAGTGATAGAACTGTTGGTCTATGCAGACCTGTGGTTGCATGCCTTAAAGTTAAAACTAAGTATGAAAAGAGCGGAAAGTCACTCGTAAAGATAAAAAAACTTTCAAACTTAGAAACATATACAAATAGGTCATAACAAGCATGTTGAAGGTGAAGGGAGAGGATCTGGAACACATTGGTACTCTGTAATATAATTCTTTCATCATCAAAGACTTATTGTTTCCTTCAATGTACTACCATGTAATTTTTGGGTGCGTACATATTAACACCTCGGAGGAGAATTTAAGCCATGAATGGGTGTAAAATATCTATTTATGAGTATGGTGCTCCTAAGTGGGAAAGTTAGAAATTTTACCTCTCTCAACTATGTGTTGAAATTATGGTAGCCCATCTTTCCCACTACCTGCAAAATAAAAATGGGAATCAAGTACATTTATAAGAAAAAATTAGCAAAATATTTTGAAATGAAAAGACAAGATTACTTACCATATCTATAGGGATGAGAAACATACCTACTCCATGCACGCCACCCATGCATACACTCACTCAAAATAATGTTAGAAGACCAAATATGATATATATATATATATATATATATATATATATATATATATCACTTTTTTACTATTTTTAGAAATCATTTGTTACTATTTTTAGAAATCATTTGTGCATATCCACTTAGCTAAATTTGAAGCTTTATATTTCCAGTGGCTGTTTCACTCGCAAGTATAGTCAAATCGAAGTGAATTTGATCATCATGGTGGAAAAACCATAGGAAACAACAGAGGTTTGGAAATAGGTAAGTTACAAGAATTTACTTATTTTTTTCCTAAATTATCAATTTCATTTGAAAATATCTATAGGAAGGGAGATTTAAAATAAACTTGTAGAAACAATGTTTGTATGGGGCGCCTTATATGTTTTTCAGTTTGCTTGGAATGTTTTGGTTGTTTTTAGTATTTTTTATTTTAAAGGAACAACCCTATTTTAGGTTGACACAACTATCATGGAAGTTCCAAAACCACCACTCTATGGAGAGCGGCGGTTGCACAACTTCCACTCTGCTAAGAGTGGAATTTTCATAAATGTCACAAAGCATTGCAACTTAAGAGCTAAGTATCAAATTTTAATTATTTTTTCTAGCATTTATATTTTTTTGGTGATCCTATCATGTGTTTATGAAACTCTAATATGTTCTTTTTCCTTGTTTTTTTGGATGCAAGGGAACTATGTTAGACAGAGTAGATCCCGAGAGAAAGTGTGGTTATCTAGGGTTCTATATTTATTGACACCACTAGAGTGAGAGAGAGAGTTGTTAGAGAGGGAAGGGATATGGAGGTTAGCTTATATATAGCTAGTTTCCCTAGTGAGCTGCATTCTCTGTAACTTCTTGACTTATTGGGATGAAAATCAAAACACCTACTAATTTATTGGTGTTTGGGGAGAGTGGACTATTAGCTTAGAATATGTTTACAAGATACTCAAGGTTCCTATCATACATAGAAAGTTGGCACTGAAGATTGTTAGTTTATCAGATGAGGAGTGTAGATGGGAGATCTACCTGGGAGATGCACATGCACCTAACACAGGTGCCAAATAGAGTGTTATATTGGTGACTATTGAGGGTTCCCTTATTCCCACTATGTGTGAGGCTATCATCAGTATCTTGGCCTCATGTTTGATTGGGGATAAGGGTGGAAACATGTTATTATTTTTTTTCCCACATGTAGTGAATATGATTGAGTTCTATGTGAGAGTATATGCATGGGGGTGGAAATACTCGACACTACCTTCAATATTTTGATTAATTTTTTTTGTTAAATTAGAATAAATATAGTTATTTTAAATTGTTATAAATAAATACTTCTTCATTTCAAATATTTTCTATGCAAGGGAAATAATTTGGAGGAATATTCTTTGTTTGTAATTCTTCATTATTTCTTTATTATAATCTTCTATACAATTTACTTGCACTTTGCTGAGGAAAGATTTCAGGTTGAAACTAAATTGCTTCTAACAATTTTTTCTCTTCTTTTTTGTGAACTTGAGGGAAAAGTAGTTAGAAGAAGTTTCACTTTCCAGAATAATAACTTGAGAATACATATTCTATTTAGAGTACATATTTTTCTCACAATCGTACAACAGAGGAATAGCCACATCCATTTATTCCCTGTTTTAGTAATTTTTTAATTCAGAAGTAGTTTGTATAGATGCAGATTTAGCCACATCTCAACAGAATTGGAGGTATCACACACTTGTATAGATGCAAGAAGAATTTCAGGCCCTTTATGATGCTAATTTGATCTAGACTCGTACTGTGGATACATGGTTTTGTGGTGTACTAAATAATTATATTCATGAATATTCAATTTCGACATACTCTTACCAAAAGGTAGCTGAATTTTAATTTTTGCGGTATCCAAGAGGAGCATATTTGTGAGGTATTCCACTGGCAGTCAAAATTTTGATTGTAACATTGAACCTGGAGAGTAAACCAATGGCTAACTAAACTTCACCATGCACGAGGGTAGGAATAGGTTTTTTGAAAGATGGCAGACCTAGCGGCAGAGAGGTAGAGAGAGGGAAGGAAGCTTAAGTATAATGAGGTGCACAAGAGGGAGATAGAGAAGCAACATTATGTTGCATAAAGTATGGTGTTGAGGAGAGAGATGGCTTGTAAAGGATTTACAACTCACATAAAAGACATGGATCTAGAGCATCAGGAACTCCCCCATCTTGGAAAACATGATAGAGATCCCCCCTCGGCCTCACACAGAAGTGTGCCAGCAAAGACTACCTGGACCATGGGCGTGTATCTTAATCCACCTGGTGACCTAGCCCTTGCTCTTGGTTTTCTAGTATCTAGTACGACAAGTAGCCATAAAGCTAATTTGGGAAGTAGGAGAGCATTAGTAAGTCAGGGAGAAAGTACATCAATGGAAGGATAGATGGCTTCAATGATATTTGGAGGAACATCCTTAGGTGCATCATCCGCATAGAATGTGAGTGCGCAAAATGTTGGATTCACCTCTAGAAGTGGAACTACCTCATAGACTGTAGGGGTTAAGTATAGTACTACTGTCAGAGCACAGGGGAGTACATCTACAGGTCATATTCCTGCTATAGGTGGAGGATTAGGAGGTATAGGTGGTTCTAGTTCTGGTGGATCTGGTGATTATGGAGGTAGAGGGAACAAAGGAGGTTCTAGAGTAGGTGGTCAATGTCTACAGAAACCATAGAATATTTAAATGGAGAAGTCTCTGTGTCTTCTGGAGTATAGAGTCATAGAGGATGTTTCCGAACATGTGCATATGTGTGAAATATTATGGTGCGCTAAAGGTATAATGACTACTGAGCGTAAGGCAAGTCAATTTTCTACTACATTACAGGGACATGCACACAGCTGGTATAGGAAGTTTGACCCTAATCAAACTTCTGTGGATTATGTAGCATTGAAAGATGCTTTCTTGAAAGAGTTCCATATCCCTTAGTTTGAGCAGAAGAGTATTATTGCACTCAAGGATATCAAGAAAGGCACTACTAAGAGTGTACGTGAGTATGATGCTTGTTTTAAGACACTTTTATCTAAGCTATATTATGATATTCATGCTATCCAACATGCATAATGGTTCATTGGAGGATTGATTACACCATTTAGAAGGGTGCTGTCACATAATACATAAACTCATCCACATGAAGCACTAGAAGCATCTTTGTGTACTGAGGCAGTTGGGAGCATTGACACTAGCGTTAGTCCATTCTTAGAGGCACATATTTCATCTATGGCAAAGCAGTTAAAGAAGCTATCAGAAAATTCAGCCCATAAAATGCACTCAGGAATTTGGTGTATAGATTATGAAGTGGAAGGTCACACAAAGGATAGTTTCCCTCACAGATCTGTCCAATCATTTCTATTGGATTGTGATATTTTTCATTTGAATCATGATGCTAGTCACTATTCTTCGTTACAGTGTGCGATAAGAAAGAATGTATCTTGATTTTGCAAATTTACACATCCACGACCCATGGTACTAAGGTTTTTTGGTTGATTGGTCAGATCCAAGATGTTATAGACATTGGCATATGACAAACAAGTGTAACAGATAATTCTAGTGGTAAGAATGAGTGCCAGGATCAGGATCATAATCCAATGTGCTATGATAGGAATGAGGGACATTTTGAAGAAGGTCGTGGAAGGGTACATGGATATAGTGGTGGATATTAAGGATGAGGCCGTGGTGGAGGAAGAGGTGAGTTCCCTCATGGAAAATGTTATATGTGCAGATCTCCTAACCACTATAGGTGTGAATGTCCTTAGAATATTGCATGTTCTTTCTGTGGGAAGAATCATAGCTATGAAGAGTTCCCAAAATTATATGACCATCTGAGTAAGAAGCATAATAAAGAAAACAAAGGCATCGGGATGGTTAGAATCTAGCATGCGGTAGAGGATCAGTGGATGCCCAAGATTGTAGAAGGACCTGAAGCATTGACAATAAAGATTACTACATGCACTGAAGTGGCACATGTGAGAGAAGCATTGCACCAGAAGCTTACTATCACCAAGGAGGAGGTTTTGCATGTAAGGTACCCAGATATTGCTCATCAGAAGGAGGTTTACCAAGATACCATGGAAGTATTAAGGAATCTTCAGGGTGAGATACTGTACTTGAAGGAGCAGAAGAAGGCATCAGAGATAGTCCAAACTGATATCGATGATCTACAAGAAGTGTGTAGAATGTTACGCCAGGAGAACATTATCCCACTATTAGGAAGTTGGTTAAAGGGGAACACTCCACGTGTAATTCTTGACACTAGATGGCAGATCCTGCATGTTAAAATTCCCCCTTATATCATTGACTATGACAAGGAAATTACTCTGAATGTTGTTGTAGATAGGTGGCTGTTGAGAAACATATTGATGTTCTTACATTAGATGTATGGGTACAAATGGGGAGGCCTTCATTGCAGCCATCATCTAATGTGTTGTTTATGGAAAACTGAACTAAGGCTACTCCCATAGGAGTTTTTAAGGATACATCTATAACCATACAAGGGGCCAAGTTCACTGGGGATATTGAGGTATTAGCACTTACACAAGTGGATAATTTTCCAGCCTTGCTTGGACACCCTTGGTGTTATGTGAATAATGTTGACTTGAGATTCAATAAGGGGTATATCAGCTTTGAGAACAAGGAGGAAAGGGTTATGATACCATTGATAGATGGGAATTCTACACCATATGTTGATCCTCTAAGTGAGGAGGACTTAATCCAAATTTATGTATGCATTATTCAAGACCCAAAGGTCAATGAGCCATCAAAAGAAGGCATTATATAGTGGGAGGATTCTCATTCCATTAGTGATACTACGAGTATTGCTTGTGACAATTGGGCTCATGGTACATATGAATTAGTAGGGTGTGAAGTAAAAAGTGTGGTTCTTCACAAGAATGGACTTCATTTGGTCTGATGGATAGGTAGCAGAGTACCTTGGTATATAGGGGCAGAAGATCTTCCTACATTTTTGAAATCCATGGAATTACAGTGGATAGAACAAATTAAGAGAAGAGCTATGTTAGTATATACCTTACACGGGATAGTAGCACACTGGTGGGTAGTCCATAGAGATAATCTTATCGAATGGGAAGAGATTGGAATCATCCTATCGATTAGGTTTGTAAGGAACAATGCACCTACGTAGATTTGCACTTATCATGGTGATCAAACTGTTTAGCATCACATTCAACAGTGTGAGAGAATCTAAACAACAATACATGAAACATTACCACCTTCACTCTAGGTGCATAGATTATACTCTACGCTACAAGGATGTGCTGGTATGTATATGCAGAACTACATCGAGAGACTGGAAACTGGTAAAATTTGACTGCAAGGATGATCTAGACCTTTGACTACTTTTCTTCTCAACCTCCAATAGAAGAGGCATTAAAATTTATTAAGTTCTTAACTATGGGAGATAGTGTAAAATAAGAAGAGATTATCCAGGAATTATGTGGTGAGATAGAGTCTGGAGCACATTTTGAGAAGGAAGAAGAAATGGACTTCACACTACTTGAACACACTTGCCTTGAGAAAGAGAAGGGAAAGATGGTTTACATCGTCGATGATGAGGAAATTGAGAACCTGGATATTGAACATTCACAAGGGGTGCACGAGATCTTGTACAATGTAGATAAGGATAGGCGTGCCTATCACGAACCCATGAAGACAAAGAAGGTGAATATAGGTTCGGAGGATGAGCCTAAGGAGTCCATAATTGGAGACTACTAGTCAAACTCAGAGGTAGCAAATATCATTGGGTTACTTAGGGATTATCAGTACTTATTCCCTCGAGGGTATCATGAACTTAAGGATGTGCATAAATCACTTGGGGAAATTAAGATAAAGCTTAAAGACAGTGCATACCCAGTTAGAAAGAGGCCTTACAGAATGAGTCCTAATTTATGTGAAAAGGTAAAAGAAGAAATTGATAAAATGTTGAAATTTGGAATTATCAAACCCCTTGATGAGTCAGAATGGGTTAGCTCAATGGTGATCAATATCAAGAAGGATGGATGAATTAGAATATGTGTGGACTACAGGGAGTTAAATGTTTTATGTGTAACAGATCCATTCCCTACGCCATTCACTAAGGAAATACTAGAAGGCATGACAAGGCATGAAATATATTCCTTCATAGATGGGTTTTCTGGGTATCATCAGGTTAGGATTGCTTAGGAGGATCTAGAAAAGACAACATTTACTACTGAATGGGGAATTTTTTCCTATACTGTGATGCCTTTTGGATTGAAAAACACACCTGTTGTATTCTCACACATAGTTTTTCAGGCATTTAAATATTATATTCACAACTTTGTACAGGTCTACCTAGATGATTGGACAATAAATGGGCTTGTGAAAGATCATTGTGACAATCTGCGCTTAATATTTGAATAGTGTAGATAGTTGAGTATCTCTTCGAACATCAAGAAGTGCATATTTTCCTCACCATTTGGAATAATATTAGGACAAATAATCTGCAAGGAAGGTTTTCTCTTTGATCCAACTAAGGTTGCAGTTATTTTAGGCCTAGAGGCACCTACCAGTTAAAGTGAGGTGCAAAATTTTTTAGGTCATATAGGATATTTTAGAAAATTCATCAAAGGGTATTCCAAAATTGTTACACCCTTGGAAGAGTTACTGAAGGGGAAAGGTACATTTTATTGGGGAGAACCATAGTAGCACGCATTTGAGATATTAAAAGAGAAACTTATTACCGCGCCCATTCTATGCTTTCCCTTATGGGATAAATTGTTTCATGTGCATGTGGATGCCTCTAGCATGGCCATTGGTGTTGTTTTAGCTCATCCTAGAGAATGTATTTTTGATCATCGAATTTGTTTTGGTAGTAGGAATTTTTTTTTAGCACAACTTTTGACAGTACTTGTTAGCAACACCATTTTTGTTTTATATAGATCACATGGCATTGAAGTACTTGGTAAACAAGTCCATCTTACAGGGGCGCATATGCAGATAGGTACTCTTATTTCAAGATTTTAATTTCACTGTTGTGGTGAAGCCAGGGAAAAACAATTCTGGACTAGACCATTTATCTAGAATCAACTCAGGAGAGGAAGCACAGAAAATTAAAGAAACCATGTCAGATGCATAGTTATATAGGCTACAACATGTGCCATGAGAATTAGAAGACATAGTTGTCTTTCTATGGACTAGTATAGCACTAGAAGGAATGAAGGCATTAGAAAAGAAACAACTTGCTATACTCGCGACACTATTTATGTTAATCAATGGTGACCTCTACAAGTTAGGCAGAGATGAAGTATTACATTATTTTTTATTAGAGAATGAGTATAAGGATATCATGGAAGAAGCTCATGGTGGTATTGTAGGAGGCCATTATATAGGTGATGCGACTTCCCAAAAGATCCTACAGGCTGGATTATGGTGGGAGACATTGTATAAAGACTGTAAAGAATATTTTAAGGCATGTGATCGTTGTCAGTGCCTAGGAAAACTAGGGAAAAGAGATGATATGCCATTGAGACCAATTACTAGTGCAAAACCATTTGAGAAATGGGCCATTGACTTTGTAGGACCTATTTTTCCAACCGCGCGTAGGACTGGATCACGCTATATCATTTCTTACACAGATTATCTCACACAGTGGGTAGAAGCAACACCTTCAAAGTACTGTACAATAGCTACAACATCTAGGTTTGTATGGGAGATTTTTCTTACAAAATATGGATGTCCTTTAAGCTTGAAAAGTGATAGGGGTACACACTTTTTGAATGAGAAAATCAGGATCCTATTAGATGAGTTTATGTTTGCACACCGTAAAACTACACCCTACCATCCTCAGGAAAATGGAACTGCTAAGGATTTCAACAATATTTTGAGCCAGACTTTGACAAAATTTTTGATGTTGGAAGAAAGGATTGGGATGAAAAAGTGTCATCTATTCTTTGGGCATATAGAACAACTTACAAGAGATTGAAAAAAGCCACACCATTTTAGTTGGTGTTTGGTGTAGAAGCCATTCTCCCTATCAAATTTATGTTACCTTCTTTACACATTACATGCGCTGGAGGTCTAGATAATGAACATGATTTAGAAGAGCATGTCAAGAAGATGATTCAACTGGATGAGTGATGAGCCATATCACGATGGAGTCAGAAGCAGGAAAAGGCTAGGTAGAAGGCATGACATGACAGAAACATAATGGATAAGAAGTTTGAGATTAGACAAATGGTACTTCTTTATGACTCTAAGTTATTACGCCATCCAGGAAAGCTCAAAGTACATTGGTTGGGGCCATATGTCATCACTCACATAATTGAAATAGGTGATTTCTAGTTAGAAGCACTTGATGGAACATGGCTACCCAGTTACTTTAATGGGAGTAGGTTGAATCCCTACTATAAATAAGACTTCTTGGTGTTTATAATAAGGCAGTATTGCCATTTAGATTAGGTTTCCCTTCTGTATTTCCTTAATGTATTTCCTTCATTATCATTATGCTTTATCAATTTATTTTTTGTTCTTGTGTAAAGCGCACTTGCGCGCATGAAGCTAATTACTATGTCAAGAATGTTTATGCACATAGAAATGCACATACCTTTAGTGTGGGGTGATTGTAGTTATCCAAGTAAAATACCATGGGAATTTAAAGGTGAAAGGAATAAGCTGCTACAAGTGCTCTTTAAGTCAAAAGAAGATTGCTTCTCAAAAGTGACCAAAGATGGAGATTAATGAAAGGACATTATAATGTGACGTAAGCAGAGGCCATGATAACTACCAGAAGAAGGTATAGTGATGAGGTACTCAAGTGTAAGGGCACACACTGAAGAGAATTTTGTGAGCAGAGGGTAGAAAGGTGTGCTAGAAGGTTATAGCTAGGGCGCGAAGATGTACCACATAGAAGGAATGAATTTGGTTAGTAAATGAGAGGATACTTTGTAGATGAAGGAACAATAAATGCATCAAAATTTGAAAACCCATGAAAAAATTATATAAGGATGGAATGCAAATTCATTTTTACCATTGTGTTTAAGATAATTTGAGGAAAAATCTAAGTGTGAAGAGCTGAGTGATCACGTCAAGGTGTGAAGAGTCTGAAACCAAGCGTGATAAACAGATCTATGTGAAAATAAGCTTACATTCCCGGTGGTGAAGGGTTTGAGAAAAGCAAGGAGACAGAGAGGAGTTAGGGCATGAAGTTTCCACCTAGGGAACGATTTAATCAAGCTAGGGTTTGATTCGCAAGTTACAGAGTTATAGAGGAGACAATTGCAAGGTAAAAATGACACCCAGGAAGGTAGTTGTAGCAGTAGCAAAAGGAAAGAAGAAGGTGGTCGTTGAGGAAGAAGAGATGGCACCTGAAATCCATTTTTTAGAAATGTAATATCCAGAAGGAGTCATCATTGGCTAGGAGTGGGATTCACCCATCAGAAAAAGAAAAGTGAGTGAATACAATCACAAGACCATGGAGAATAAGAAGGAGCTCGATTACTTTCTCACTACTAGGACGAACAAGTGTACGGTGGATGACATGCCAATTTTTTATGATGTAGGTGAGAAGCTTCCAAAGAGAATTGGGTTTTACCAATTATATGAGCTCCCATATTTTGGGAAGTATGAGCCCTTGTATCAGTGGTTCATGAGCAGAGTGCATGAGGACTTCTTCTACTTTGGAGTATGTAGAGTTAGAATCTCATCTGCACCTATCTCATCAGTTACATGATTGAAGGCCATAGGAGAGGACATAAAGAATTATCTCATAGATAAATTCGTGATCTTGAAGACTAGACAGGAGTTGGGATACCTGAAGGGTCCATGTGATATTGATATAGACAAATTGAAGAATTGTCTGATTATGCAAGTAGTAGCACACCTTGTTACAAATTTGAATGATCAGAAGTGGTCATCATAGGTAAATACTATGTGGTTACATGTTGCGTGTAAGATGTCAGAAAGAGGAATCTAGAATAGTTTAGGCTATATTGCAAAACAAATAGTCAAGGAAGCATGCACATGAGGGAATATCAGTTTTGGGGTTGTTCTACTATCACTCGTATTCATGGAAATTGGAGTACCAGATGGGTCGAAGGAAAAAGTATGGGAATACCCTATGGAGAATAAGTCACTAGCTGAAAGGTTCAGTAAGTATCTATGTAAAGTGGCCATGATAGATGACGTAAAGAAAAGGGTAGAGAAATGGTATGATAGGCTCCACACAAAGTTTAGAGAAGTGTGACACATCCCAAAGGACCTACCATCAATAGTAGGGACACAAGTCCAATTTTCTATATATCAGCATTTCTGTATTGCATGCTTCCCAATGAAAGATGGAGTCTGTAGCCCTTGGTGTAAATTACCTTACGCATTCACTGCAAGGTATTTCCAAGCATCTATTCATAGATTTATAGACACATGCTGATTGGTTTTCAATGTAGATAAGGTAGACTGTGACTACCACACATTTAGAAAGAAGTATGTGTATCTTGGAATAAGTTCCTTCACCGAGAGGATCATTTCAGAGTTATTGAATACTAAACCAATAATTCTAGCTGTAGTAGATGTAGAAGAAGCATTGGTTTATCTTCAACTGAAGCCAAAGATGGAGAATAAAAAGTATGTGGAAGGTGAGTTCGCTCTTCCAGCACCACCAAAGGGAAAACATACAATGGAGAACATCCTAGTGCCTAAGGCCATATAGCCAATTGAAGTGGAGGATGAGGAGGAGGAGTGTCAAGATAGTGGTGGTTTGGAGAATAGAGGTAGGAGACATCCTAGAAATAAGGGTGAAGCTGAGTGCACCATTACACCATCTCAGCCACAAGAGGGGGATGATGAGGACTTGAATGTAGTTCAAGGGGAGCATATATTTAAAATGGTGTTTAGGAGAATAAGGACCTAAGTTGCTACTCCAACCACGATGCGCAGATCACCTAGAATCTCTCCACAGAAGGAGGAAACCATGTAAAGAAGGAGGAAACTGAAGTTAGACGAGGAGGCAAAAGAGTTATAGGAAAGCGTTCCTAATTCTCCTACACTTCTAGAGAACATGGAAGAACAGGGTGAGGAATCAAAGGGAAGTGAAGAAGATGAGAAGAGACCAAAGGAAATAGCTTTCGAGAATGTTCAGGACATGGAGACATAAGTGCCAAATTTGGAAGCTAAAGTCCGTAAGAAGCAGTGGTCTAGAAGAACAAGTGGGGAGCAAATTCCACTAGCCATGGGGTATGTCAGAGGATGCAGGAAAAATTATTTGTGCCTATTTCCAGAGCACGATAGCACATAACGGATTTATTCATAGGGGAGCTAATGGATGAGGATATGATGACTGTGCACACTTGAAAGTAACTATCATGGTGAATTCACACCCACATGGATGACCTTGAATTTGATGTATGCAAAGAATCATGCATTTCAAGATGGCTGAAGAAGGCACCCCAAACTAGACACATGATAGTAAATCATATTATCATGTCAGATGAGCAGGTAAGCAACACATTAGTGAAGGTTTATGTTGAAGTGGAAAGAAGAAACATGGACAAATTTGCAACAATCAGAGCACTACGCAAGGAGTTATACACAAAGGATGTGGAGATAGCATGCATAACACAAGAGAGGGACTTTGTACATAAGAAGAATGAAGTATTTATCAACATCATAGAGGAGATTGGGGACAATGTCATCAGAGCAAGGCCATAGTTGGAGGCCAAGGTACCACAGACGTTTCCTTCAATGATACACTATGTAGGAAAGTTGGTGGACTTGGTACTTGAAGATGAACCTCTGCGCATGATAATGCCAAGAAAGTCAGAGAAAGATGCAGAAAGAGAGAAAGTGTTAGTGATGCAAAAGATTGCATATTATGAAGGGTTGTTGTAAGTGTTACAAGAAGTATTGAAGAAATCAGACCAGGTTTTAAATATCTGCATAGCTCTAGAGGTGCTTATCAGCATAAGGACCCTAGAATAAAATAATGAGGTCTAGAAAGTAATGAAAGATGATACATTGGGCCTCATAGAAAGATTATCAATGGTTAAGTAGAAGCACAAGGCACTAGCAGTAGCACAAGAGCCACACAAGACTTTTCTAGAAGATCTTGGGAAGCTAATTACGCGGAAGATGTATCTTTTAGAAGGAAGAATGACATCAATGTCTAGTGTTGTGTTGGTTCTGTAGAATGAAAAGGGAGAGATTACGAGGGATGAGTTGGAATCCATTGCTATGGACATCCCAAATAAAGCAAAACAATAACTCACTAAATGAAAGGTTTTGGAGGTCGAAATAAAGGAGGAGTATCCAAAATTGATACTACAAAGTGATACAGAGGATGTTGTCTCATAAAAATTATTTATTTGTCTACATTCTTTCATTCTTATTCTTTCCATTATTTTATTCTTTACTTCAATTTTCAGAGGAATACCCATTTTCGGGACGACAATGAGATTAGTGTGGGGTAATGTTGATCAGAGAATACTTGTTAGAGAACACACAAGGAGTCCACGTGGGAGAAAAATCTAGGATTAAGGGTGAGGAAGGAAAAGAAGGACCCATGCATGGAAGGAAAATTCAACATTCAGGACTTAGCCTATTTTGAACATGATGACCTATTTTTAGAAAATGGCATGCGGAACACACCAATGATGTAGAGACATGCGTGTCATGCATTACCTATCTTTGGAGGATTGAATCGAATCATTTTTCATGGAGAAGAGATAAGAATAGGATTGACACTTCAGTTAACTATAAGAGGCTTATAGATAGCACACTTGCATGTGTGGCTATGCATGTGAACGACGCATGGCTATTAATAACATGTGGCCTATTTCTAGAATAGATAAGTGGTGAAGGGAAAGTCCCTTCACTATATATAATGTGAGGTACATAGTGGTTATATATATGAGTGTGATGGATGTATGAAGATTTAGAGATATACACATATGACTGAATTACTCTATCAGATCCATACGTGCATTGGTATCATTTGAAATTATTGTAATGAGCTTATGTGTTTGTTAATAGATTGAAGATATTGGTTGAATCTAAGTTTCATTCCTGTGTGTAATTGAGTAGTGCATGTTATTGATTCAGTTATGATTACTGTTTAAATCTTGTTCTTTAATAGATCTGAAAGTAGCATACATTGTAGAATGATAGATTAGTTATGAATCTATATGTTTCTTCCTTCATCACACTAACATCCTACTATAACAACCCTAAAGAGTGACCTAACACCTTTGTGTGCTTTGGGTGAGCACTCAGTCTAGGCTGAGTGATGTGCCAATGTGTCTAGGGAGTTATCTGGTAAATTGTAGGCTGCATCAACTATTTTGAAACTTCAAACCTTTAGCTTTTATTTACATAGTCTATCAAATATCATAATGTTAATGTGTTACACATGGAGGCAATTAGTGCAATTTCACAAAGTCTCTTTCTAGGATTAAATTTAATGGCCTCAAAGTAATGAAAATCTAAGGAACTTGAATGTCTATTAAACATAATGAAGTGAGTATTAATTGAAAGAGAACAAATATCCTTGTTTTATATTCTAATTTTATTTTCATGTTATCAACACTCCAACATACCCACGAAAAGGTTATTTTAAAAATAAATTAATGAATTGTGAAGAAAACTTTGAATTATTTGAAAGTAGTTTAAATCATAAACCATCACAACTTTTAATGTATTCATATTCCAAGCAAATAAAGGTTTGCATTCTTGTTAGCATAGTGTATTATCTTATGGTTTATTCTGAAGAGAGTATTAATTTCTTCCAAAGTTTAGTTAGAAGTTAAGACTTGACCTTACAACTCATAAAAATGTGGGTTCCATTTTCTTTCTAAAATGGAGATTGTTAGCTACAAAAATGGGGAAAACACTTTAAAAGTGTTTAGGATTTATAATATTAGGTTTGTCTAGTTCTCGAGGAAATTTTTATAACAAGGAATAATATTTTGTTTATGAATAAGATTAAAACTCACTTCTACTATCATTTTATGACATAATAAGATAACATAATTCCAAGGTTCAACATGTTTTTTTGTGTATATTAGTCCATTATTCTTTAAAAAATAAAATGTAATTAATCAAGAACTTGTGAGACCATGTAAATCCATTATATAAAGGTTTTTAAAAATTTCTCTACTACCAACCAAGTGATTATTTTCCCAATAGAAATAACTTTAGGTCCACTAAAATCCTTACTTCATTTCCAACCAAATGTCCATACCCTCAATGGAGGTTTCTTGAATCTCATTTTTTGGGATAGTTTTGATATATTTTCCTTGTTTACTTTTTAAGAAATGCTTCACAAGTTTTTTCTACTTCTTTTTAACTTTACACTCATGTTCTCTTTATTTCTATTTGAAAACATAGTGAGGGGTTAGGAACTATTTTGGACCCTTATAATAATGTTTCTATAAGATATAAGTCAAGATTAATCATTCATCCATTTTGTAGAAGTGTTTAAATTTAAGAAATTGTTTTATGGCTCTTTAGGTATAATAAATTTGGTAAAGTTAGTTGCAATCATGGTAATAGTTTTGAATTTTAATCATGAGTAACATTTCTCCAAATTATTTCAAAATCCAAGATACATAAAAAAACCTTGGATTTATTATTTGTATTCACCCTTTGAGGGACCCCCTTTGAATTTTTTATCAATAGCAATTGGTATGGGAAACATGACTCACAATATTTTTCCCATTAATGAAAATAGGAACTTATATAAGAAAGCATGAAAGCTAATATATGGAATCATGAAAATTAATAAAGGAAAGCATGAAAATCAATATGAAATTATAGTCCTACTTCTACTCTACATACTTACATGATCATTCAGAGGGGGTGGATGATGGTGCAGCCATGAAATAGTGCTTCAAGTATTGGCAATTGATTTGGAAAAGTAGATCATTCCCCTATAAATCCTTAAGTCTGTGGGAATTTTTCCCTCATGGTTTTTCAATTTGATGGAAAAATTTGTAAAGGATCAAACTTAGAATGATTTCCTTTATTTTCATGTGTTGTGTCCCACAACAAGACTAAATATCCATTTCTAAAGGATTTCACTTTTTCTCTTTTTTAAAACCATAATTTAACATTTTTTTAATGTTTATTGAAGTTTTCTAGTGCTCTTCTTTTGGAATCCTATAACTTTATTAATTTTAAAACTTTTCTTATGACTCTATCACCTCCATCCATATAATCACACAAGAACTAGTGTATTAGTGACTATAATGTGATGGTAAATACATGATATTTTCCATAAACTAATAATTATGGTGATGGTTTTAGAGCTGAATTAACCCTACTTCAGTATATTGCTAGTACGTACTTAAGGAGAGAATTTTGTGACCCTCGTTTATCTAAGGTTGTCTTCTTAATGACATATATAATTTTTTTTTATAGAATTTATCAACCCATTACCTTAGAGGTAGTAGTTTGAAGAACACTTCAATGTGATATGATGATCATAAACCTTCTTAATAAATTCAGCAGAATAAAAGGTTTGTTCATTGTCAACATAAAAGATAATGGGCAACCAAACATCATGATGATATTATTCTCAAGGAAATTTATGAATTATTGGTTGTATTATTATTAGTGGCCATATATTATACCAGTCTAGTATAATAATTATTATTTGTTAGGAAAAAAATTTAGTTATCTATAGAATTTAGATTGATGACCCCTATGAAATCTAGTCCCCACTAAGTAAAGGATTTGACTTCAATGACTAGTTGTAGAGGCATTGTTGCATTTATTCTCTTTTGGAAAAAAAAAATTGAATTGATGGCATGCTCTTACAAGATTATGTGAATCCTTTAAGATGGTGGGCCACTAATATCTTTATTTGAGTATGTTGTGAGTAATAACATCTCCTAAAGAATGGTTAATTCCTAAATTTTCATGGAAATTGGACATAATTTGATTTGCTTCTTCTCTAGATACACATCTGAGATAGATTATGTGGTAATTCCTCCCATAAAAAACTCATTTTTTAGCATGCATATTTCTTCAAGATTTAAATATTTTCTTTGTACTTTGTTAAATTAATAAGAGAAATAACTATCCAACAAAAAATGAATAATGTGATCATACCATGTATATTGAGTGAGTGTGGATTGATCCACTTAGAAATAAGTAATCCTTGGATCTATTTAAGTAATATTTGAAATCAACCTATGTTCTCTGAATATCATGGATGATTCAATCACCAAATCAAATTCTTTCATCTTACACATCCACTTTCCTCTTCTTTATCCTAATTCCATCTTCCCAAGAATTTGCTTGGCTATTGGATTAGGTACCATTATATGAACCTTTTTTCTCAAGGTATAATGTCTAAAATTATTTACTAGTTTGAAGAGTTTAAGCATGTTTATATAACACTGAGTATTTCAATGTAGCATCCTTAAAGTTTTTTCTCATGAAATCAATAAAATGTTCTCTAGAACCTCCTCTTTGTGTTAAAACTACTACAATTGTGTGATATAATGCAAAATAATATATGTGAAAGCCTTGATTAAAATAAATCCTTATCATTATAGGATCTTATATGATGGTAGTATTTACTTCTTGAAATTTATCTTTTACTTGAGAACTCCATTCAACCTTGGCATCATGTTTTAGCATAGCATTCAAATATTTGACAATTGTAGCAAAACCATAGATAAATTTTATAGTAATATTAATCTTTCTAATGGATGATTTAATTTATTTCTTACTATTTGGTAAATTAATATTATAAATTACTTTATATATGTTATAATCAATTGTCATACATTACTTAGTGATGATATGACCCAAAAACTTACCTTTACTAATTGAAAATATATTCTTCTTCAGCTTGAAAGAAATAGTAAAATGTCTACACCTATGCAAAACTCTTCTAAGTAATGTGGATGTTTATACGTATTATTATAGAACATAGTTAGATCATCCATATACATAATCATGCATTTTCCAATAATACCATGGAAATCCTCATCCACGTCTCTTTGAAATGTAGTTCTAGCATTGATTAGACCAAAAGGCATCCCACTATAAGAAAATGTACCCCATTTTGTAGAGAAGGTATTTTTATATATATCCCTTTAATCTACTAGGAATTTATTATACCCTAAAAATACATCACAAAAGGACATCATTTTATAACCACTAACAATTTTAAGGACCTCATCTAGAGAAAGGAGGGGATAAGTTTCTTTAGCTAAGGATTTGTTCAAATTTATGAAGTTTGCACAAAAATTGATTTCTCCTTTCTTTTTCTTGACTAGAACATTATTTTTCTACCTAATTAGAATGTATTATAGGAAATGTAATGTGGGGAAAGAGTATATTCTAAATTTTTCTATAAATGATGTTCTCAAGGATGGGATTGACTAGTCTCTTTCTTTGTCTAAAAGGTTTAAAATTTTCTTTGAGGGGAATTCTTTGAGTTTTCAACTTGGGAAAAATAAAATTTCAAATCATCATAAGACCAAGCTATGACATATTCATACTTATACTTGGTCAGTAGTGATTTCAATTGTTCTTTATCCTCGATAGTACAAAAGTTTTCAATAATGAATTTTTTTGGATTACTTATTATCCCTAAGTTAAGGCTAATATTTTATTAAGATTCAAACCTCTTTTGTGCTTTTTCAGGGGGAATATATAGATCAAATAATCTATCTAATGAAACCATCCCTTTTTAATATTTTGATCTTTCAATTTTGATACTCTATCATTATACCATGTCTAATTATCTTGTTTTACTTCTCCAAAATCATTGATTCTATTTTTCTCATCAATTATCTAAGAATCAAACACATTTGAATTAGTTAGAAAATTCATGATTTGTTGATCATTAGAGAAAACTTGAAAATTATAAATGTTATCAGGAATTAATGGGCATGGTACAATTTCTATTGAAAACCTATTCCATTTTTACCCTTCAAATTGAATTAACGTGATAGCTGTAGTAGCAAGTGTATCTATATTTTTATTTTTTATCTAGGAATGGAAGATTTATTAAAATTCTCTAAATATTCAACTAAGAGATGTTAAAATCATCTCAATATTTAATAAAGTATCAAACTATATCCTTGTACTTCTTAAGGTAAGGTAGTTTTCACTAAATTGTTCTCATTACTTGATTAACTACCAACTCAGAATCTCTAAACAATCAAATTTTTAGCATCGTGTTTCAAGCCAAGAAAAAATCATAAGACTAGTGATTCCTATTGAGCCATGTTGTTAGTAAAAGGAAACTCAAAATTATATGCAATATGAGGATGTTTACTTTTGCATATGTGAGTGAGACTCAAACTTATGATCCTTGTCTTGATCTTACACCATCAAAGTGAAATGTCCATACATCATTCAAATATTTCAAATGCATATGTTTGACTCTTGCGGGATCTAATTCCCAATATTTCAAATATTGAAACACATTCCTCTCTTCCATACTCTCTTTAGCAATATTATAATTGTAAGAAAGACTAGGAAGGTCCATTTTATACATACTATTGAAAGTTTCATGATTTTCTAAGGTGATGGCTTCTTTTGTGGTGTTAGAGACAATTTACCCATTATGGAGAGTGCACATGGATAAAACATCTCCAAAGAGGTCTCCACGTGGCAAAACCCATAATTATATAGAAATTTTATGAAGCTTGCAGTATTTGATCAACTAAATTTATTCATAAGAAAGTTTATCTTCTTATGAGATCTCCTTCACTTTATATATTTGTGTCACAATCATTAATTTCTCAAAACATATCACTATAGTTATTTATTCGAGCTAGAAATCCTTTAAACTAAGTTTCTCTAAACTCTTTCCCTACACCTGAAGTAGAATCATATTTATTTTGTGTCATTACTATTTATGCTTGGTTCTTTGTTTTGTATGTGTATTCGTCTCTATGAAAATCTAATATCTTTAACAACTCTTTGCAACTTGATTGAGAAAGAATATGTATCCATTTATACCCATATTTATAGTAGAAGGCATATTTTTGAGTCGTTTTGAGTTAAATTTGACTCTTTATAATATTTTCTCTTTTATTTTTGGTTCATGTGGGTGATCACATTAATCAAATTGTAAGAATAGTGGAATTTTAATCTGGTGATTCATCTCTAATTAAATACTTTAGCTCTATGTTCTATCATGAAATTTCCAATTATTAGAAATTATGGACACTTGGCAATAATAAGTGTCACCAATTCCCAGATGGATTTACACCCTATGACTTTAAATCTCTCTTTATTATGTAGAGTGTTGATGATGGACTCTTGGTGAGAATTGACACTTCCTCATATTGGCATATCATTGCACTCATACTATATTTTTATTATATGGATCATTAACAAGTGGAAACCATCAACATTATGATCAACCTAGATACTTATGAACTCTTTTACAATTATTCTTTGACATGTGTTTTATCTTGCACTATCTTGAATAACATATATTTGTTTAGACTAAGCTTCCAATTCTATAGAATGTTGATTGATGACACATCGAAATCACGTGTACTTTGTTCCTCTATAAAATTTTAAACATGGATTTTTTGTAGAATTGGTTTTACAAAGTGCCAACTATAGACAATTCACAATCATTAGTATCATGTAATCTTTTGAAACTTTAATCCTTTAGCTTGTATTTCTATAGTTTTTCAAAGGCCATAATGTGGATGTGTTACACATAGAGGCAACCAATGCAATTTAAACATTTCATATAGTCTCTTTATAACATTACATTTGATGGATTTAAAGTAATGAAAATCCAAAGAACTTGAACATTTAGTAAATGTAATGAGTTGATCTTCATTGAAAGAGAATAAATTCCTATCTTCTCTTCTAATTTGATCTACACATAATCAACACTCTAGCATACATATGAAAATCTTATTTTGAAAATAAAAAATGAATAGCGAAGGAAAAATTTAATTTTTTGAAATTATTTTTAACCACAATCCATCACAACTTTGAAAATATATAGATCTTAAGCAAGTAAAGATTTGACTTTGTGTTAACATACTCTAATATCTTATGGTTTAAATTTAAAAGAAGATTAATGACTTCCAAATTTCATTTGGAAGTTGAGAATCTGTCTTACAACTCATAAAAAAGGAGGCTCCATTTTATTTATAAAATGAGGAGTGTTAGCTACAAAAAATGGAAAACACTATAGGTAAAACACTCTAAAAGTATTTATTATTTATAATCTTAGGTTTCTCTAGTTCTTGAGGAATGTGTTATAACAAGGAAGAATGTTTTTCTTATAAATAAGACTAAAAATTCTTTTTTATCTCACTTTATAACATAATAATATAAAATAATTCCAAGAGTTAGTATGTGTGTTCATATGGATCAATCCATCCTTCTTTAAAACTTTACATTGAATTAATCAAGAACTTATGAGGCAATTTAACTCCATTATATGTGTTTTTAATAATTTTTCTGTTACTAACAAGTCATTTACTTCTGCTACAAATAAACCTTTGGTTCTACTCAAATCCTTTCTCCATAACTAGCCAAACATCTATAGCCCTAATGGAGATTACTTGAATCACCCCTTCTAGGATAATTTTGAAAAAAAAACTCCTTTATTTTCAAGAGAATCTTCACTATTTTTTTATTTTCTTAATTTTCAACTCATGTTCTCTTTATTTTTATTTTAAAATAGGTTGATTACTTTATAATCAATTTTGACCCTTAAAATAATGTTGATATAATTCTAAGCAGTAAAAAATACTCTTTCTTCCACTTTGTAGAAGTGTTTTAAATGAAGAATGTGTTTTGTGACTCTTTATGGTATAGTAACTTTGGTAAAATTAGAAACAATTATACCAAAAATTTTGAATGTTAATCATTAGTAACATTTCTCCTAGTTATTTCAAATCTAAGAAATACAAAGTAACCTTCAAGTTCTTAGTTATATTCATGGGACTCCTTTTGGATTGTTTTCGTCAATGAAAACTGGTATGGGAATCAGAACTTGCAATATATTCTCCTTTATTGAAAATAGGAACTAATATAAGAAAATGTGAAAAATATTGGAAAGCATGAAAATTAATCTAGGAAATCATAAAAATCAATTTGTGAAATTCTAGTCCTATTATTACTCTATACTTACCTAAACATTCAGAGGGGGTGGATGATGGTGCAACCATGAAGGAGTGCTTCAAGTATTGACCATTGATTGGAAAAGATAAATCATTCCCTAGTAAATCCTTAAGTATAAAGGAATTTTTCCCCAATGGTTCTATAATTTGATAAGGAACAATCCAAAAAGTAACAAACTTTGAATGGTTTCCTTTATTTTCATGTGCCTTGTCTCACAATAAGACTAAATATCTAATTTTGAAATATTTCAGTTTTTCTCTTTTAAAAACCAATGTTTAACAATTTGTTGATGTTTACTGAAATTGTCAAGTGTTCTTGCTTCGGCATCCTATAATTTTATTAAGTCTAAAAAATATATTTTGGCTTTTTCACCTCCATCTATATAATCACACAAGAACTAGTTCATTGGTAACTATAATGTGATTGGAAATACATGCTCTTATCCATAAACATGTAAATATGGTGATATTGTTAAAGCTGATTTTAATCTAACTTTTTCTACCCGTAGTGCATATTTAATGAGAGAATTCCATAACCTTATAATTTCTAATAACCTTCTTGATGAAATATTTGAAAATAGACTCTACTAACCTATTACCTTGTGGGTAATAGTTTTAAGAAAACTTCAATGTGGTATGATGATCATAATTTCACTCAATAAATTAAGAATACTGAAAGGCTAGGTCATTGTCACACATAAGAGAGAATGGGAAACCAAACCTCGTGATGATATTGTTCTCAAGGAACTTGATGAATTATTTCTTCTTACCATCATGTGAAATAATTAATACCCCTTAGGAAAAACTTTTATTTCATTAAATAATTTAGATTGATGACCCATATGAAATCTAGTCCCCACTAAGACAAGGTTCTTCCTTCAATGGTTGGTTGTAGAGATATTATGGTTTTTTCTCTTTTGGAAAAAACTTGGCATTTATGGCATGTTATTACATTATTGTGGGTATCCTTGAATATTTTGGGTAAATATCCTACTCTAATTATGTTGTGATCATGAGAATCTCTTAAAGAATGGCTACTTTATAACTTTCATTGAAAATTGGATATATAATATTCCTTTCTTCTTCTCTAGTTGCACATATGAGTTAGATTTCATGGTGATTCCTCCAATAAATAACTCATTTTTATCATGTGATACATTTCCTTGAGATTTAAATCTCTTTTTTGTACTTTGTTTAATTCAGTAGGGCAATAACTATACAACAAAAAATGGATAATTAGATTCTACTATGTATCTTGAGTGAGTGTGGACTAATCAACTTGGAAATTAGTAATTTGTGGATCTATTTGAGCAATACTTTTAACCAACCCATGTCCTTTGAATATCTTGGTTGATTCAATCACCAAATTAAATTCTTACAACTTCAACATCAATTTGTATCTTTTTTCTCCTAATTCATTTTCCATAACCATTTACTTGACTACTAGATCAAGTACCATTACATGGACCTTGTTTCTAAAGATATAATTTCTAAACTTCTTTACTACTTTGATAAAATCATAAGCTTGTTTATCCAAAACTAGGTGATTCAACTTATCACCATCAAATTTATGCTCATGAAAGAAAAATAATGCTCTCTATAACCTCTTCTTTTTGTTAACACTTCTACAATATAATGATTTGATGTAAGATAATAAATGTAAAAATATTGATTGAAATAAAGATTTGTAAGAATAGGAGCATGCATGATGATTTTTATTTTATTTTTAAATGTAGCTTTGTCTTAAGGATTTCATTCAATCTTTTCATCCTATTTTAACATATCATTCAAACATTTAACAATATCAAAAAATCTATATATGAATTTCCTAACAAAATTAATCTTTATAAAGAATGATTTCAGTGCTTTATTACTATTTAGTAAGAGAAATTTTTGGAATCATTTGAGCTCTATTAGAATCAATTGTAATACCTTCCTTGGTGATGATATGACCCAATAACTTAAATATATTAATATCAAATATATCTTGTTTGGATTGAAATATATACCAAACAATCTGCACCTGTGCAAACTCTTTCCAAATGATGTGGATGTTGAGATCTATTCTTAGAAAACATAGTTATATCATCCAAAGCCATAATGGTTCATGTACCAATAATACCTTGGAAATTCTCATCCATAGATCCTTGAAATGTAGCTTTGACATTGATCAAACCAAAAGGCATCCTACTATAAACAAAACTACCCAATTTTAGAGTGAAGGTGGTTTTTAATCTATCCCATTCATCTATTAGGACTTGATTGTAGCCTAAAAACTCATCCAAAAAGGACACCATTTTAGAACAACTAATAATTGTAAGGACCTCATCTAGATAAGGAATTGGGATAATTTTCTTTGACGGAGGCTTTATTTAAATTTCTAAAGTCTACACACATCCTAATTTCTCTATTTATATTCCTAAAAGGAAAAATATTTTCTACCCAAGTATAATTTCTTATAGGAAAGATAATGTGGGTAGAGAGTAGCTTCTAAAATTCTCTATAAATTTTGGTCTCGAGGATGGGATTGATGGTCTTTTTCTTTGTATGAAAGATTTAGAATTTTCTGTGAGAGTAATTATATGAGTCATGATGTTAGGATTAAAATCTTTTAAATATTCATAAAATGAATATATGACATTTTTATACCCATTAAGTAGTGATTTTTTCTTTTCTTTGTCCTCAATAGTACAAAAATTTCCAATAATGACATTTTTTGATTACCTATTATACCTAAGTAAGGATGAAAGTTTCTTGAGCTTCAAATCTTTGTGTTTTGTTCCTGTCAAGGGGAATATCTAGATCAAATAATATTTTCAATGACACCATCCGTACAGGAATATTTTTTTTTTAAATTTCAATACTCCATCATCATCCCATATATTGTGATATTGTTTTACTTCTCCAAACTCTTCATTTTTGTTCTACTTGTCAATTATTTGAGAATCAAACACATTGGAATTATTTATAAAATTCATGATTTGTTGATGATTGGAGTAAACTTGAAAATGATAATGTTATTCAAGAATTTATCATCATGGGAAATTTTATTTTGAAAACACGTCCCAATTATACCCTTCAAATGGTTGTATTGTTATGGTTGTAGTAATAAGTAGATATGTAGTTTTATTTTGTTCTCTAGGAATGGAATAAATGATAAAAGTGTCTAAAGATTCGATTAAGTCCCAAACTCTATTCTTGTATTTCCTAAGGTAATCAAATTTTCATTTAAATTTTCTCTTTACTTGATTTAATACCAACTTAGAATCTCCAAATAATTTTATTTTTAACACCACATATTTATCCAAATAACAATCCTAAGACCAGAGCTTCATATTCATCCATGTTGTTAATATAAGGAAAATCAAAATGATATACACCATGATGATGTTTACCTTTTGGATTTATGAGTGAGACTCCAACTCCTAATGTGACTCTTTATATTTCACCATCAAATTTTAATTTCCATGCATCACTTGAATTGTTCTTGGGGTGATAAGCTTATTCCTAAGGATTATTAGTTATTAGAGTGTACAAACCTATGTATATAGAAGCTAAATTGATGCTCTCATTTTTAGTATTATATTCAGTGATCTTTTTTTTCATTTTTAGCTCCATATCCACCCTCTTTTGATTATCGATACCTCTCCAAGGTAACTACATGTGAGAAAATTCAGTATAAATATCCCTTTAGTGATTCTCTACTGAAAAACATTCCATAAGCTTCTAGTATTTCTACAACTTGTATGTATATAAATATCTTTGGTTTAAATGTTAGTTGCATACATGCATTTAGTAATTATCCTACTACTCATACCTTGGATTTATCTAATTGAACCACTCTTCTATCTAATTCACTGGGTATCAATTCTAGTTTTCTACAAATTACAATAGGTGTCACATTAGCTAAAGCTCCAGAGTCTACCAAAACATTATTTACATTCTTAAAAAAGATTCTAACTATGAGTAAGAAAGTTATAACCTCATTTTATCCTCATAAATAAATATGTTAGTGTGAGCATTTCCTTTATGCTTGTTCAATGTAGACACCTAGATCTGACTATGCATTTTTAATACTAAAATTGCACAAACTATCCTCTTTCTCGTAATTTTGCTATAATTAGTTATTTCCTTCTAAGAAGCTAATATTCCCTTTCGTCTTGGTCAATTAATGACTCTTCATTAATTAAATAGTCTCATACTTCATCTTAGATTCCAACTAATGTCATATCGTTAGTTATAATCATCTTTTAATTAATTAATTAACCATTATTAATTAATTAAGCATTTCAATCTCTTATTTTATCAATCAACCTTCTTATTGGTTAAATCCCCCTCTCAAACCCTTCAAATTATACTAATTTCCCTCTAAATCGTCTCCAAATGGCTTCTATAAGCTTTACTTGGTCTATTAATTAATCCTAGTTGATTAATTAAATCACCCCCAACTCCTATGAGTTCTTAATATTTAATTAATCTCTTCTAATCATATTTATCCATTTCTAATTCTATTTTAGCTTTATCCTATATTCCTTAGGATGCAAACTGCTCCAAAAAATGAAAAGCTATATAAAGAACGTAGTACACCATGTTTTAACTTAAATCATGTCCTTGTAATACATTTACACTTGAGAAGAGAGTTTCATGTTGGAAATATTATTCAATCAAGTAAATCTCTTGTTTCTACTTAGGTAAGAGTAATAAGAGAAGAACCAAAAATAGAAATCAAGTCATATTGGTGAGATCTCTTCCTCTTCCTTGGAGAAATCCATTTATTGAGCATAGTTACATTCAGCTCATAAAGGAAGTATCTACAATCTAAATCCCATCCAAACCATCAAAGGATAGGTTTTCATTTTAATGGTTATTCATGATTTTATGCATATTAGTTTATATTTTCCTTTAATGGATTTATCTCGATGTATTAATTTAATTAACTAATTTATGAATCTACTTGGTGTTAGGTTCTTCTCAATTATCGTAGATTAGTTTATCATGCATAAATATGGCACTCCCAGTGGGACACTCCATTGTCTCATGTGTATTCATTTATTTTTACTTTAAAAAGCTTATTTTTCCCATTTTTACATGTATGTGCTTTCGATTTGTTGAAATTTATTTATTTTTGGAGTATGTACGTGTGTGTTTGGTAGTTTTGATTCTTATTTATAACTGTAAAGGAGGCGAAGTGCTATCAAAATTAGATCTTGGTGGGAACAATCCAATCTTTCTTTATGCTTTCATTTAAAAAGCTTCATTTTTCATCATTTTACATGCAAAAATCTTTCAATTTATTGTAATTTATTGCTTTTTGAGAATGTATGTTAGTGTTTGGTAGTTTTGAGTCTTCTTTGCACATATAAAGGAGGTGGGTTACTATCAAAATTTGATATTGGTGGGAAAAATTTAAGCTTTCTTTATGTTTTCATTTAAAAAGCTTCATTTTTCATCATTTTACATGCAAAAATCTTTCAATTTGTTAGAATTCTTGTTTTTTGAGCATGTTTGTTAGTGTTTTGTAGTTTTGAGTCTTTTTTACACATATAAAGGAGGTGGGTAGCTGTCAAAATTGGATCTTGGTTGAAAATTCAAGTTTTCTTTATGTTTTCATTTAAAAAGCTTCATTTTACATGCTAACTCTTTCAAATTGTTGAAAAAAAATTTTTTAACATGTATATTAGTGTTTGGTAGTGTTGAATCTTCTTTGCACATATAAAGGAGGTAGGTTGCTATCAAAATTAGATCTTGGTGAAAAAACTTTAAAATTTCTTTATGTTTTTATTTTAAAAGCTTCATTTTTCATCATTTTACATGCCAACTCTTGCAAATTGTTGAAATTTCTTTTGTTTTGAGCATATATTTTATTTTTTGGTAGTGTTGAGTCTTATTTGTAGGTATAAAGGAGGTGGGTTTCTATCAAACTTAGGTCTTGGTGATAATTTTTAAGCTTTTTATTTTTGTGGGAATTTTTTTACTTTACTTTTTTTAATATAGGTTAAGTGTGTTCTCGTGACTATAAGAGTGTATGTGTAACCTATATTCCGGAGGCCATAAATTTTTATCTAAAAATCAAAACAACTCTATCTTTTTTCAACGAAAAAGGTCTCGAGATGAAATATGAAATGAACATATAAATTTAGGATTTCATCTTATAGAAAATTCATGGTTTCCTTTCTCCTAAAAATGGTCAATTTCTTTACGTATTGGATTCATTTTTTTACTCCAGAATACTAAATATTGTTCATAGGTTTCCATGTTAATTTTCTAAAGAAAAATGTATCAAAATAGTGCTAAGCTTTGATATATTTTGTAAACATACATTTGGTTTGAGTCAATCAAAGCCACGTATGCTCTTCTCTTGCGCTCTCGAGAGACCTTGAGAATTAGAATTAGCTACGATTGTTGGTTTTCTAACATTACAATTTCATTTGTTTAAAAATGGTGTTAACACTTGATATCATGGTATAAAAATCATTTGTTTGATTTTATCAACACCATGTATGTTCTTCTCTTTCTCTTTTGATCAACCTTGAGAATCTGAAATGGCTAAGATTATGGATCTTTTTCTAACACTACAGTTGTCATTTTAAAAAAAATGGTGTTAAAACTTGATGTCTTGGTTTAAAAATTCCATTTTGGTTTAATTTTATCAACGCCACATATGCTTTTCTCTTTCACTTTTGAGTGATCTTGAGAATCAAAACCAGTTGTGATCCTCGGTATTTTTCTAACATTGTAATTATATGGAAAACTAATAATCATTTGAGTGTAGGACCATTTACACTTACCAAAGATAAAACAAAAAAAATTAATAATACTTTGTGTGTACATTTCATTGGCTAAAGAAAGGTGTTCAAAACAATCAAACTTCGTTAAAAAATATAATAAATGAAGAAATCATAGTGTATTTGCAAGTCAGATAAGTTTATAACCCATCTTCTTTAACTGTTGGAAGTGTATGGGCATAATCCCATAAAATATTTATTAAAGAGTACCATAGGAACCCAAAAGTAGTTAGCACATTGAGGGAACTTTCCAATGAAACAATAAGTTCCCCCATCACCAACTTAACTAGTAAAACCCAAAAGGAATACAAAATATTGTCTATGGTGACCACCCCATTCATATAGATGGTGGGGCATAGTTCATATTAAGGATGTATTCTAATATGTGTACTATTTCAGACAAATATTGGTGATTTTTTCGTCTAAAATCCTTAGAAAGTTATTTGGTAGTGGGGCCAACCTTACCTTATCATATTTGTGTGTATCAAATTAAACTTATACAAATGAAAACTTTGTCTAAGTTAAAACCTTGTTTTAGTAATAGAACAAGGTGAAACTTTGTCCAAGTTACATTGCATACTTTTTCATCATGAAACATCCTTGTTTCACAGTTTTGGATTCTTTTATCAAAGAGAACAATCAACAGTTATACCAAAATTGTGTTAACCATTTCGACACTCACACTTGACACTTGTTTTCCATAATTTTCTTGATTGTAAAAATTATGTCTTTATGATGTATTTTTTCCTTAGGTTCCCTTTGGAAAATCCCAAAAGCATCCCTATATTTAAAAAATGTCTAGTTAGTCTTTTTTATGCTTCCCGAATTGATAGATAACTTCCTTTAATTTGAAGGAGTGTAATTAAACAATCGAGGTATAAGAATTCACATCAAACGATGACAACTGTGACTATATATCGAATGGATCCTCATGTTATTGCCAATAAGTAACTCCTTTTATCTTCCACTTACCCACGTTCATCTCCTAATTAATTTTATTCTTCCAATTCTCCTTAGACTCCTGAGCTTTATCCACTCAATTTTCTTCTATGGAATACTTAGTCATAACACCAACATATTCCTCCATTAAATATCCATGTGAATCCAAATTCCTCTAATCAAACATCTAGTTTGGCCCCCATGTTACAATCCACTATCTTGCTACAAGACCCCCTTCTTCTATCTACACTATGCAATCTTCTGAAAAAATAAATACCAACATATCCTAAATCCACATCTAATTCAACTATCGAGACATCCAACTCTGAATATCCTTTTTCTCTTAAGTCATCTTCTTCTACCAATCTAAATACAATATCTCTTCAATCATCAAGCCCTTTCAATCATACCTTATACCCTCATCGATCTTCTAAAAATTGATATTTTTATCCACATTGAAAAATTAATAGGAAATGATGTGCCAAGATATTGTTTCAATGTACGATCAAGTTCATTTGTGGAAACAGTAAGATCATAACCTCCTTATCCCAAAATCTCCATCATCAAACATATTCTCAAGATTCAACACTTGTTGCACTTCTTCCTCCAAATAAACCTTATATCATTAACCTTTAATGACCCATAACAATCGATTTCTTCCAGAATGAAGAAGCAATCAAAGAATTCATGGGGTTACATGATGAAATTCCTATAGAAGATTACATGAAAGGATTCACTATTGACCTTGATGCATACACGTATTTTAGGGAAGAGGCTGAGTTATATGGTCATCAAATAGAGGAAGAGTGTAAGATCATCAAAATAGATTTTCCTCTTTTTTTCCATCTTCTCATTTCCCATTACATGGAAATTATTCCCCTCCTATCGTCTCATCACCCAATCATTCCTTACATATAACATCTCCTCAATCACCATCATCTTCTATCTATAGGCCACCTCTTAGTATCCCATAATATTCTATCATTGGACTAACTCCTAGTTTCCTATCACCTTCTATTCTTAGGACACATCCTAGTATTTCATTATCTTCCAATCTTGGGCTACCTCTTAGCCCATTATATTATATTCTTGGGACAGCTGTAGAAACTCAATACCATTAATTATTATACCATATCCTATTCATCCATCATAGCATCCCTCTATCAATAACTTTGGTAAGCCCGCCATCATACCTACCACTCCTATTATAAAAGATAAACATTCACTTTATTCTCCCATTTCTCAAGACACGAAGCATGAATAATTTCTTCATAAATCTAAGGTAAAAAATTCAAATAAATCGAGATCTTCTAGTAAAAAAAACAATCAAAAAATGAAAAATAAAACGTGATTCAAACATGCACCACAATACCAATGTCAATTAAGTTGCAAAGTGCACAAATCTATTGATAGGGAACTCAAGCTCTCACATAAAAATTTCACATTGTAAGATAAGTCATAGTCACTTATCAAGTATGATATCACCATGATCATCAAGATTATAGATAATATCACTCTTGATAAGTACAAAATCCTAGTCTCCCTCATCAAAAAAATTGTAAACATTATTTTTTTTATCGTATCACATAGAGTGACATTGTTGGTCCTAATCTTCTACTCCATCCTATCTTTTTTTTTTGCATGTGCATGTTTGTCTTGTCATTGATGTAAAAGGTTTAAGAGGAATTAATGAGAAAGGAGGATAACAAGGAGTGTAAGAGGAAGTTTTTATTGATGATGAAATGGGTAGACAAGTATTGTCATGGTTGTAAGAGTGAATAAGGTGAGATATGTTTGGCCAAGTAGGCCTAATCAGCATAGGTGATGGAACATGGAGGAGATAAATACTTGGAGGTTTGATAATCATGCTAAATGTATGGAGAGAATATTTGGAGTATGTTAAGACACTCATACATGTCTTAGAAGGTGATTGCAAGCTGTAATTAGGGTTTATAGGTCTTCATCTAAACCTAGTGTATGTTCTTGGAGGCATAATGGATCATAAAGGTCAAATACATAGGTATGTGGGACCATATGGGCATGTAGAGGTGTGAGACATGTTGTCTCAAGGATGTTAGTAATTTTTAAAGGTATTTGGAGAAAAGGTATGGTGTTTATCTATGATTTAACAAATATAGAAATATGTTAAATAATAATTGCAAAGTCACAACATAATAGATAAGAAATGAACTACATATCTGACCTAAGAAATAATCTAGAGAAATATGAAACCCTAGGTACAAGAGAAGGGATAAATTACTTAGATGAATTTTGCAATTGATCCTGGACTATGCCAAACTAAAAAATTGATAAATAGGAGGAGGAAAATATCTCAAACAAACACAGAAAATTATGCAAATTTCAAATATGCCTAGACCGGGGCACCTAGATGATACATCCTAGAATTTACCACTAATAACCTACGCATGCTAGTACATAACCCATCCTAAGTTGAGAACTCACCCAAATCATGCAAAGGTACCAAGCCCCTCCTTAGAATTGCTTGTTCAGGATATGAACATGATGAAGATATAATGCATTAAGATCCATAAATAGTATAAACATTCCATAGAGCATAATCCAAATCTAGATCTTAAAGAATCATGAATCAAATGATAAACATAATGAAATCAACCATGTAAGAACCAGTTACAGTCATGTTTAACACCATTATTCACCAAATATACTCCATTATATTAAACACAGTAAATATAGAATCTTCTTATGATAAATAGTATCATAATTTTATGTGCGCATCAGATATGGCAACATAACTCCACAATAGCTCATACATGGTGTGTCTCTAACTACACAGATTAATAGATATTTATAAGGGTGGGGAATTTCCCTTCATCACTTACGCATCCCAAAATAGGTCACATGTTTAAAATAATCATGCGCCTTTACAATAATATGCACACATTAAAGTGCGTTAATAATAGATCTCTTATAGTTAACTAGAAGTAGTACTCCTATTATTAACTCAAACTCATGGATGGAACTTAGTAGACACTCTTCCTAAAATAGCATTTGTGTGTTGTGTAAGTCTCCATCTTGTTGTGTGATTTGTACACTATCTCAAAAAATAGCCTATAACTATGAAAATGGCTAAGTCCCAAATAAATATATCTTTCGTGCACATTTCCTTCCTTATCCTTTCATGCCTTCAAATGTGCCTTGCTCCCATGCGCGATTCTTTTGTGTGCCCTCTCCTTAGTGTCATATTTTTTATGCTTAACATTACCCCACACTAAAATACATTTTCGTCTTAACAATGGGGTTCCTCTTGATGTTCTCAAAGAATAAAGAATAAGAATGGAAAGAATGTAAAGAATTACTTTACAAAGAATGGAATTATATTCTGTAGCACCTTCTGCTTCAACTGGGAGGATCAACTCTGGATATTATTCTGTAATCTCAGCCTCCAACACTTTCCAATCATCCAACACATTTTTGGTCTTCTCTAGAACGTTTGTGATGATGGATTCCAACTTGTCATGGGTTATCTCTCCCTTTTCATTCTGCAATACTAGGACAATGTTAGCCATAACTGATATCCTTCCCTTTATAAGATCCATCTTTTATGCTATGAGCTTTCCAAGCTCATCCAACCTCTCCTTATATGGTTTTTGTGTTGTTGCAAGGGCTTCACACTTTTTCTTTACTGATGCCAATCTCTTTGCTCACCCTAAAGTTTCATCCTTCATTGCCTTTAGAACTTCATTATCTTCTAATATAGTTATGATCTTGATTACTGCTCCTAGAGCTGCACATATGTTTAAAGCTTGGTCTACTTTCTTCAACTCATCTTGTAAAGTTTGGAATAATGTCTCGTAAGATGAAATATTTCTAACCATGGAGGCCCTTGCTCTCTCTACTTCCTATTTATGGTTCTTTGGTACTGGCATGCAAATTAGTTCATCCTCAAGCACCAAATCAACTAACATACGCACATAATGTATAGCCGAAGGAAACTTTTCATGTACCTTAGACTCTAAATGTGGTCTTTTTTTTTAGGAAATAATCACTAACTTCTTAAGCCATGCTGATGAAGGCTTCATTATTTTTCTGTTCTAAGTCCTCTCCCTTTAGACACATTATTTCGATAGTTTTTTCCATGTTATCTTCTCATAATGCTCTAATATTGGTAGCCTTATCTATGTTCCTCTATTCCACTTCTATAGATACCTTAACAAAGGTATTTCTCACCTTCTCATCAGACATGAGAGTGGTTTTTATAGCCATGTTCCTTCTATGAGGTGCTTTCTTCATTCTTCTTGACACATATGAATCCTCACATACATCAAAATCGGGCTCGTTCATGTGAGTTTTCATAGACCATGACAACTATTTCCTTACAACACGTAGTGGCCATGTCTTATTTGATCAACTCCCATCCATATAACCCCTTAAGGCCCATTGTGCTCTGAAAATGGGTGCAGATAATTTTACTTATGTCCTCAGCATAGCCCATATTTTTCCCAACATACTCCCCATTGGTTCTCTTCATTCTTGGACCCTTAAGAATTTGAGTGCCAAGGTTTGGAGTTGGATATTCAATGTTTTGAGAAATATCATGCTCTGTTTCTTCTTCCTCCTTTGCACCTTCCTTTTCATCCTTCATATCCTCATCCTTGGGTTCTTCCACATCTTCTAGTTGTATAAGGGTTCTAAGTGTGCTCTCTGTAGACTCCTCCACCTTCTCATTCAACTTTAGTTTTCTCCTCTTCCTCTCAGTTGTCTCTTTCTGAGGAGAGAGTTGTGGTGACCTTATTATAGGCTGTGAAGGTCCCATGCCTTGGGCCCTTATTCTTCTGAATACCCTTTTAAAGCAGCAATCTTCATGGATGTCTTCCATGTCCAATTCTTAATCTTCTTCTTGTGCTTAAGGTGGATTACCCACATGCTCAGTCTCTACTCTATCTATGGGATGACTTTGGCCTCTAAGATCTAAGCCACCACTATCTTCATGTTCTTCATCCTCCTCATCTACCGCTATAGTTTCTACAGGTTATGGGGCTAGCACATTCTCCACTATATATTTTCCTTTAGGTGGCCCTGGGAACGCAAACTCATTTTCTACATACTTGTTATTCTCTAGCTTAGGCTTAAGCTTAAGGTATACGAGTGTGGCTCCACTTTACCCAATATTCAAGCTTACTGTGTTCATACTTATGACATTTGAGATGATCCTCTCAATGTAGGTAGTTCGGCCTAGATACACATATGCCCTCCTCAGATTGTGGTAGTCACAGTCTACCTTTTCTGCATTAAATTTCAAGAGGTGTGCATTAGTAAATTAGTGGACTGATGCCTAGAAGTAGTGCCTTGTGAAGGCATATATTAGTTTGTACCATGGGCTCCATACCCCATCCCTCATAGTAAATCATGTGATGTAAAAGCGTTGGTACACCGAGAACTATATTGCCTTTCCCACCACTGAAGGTAGCTCCTTGGGAATGCACCACTCCTCCTCAAATGTCGTGTGAAGTTAGGCATACCACATCTCCACCCTCTACTTAAATAGCTCACTCATTGATCCTTCACATAAATATTTGTCAAACCTCTCCACGAGGGATTTATTTTCCATGGGATACTCCCAGATCTTGTTCTTTGGCCCATCGGGCACTCCAATTTCTACAAATATTATAGAAAGGAGGATATCACCAAAAATTATCTTCTCTCTTGTGCACACTTCCTCAATAATGGTGTCTGTAATATAGCCCGATAGGTTGTATATTACTCCCTGAGACGTTTTCTTCACAATATGTAGCCACATGGTAGTCACCTGTAAACCATCTATCTTGATCATTCAACTTGGTTACTAGATGTATGACATATTGCACCACTGGATACTTTTTCAATCTATTAATTTCCATTCCACGCAAACCCTTAGTATACCCCAAATCCTTTATTTTCTCTATGATTGTTGGTTTATCAGTCAGATCACCAACAAGGTCTACCCATAT